>OY970831.1:35868423-37068423 GCA_963853835.1 Calendula officinalis
TTGGTGTATCTTTGTTTGAAGATTTTCTTTTTCTTTATCAAAGGCTTTATGAGTTTCATCAATTTCAGATTCAAGTTGGACGATTTTCTTTTCTAAAATTAACGATGGAACATAAAGCTTAGGTTCGACAGTTTGTTTTAACACTTCATCCTCAGATAATGAAAATTCATCTGGAGTGATAATTTGAAAGTATTCATAATTTTCAAATTTTGCTTTCTTCTGTTCATATGTTTTGTTCAAAGCAGAATAGTTGAAACTGATTTGAGCATATTCTAGCTTTTCTCTGTTGAACTTCTCAATTTCTGCTTCTTCGTCCGGTACATGAAGAAAGCTTTGCCAGATTCCTAATTTCATGTAGTCATAGTTGTACAGTGTTGGGAGCACATCAGCGGCTTTTTCTAGATAGCGAGGATTTTCAGCTCCTAAACCCGCTTTTGATTTGTAGTATCTGAACTCTTTTGGTTCATTGAACTTGATTGTTTGTTCTGTATGACCGGCTTTGACAATCGTCTGCTCCAGTTTAGAAATGTGTTCTTCGGCATTTTCTTTTCTGACAGTGAGACTGTGTATGGTTGCTGATTGTTCATCGATTTCCTTTTTAAAATTGTTTGTTATGTTTTTGATTTGTTCATTCAATTTTTGAATTTCGATGTCAGCCTTCTTCAACTGTTCTTGGTAGTCTTTCATCTTGATGTCTGCGGACTTCATCCATTTTTGCTCTCGACTTAGTTGATTCGCCAAGTCATTTATCAGCTGCTTGGAGTCGTCGTTCTCACTTGACACCGTTTTCATGTTTCGAAGGTTTGATATCTCAAGATTTTTTTCATTGATAATATGATTTAGTCGATTGACCTCACTGATGTGAGCAACATGAAAGGATGACAACTGTTGTTGTAACTCTTGTGTTTTTTGTTGATTAGTGTTATTTTGATTGACTTGAGGAACAAGTGTTTCAAGTTGACGACGAAAAGTTGCATTTTCAGTTTTTAACTTTGTGATTTGTGCATTTGATTCATTAGTTGTGTTTACTTGTTTTTGTAAACTTTCTTGTAATTCAGAAATCTTAAATTGGAAAGAAGATTTTGACGTAGACAGCTGATTTTGTAATTCCTTGTTTATTTGTTTTAATTGAAGAGAACATTGACTTAAATCATTTAAAAGTTGTGCTTTTTCAGATTCTAAAACAGTAATTTGTTTTGTCAACTGAGATTTCTCATCAAGTTTAAGTAAAAGTTTTTTATTAAACAAGGAATTCTCTGATTTATCAGTGTCTGAGTCAGATAGAAAAGAGTCAAAAAAAGAAGAGTGTACCTCATTTTCATCATTTTGTGGAACAACTAGCTCATCCCTCGGATCAGTGGGATTATCAGAGTTTGATGAAAAAGTACTGATTATCTCAATTTCCTTGTTGGCTTATTCATTGAATCTATCAGAACCCTCAGTATTCTCTCTTGGCATAATGCACAAATTTGCTATTTGTTCTTCATCTTCAGCTAACACTTTTTCAGTCGCAAGTTGTTTATAATATTTGCTTGGTTTTATAGCATCTGCAAGGTCTTTATCCATATTTGTGCAATTAGGGGGCAAAAATCTTTGTGTTTAAAAATGTAAAAATTTTCCTTTTAAAAAGTTTAAAATTGAAATTGTTTAAAAATCCTTGAGTTTAAAATTGAAATTGTTTAAAAATCCTTGTGTTTAAAATTGAAATTGTTTAAAATCCTTGTGTTTTTGAAATTGAAATTGAAAGTTCTACTGGCCGAGGACTTTATATTGTGATTTTGGGCTGGTATTTAAACAAGAGCCGAGATCTTTAAATGGGCCAAGGTCTGTTTTGATTTTGGGCTTAATAGACTTTTGGGCCTGATTATTAAATGTTGGATTTGGGCCGAGCATCTACATAGACCAAGAACGCAGAACAGGATTGTGCGGAACAGAGATGAAGCCGAGAACAAGATTGGGATCGAGTTGGAACGATATCAATCGATCAATGAATTCAGATAACAAGGAGGCGAGATTGAATATGTGTTGATTATGATTTTGATTTTCGATTTAGCTTGAGCCGATTTTTTTTTTTTTGATTTTTTTTTTTTGATTTTTTTATGAGAGAGACGAACAATAACTGTTGCGTCGATTATGATTTTGAACTAGGTTTTACGATTAAAGATTTACGCTTCTGAATTGTTTCCGACTTCAATTTCGATCCAGATTACAAGTTGTTTCTGGTTTACAATCTCACGATTGATGTTTGATTGTGGAATTTGAACGTAAATGTTGAGCCGAACACTTTATCGAACCTTTTTGAATGTTTGTTAAAATTGAAATTGAATGATTGATTGGACCAGTGTCAAACTCTGATGAATCTATTGCGGTTGATTGATTGAAGATCGATTGTTTAAATGGATTGATTGAAATTTCTAGAATTGACTGAAATCCTAAAGTCTTTCAAACGCCGAACTCAAGAAGATGTTCGGGCCGAAGTATGTGGGCCGAAGTATGTCAAGTTCGGGTGTTCATGAGCTGTTCTTGACGAACGAAGACGGACACTTCAAAAACTCACTTTTTGGTTTCGATTTTGCTCAAGACGAAATCTAGTGATTCCAATCTCAAAACGTTAGAAAACACATTTCTAACAGTTTGATACAATCAAACAGCTCAAAACGGATCAAATCATGCTTCGATTTTGGATTTTTCGGTAAAATTTTGAGTTTTCAAGTTTTTAACAAAAATCTTCAAATTGAGCGCAATACTTGATGGATTGGATTGAAATTTGATTCTAAAATGCTTAGAATCAATGGAGAAACACGAATACCCAATCAAAACATCAATTTCTAACAAAAATTTTGACGATTAATTTCACAGCTCTTTTTCCAAATTTTCAAAAATTTGCTAAAACTTGCTAAATCTCTACTGATTTGGATCGAGTCTCTTGACACTTTTGCTCTGATACCAATTGAAATTCCTTAAATAAGCATCAATCCATTGATTTCTATGAATCTTGGTGAAGAAGATAAGATCTAGTAGGTGTTAGTATGTGTTTTTAGAGAGAGAAACAAGAGAGAGAGAGAACAATTGCTGTAATATTGAAATGATTAATGGCAAAAGTTATAATTAGTGATTACACATGGTCCTTATATACCTATCACTAATTGTCTAGATTAATCATAATTGCATAACCAAACTAATATGCAATATTACATAACTACCCCTTGACTATTGATTACAACTAAATATGACCCAACAATGTTTAAAGTTAGAAATATATTACTGGTTTCGTAACTTGTATATTCGCTTATCAACACTTTGTTTTAGAACCTAATTTAATACCTATTAATTTGATTTAAACATAAAAGCTCTGTAGAAATTATAAATACGAATCACAAACTTAAAATATTGAATACTAAAAATCTCTAATCATATCAAAACAAATTAAATTACAACTAAGTTACATAAATATAAAGTTCAAGATGAAAAATAACTAATGAAATAAACTTACATTTAATAATAATAATATTTTAATTTTGAATAATAATAATAATTCTTATACTAGTAATAAGTAATAAATAAAGCAATTGGTGTTTAAAGTGGATGATAAAGGGTAACGAATAAAATGCAAATCCGGTTATTGGGCCAAAATGTGTAGTTTCTTTTTTTTTTTAACAGCAAAATGCGTAGCTGTTTTAATGGGCCACATACTATGGTTTTAGTTTTTTTTTTTTTTTTTTTAAAATGTAAATAAGAATCTCAATCATTCTCTCTTTCTCGAGTAATTTATCTTGAGATATTTTATTAAAAACCTATGGGTAGGCACAAATATGATTTCTCTTTATTAAATTTATCATGAAGAATAATAATTTCTACTAAAATTACTAAAATTACCCTCGAATTATTATGAAAAAAATGCCAATTAAAGTTCAAATATTGATTTAAATAGAATATCTCATAACCCTGGTTTACTTGTGGATTACCATACCCCGGCAAGGATAAAGTCAACGTCATCTAACCCAGATGACATTATAGACGAGGTTTTGCCAAAACATACTAGTTAGAAACTTTATTTAACATAACATAGTAACTAAAAACTCTATCTGCTAAATATGATAATTTTGAACTTCATTTCCCATAAATATGGTACTTTTGAGCTTATTTACTACGATGTGTCCCTAGATAAAGTTCAAAATTAACTATGTTTCGGTAAATGGGAACTATTATCCTTTCGTTAAATACTCCACCATAGAGATCGGCTTTGATGTAACTTGTGCGACATGCTTGGTTAGATTCCACGATAGGCTATGATTTAGCGAAGATGCTTGTTTTTGGCTCAACCCTAGTGAAAGGCCGACTAGTTTATCTTCGGTGAACCCGTCTATTTCAAAGTTAAGAATAATTGACTTATCCTTAGGATTTGAAGAATCCAAAGTTTTTTTAGTGGCATTTGTTAGATTCTTGCAAGTATGTTGTCCATCGTAGGTTATCATATACTTTAGTGGGTCATCTTCGATCTTTTGAACTTGTTTGGTTGCCCGGCAACCCTGGTCAAACTTATGAGTGCATCTATAGTAGCTTCTGCATATTAGATGATTATATAAGTCTACAAAATTAACAAAACATATACTCATAATCTTGTTATCTTGGAGAGAACTTAGCACTTGTATCTATGTAACAGAACTTGTTATGTTATATTTTTTATAGAATAAATTACAAGAATGGTCTTTTATGGTTAAGAGTCATTTATTTTAAAAATGACACTAATAGGTGTTATTTTTTTTACAAAATTTTTGCACCAACACTCATAATGTCAGTTAAGTTATTCCTTTAAAAATTTACACTAGGGTCCTTTCAAATTACACTGACTGTCATTTATTCGTTAAGTTATTCTATTAAAACATTACACTCATGGTCCTTTTAAATTACACCCGATAATATACTATATGTAGTTTAGTGATACTTTTTTCAAATGTGTAGTAAAAATTGAAAAAATATGTTGGTAAAAGTCAAAACTTTTATGTTATACTCACACTTTTTAAGAAAAACTTGCAATATTAAAAAGGTTAAAATTTTATTACCACAATTTTTTTTGTTGCTATATTTTATATACTTGACTTTTTACCCATAACTTTTTAGGTGTAGGTAAAACACCTATTTAAAGAAAAGCAAAATGTTATATTTTTTATCCAATCTTTAGTGACATATTTTTTACTTTTAGTGACATTTTGTTGTTTTTAGCGACCAATTAGAAGTGTAACTCGGTAGAGATTTATCTTGTATTTGACATTAAAAATTTTGAGTTTTAAAAACTTGCAAATACAGTATATAGGGCTTGCTAATTACTATAAAATTGAAGTCAAATAAAGAAAATGTCACCTTTGGTGTTTGCTATTAAGGATGACCTTTTGGCCGTATTTTCTCCAAGCATACCCATCATCAGCCAAAGTAGAAGTTACTTTCGCCGATGCCCATGACTCTTTTCTGTATTTCCACGTAGAAATACTTATCAGTTACTTAATCATGTATACACACAAGTATTCCAAAACAAAAAGCATGCGTACACAAATTCAATAATTTTATAACTTCCATACGAGTCATATAAAATATTCATATTTATCATCCTACTCATTTAATCAATACAAATATTAAAATCAAATGATTAAATTAAGAAAGATAATTAGTCAATTTTATATGTTAATCATTTTATAAGTAATATTATGAAATAAGATAATTTAGTAGAATCGTAGCAATACAATTTTTCTTTCCATATATATATTTTTTCTAGCCTGTTCACATTTACCAATTGACTAATTATATGCATATATTTTAACCGAACTATTATCATTGTAATTAATATATACCTTCGTCTGTAACATCCCCTTTTAATTTTCATCATTGGGACCAGGGCCGGTCCATTGGTTTTACATGCCCCGGGTGAAAGTGATCCAAATATGCCCCTTAAACCGTACAATACACAAAAAATATACACGCTAAAATTATAAAACAAGAAAATAATGTCAAATAGAACAAGAAAATAATCCTTTCTATATGCTTCTTAGGAAATTTGTTGTTCTCTTTCGCTATTATGAATCTCAACAAACTGTTTTTCCTACGAGAAATACGTCTTATAGCCAAGTAAAACACATTTTCCCTATATTTATCAAAATAATTAAGCAATCCCTCAACTGAACGGAAAAAAAAGCACCAGTCATGTATATGTTTGACAGAAATATACATATGTAATTTGTTAATTTGACTATTATGGTATTTGACCATCAATTCTTATTATTCTTATAAAATGTATGTATGTTCTATTATTTCAAATCAACAACATGTATATTAAATATATATATATTAAACATCAAAGTTGCAGAAACAAAAATCCAGTTATATGAAATTAAGTGTATACAAACTATGTATACATCAACATACACAGAAATTCAAAATATTGAACTACTATATATATTGAGCTACTTAAACATTGAAAATAAAAAGTCCAATTAAAATAAATTGCAACCTGCACTTCGATTATGTATGGACTATGGACCCTAATCAATTGGGTTTGTTTAGTTTGAAACATGAAATTATAAGTAAAATTAACTAAAATAAACATGAAAAGGAGCAAGAGAGAAACAAAGTTAAAATATGAATATACCTATCAAAAATCAAATTTCACGGTTGTAGAAAATGAAATTCAGTGAGGATTCCTGAAAAAGAGCACGTGAGAAACAAAATTAAAATGTGAATATATTTTGCATTCCAGAGAATCAATTTGAGGTGCTAGAAAAAATTGAAGAGTCGCATAGGGTGGGATTTCCGAATTTCAATTGTCAATATCAATGTACGGCTTTTCTGATTTTCAATGTGGCGTGCCTCTTCTTTCAGTAATGCCCTATCACTAAACCCAGTCCACCATTTATTGAATGGGCTGTTTATATATGGGCTAAATTTAAATATATATATACTAACTGGGCTAACATTTTGTTGCCCCTAAGAATATGTTGCCCTGGGCCGTCGCCCAGCCCGCCCACCCCTTGGGCCGGGCCTGGTTGGGACGGTTTTGTTGGAATATTCCAGAAGTGTTGAAGAAGTCAGAAGACTGTTTTGTTATTTCCGTTAAAGAAGGCCATATAGGCCACTTAATTTCATGTTTTGTATGTAGTTAAGTAGCATGGGTAGTTATGCACGTTTATTCATTTTTCAAGTATTTAAAGTGGTCATGAGTCTGTATTTGAAGTTAAGTTTTCCAGTTTATAAAATACAATAAAATTCGTCCCAAATATCAATCTCTCAACTCTCACCTCTGTTTTACACCTTGAACTTATAGCACTCAAAGCAGGTTGATTCCGACATTTGGTATCAGAGCAAATCCCGGTGTATGCCAAAATATCAACCGAAGCCAATAGTGATGGGAGATAAGTCTGAGAAGGAAGGCCAAATTTCTTTGCAATACCCGATGTTGTCCCGATCCAATTATGCTGCATGGGCCATGAAGATGAAAGTGTTCATGCAGGCACAAGGGGTTTGGGAAGCTGTCGAACCCAAGAACCAACGAGAAGTTGTTGATGTGAAGAAAGACAAGATGGCCATGGCAGCCATCTACCAAGGAATACCGGAAGATCTCCTATTGTCATTGGCAGAAAAACAGACCGCGAAAGGCGTTTGGACGGCCTTAAAAACGATGTTTATGGGTGCGGATCGAGTAAAGACAGCCCGAGTGCAAACTCTGAAAGCAGAATTTGAAATTCTAAACATGAAGGAGTCCGAAAATATTGATGAGTTCGCTGCGAAGGTGAACAATATTGTGAGCAATATTCGAGCTCTTGGAGATGTTATAGAAGAGTCCTATGTATTGAAGAAATTACTTAGGGCAGTACCCTCCAAATTCGTGCAAATCGCCTCCACGATAGAGCAATTTGCAGACTTGGACACGATGTCGGTCGAAGAGGTGATAGGGAGATTAAAAGCTCATGAAGAAAGAATTCGGGGGCATGTCGATGTTGAAGAAAAAAAGCTTTTTTTAACCCACCAAGAATGGGCAGAAAGAAGTAAGAAAAACAACGGTGATGGTAAAAACTTCAACAAAAACTCCCGTGATGCGGGAAGCAGTTCACGTGGAAGAGGAAACGGAAGGGGGCGTGGAAGATATAATTACGGAGGTGGTCGTGGAGGACGAGGCAGGGGAAATTATAATAGTCAACGAGATATGAACCGAACAACCTCCATGAACCAAGACAAGAGCAAAGTCCAATGCTACAATTGTCAAGAGTTCGGGCATTACGCTGCTGAATGCAAAAACCAAAGACGTGAAAGAAACCATGAGGTAAATTTAACTCAAGACCAAGCTTTCAATGAACCCACTTTATTGCTCTCTGCAATAAACACAAGTGAGATCACACAAGAGGTGTACTTAAACGAAGAGAAAGTAAATCCCAAATTAAGAAGACAAAACGAAAAGGTCAGTAATACAAAACTATGGTATCTAGATAATGGTGCGAGTAACCATATGATAGGTGACATCGAGAAATTCCGGGAGTTGAACCGGATGGTCACCGGATCAGTGAAATTTGGAGACGGCTCAAGAGTCCGGATTGAAGGCAAAGGCTCAATTATTTTCCAGTGTAAAAATGGGGAACACAGGAAACTAAATGAAGTTTATTATATACCGAGCCTCTGCAGCAACATTGTTAGCTTAGGACAACTGTCCGAGAAGGGTGACCGAATTTTAATGCAGGGCAACTACCTGTGGATTCACGATACCACAGGGAAATTATTGATGAAAGTCCCGAGGTCACCGAACCGATTATACAAAGTAATTTTGAATGAAGTGGAAGGAAGATGCATGATAAGTCAAGAAATGGAGACCACAAAACTGTGGCACTCCCGTATGGGGCACGTAAACTTTGGTTCATTAAAACAAATGTCCGAGAAGGAAACAGTGATCGGTTTGCCCAAAATGCAAGACAATGTGGGCACCTGCGAAGGGTGTCTAGTAGGGAAACAAACAAGAAACTCCTTCCCAGCAAAGACAAATTACAAATCTGCACAAAAGCTGGAATTAGTCCACGGGGACTTGTGTGGACCGATTAATCCAGCCACACCATCTGGCAACCGGTATTTCATGCTATTAGTCGATGACTATAGTAGAGCTATGTGGGTATATTTCATGAAAAGCAAAGATGAAGCGTTCGAAATCTTTAAGAATTTCAGAACAAACATTGAAATTGAAACAGGAGTAAAAATGAAGACTTTAAGAACCGATCGAGGAGGTGAGTTTTTGTCTAACAAATTCACCTCATATTGCAGGGAAACAGGTCTCAATCGTCATTACACAACCCCATACTCTCCCCAGCAAAACGGGGTTGTGGAAAGACGGAACCGGACAATAATGGAGATGGCGAGAAGCATAATGAAGAACCTCAAAGTACCCGATGTACTATGGGGAGAAGCTGTGAACCATGCCGTCCACATATTAAACCGAGTAGGTACAAAAGCCCTAAATGGTACCACTCCGTACGAGAAGTGGACGCAAAGGAAGCCAAATATAGAACACCTGAAGGTGTTCGGTTGTATTGCTCACATGAGAAACGCAAAAGGGCATCTAACCAAGTTAGATGACAGAAGCACAAAACTGGTTCACATTGGAATCGAAAAGGGGACGAAAGGGTATCGGTTGTTAGACCCTGTAACCGGCTCAATAAAGGTTAGCAGAGATGTACAATTCGAGGAAGATAAAGGGTGGAATTGGGTAGAAACTGGAAAAATCAAGATGACACATGAAATCCCCTTCACGATCGAAGGAGTAATCCCTCAATTTGAAGACGACGAAGAAGAAGGGCAAAATGAGCTAATCCCTGAATCCCCATCAAACTTTGAAGATGGGGCAAAATTGAGTTCTAATTGGAGTGGAGGTGAAGCCCAAACTGAATTAAACCCAAGCCCTATATTAAGCAGATCTGGCTCACTTCCAAGCCCACAAACACTTTTTCAAAATGAAACCCAAAACCAAGATGACAACTTACCCGATCCACACCAAGTCGAATTAGAAAACCCTCTTAATAATCCTCTTTCACCTGTAACACCCACAACATCCATCGGCTCTACGTCTACAGATTCAAGCTCAACCGGAGGCGGAGCTCCAAAGCGTTACCGCTTATTGTCTGATTTATACGATGAGTGTCCAGAAATACTCCTATTTCATGATAGTGACGAGCCGACGACTGTTACCGTCGCAAGCAAAAGAGCCGAATGGGTAAATGCCATGAAAACAGAAATTGATGCAATAGAACGAAACAACACGTGGAAGCTTGTCGATCTGCCGAAGGATCGCAAAGCAATTGGGTTAAAGTGGGTGTTTAAAGTCAAACGAGATCCAAACGGAAAGATTCTGAAACACAAAGCAAGGTTAGTTGCAAAGGGGTATGTACAGAAGTACGGGATTGACTTCGACGAAGTCTTTGCACCAGTCGCGAGAATGGAAACGATCCGTATCATTCTTGCTTTAGCTGGATCGAATGGATGGCTCGTACACCATTTGGACGTCAAATCAGCGTTCCTAAATGGAAATCTGGAAGAAGAGGTTTATGTTAATCAGCCTGAAGGTTTTGTCAAAAGTGATCAACCACACAAAGTGTTGAGGTTGTCAAAGGCACTCTATGGTCTTCGGCAAGCACCAAGGGCCTGGAATTCCCGTCTTGACAGGTACTTAAAAAATCTTAATTTTAGCAGATGTGCACAAGAATATGCAGTTTACACCCGCAACACCAACAATCGAAAATTAATTGTTGGTGTGTATGTTGATGATTTAATTGTTACGGGTGAAAATCAAGATGATGTAAAACTGTTCAAGAATCAAATGGGAAGGGAATTTGATATGAGTGATCTGGGACTCTTATCATACTACTTGGGAATTGAAGTGTGTCAAAAGAAGGGTGAATTAACGTTGAAACAAGAAGCATATGCAAAAAGGCTACTTGAAAAAACAGGGATGGATGAAAGCAAGCAAAATGCATGCCCTTTGGAACATAAATTAGAACTGGATAAAGATGAAAATGGGGAAATGGTAGATCAAACTGAGTATCGAAGTATAGTGGGAGGCTTGAGGTACCTAACCCACACGCGCCCAGATATATCGTTTGCTGTTGGAGTAGTAAGCAGATTTATGGAACGTCCAACAACTAAACATATGCAGGTTCTAAAGAGCATCTTAAGGTACATAAAAGGCACAACAGATTATGGTCTGACTTATGTAAAAGGAGGTGGAAAGAATGTGATATCGGGGTATTCCGATAGTGATCTTGCTCGAGATGGGTGGATAGACGAAGTACCGCAGGAATGGTATTCTACGTGAACGGAAATTTGGTAACGTGGGCATCGATAAAACAGAAATGTGTAGCATTATCATCCTGCGAAGCAGAATTCATGGCAGCAACAATGGCCACGTGTCAAGCAATTTGGGTCCGTCGTTTGCTAAGTGAACTAACAGGTAATATAGTGGAGCCTGCAACTCTATATGTTGACAACAAGTCAGCCATAGATCTTATGAAAAATCCAGTGTTCCATGGAAAAACTAAGCACATCCACATGAAGTTTCATTTCATAAGAGACAGTGTAAAACAAGGAGACGTCAAGATAATGTATGTCAACACAAACCAACAACGTGCAGACATATTCACAAAACCGCTTGGAAGGCTAAAGTTTAAAGAGATGCGAGATCTCTTAGGAGTAAGTCAGCTAAAGTGAAGCAGCTTACTACTTCTGGATTAGGAGGTGAATGTTGGAATATTCCAGAAGTGTTGAAGAAGTCAGAAGACTGTTTTGTTATTTCCGTTAAAGAAGGCCATATAGGCCACTTAATTTCCTGTTTTGTAGGTAGTTAAGTAGCATGGGTAGTTATGCACGTTTATTCATTTTTCAAGTATTTAAAGTGGTCATGAGTCTGTATTGGAAGTTAAGTTTTCCAGTTTATAAAATACAAGAAATTTCGTCCCAAATATCAATCTCTCAACTCTCACCTCTGTTTTACACCTTGAACTTATAGCACTCAAACCAGGTTGATTCCGACAGGTTTTAATACTTTCGTGAGTGTGTTCTTTTTGTGCATCCGAGCCACTTGGAGATCTCGTATCCTTAGTTGAGATACGAGGAATCTCATCGAAGATACACGAGCTTAATATGGAAAGAGTGCTATCAAACATACCCAATATCTGTACGACCACATCATCGACTAACATATGATTGGGCACCGTCTTTTCTGACTGTTTGAGTATTTCTCGAAGCTTATTGGTCAATTGTTGGCCTTGGATAAGGTGTTGAATGGCTTTCATCCGTTTGCTTGGTAAACTTTCTGGCCAAGAACAAGACTCCATACTGTTCAGCCAAAAACGACACACTTCATAATAATATAGGAAAACGAAAATTGTATTTTAATATATTAAAAATATATATAATTGACAAATAGAAAGAAAAAATAAGGCAAGTTGCTGCACTATTATATATCTTTTGATAAAGAACGAAATGTTGTTACACTCGCTACACAAATACATATTCATAACCTCTTTTTAATGACGCTTAATTAACATTTTTTATTTTTTATTTTATTAATCTTAGAAAAGAATATTGATGTAAACTAGTCGAGTTAACTCATGAGTTACTTGAAATCGACTCGATTTAAGTCGAGTCAAGCTCGAGTATGAAAATATATAGCTCGTAAGGTTCGCGAGTTTAATCGAGCTTGTGTTATTTTACATTTTCACCCTTTATGTATTTGCATATTTTCATAATTACTATATTTTATAATAGATTTGAGCTCGAAAGTACCAAATCAAGTCATGTCGAGTTTAAAAATATCGAGTTAATCAATACATTATAGTGATAACCGAGTCGAGACGAATCAAACTTTTAATCAAGTTGAGATTGAGCTTGAAAAAAAAAAGGCTAGATCAATTAGATCGAGACGAATATCAAGCTTCAAGTTTTATAATCAAATTGAGCTCAAATTTGACACTCAGTTAGCTACAGTACACCCATATTTAACAGTAGATAAACAAATCAACTAATAACTTATTTTATTTAATAGTTAAACTATTGTTATCTCTCTAGTTTATTTATATACTCTATCTACGTACATTATTAATTTCAGTAAGCCAGTCAATAAATAGCACACGTGTGTAATTAGAAAATAGGCCATTTATTTATGACAATAAATAGGTCAATTTGGGCATACTGGTATACTACTATACTAGTTGAACTATTTATGAAACGACAATTAAACTTTTGCTTTCTTAAATATATAATATTGACTAATTATAAAAAGATTTTATGGTGATGACGAAGTTTGAGTGACAACAAGAACTATCGTCATCGATCCGTTGGTGGCATAAGTTTAATTAGAAATCGCATTCTTTCTCTTTAATTGTCTTTTATTTCGTTTAATCTAAGTTTCATGTCAGAATTAATCATTGGTTAACTTGACTGGCCCCAAAAGCTTGTATATTTTTAACAATAAATCCATTTGTTTATCTATATAATTACCAATAAAATACTAAAATCAATTGGTATATTTGCCTCGCTTATTTATGGACGGGGGATTTGCCGCTTAAGATGTGTTGGTTGGTTATCACTTTAGATGTGATTGTAACACTGCAAATTTTAAAAATCATTTTTTTTAAATAGATGCGGAAGCATAAAGATAATAAGTGAGTTTTAGGTTTAGGTTTACAATCCAAACGTTCCAAAATAAACTACAAAATAATAATGTTTAAACGGAGTTAATAAACGGCATGGTTCAAATTCCAAAATACATTTTAAATATTGAGCTTGGTCAATCATTCCGTCCTAAGCACCAATCAACCTGAAAAGAGTAAATGAGGGAGAGATTAATACAAATTTAAGTGAATGAATATAATCTACAAATTCTGTTAAGCACAACAAACAAGCAATAACATTTCCACGAACGAAAGCCATGTAACCACATAACCTCTGTTTTGTATTGAGAAGATCGGTGGTCCTGCCGGATCCTAAAACCATCGTTGGCCTAAAAATGGTACCCGATAGCCCTGTATTCAACAGCCCGGTAAACCCCCTTACGTGTAATGCATACAGGTAAGGTCCGAATACCGCGATCGTCGATACACTATGCCCAGCCGCTATCCACATCCGACACTGACTTCTCAAACCTCAGCCACCAAGTAAAATCGAATTGTCGCTACCAATCAAGCTAAGCCTCCTCAGATATGTGCACATATTCCATCTAACATATCACAATCAATTATGCACCATACAAGTAATCTATTAAAATTCGCGTCGAAAATGACCCGAACAGCTTCGCTCCGCGAATCCGTAGTTCGCGTCGCGAACTATGGTTTCGATGTTTCGCGTCCGCGAAGTTGTTCGCAATCAAGTATGAGAATCGCTGTTAATAGTTCACGATCGTGAACTAAAGTTCATGGCACGAACTCCCCTGTACAACCCTGCGTTTTCTGCATTTTTTCCAAGTATGCAATTCCAAACCAATTGTAACCAAAACAAAAGTTGGAGGTTAAATCCACTCCCCGTAACCTTCTCCTTGCCACCAACTCAGTATTCTGATGTCACTGAGTTGTCCTCCCATTTCCTGTGAATCCAAAGGAATACTGAATTAGTAATCAATACTACAAAATTACAACAATTGTCAAGTAAGTTCACAAACTAGCTCTTGTCCCAAATAAAAGCCAAACACTTGAAACATCATATAAACATGTCATGACCATATCATACATATCCAACAAGTCAACTAACTATTTTACACCTTATTCATCCAAACGGGTCAAACTGAGTTGTCGAGTTGAGTTATGGAGCTAACTTCTCAAGCTCACCTCTAAAGCTCATTTCTCAAGCTCACTTCTCAAACAAGTAACATATTATCATCAACTAGTCACTAAAACCCATTAACTCGCTCATAAATTAGACATTAAATCCATACAATCTTTTAACTAACAATTTCACCAGAACACTACCAAAATTAGTCATTTCATCAAATAATAAAATATACACAATTTCCAACTTATTAGTTCATAATATGCATAAAATCCAAACAACATCATAATCCACCGAAATTGTAACGACCGTAATTTTTTACATTTGTATTTGTAATGTTAATTCGGGATTGTACGAATTTAAGATATTATGTCAATCTATGTTTATCGTTATGATATATTGAGCATTGAACGTTTAAAACTGGTGTCAATTGGAATCAGGTCAAAGATGGGTTGAATTAAGTGGGAAAAACCAAGTAAGGTTGGAACTGAGTGTCATAGTTCGCGGCGTGAACTTGTTGAAGACCAAATAGCAACCCGAATTCGCAATTACCCGGAAACGCTATCTCGGATAGCTTCGGAGATAGCGTCAATATTGTCGACGCGATTTAATGCGGGAGTGAATTCGAGACGCGATCTTGTCTGGAGCTGTATAAAAACGGGTTTTAGGCTAGGGTTTAGGCACCAACAACCCTACTACTAGCTCGGCCATTTTTGTGAAGGAATGAGGCAATTTTGGAGGTCTAGAGTTCAAATCTTCATCATCTTTGAAGATTTAAACACCAAAGGTAAGGATTATTGATTCCTATCATCTTCTATCTTGATTTCAAGCTTTACTTAGGTATCAATGGTGGTTTGGGATGACCTACCATGTCATATTTGGGGAAGATGACCAAGCTTGAGTGTAAAACACTCATTGTAAGCTTGTAAACATTGTGTACAAGTTGGATTTGGGAATCATTGATGGAAATCTTGAACTAGGGTTTGAGATTCCACCAAGTTGGATAAACTTGGTGGTTATAAATGTCCATATGGATTGTTTATGATTAGTTATGGATAATAACTAGATTATTTGTACAATTGATGATTAGGTCTTAAAGACTTAAGGATTTGAGATACTCCTTCATTCAAGGAGTAAGGAATTGTCTTTGCTAACATAAAGTTTGGGAAAGCATTGCTAAGGTGAGTACATATAATCTTTTTTGAGTACACAGTAAAACCAATTTTATGATTGAAATAATGTAATTAGTCTCTATTACATAATTGATTTGATAAAGAACATGATTGAAATTATTATATGTTATGAAATGAACCATGAGAACTTCCTCGGTGAATATCTTGGTAGAAGATATTATTTCTTGAAACTGTGTATCTGGGAGGAACTTAAAAGAAGGGCTTTCGGTTTTTTCACCCCGTTTTGTGGTAAAGCAATTGTAGCAGTTCCAGCACCGATGACTTTTAAACCCTCCATAACATCTTCTGTATGATGAAATGATGAATGAAATGGAGCTATGGCTCTTGATTGATGGTCTATTATGTGTTAGATGAAGTTCTGGATAACAATAACCCATTCGTGGGGGAGTTGAGATTACTACTTGGGGCAGTACCTCCCTGCGCAAGGGTAGTATATCTAAGTGAACGATAACCCGACATTAGGGGGACTATGATAACCCGATAAAAAGGGGGGTTACGATAACCCGTGAGACGGGCGAGTGATGATCTCGGTAAGTTTGGGAGAACCCCAATTACCAAGAGATCTTGTGATGATAACCCACATCGGGGGAGTTTGCTTCGGGATGACCCGTTGCGTATGTGTGAGCTTAGGGCAAGCTTGAGACTATGTTTGACTTATGTGCAATGTGATATTTACTTAAATATTATTTAATTGCAAATGTTTATAAACGGGTCTAAAACCCATGTTTCTCACGAGACAATTTTGTCTCACTTACTACGTTTTCTTTGATGTCTATGTACTGAGGTTCGGGAGCTAAGGATTAGGCGGCCCGTAGTTATAGCATTGGATGATTAAGCTCGGTGTACAATTTTAATTTCCCTAAACTTTAGATTTGATATATTTGTAACACCGTTTTTGGCACATGTTAATCATTCCGAATGTTTTGATTTAAATCATATTTTGCATGTTATGAATTTTAAATGTTAAACTTGGATTATTTTAAAGTTTAAATTGTTTTGAAAAATTGGGGTGTTACAGAAATCACTTCCAACATGTTAGATTAACCTAAACTAACAATAAAAACCACAAAAATTCCAAGATCTCAAGCTTTAGTGAAAACCCATCTTTTCCAAGACTCCATTAATGGAGGTTGAAGGTGAACTTCACCAAACCAAGCTTTCTTCCATAAATAATACATACCATACATGACAAAGCTTATATAAACACATAACATACAATCCATAACAACATTTAACAAGAATCAACAACTTATATAAAAATACATTTCATCATTTTAGCAAGAACTTCAAACAAACAACAAGAGACAAAAGCTTACCCAAGGACTACAAGAATTTCTAGACCTAACACAAAGAGGAGAGGATTTGAGCTAGGTTCCTTTAAGAATCACCAAAAACACAAGTGGGTTTTTTTGGATAGGGTTTTAGAGAGAAGTTGGAGAGAAATGTTAGAGAGAGAAAGAGTGATGGGTGGAAATGAAAAAAGATGGGGTTTCCCCATCTCAAAGGGAATTCATCTATACACCACAACTTTTATTTCCTATACCAAATAGTATAAGTTTTACAGTTACCTGTAGAATTATATTAAACATAAATTGTGGTAAATGCATTATAAGTTGTGGTGTAAATATCACCCCCTCATCTCAAAATGCCGTTCAAAATACAAGGGGCGGTCCCCCTTTGGTCTTTTTCAGATTTTAGCATTGCGATACGAAAAGTCCAGTTACAGTCCATTTATTTAAAATACCAAACAAACTCCATTTTCAAAAATGAATATATTTTCGGAATCGAAATTCAAAAGAGAATCTAAAGAGATAAAAATCCTAAAATCATTTAAACGTTTCATAAATCGGATATTTTAATCCCTTGATTAAAATATCATAAAAGGACAAAAGGCCAAATAATTCTTTTAACATTTAATCAAATAATTTCACCTAAGGTCAAATAGATATTTATCATATATCAATATATACATAAAACAACTAGGCTGATTTTAGGATATTACAGTGATGGTATATAATTACTAACAAACAAAAAAGTTGCTATAAGAGGGGGATAACAGTTCCGTTAGTTGGCTACCATTGGTTTACCGACACTGTTGCACACCTTATGCGGTTGCTCTGTCGGTTGTTTTGTTTCGGTTTGGGGAAAGTGTAAAAAGAAGAAAACTTGAGGTATTTTTGAGGGTATTGGTTTTTGTGAGTGTATTTTATATATGATATATAAAGTGAAAGGTATTGTTGACATGCGTGTATCAGTTGAGTGTCAGTCGGAGAGTCAGCTGACATAATATTGATTTGATAAAAACTAAGGTGTAAATATATGTCATGATTAGAAGCAGTCTAAAAACTAGCACTTATTTAGTTATTTATTCCTGACCGGTCCCAACCACTACACAAATTGACACCATCAGTTTTTACCAAATCAGCGTCACGTCAGCTTACCTTCAACTGACATACCGATGCCAACAATACATCTTTCCTTCAGTTTTTTGGGACCCACCGTAACAAAATACACACACACAAAATACCCCTTTGGGCCCCACCTCACCAACCGATCTCTCCCTCCTTCCCGTCCCCAAACCCACGGCAAAAACCAACAGTCAAGCAAAAACCGACGTCATCCAAAAACTGATCTCTCCCTCTGTGCAGGAGTCTTACATGTGTTTGCTTTGACAAAGGTATTCAACTAGCGCTAGAGGTTTAAACAAAAATATTTGCCTCGATTATTTTCGTCATTTTAGGATATTGAAAGTCCTAGTGAATCAGTTTTGGTCATTCTAGAGGCTCAACAAGTTCTAGTGACGAGAATCGTAGGATTAAAAAGTTTTATTGGTGATTTCAGTAACCGTAAACGATGTTGAAAACGGGATAATTGCTAAGAAAGAAGTAAATTATTGGTGATTTCAGTAACCATAAACGATGTTGAGAACGGGATAATTGCTAAGAAAGAAGTAAATAATTAACGTTTTTTTAAAGAAGTGGTAAATTAAACTTTCTCACCTAAAAATTGTAACTACTATAATTTTATTAATAATTTTGTTAAATATAAAAGTACTCTTTCAATGCGGCGGCGATTGATTGTGGTACGTGAATGGTGGGTGATGGACCGATGGTAGTTATATGTGGTGGGGTAGTAGTGATAATTTCAGGATTTTATATTTTAAAGGATTAATAAGGATATTTATAGTCAAGTAGTGAATGTATTGTCTTGTAGCTCAGCTGGTTGGGGCATTGTGTTAATAACGCATATGATACAAGTTCAAAGTTTTGCATGATGCATAATTTTAATAAATCATAAATCTATCCCGAGTAACAAGTATGTTGACTGAAAATTAAAAATTACTAATTTGAGTAGATCACAAATGCATTATATATACTCCCTACGTCCCAAACTAATTGTTCACCTTAATATTTTAGTTTGTCCTAAAATAATTGTCCATTTCAAATTACAACCAATCATATGAATTCTAAGTAGTTAATATGAGAAAAAATTCTAGATAATGCAATAATTGCATTCTCTTATAAGTATGTGTCTTTTGTCTAGTTGACAATTAATTGGGACAGAAGGACTATTAATTTTGCTGAATAAAAGAGAGCAATGGCCTTCTAAATTGGTAGATCGTAGATGGTCACCTCTTCATATTGACTGACATTTCTCGGCGTTGACCAATGTTGATATGCAACAAATATCGTTAATCAGATTTAAACTTAGTGTGCTTCTTTTAGGAGATAAAGTGTTCACCATATATGTCCATTTACCCGCTTTAGTCCAATGATTTTAAATGAATATGGATATCGATGGATGAAATGATTTCAAATGAATATGGATATGAAAATGGATGATGTAAATCTAATAGATATTGATGTGGATATCGCATCATCTGATCCACATTTGATCCATTGCTTTCCCTAGTAAGGACACGTCCTCATTATAGACCTTTAACAAGTGCTTTTAACATGTGGTAGTTATTTCTAATCCAATGTATATGGATATGAATGGGTGAAATGATTTAAATATATATGGATATGGATATACACGATATAAATCTAATAGATATGGATATCACATCATCCGATCCACAATTGATTCAGTGCTATCCCTAGTGTGGACACGTCCTGATTAGTGTTTGCTTTTTAACATATGGTAGTGAGGGGGAGGGGGGGGGGTACCGTAGGGGTAGAAGATGTAGGAGGGAAGGGGATGTTGGGAGCATTGGCTACGGACGGAGAGGAAGGGTCCGTAGTGGAGTGGGGTGCTGGGGTGTTGGGAGGGATCGGAGCAGTAGGGGGAGATGTGCTGTGAACGGAGTTGTGTAATATGTAAGGATGAATGTTGTAGTGTAAAAATTCGTAGGAAGGTGCGGGAGTGTTGTGGGTAGCGAACGGAAACACTGTTTCGTCGAAGACAACGTGACGGGAAAGGATAATTTTGCGAGTGGTGAGGTCATAGCATTTATACCCCCGGTGGTTGGAGGGGTACCCAAGGAAGACACAAGGGGAAGAACGTTTATCAAGTTTATGTATGGTGGTGGATGGTATGAGTGGGTAGCATAGGCAACCAAAAATACGAAGGTGAGTGTAAGAAGGAGTTCGGTTGTAGAGAATGGAGGTAGGGGTGGACTTGTTTAGAAGTTTGCTTGGGAGGATGTTGAGGATGTAAGTGGCCATTTGAAGGGCGTGACGCCAAAAGGAGGGCGGGACGTGGGAGTGAGCAAGGAGAGTGCGAATGATGTTATTTATAGATCGTATTTTTCTTTCGGCTTTGCCGTTTTGAGAAGAAGTGTAGGGACAAGAAAAACGGAAAAGCATGCCGCTGGTGGAGCAAAATTGTTGAAATTGGGTGTTTGAGTATTCTTTACCGTTGTCACATTAAAAGGTTTTTATGGTTCTTTGAAATTGTGTTTTTATGAGATTAGAGAAGTTTTGAAAAATTGTGAAAGTTTGGGATTTGTGGCTAAGAGGGTATGTCCAAAGGTAATTGGTAAAGTCATCTAATAATAGAATATAATAACGGTGACCTCCCGAGCTTGGGACCGGGGAGGTCCATAAATCACTATGAATAATATCAAAAGGTAAAGTAGTATTAGACAACGAATCATGAAATGGTAAACGAATATGCTTGCCAAAAACGCAAGATTGACAAAGTTTAGGTTTATTAATAGTATCATAACTAATAGATAAATTATTCTTAAGAAAACGTAATTTGGTCACGTCCGGATGGCCGAGACGGTGATGCCAAAGATCTTGAGACAGAGCAGCGAAGGCGGATGCGGAGATGCTTTTGGTTGCGGAAGGAGAGAAGGTGAGTGGGTAGAGATCGCCAGTGCTGTTACATCGGAGGGTGGGTATACGCGTCTGGTAATCCTTCACAGTGAAACCAAATTCGTCAAATTCAAGTGTAATTTTATTATCTCTAGCTAAGCGGCGGACAGAAAGTAAATTTTTAATGATGTGGGGAACATGAAGTATATTTTTGAGGGTGAGGGGTGGGTACGGTCTTGGTAAGGAGAAAAGGCCGGTACCGAGAATGGGTAAATTGGAGCCATTCCCGACAATAATGTTAGTATTAAGACCATTATTAAAATAAGACGAGAAACTATCTGTCGAGTGAGTCATGTGTGAAGTTGCCCCGGAATCTAGATACCAATTTTGATCCGGGGTGTTGAGGGACATGGTGTACAGAGCCTGTTCGATGTCGGTAGGTGTCGGGCCATTGTTGTGAGCTGCATGAGGTGCCTGCGGACGTGGGCCAAGGATTCCAGCGGCTTGAGAATTCGGTGGCATTTATTGTCTGGACCACGAGGATGTAGGGTACGGGCACGGAGGGAATTGCCATGGGAAATAGGGCCACTGTTGCATGAAGGGAAACAGTGTGTTGTTGTTGTTTTGATAAGATCCGCGACCACGACCCCTGCTGCGACCACGCCCGCGGCCTCGGCCACGGTAATCTGAACCACGGCCTCTGTGGCAGCGGCGGCAGCGGCGGCAGCGGCGGCAGCGGCGGCAGCGGCGGCAGCGGCGTTGGTGGCGAGGTTGGTTTTGCGGGATTCCTCCAAGCACAACTTAGACCGTGCCTCATAGAAATCAGGAAGGGGTTTTGTCTGTTGAATCATCATAGCAACCCCATCATAATTTTCGTTTAATCCGGCAATCATTTGGAGGACAAGGCGGTGGTCCGGTACCGGTGAACCGACATTAGCGAGTTGATCTGCAAGCATCTTGAGTTCTTGACAATATGAAGAAATATTAGAATGATTATCAAGTTTTATGTTAGAAAACTTATTTTCAAGATATACCGCCCTTGTGTATTTATTATCTTGAAAGATGTTGGAGAGGGCGGTCCAGGCGTCGGCAGCGGTGGTGTCTGGCTTGATGATGGTGTTGAGAAGGTCGTTTGAGATGGTCCCGTAGATCCACTGAAGAACTATAGCATCAATACGAGACCATGATGCATAACGTGAACCGGCGGAAGAGGAGCCAGCCGCTTGCGGTTTGATGTGATCAATAACCTAGAATGCTCGGCAATGTATTTTGAACAATTCTGCCCAAGATGTGTACCGTCCCTTCTCCGTTTCGAGAGTGATGGGGATGAAGGTTTTGATATTTGTGACCGTTATTGCCGGATGGATGTTGGTGGTGGGGGTTGGGTTATCGCCGGGCATTGTTGTAGAAGAAGACGGCGGATTAGGGTTTCGGCCGTAGGGTTGAAGAGAGAAAAAAATAAAAGGGTTTTTAGGTATTAAGGATTATAGCTCTGATACCATAATAGATTGAGAATAATTGATTGCCTCTTCTCATTGATTTAGTTTAGTATTTATAATACATGTGCCTCCTATAACTATGGACAAGATTTATACAATCTTTCTAATGAATTCAAATATTTATACATGATATCTACGCTATCTAATAACTATAGCCTTTGTTTTTTTTAGTGTATACACTAGTGACTTGATATCAAATACTAAATATATGATGAAACCTTGTTAATCATTATTACGAAGTATTATTTTTTTGTTAAAACATAATGGTAGATTAGTTTTTAATTGAAATTATTGACTTTTTAATACTTATATAATTGAAATTAGTTTTTAATTGAAATTATTATTTTTCTAGTATCTTGTTAGTTTTTATATAATTTTGTTGTAAACAAAAGCTATTCATTCTAAAACAGTATAGCCTTAAATCTCTCTCTGGCTTTTCTTTCTTGAACATATTTTTCAAATCCATGTATTGAAAAGAACGTTTTTATAATATCATCTCCAATGGAAATTTTTTGTAAAGCTTATTAGAGCACAAGGTTTGGAAGGCATGCTATAGGAATTTTGGGTTTATAATTTGGCTATAACATGTGGAGGTAAAAGTGGCTTCTTGGTGTTATAGTCAAAGTGATGTTATAGGGGTCTCACATTTGTTATTTGGTGTATTTTGATTGGTTGGAATACCCCACCCCTACCCCCCCACCCCCTCCCTTTTGGCGACACGCCGTAGCCACAACGAAAAACAAAATGACGGAGACCCCGTCCTCGTATAACGTCGCCAAAGAGGAGAATTCCTCTATAACTAGCAAATAACGAGGGCCACACCTTGCCCTCTTACTATTTAAATAAGCTTTTGGATGACTTTTTGCTATTGGAGTGAAATAGTGACTTATTATTCCATAACCTATTAATCAACTTTCAATGTTTGATTTATTTAGTCCCTATATTTACTAATTTTACATTTTAAGCCCTATATAAATATATATGTGAATCCTTTATTATTTTTAGAACTATAAATGATAACTTTGTTATATTTCAATATTTTTTTATAAAAAACAAGTATGATGAGAGTTTTGTTTGCTTGTGGTATGTTACGTTTTATAAAATGCTAAAAAATTTGTCAAATTATATATGAGGGGCACCTTCTTGACGCATATTAAGATCCTTTTGTGTAAACACGTATTGTAAACTCTTATGATCCGTATATAATGTACACCGAGTATCATATAAATAATGTCTCCACAATTTCAAGGCAAACACAATCGCCGCCAACTCCAAATCGTGTGTAGTGTACCTCGTTTCCGCATCTTTCAATTGTCGTGAAGCATACGCGACCACCTTACCTCTTTGCATCAACACACAACCGAGCCCTTGATTCGAAGCGTCACAATAAACCACAAAGTCTTCCATACCATCCGGTAACGTAAGAATCGGCGCGTTACACAACTTTTCTTTCAACAAACTAAACGCCTCATCTTGCTTCTTATCCCACACGAACTTCTCACTTTTCCTAGTTAACATTGTGAGTGGAACCGCGATTCTCGAGAAATCTTGTATAAATCTCCGGTAATACCCAGCTAACTCAAAGAAACTTCTAACCTCGGTAGGAGTCCTCGGAGGCTCCCAATTTGACACCGCTTCAATCTTGGACGGATCAACTTTAATACCGTCACGTGACACCACGTGACCAAGGAATTGCACTTCCCGCAACCAAAACTCGCACTTTGAAAATTTGGCATGTAACTTTTCCCGTTTCAACACCTCCAACACTAATCTTAAATGACCCTCGTGTTCTTCCTCGGTTTTCGAATATATCAATATGTCATCAATGAACACAATCAAAAACTTATCAAGAAATGGTTTACAAACCCGATTCATCAAATCCATGAAAATTGTCGGTGCATTCGTGAGCCCAAACGACATCACTAGGAACTCATAATGACCATATCATGTACGAAAAGCCGTCTTATCGGTGTCGCCTTCTTTCACCCGAACTTGGTAATAACCCGACCTTAAATCAATCTTTGAGAAATAACCGGTACCATGCAATTGATCAAACAAGTCATCAATCCTCGGCAATGGGTAACGATTCTTAATAGTTACCTTGTTCAACTCACGGTAGTCGATGCACATTCTCATCGAACCGTCTATCTTCTTGACAAACAACACCGGGGCACGCCACGGTGACAAACTTGGTCGAACAAAACCCTTGTCTAATAACTCTTGCAATTGAGTCATTAATTCCCGCATCTCGGTAGGAGCTAAACGAGATGGAGCACGAGCAATCGGTGTCGCCCCCGGAACCAAATCGTTCTTGAACTCAACTTGTCTCTCCGGTGGCAAACCGGGCAAATCATCGAGGAACACTTCGGGAAAATCACGAATAATTTTAACATCATCAACCGCTTTCTTTTCTTTTCAACCATCTAACACATATGCAATAAACGATGCACTACCTTTTGATAAATATTTCCTTGCCTTAATTGCAGTAATCATATTTGGCATATGATGTTGCTTTTCCCCATACACATACACTTTCTCATTTTCGGGAGTCTTGATCGACACAATCTTCCTACCACACAATATCTTGGCTTGGTGCATACCCAACCAATCCATACCGCTAACCACATCAAAAGCTTTGATTCCCATGGGTAATAAATCGACTTTGAACTTTTTCCCATATATTTCCAATTCAGAATTTCTATTGATACAATTAACCGTTGAGGTTTTCCCATTGGCTACATCTATCTCACATTTCATCTAATAATTCCTATGGCACATTCGAGGATATGTTGAGGTCGTGTGTGCTAGATTTCGGGGGTAAATGGGATGAACATCTACCATTAGTCGAGTTCTCGTATAACAATAGTTATCATTCGAGTATTAAGATGCCGCCTTATGAGTAAAAGTACAACTTATAAAGGATAGAGTACAAGTTTTTAGGTAAAAAGACAAAATACCCTCACATGTTTGGCTTGTGGGGTTAGTTAATAGCAGAAATTGGACGGAAGGACATAAAAATAGAATTTTAAATAGTACGGGGACAAAAATCTAGAAAAAAAAGGTTTAGGGACAAAAAAACAGAAAATATAAGACCACATGGATAATTTCTGACATTTATTCTTTTTATATAAATAGGATAGGATTTTGGTTAGTGGAAAGTTGATGTGACAAAATTAATAAGTTATTGTGAGATTAATCATTGGAGATGATCTAACAATTAAATTGCAAATAGCTTTGATAGTCTATGCTCAAAACATAACGAATTTCATTAGTACGAGTTAAATTCAACATATAAACCTTATATGTTTTTTTTTTTTTTTTTTTTTGAACGGCAAGTTAGTAAGTTAGTGGTTCGAGCTTAGACAGTGACATCCACAAGGGGCAGTATGCCTTCCCTCGAACATTCCATATTTTTGTCCACGACGGGACTTGAATCCATGACCAATAGGTAATGGGCAACACCTTAAATTTTCCTTGTATATCACTAGGCTACAAGCCTTGGGTATAAACCTTATATGTAGAATAGGACATGTAATCCACCGTTAGATATCACATCGTTGTCTACATTCTATTTATCAATTAAATTAACCCAATTTGTTTCAGTTTTTTAAACATATAATTAAGTATATAACTGGTTTCTTAATTGCATGCCAGATAATGATTCCTTTAGTGGTCAAAATATACAAATATACACTTCAAATGGGTCCTCTGGTTAAAAAAAAAAAATTATTTGTTTGAATAAAGGTTGAATATTTTTTTACTTGTTTACGTATATCAAATTGAATTGAATATTTTTATTTCGTTAAAAGAATGGTATGACAGCGGAAATTTTAGACACTTATATTTTTACCTGAAGGTTGAAAGATTGCTACCGAGATAATATCGGTATAATGATTAGTTTTTTTTATTGTATTGAACAAAAACAATCTAAAGAGAATTATCAAAAACTTGAAAGAGCCCAATATAGTAAAACCTTCATAAATTAATACTCGATAAATTAATAACCTCGATAAAATTAATAATATATCCGGTCCCAACTTGGGACTAGTACAAAATCAGATCCCAATCGATAAAATAATAAGATAATAATTTTTTTGAAATCTTAATGTAAATATATTAGTCCTAACCAAACTATAAATTAATTATTACTAAAATAAAATTCCAAAATTCTAGAGTTATCAAGTAAAAAATGAATCTATAGTCACTTGTTTTTTTATGAACTTCAAATCTATATTGAGTTCATCTTTAAATCTCTCAATTGCACTTAAGAGTTGAGGCATTGTATTCTCGTATTGCAACAAAAATTGTGTAGAATTGTTGCCACTTGCAATGCTTATTTCCTAGTAACCAGTTCCTGTTAATATGTGAATACGTATTAGATAAGTTGATTTTAAATAATTTATTAATTTATCGATAAATTAATATCTCGCTAAATTAATAAAATATCGTAGTTTCAACCTTATTAATTTATGAAGGTTTTACTTTATCATGTTATGGAAGCGAAGGTTTCCATGAAAGTTCGAACATTGAACTTGGGTATATCATAAGAAAATTTTGAAAGAATATATAGGATCCATAATCAATGACTAAAAGAACAATAGGATTTATAATTAACGAGTTTTTAAATTTTTTTGACATTGACTTCAAAAAACAATCCAAAAGCAAAAAAGACAAAACTCTATCAAACAAAATTTTGAATAAGAGAGTGAGGGTGGGATCGGATTTTGATTTTTGACCTTTAATCATAGTACCTTCATGCGGGATTTAACTTGACTACTAAGATTTTTGGCCTTGAATCACAGTGCCGACCAACTAGAGAAGACAACTAGAGGCAGTGTTTTATGATTGATCGACTTTTCAGGTGGTTTAATGTCGCGACGATAATAGTTATTGATTGAGGTTTGAATTCCAAGAGATATAGGTGACAGGTGGTGTAATAACATATATTAAAGAGAGAAAATGGGAAAAAATCAATTAATAAAGTAAACTTCACCGATGGACACTTTAGTTTATCACTTATTACATTCACAATCTCTTATCTTCGCCTTATTACAAAAGGTCAAAAGGGTATTTTTGTCATTAAGAAAAACTTAAGGGTAGTAGGCCCATGGGTGTAACAAACTGTATACACTAGGGATGTCCAGTGTAATAAACAAAGTTCAGGGACGGATGTTGTAATTAGTGATATACCACAGGGACCTTCCGTGTAATTTTATATGGGTGCTGTTTGTTTTTTCTGTGTAAAAAGATCTGTAGTCTGCGGACCATATCTGCCAACTCCTGCAGCTTCTGAGCTGGACCAAAGGTCTCCAGTCTGAAGAAAAACTATTGTTTGTTTTTTAACATCTGCAAGCTGCTATAAACCGATTTTTGCATATTTTGCATACTAAATTCAATATAATTGTCATAAAATATGGTTATAATTTAATTTTCATTCCAATATGAAAATCAAATAACTAGCAGAAGCAAACATTGAAAAATCACAACTTTATGCCGTCTAATTTCAATTCAACGTAATAGAACTTACAAATTTCATATCACTAGCAGGGTACCCGCGCAATGCGGCGGCGGGTACCCAGAAACCATATTTCGTTGCGAGCAAGTGTTGTTCGTTTACACTGTGATAATTATTGCTAGAAATAAATAATTATACGGAAATGTGGATTTTGGTAAGAGTTGATGATTTACAGCGTCGTATATTTAATGTTATTGGGTAAAATGGTTTTCGAGTAACAGACTTTTGTTATTAAGTGTGGGTGGTGTTACCAAAGTGTAATGTATAGCAAGTGGTTAACACATAGTAATAAGTTAGGAGATGTCTTGGGTTCGAATCTTATTAGCCGCGATTTATTTTTTTTAAGGTAGAGAACTAACTAACAAAAGTGGAAAGGTCCTTAAAATCAAGTTTAAGGAGCTCCTTAAACTTGCCTAATGGGGTAGGCCTAAATGCTTTATATAGTAGTAAGATAAGATGAAATCCAACTTTTGAATAATCCAACGGAAGGATACGGGGATTTTGGAGGAGACATGTGTTTTTTTAGGTTTGGAAGACTCAAGAAGCTAATGCTCAAAGCTTCCTGGAGAACACCTTGTGCAGACATAAAAAGGTCTGCAAGCTTCCGAAAAACAAACATCTGTGGGAGACTTTTTCTGCGCGCGATCTGCGTTGCGAAGACAAAAGTCATCAGGAAGACCTTTTGTCAAAAAACAAACAACACCTTGGTGAAAGACTAAAAGTTAATCGGGCTCACACCCACTAACTATCACATTTTTTTAACGACACCTAATTTACTTCTTTTTTTGTCCAGGACGGTACTTGAACCATGACATATTGTTCATGGGCAACACCTTAAATCATTCTCCAATACCACTAGGCTACAAGGCCTTGGATCACAACTATCACATTTAATCTAATTAAATGGCTCTTTTACCCGTACTTTTACTTTTAGACATCATTAACGTCACTTTAAAAAATATGTATTAGAGTCATGCCAACTAAGTATCTAATTTAATTTATTTTTTAAACCTCATTGTAGTTTTTTTTTTTTTCCCTCGGTAACTATGAAATAATATATCACTTATTTTGAATAATACGTGTTTTGGTTTTTAATATTTCTATAACAATTATCATATAGTAATTAAAATTATTTGCTGCATTTATATTAAACTTTCATGTTTATAAAGCTAATTTGTATTTTGCACCATAATCGACAGACTTGTACAGACTTATATACTTTCAAATATATTTAATCATTTAGGAATAAAATATTTCTAACGACCACAAGGTTAGGATCGTCATTTGCGTCTTCGTCAATTTTCATGCACTGCCAACACGGTTTTGAATGCCATGCAGTACATCACCGGACGGCTAACTTGAAAGATCAGTTAGTTTCTGCACTCGCACTTACTTCTCTTCGTAAATTAGAGAAAATTAAATGGAAAGTTAATGTGTTTGTTAATTATTATTTTTTTAATCATAATCTACTCCTAATATCACATATGTCCCCTATGAGACTCGAACCCCCAACCTTATGGATGGGGGAAAACACCTTACCGCTAGGCCAATGACCCTATGGTGTTTGTTAATTATTACAAATTCAGTTTTTTAAGTTTGTTTATTACTTTACACATGCTTGACAAATGTAGTTTGTTACATTTTTAGTCCATGCCGTTGAATTGAGCCGTTGAATTTTTTTGAATGGCTAAAATACACTTTTTGCCTTGTGTAATAAACAAAGATAAATGACTACGTATGTAATAAGCTGTAAAGCATAAGGCTCATTCGTGAAGTTTATTTATGATTTCTTTTATTTCTTTTTCGTTTATTTATCTTTTACCTATGTTTTTCCACCGCGTGCAGACCCACCACCACATCTATCTCCTTGATACCAACGCTCAATGAAAATCAAAATAAGAAATTGGTATCGTATTGATTGATTTACTAATTTGAGAGATTACAACCAAATATAAATAGAAGTATAAGTACACTTTGATACCTTAAAGAATAACAACCTAATTCTAAACCACCAACTTAGATTAAAATTCCACCGCAAGTTCAGGGCGGTTAGCAATCTGCAACTTAGAACGCAAAAACTCAAACTTTTGAGATGACAACGGCTTTGTAAAGATATTGGCAATTTGGTCGTGCGTAGAGATGAACTTGACATTTAATTTTCCATGAGTTACTTGTTCACGAACAAAATGATAGTCAACTTCAACATGTTTGGTACGAGCGTGAAAAACTGGATTAGCCGTGAGATATGCCGCACCAAGATTGTCACACCAAAGTGTGGCTGCCGTGTTGACTAAACCAAGTTCTCGAAGCAAGGACTTCAGCCAAATCAATTCAGCAACAGTATCTGCAATTGCCTTGTACTCGGATTCTGTTGACGATCGAGATACAGTTTTCTGCTTGCGAGCAGACCAAGAGATGAGATTCGACCCTAAATAGATAGCAAATCCCCCCGTGGATCGACGATCAGCTGGGCAACCAGCCCAGTCGGAGTTCGGGAATGCTTGAAGATTAGACTGCCAATTTGAATCCGAAAAGGCCTGTAGATGATACCCATTATTGTGTCGAATCCATAATCCCAAGTCGATGGTGCCTTTAAGATAACGGAGGATACGTTTTACAGCGGCCCAATGGCTTTCAGTTGGAGCATGCATGAACTGACATACTTTATTAACCGCAAAGGCAATATCAGGGCGAGAAAGAGTAGCATACTGAAGAGCTCCAACTGTCTGCCTGTAGCAAGAAGGATTATCAAGTAAAGGGCTATCATCAGGTAACAACACGTGAGAGGCGTGCATAGGGGTGGATATTGGCTTGCACTCGGCAAGACCAGCACGGTGTAAGATCTCACGAACATATTTCCGTTGAGAAAGAACCAAGTCAGAACCCTTATGAACAACTTCAATCCCTAAAAAATAGTGTAGTTGACCCATATCCTTAAGTGCAAATAGAGAATTGATTTGCTGAATGATTGAGGCTATAATAGTGGAGGTGTTACCGGTGACAATGATGTCATCTACATAAACCAGGAGATAGACAAGGGAGCCCGATGAGTTCAGTACAAAAAGTGATGGATCGGTTTTGGACCCATAAAATCCCAAATGAAGAAGTGCAGCAGACAACTTTGTGAAACAGGCCCGAGGAGCCTGTTTGAGGCCATACAAGGACTTATGCAACAAGCAGATGTGATCAGGTTTGGTTTGATCAATAAAGCCCGGAGGTTGGCGCATGTACACCATTTCCTCAAGATCTCCATGGAGAAAAGTGAAGGGTTTCATTGATACTGATTGACCACTTAGGTCAACCTCCTAGTCACTTGGTTCGAACCATACTGACCAAGAACATGAACTTGTTCTTGACCGGTTAAAACCAACTAGCTGATTTAATCTCTAAATGCGAAACTGAGATTAAACCTAATCCTTAAACCCTAAAGGATTGGGATCTTGGAGATCTATATTAGATTGACAATGGAATAAACCTTGTATGAAAAACCCGAACACACACACACACTTGTGTGTGTTTCGACAACTACCAAGAACCCTAGGGTTCTTGGTTGGTTTTGGTCGAACAAGAGGAGAAGAAGAAAGAGTGTTCCATGAATCATACCTTGGTTAATGCTTAAGATAAATCCACTGATGATGAACACGACGAGCGATCTTCTAGTTGATCCTTGCAATGATCTTCAATCTTCAAGACTTGAAGAATATGAAGAACGAACGAAGAACGAAGAACACAAGACTTGTGTTCTTCCCTCTATTCGGCCGAAACTAGAAGAGAGACAAGGGGAAGAATTCGTGTGATGTGTAAGGGGTTTTAGGGTTACCCTAAGCCTCTTATTTATAGATAAATAAGTTACGCTTAGAACCCTCTAGTTTAATTAAGATCAAATCTTTAATTAAACTTTCCTTTTAACGTTTCCTTCCTTATAGTTTATTATTCTTTTATTATTGCACTTAACTATTAAATGTCTAGTATTTATACATAAATAATTCGGTACCCATATACACGAATTATATACTTGTGTTTAATACTTTTTATAATTAATTAAATAAACTTTATATAATTTATACAATAATATTATCCAATTACCATATGAATTAATTACTTTAAATCACATTATGGATAATCTATATTTAACACATTGTATATTTACTCAACTAGTAAATGTACAAATACTTGTATTAATTAGTTAGATAAACTAATCTAGTAATAAGTCAAACTTGACTTAATACTTAACTTGATTCATAAATGACTTATTATGAATCAATCCTCTTCCAAGTATCATTACATATCTTACTCGTATTACATGCACTCACCGGTGTGACCCTTAAGTGTTTCATAGGCATGGATGTATCATCATAGGTTGACTAACTGTGCATATAAATCCTTCAAAAAGCAGTTTGAATGTCTAACTGTTTGAGAGGCCATTTGTTGCTGACAGCCAGAGAGAGAACAGTACGAATGGTGGCAGGCTTGATGAACGGACTGAAAGTCTCATGATAGTCCACGCCAAGCTGGTGATTAAAACCTTTTGCCATGAGACGGGCTTTGTACCTGGTAATCTTTCCATGTTCACCAGTATTTAACCTGTAAACCCATTTACAATCAACAATGTTAGCATGAGATACAGGGGGCACAAGAGTCCACGTGCCATTCCTATGGAGCGCAGATAGCTCTTCGGCCATTGCTTGGCGCCATTCTAAAGACTTCTTAGCAACGGTAAAACTGGTGGGTTCAAGGGGAGGAGATGTGGATGTGGATGTGGAGGCGGTGTAGGCAGTGGGGTTGTATCGATCTGGTTGTTTGGGATTAGGGTGAAGGTTGGATGGCCGAGGCCGAGGAGTTGGTGGTGGAGATGGTATGGTGTTATTAGGTGGTGGCGATTGTGGAGGAGAATGAGAAGGTGATGGTTGGGTGGTGATGGTTGGGTTGGTGATTGTGGTGATGGTTGGTTTGGTGATTGTGGTGTTGGTTGGGTTGGTGATTGTGGTGGTGGTTGGTTTTGTGATTGTGGTGATGGTTGGGTTGGGGATTGTGGTGGTTCAGGTGGACAGTCGGGTGGTAGGTCGGGAAAGATAAAGATGTAAGGAGAAAGAGGTGTTGATGGAGGTGTTGGTAAAGGCTGATAGGGAAAAACATGTTCATTGAAGCGAACATGCCGAGCAATGTAAATCCGATCAGTGGAAGGGTCTATACAACGATAACCATGATGAGCAGAACTGTAACCAAGAAAGACACAAGGAGTAGACCGGAAGTCAATTTTATGACGATTGAACGGACGAAGATAAGGAAAACACTGACAACCAAAGACACGTAAGAAAGAGTATTCAGGTTTACGTTTGAATACATGTTCAAACGGGGATTTGTTGGATGAAAGACGAGAAGGAAGGCGATTGATGAGATATACAGCCGTTTCAAAAGCAAAATTCCAGAAGCGTTGAGGAAGACTAGATTGAGCTAGGAGAGTGTGTCCATTTTCCACAACTTGACGATGACGACGTTCAACAAAGCCATTTTGCTCACTAGTGTGAGGACAAGACCGTCGATGGATGATGCCAAGTTTGCGACAAAGATTGGTTAGAGGTCGAAATTCGCCTCCCCAATCAGATTGAATACATTTTAGTTTAGTGTTAAATTGACGTTCAGTCATGGTGATAAAGTTTGTGAGAATGGTGTGAACATCTAATTTTTGAGTCAATGGATAAATCCACATATAACGAGTACAATGATCAACACACAACAAAAAATAACGATGACCATCAAAGGATGGTTCGGGGGAGGGACCCCAAACATCACAATAAACAAGGTCTAAAATATTAGTGCTATGAAAAGTATAATCATGTAAAGATAGTTTTGATGATTTTCCACATTGACAAGAACATATATTATTTGATAATTTGTCCGAAACAGGTAAAGAACTATATGAAATAATAGAACAAAAAACTTGAGCATGAGGATGGCCTAAACGTTGATGACAAATGTTTGAAGACGCTTTGACAGCAGTGAAGGCAACCTTGGACAAAGACTTGAGTTGTGGGAGGCGAATGGAGTACAAACCCTGCTCACTAGGGCCCGAAAGGAGGATATTGCGTGTAGACTCGTCCTTCACAACAAAATAAGAAGAGTGAAATTCAAAGAAAACATTGTTATCAAGACAAAACTTTTGGACAGATAAGAGATTTTGTTTTAGTTCAGGAACATGAATAATATCAGATAAGGTAAAAGTTTTGTTTGGTGAGTAGATTTTGGATGAGCCAATGTGAAAAATGGGTACAGTGTTACCTTTACCAACAAGTAAAGAATCATTACCAAAGTAGGCCTCGGAGCTATCCATGCTAGATAGGTCTGGAGTGGCATGATGAGTTGCACCAGTGTCGGGCTTCCAAGTAGGTCCAGAAGATGAGTTAGCCTCTGAGTGTGTTGTCAAGTTGGCCTGTGGAGCAGATTGAGACTGGTTTGATTGAGTCGACACCTGTTGCAATGACCATATACTATGTTTTGGGCGGAGGCCCAAGAAAACTGTCGTGTGCCACTGATCTCCCGAGAGCGGTTAAAACCACTACGAGAGTTGCCACGAGAGGAGCCACGAGATCCGCGACCACCTCGATTATTATTGAAAGACCGAGAACCAAAGTAAGCTTGAGGCCGTGGAGGTTGAATGGAGTTTAGTTAATACCCCAACTGAGTGGCAATTAGTTGAATGCTTTGAAGTTGTTGTTGAAGTTGATCAATATTCAGTTGTTGAAGTGAAGAAGCAGCATGTTGTGAAACCGATGAAGTATTTGCCAAGAAAGCTTGAGGAGTGGCAGTCATCATTTTTGTGATGACATAATCATGATCACATAAAATTCCGTGTAATTCATGGAAACCGACAGCAGGCACACGAGCTAATAAGTTGGCCTTGAGACCATTGTATTCCTCTCGAAGTCCTGTAAGAGTGAGCATTATCAGATCTTTGTCCTTCACCGGTTCTCCAATGTTAGTTAGCAAGAGCAGTAGCATATTCTTGAGCTCTACTAAGATATTCGGCTGGTTTTTCATCACCCTTCATGGTGATTCTTAGAAGTTGACTTTTCAGAGTAAATTCATGAGATAAGGTAACAGGAGCATAAGCCCGTTCAAGTGACAACCATACCTCGCGTGATGTTTTTCCCTGAATATGCTGATAGGATTCTTAAGATACTGTTGAGATGATAAGCATACGGATGTGGGCATCGTTACAGATCCACGGAGTGTAGCTTGGATTATCAGTAGTTGTAGATTCATTAGTAACTTTTTGTTCAGGGCAAGGTACAGTTCCATCAACATAACCAAAAAGATTGTGAGAGCTAAGGAAGGATTCAATCGTGGATCTCCAGTAGCCATAGTTGGTAGGTTTGAGAGAGAAGGAGAACTTGTGAGAGTTGTGATTGGTTTTCTCCTGATGTGTAAATTGAATTATTACTGCCATGAGTTGCAATCAGTGATTTTGTGTAAAACAGCGCCTGTTGTTAATTGGCAGGAACAAGACTGCTATTGCAGTCGAAATTATTATAATAACTGTTTTTGAGATATCGATTGCCGTTTGTTGATCGGCAGAATAGAGGAAGCTTTCTGGTTGTTAAACGGCGCTAAATTAGGGTTAGAGGAGGAGAGCTCTGATACCAAATCAAAATAAGAAATTGGTATCGTATTGATTGATTTACTAATTTGAGAGATTACAACCAAATATAAATAGAAGTATAATTACACTTTGATACCCTAAAGAATAACAACCAAATTCTAAACCACCAACTTAGATGAATAATGAAACATCATTATCATTTCCACCACGTCGCCTAGAAGTAGGTCCATCCCCCAACCTCTATTGGAATTGGTGTCCAACACAACAAATAAACCGGTATTCCGGTTTGGATATTTTAAAGTTCTATTCGGATTGCCCTCAAGGCGTCAACGAACACGAGAAATAACAAGATATTTAATTAATGGTATAATTAAATGACTATTGGGCTAAGTTAGTTAATGGGTTATTAACTAACTAATTGGATCGGGCTTGTAATTAGTTAAAAGAGTTAACTAATTGCATTGGGTTATGGTGGACCGGGCCAATTAGAGTTTGACTCTAATTGGGTATAGAAAACTATAAATATGAGGTCAAGGGTATTAACCTAAAAGACTTTTACACTTTATACTCTTGTGCTCTACAACCATTCGGCCGCACCACCCTAGCCACCGTCGAACCGCCGCAGCCCCACCACCGTCGGACCGCCGCTGCCGCCGCACCATCGCCGTGCGCCGCCGCCGCTGTCGAAAATGAAATTGTTTTCGGGTTTCGTTTTCGGGTTTCGTTTTCGGTGCTCGTTTTCTCAAGGGTGATTCATACTACATTGTGGTATATCGTCTCGTTCTTGACCAATCCTCGGGTGTGAACCGGTAGAGGGATTCTTGCTTGAATCCTAGCATAGTGTTTTGATCTGGCTCGTACAAGATTGCAAGGTTTGCAATCTCCAATTGCTACCAGCCTACAAAAGTAAGTTTAGGTTTCCTATTTAATTTGTTTATTAAATATTCTAGTTGCATTAGAATTGTAAACCTATGTATATATTTAAATATATATTTTTTGAAAATTTTAAATAAAAGGGAAAGATTAGATTTTCGAATATTTAAATTTGGTTATCTTATTTCTTATAATTGTTTATATTAGTAATTATCTCTTAATGAGATATAAAGATAAAATTTAAAAGTATTATATATATTAACTAAAAGTTTAATTTTAAAAAAAATATATATATATATATATATATATATATATATATATATATATATATATATATATATATATATATATATATATATATATATATATATATATATATATATATATATATTTTGAAATTTCCATATATGTCAAATAAGATTTGATATTCCTTCCATATATATACATAGGGTGCGATTCAGCGCAAAACCGTTTAAAGGTGCAGAACTACAGAATTATTCCCTAACCAATCAAAATTTAGATAATTACATTTATTATATATATTGTTTTAAATATCGGTGGGGGAAAATCAGACATTTTAGCCTAACCCACTATGTATGGTAACTAAATTCATATTTATTAGTTCCTAAAAAGATAGCCTACATAGTTTTCATGTTATCTTTTTAATGATTTTCATAAAATTTCCGTTAGTTTGAACATCCAGAGAAAGATTCTTATTACAAGTTTGAAATTTTGTTAAGTAAATTTCAAATTTAAGTAAATTGAAAGTTTGAAATTTTGATTTACAATTTGTGCATAATGTATTGGACGTCCATCTACAATGTTTACACTTTCAATACATATATGTATAACCTAAATACATACAATGTTTACACTTTCAAAACATATATGTATAACCCAAATACATACAGTGTTTACACTTTCAATACATACATGTATAACCCAAATACATACAATGTTTACACTTTCAATACATACATGTATAACCCAAATACATACAATGTTTACACTTTCAATACATACATGTATACCCCAAATACATACAATGTTTACACTTTCAATACATTCATGTATAACCCAAATACATACGATGTTTACGCTTTCAATACATACATGTATAACCCAAATACATACGATGTTTACCCTTTCAATACATACATGTATAACCCAAATACATACAATGTTTACACTTTCAATACATACATGTATAACCCAAATATATACATGTATCTCCAAGTCGGTGGTATCCTTTAATTCATCCCTTGTAAATTACATGTTACGTTCTTGTTTCTTGTAACATCAACTAATAATGCCGAACCTGTGAAGAAATTCACATATTAGTTATCATAACCTTTAAACATAGCAAAAAATATAAAGAATTTAATACCCATCTTACCTTTTTATTTAATCGTTATTAAAAATATAAATAATTTAATTCCCCTGCAAAAATTAGAATAGAGATTCAAAAAAGCAAAAGTTGTCGACTTTGAACGATTTACATAATCAAAGTCTTTGATTCAAACTTCAAACACAAAATTGAGAGAAACAATAAACATATTTAGGAATCCAAATCATAGTAATACCATCCAATCCCGTATAACACGAACGAACAACAACATCACCCAAATCAGAGTCTAACTTTAACTTTAAAAAGTCAAAATTTGAAGGAGTATAAAATACCTCATCTAGAGCAGCAATTGATTCTTGATTCTTGTTTGGAACACCCATACGACCACCTTGGAGTAACCAACGCCCACCGCCATCACGTTTTTCCGGTGACCGTACACCTATCCACGCAATAGCTTCCGTTGAACCTAAAATCAACCTTCAAATCCACACTATTTCGCGAATTCCTCAATGGATCCATGTACTTTACATGATCTGCCTCGAACCATGTGATTCACCTTCTACCTTGCACGTTTTTTCGGCCGAGACAGCAGCTACATATCGAGAAATAGAGAGAATGAAGAATGGGAAGTGGGGTTAGGGTTTTGGAAAGAGAATAAGAATGAGAGAAAGTAGGGGGTGGGGGACGGTTTTTCTAAGAGTTGGTTTTTTTTTTTTGTAAAATTCCTACTTTACCCTTTTATTTATTTTTTATTAAAAATATAAAGGGTTTAATTAACAAAAATAGCACGATTGATCTTGACCGTTAATTCTAAAATCTAAAGGTCCGTACAGAACTCGTAGAACTTATATTAAGCAATCTACACCATTGGATTTCAAATTTAATGGTCAAGATTATTTTGGCATTTTTGTAAATAAAGTGATTCATATATTTGTTAAGAATTAAATGAAAAGGGCAATAGTGTAATTGTGGCAAAAGAAAAATATTAATAATAATAATTAATTTGTTATACATCCGTGACTTTCTCCCCACTCTCTCCATTTATTAAGTTGAATTCCATTATCTCTTCGAAAACGTTCCACGGTTTCTCTCTCTAATTTAAAAGAAAATAACCCACCACCATTTTTCTACATAACACCATTTCTTGCCATCTTACAGACCGAATTAAGAATCACCAGTACCACCATTTAAACGAGTGTCTTCTTCCGATTACAGTGGTACCCACCACTATTGAAACATGTATCTTCGGCGGCGGCGGCGAAATTAGGGTTCCGGTGGTTTCAGTTCTCGACCGTCGTCTTCTACAGCCACCGTTGCACATGATATCGTCGACTTATACAACCATTGTTTTTACTAAATCAGGTTCAGGTTAATTTTATTCTTTGTTTATTGCATTCGAAGGAATGAAAGTACCATAGAGTTTTTACCAAGCATTTGATTATTTTTCTTCTTTGTATTAATTTTTGACTTTATTTACTATAAATACATGCAATCATTAATTTTTGTCAAAAGCATTTAAGATATTTAATGGAGGAAATGTTGAGAAGCTCTAATCAATTTGGTGGACCATTTGTAATGAAATTCATGTGTATTTTGTATAAATGGAATTCATGTATATATATTTTTTTAACGCCAAGCAATTTCATATTTTGTTTAAAATACATTGAATGGAAGGTCCGGTGTGTTTTTATGGAAATATTCCATTTGTTTTTACAATAGTCAAATTCCGTTTTTGTGTTTTTTTTTTTACCTATTATTGTTAATAAGCTCTTCCGTTTTTACCTATTTTGTTTTTACATGTATGTTATAATACAGTGATTTTTTTTGTTTCGAGTAAAGTAAGTATGAGTTTGCATGAATGTTTTTATTAAGATAACATAAAAGTTATTATTTTGCTATGTTAGTGTTTGGATACAAGAGTGTTAAACATATATGTTTTTTTTTACGTTTTGCAGTAGTTGGTATAAAGAAAATTGGCAAATTATCTCGTACAAACACAATTTTGGATTTGTTAAAGACAACTACGTATAAAGGAAAACTGGATGATGCAATTAGCTTTGGGACATACATGTTTTTCTTACGTTGCATATATGTTCTGTTATTTTTTGAATGTGTAAATGTTATTCGTAAAATTCTTATACATCGATGTTTTTTTGTTACATATATGTTATCGGTAAACGCGTTTCGACAATAGAAATTTATACATCGATGTTCTCTCAAACATATATGTCCAACTGGTTTATAACACTGATGTACACTAATTATGGTAAAATAACATTAATTGCCGAAAAAATAACATATATGCAAAATTGTCTTAATATATATGCACAACCTACATTTAACATTAATTACAAAAAAGAACATATATGCACAACCGACTGGACAAAAGTAAAAAATAAAACAATAAATTTCAAAAATAATTCCTAAATTTTAGGAAATTTTCAAAAAAGGAAAAAATTATTTTTTTGTAAAATGTCGTAAATACCCCTATATAATTAATATAAATTAAATAAATCAAAATTAGTTTACTAAATTTTAATTGGTTAATAAGGGTTTTACGGGTTGTGCACGATATATAAGGTTCTCTATATAACTTGATATATATATATATATATATATATATATATATATATATATATATATATATATATATATATATATATATATATATATATATATATATATATATATATGTAAGTGGATCCGGTGAGAACTCAAAAAACGGTGAGAACTCGTGAGGACACCTCAAACAAATTTCAAAAAATTCCGAAAAATATATATATAACTCCCCATGATTTTTACTACATTTGACCAAAAAAAATTTGAAAAAAAAAATATTATGATCTACTTTTTTTTTGTGGATCATAATAATGATCCATATTTTTTTGTAAATCAAAACTACGATCCATACTTTTTTTTTGATCATTTTTGAAATTTTTTATTTTTTTTGGATATTATAGGCTGCGATTTTTATGTTTAAAAAGGAAATTTTTTTGAAAAAAGTTTATTTTGGATCATTTTCAGAGTTTTTTTTTAGTCCTCGCAGTGCTCACCGGTTTTTGAGTCCTCACCGGGTCCGGACCCTATATATATATATATATATATATATATATATATATATATATATATATATATATATATATATATATATATATATATAGGGTTGAATTAGTTTAAGAACCAATTAAGGCTACAGAACCAGCAGAACTCAATCTAAACCATTGATTTTTGAAATGAAATGATCATAAAAGACACATTAATGTATTTGATGAGGGACCCCCAAATATTGGTTTGCATGGATGTCATTCATGCATGTATACATATATGTATATGTTTTCATGTATGTATACATAAGTGTTATCTATACATATATGTATACATGCATGAATGACATCCATGCAAACCAATATTTGGGGGTCCCTCATCAAATACATTAATGTGTCTTCCATGATCATTTCATTTCAAAAATCAATGGTTTAGATTGAGTTCTGCTGGTTCTGTAGCCTTAATTGGTTCTGATTCTAATTGTACACTATATATATATATATATATATATATATATATATATATATATATATATATATATATATATATATATATACAGGCTTGAGAACTTGGGTGTCCCTCTACCGAAGGAGTTGACCACTGATATGGTCTTGAACTCACTTCCTCCATCCTACTTACAATTTATAGTTAACTATAACATGGCTTATATGGATAAGACACTCATGGAACTGCACGGTATGTTAAAGACTACTGAGGCTAGCTTGATAAAGGCGAAAGGTCCATCTCCTATTGCTCTTGTGTTTGCCATTCGTTCTGATGGTGTTAAGAAGAAATGCCGACCTCCTCCCAGTGGAAAGGGAAAGGCTAAAGTGAGTCATACCCAACAAGGCCAAAAGAGGAATGTTGATTCTGACATAGCACCAACCAAGAATCTGAAAGAGGTTGTTTGCTACTATTGTCAAGGAAAAGGTCACTGGAAAAGAAGCTACCCAAAGTACCTGGATGAACTTGAAGAATCATAAGGTCCAATAGTCTGGCACCTCTGGTACGTTTATGATTGAACTTCACAATACTTATAAGTCTAATTCTTGGGTTCTAGATACAGGGTGTGGTACTCACATTTGCACTGATATGCATGTAATTAAGAACAATAGGAAGTAGAAGCATGGAGAGCTTAATCTGATCATAGGAAACAGAGTCTCGGATGCTGTCACCAAGATGGGATAATACGAGCTCATGCTTAGCAGTGGATTTTCTTTTACTGTATTAGATGTTTGTGTTTCGCCTTTTATGGCACACAACATTATTTCATTTTACGCATTGTTTAACGATGGTTTTAATTTTGTTTTTGACAATGAAAATGGTTCCATTTTAGTTTATAAAGATGATGTGTTTTATTTTAAAGATATTCCTTGTGCTGGTATATATGAAAATGTTAGTTGCGTAAACAATAGAAATCTAATTTTGAATGTTGATACATCCAAAGGGGTATTGGAGAAATCATGTATATGGCATTGTCTCTTAGGCCATATAAATAAGAAACGTGTTGCTAAACTTCAAAATGATGGAGTATTAGAATCATCTAACTTAAAATCAGATGATGTGTGCGAGTCTTGATTACTTGGCAAGATGACAAAAACGCCATTCACATGGTCTTGTGAAAGAGGCAAGGACTTGTTGGATCTTGTACACACTGATGTGTGTGGACCATTCAAGTCGAGCACTAGATATGGTGAACGAGACTTCGTCACATTTACTGATGATTTCTGTAGATATGGTTATATATATTTCATTAAATATAAGTTTGAAACCTTTGAAACGTATAAAGTATTTCAGAACAACTTACAGAATGAACTGGGCAATAAAATTAAGATGCTCCGCTCTGACAGGGGTAGAGAGTATCTTAGTCAAGAGTTTATCGATCATCTCAATAGTTGTGGAATAGTATCTCAACTCTCTCCTCCACGAATTCCACAACTTAATGGAGTGTCGGAAAGGAGAGATCGAACCTTGTTAGACATGGTACAATCAATGATGAGTCGATCTACACTTCTAGTGAGTTTCTGGGGATATGCCTTAGAAACAGCAGCACATATCTTGAACCTTGAACCAACTAATTGAAGGGTTTCATAACACTGATTGACCACTTGGGTCAACCTCCTAGTATGCATGGTTCGACCATACTGACAAGAACATGACTCTTGTCGGTTAAACCAACTAGCTAGTTTAATCCCTAAAGCGGAACTGAGATGAAACTTAATCCTTAAACCCTAAAGGATTGGGATCTTGGAAATCAAACTAGATTAACAAGAAAGAAACCTTGTACGAAAAACTCGAACACACACATACACCTTGTGTGTATTCGACGGCCACCAAGAACCCTAGGGTTCTTGGTGTGTCGATCGAACAACAGCGAGAAGGAGGAAAAAAGGTTTTCCAAAACATACCTTAATCTTGCATAAGAAAGTCCACTGATGATGAACATGACGAGTGACCTTCTAGTTGATCCTTGTAATGATCTTGGATCTTCAAAGACTTGAAGAACACGAAGAACACCAAGGTTGGTGTTCTTGGTATTTCGGCCGAAACCAAGGGAGAGGGGGGGCTAGGTTTCGGATTTGGGAGTGTAAGCAAGGGAATGATTAGTATTAAATGAATCCTTAAGCCTTATATATATAATAGAATAAGTTTCATTTAAGTCCTTCTAGTTTAATTAAGATTAATTTCTTAATTAAACTTATCCTTTTACACTTTAAACCCTTATAGTTTAACTAGTTATTATTGTCCCACTTAATTATTAAATGTCTAGTATTACACACTTATATATATTTCGTGTATATTACATATACGAAATATATACTTTGTATTAATACTTTTAATAATTAATTATATAATAACCTTTATATAATTTAGACAACAATAATATTATCCAACACCATATGATTTAATTGCTCTAAATCATATTATGGATAATCTATAATTAACACATTGTATATTTACTCAACTAGTAAATGTACAAATATTTGTATTAATTAGTTAGATAAATAATCTAGTATTAAGTTGAACTTAACCTAATACTCAACTTGATTCATAAATGACTATTATGAATCAATCCTCTTCCAAGTATCATTACATATCTTACTCGTATTACATGCACTCACCGGTGTGACCCTTAAGTATTTCGTAGGCATCGATGTATCACCATAGGTTGACTAACTGTATTTCATGATTATCAGAATATTGCTTGCCATAGCTGTATTTCATGATTATGAAATTTGGCAGATGGATATGAAAACTGCTTTCCTTAATGGAAAAGTTACTTAGGATGTCTATATGGCACAACCAATAGGTTTTATCAACAAGCGACATCCTGATAGAGTGATGAAACAAGCATCTCGTAGCTGGAATCTCTGCTTACATGAGAAAGTCAAGGAGTTTGGTTTCTCTAGAAGTGAACATGAGTCCTGCGTTTATATCAAAGCTAGTGGGCGCGTTGTAGTCTTTCTAGTGTTGTATGTGGATGACATACTACTCATTGGAAATCATATTCCTACACTGCAAGATGTGAAGTCTTTATTGGGAAAATGTTTCGCAATGAAGGATCTAGGAGATGCAGCGTATATACTTGGTAAAAAGATATACAGAGATAGAGAAGGACTTCTAATAGGATTGAGCCAAAGTACATACTTGGATAAAATACTGAAATGGTTTGTATGGTTGATTCCAAGAAAGGGTTCCTACCCATGAATCATGGCATAACATTGTCTAAGAGTCAATGCCCCAAAACTGAGATAAAACTGGGGAAGATGAGTCGAATCCCATACGCCTCGGCTATAGGATCGATCATGTATGCCATGATATGTACTTGTCCGGATAGAGATGACTCATGCTCACAGTCTGGGTGTGTGTTCTTTTTAAATATAGGAGCTGTGACTTGGAAGAGTTCCAAGCAGAAGATGGTCGCTGACTCAACTTGTGAATCTGAGTATATTGCTGCTAGTGAGGCATCAAAGGAAGCTACATGGTTGAAGAATTTCATTGGTGACCATGGTGTCGTAACAAGCATCAAGAAGCAAGTGAAAATTTTCTGTGACAATGAAGGTGCAGTCGCTTTGACTAAAGATTCTAAAGACCATATTAGAACAAAGCATATACTCAGAAAGTATCACTATGTGAGAAAGCGTGTTGAGGAAGGTGACATCATTGTGACTAGAGTATCGTCGGAAGACAATCCAGCTGATCCTTTTACAAAGCCATTAAGTCGTGCTAAGCATGATGCTCATGTTAGGACAATAGGAATTAGATTTCATAGTGACTTGTGTTAATGTTATTCAATTGAAATTTGTAGTGAAAATTAAATTGTATATTAACTGATGATTTATTTATGGAGATTAAATAATATGCAAGTGTTCTATCATTCATATTGTATTTAAATTTTCCATTTCACTTTTGCATGTTTAGAACCTATTCCAAAGTAATCTAAGAGATTGCTTAAAACATCCACAGTCAATCGTTTTTATGGGAATGAGAACTGAATTAAGATGTCATGAAATAGTTAGTAGATTGTTTAAAAGGATGAACATTGCATGGAGATTGTTGCTACTCTCATGAGCATTTAAAAGGTGTTTCTTTTAAATGTTGGACCAACCCACACTCAGAGTATTACCTCATGGACTTCATCATAGGTAATAGTGAGACGGTAATATCGTATCACTCTTCAAACCAAGATGCATCATTTCCCTAGTACGATTTCGTGATGCATTGGTGTATCTCCAACGTTGTTCGTAACTGGTAGCTATACGGATTAGTTCTATGTGTCATGTGATAACTATGAAGGAGATGGTGTAGTTAAGGTTTATTCGTTCCCTCTCTCACGGTGAGAGAGGAGATATCTTTGGGGCCCCTGTTGATTTGATGTGACACTTGAAGTACCTGCGCATGTCATGACTAAATTGAAAGTTCAAATAAGTAGTCAAAATCGTCATCATATCTCGAATCAGGAAACATAATCATAACTAAAGTGATTGACATGTCCATGTCATTAGTTATGCGATATCGTGCTACGAAGGACATATATCCCTTATCTTAGGAACTGTTTCGAATAGTTCAGAGTTCAGTAGCTACACATCTTATGCACACTCTAAAGGATACAATTACGCATACCGTTTATAGTTGATGAGATGTCCAAGTGGGAGACTGTTGGAATTGGTGTCCAACACATCAAATAAACTGGTATTCCAGTTCGGGTATTTTAGAGTCCTATTCGGGTTGCCCTCGAGGCGTCAACGAACACGAGAAATAACGAGATATTTAATTAATGGTATAATGAAATGACTATTGGGCTAAGTTAGTTAATGGGTTATTAACTAACTAACTAGATCGGGCTTGTAATTAGCTAAAAGAGTTAACTAATTACATTGGGCTTTGGTGGACCGGGCCAAGTAGAGTTCGACTATAATTGGGTTTACACAAGTATAAATATGAGGTCAAAGGTATTGACCTACGAGACTTTTACACTTTATACTCTTGTTCTCTACAACCATTCGGCCGCACCACCCCAGCCACCGGCGAACCGCCGATGCCCCGCCACCGTCGAACTGCCGCTACCGCCACACCATCGCCGTGCGCCGCAGCCGTTGCCGAAACCGAAGTCATTTTCGGGTTTCGTTTTCGGTGCTCGTTTTTTCAAGGGTGCTTTATACTACATTGTGGTATATCGTCTCGTTCTTGACCAATCCTTGTGTGTGAACCGGTAGAGGGATTCTTGCTTGAATCCTAGCATAGTGTTTTGATCTGTCTCGTACATGATCGCAAGGTTTGCAATCTCCAAGTGCTACGAATGTAAGTTTCGAATTCCTATTTAATTTATTTAATAAATATTCTAGTTGTATTAGAATTATAAACCTAACGGTACAAATAGTTTTTCTAAACTGGGTTAATGTTCAGTCAAGTTATTTGTATTTTCCGCAACGAATAAATTGTGGCTAGATGCATAGAAATCCCAACAACCTCTACCTTCAGTCGCATTAAGTTGTTCCGCCATCGATGACGTTCGCCACAACTTCCCCGTCAGAAATTGGTCTTGAAAAAGGAGATCTAGAAGTGTGTGATCGGAGGTGGTTGTCGGAGGTGGTTGTAGGGAAGGATGGCGATGGAGTGAGTTACTCTGTAAATATGTAATTAAGATCATCGAAGGTTGCTGGTGATGGTGGATCTGTAGATGGTGGAAGAATAATGATAAAAAAGGAAAAAAAAACAAAAACAAAAACAAAAACAAAAACCAATTAATAGGATAATTTTCACAGAGAATTAATATTGTTTATCCCTTATTAGATGTGCAGTCATTTATATTTGTTTATTACAAAAGGAAAGATTGGTCACTCAAAAAATTGTAACAACTCAATTTAACAGTAGGAACCACAAGGGGCGGACCTGTTATAGGTCCCGCGGTGGCACGTGCTACTGCTCAAATTTTTTCTCACAGAGTAAATTTTTAGAATTTTTTTTGATATTACAGTATAGTGCTACTATCGGATTTAAAACCTACCAATAACCCAAAAGAAAACTTAATAAAAAAAACTCCAGTATTAACCAATAATCCAAACTTAAAGCTCAAACGAAAATCTAGACCAAATAAAAAAGAATCAAAAGTGCGTGTCTAGTATTTTTTAGCTTTAGGTCTATAAAATAATAGTTTAAAATTAGTTATTGGAAACTTGATGTATATAACCTAGCACGGTGTTTTTCTAATAAATTTATTTATGTTAAATCCATTTTTGTTCTGATGCTCTGCCCTTGGACACCACTAGGAGTGCTGCCCTTAGGAACTCACAAGAGAGCACAACCCCCTTAGCTTCCGCCTTTTTCCAAGCCCCGCAAGGGTGCTACCGCTGGTGAAAACTTCTAGTCCCGCCCACCACCGATATAACAAACTATATACACCGAAATTACAAGTATAATAAATAAATTTAAAAATGTGATTTTTTATAAGTGACATACCATATATATCTTCCATCAAATTTTCTCACGTAAATTACCCGTACACTTTGGCGCGTCAACGTGATAGTATGTTTTCCAAAAAGCCAAAAAGGCTTGAATATAATATCCGTAACCTTCGTGTCGCCTGCCTCTTTTATATTATATCATTCGTTCCTTTAGGTATATAAATATAGCAAGAGATAGTGTTAATGGTTATAATACTTCTTAAATATTGTTATATTTCAAACCACCAATTATTGTAATGGAGTCTTTAACATGGCCGGAGAGTTTACCAAGTAACCGGATTCAAGCAATTCAAGAGCTCACCCACGGTCAAGAATTGATGAATATTCTTCGCGAAATGCTTTGGAGGCCGAAAATGTTTGAGTCTAACTACACATCGGAAGACGGTTTAGTGGTTCAAATCCTAGAGATGTTCGAGAACACCTTTTCAATTATGAGCTCTTGTAGTTCAAACGAGTCAATTCAACCTATTTCAAGCGATTTCCATACCCCGTGTAGTTCCGATGAGCAGAAATCAAAAGGCTTTAACGAAAGTCTAAAGCTGATAATACCGGTGAAAATCAAAAGAGGTTGTTATAAACGAAGGCAAGTGTAATAAATATATGCTAACAATACATACTATATTTACATTTGTTATTGTCATCATCGATCCTTGCATATTTAGAGAATTGTATCATAATATTAAGGACATACGTACAATAAGTTTATATCTAAATTTCAAAATTCATATATACACCCATCAAATTGCTAATAATTGATTTATTTGGGCAAATTCAGAAAAAACTCATCTACATCTACACAAATCGCTTCTGTTTTGGTTGACGATGGACATGCATGGAGAAAATACGGTCAAAAAGAGATTATCAATGCCAAATATCAAAGGTATTATAATATGTGTATACACAAGATCGAATATGAGTCAATTAATCATTACAAAAACCAGTAATATATTAAATGTAAGTAATATAAAATTATATGAAACAAGACTTTCTTAATTTATAGGAAATGTTTTAATAATAATTAAAAGGAAAATGATAATGAGAGTCTAAGGGCTGTCAATAAGAAGACAATATTAATATAAAAACAGCCCCCTAAATTTTAGGATCACTACTCTATCAATGATGTATAAACATTTTATGCATGTTTGACAGCTATTAAGGTTGTCATTATCAAAAGCCTAATTAAAGTATGTCTTAATTACTCATTTTGCTGGTGTTTGATGATATACAGGAGCTATTATAGGTGTACTTATAAATTTGACCAAGGGTGCCAAGCAACCAAACATGTCCAAAAAATTAACGACAAACCACCGAAATATAAAACAACCTACATTGGAGAACATACTTGCAAAGATGTACTAAGAGCTCCCCAAATCATTTTGGATTCTCCAGATCCTCGAGATACCTCGATCCTTCTTAACTTCAAAACCAATTTGGGGTTCGTACCGAAGAAACAAATTGACCCTAATTTTCAAGCCATAAAAGGTGAAGTTAAGGCGGTATTTCCATGTATCGGTAATACGAGACACAATGGTCAAACATCATGGGATCCGAATACATGTGTTTCAAAAAGACCATTTGAACCACTAACCATGACATCATCAATGTTGGCACAACGGGACATGATACCCTTAGAGGCATATTCATATATGGGGGCAAGTACACATGGTTGTGAGATGGAGGACCATATGCATGGAAGGAATGATTTTCCTTATGAACTTTGCTTTTAGAATTTATTTTGAAATATATACAAGATATAGAAGGGATTAAAATTAAGTAGATCTCTTATACGAAGTGATTTTTAAATTTGGTTTAAGTCGGACTAACTAGCTCGGGATACATGACCGATGAGATTGGGAGTTATTTGTTTCATTGTCTTCTTTTTTTTATTTTTTTCCATATTTACGATTTAGATCACGAGTGCACAATGCATCATTTGTTTACGATTTTGACGTAGCGTATTGCTAGTAAGAGTTTAGGTATATATATGCAGCGTTTATACTTTATGGTCACAATCATGTGCTGGCATTCTATTTTTCATTTTTTCTATTCGCCAATGCAAGATTGAAAAGAGTCGAATTATGAGGAAAACCTAAGTTCTTTTAATTGGGCTGGAATATATGCTTACTGATTTGGGCTCCATTAACACGTTTGGGCTGACAATTAATCGCATATATTCATTCTCAAGAACATTACCAACCCATATGACATATATATTCACCATCATACATAAGACTATAAGAGCAACATGCTCAAATAGAAACCACTAAATATGTAGTAATCGTTAAACTGGTTATTCAGATTTTCGTATAGTGATTTTACCATCCGAATCTGGTATTTGAAATTTGGATATCCGGAATTTAGATATCCGGTATATGAAAAAATAAATTATTTAAATATTTTCGCATATTTTACGGACATTTTAAAAAAAAATTCTGAAATTTCAAAAATATTTTTATATTTCGGATACCGGATATCTGGAAATTTAAAGACACTATCCGGATCCGATATTCGAAATTTGGATATCTAGATTTTCGGATACCCGGATTTCAGATATCAGAAATCAGATACTTTTTCGAATACCCGATTTTCAGATATTTCTGAACACCCCTATTAATCACCATAAATTAGATGAATACATGTGACTGACGGTCACACACTATATATGGAAATGTGAAGTGCCACTGTGCCAGTGTAATCTATTAGATAGTCGATCTTCAAACTTTAGTGATCGTTTAGTTGTAGGAAAATGTGTCAATGTTTTAGAAATAAAATAACGAAAACTTGAAAAACATAAACGTGTTGAAGTTTTAGAATTTAAATGGAAAATACATACAAAAGAGAACACCCCCTTTCGATTTTCTAACTACGGGCATGCTTGGTTCAAATAAAGGAACAAGAAAGGAATCATTCTAAGTTTAACAAAATTATTAATCTATTTGATAAAAAGTTTACATTCATCTTACCATCTATATAGCTATGAGCATTCAAAGAGGATATCAGAAAAATCGTTGCATTCCAACATATTGTCTATCTCATAGCCAAGAGTACTACACGTGGATGAAAATACCCCTGAAGAGACCGTGTCCTCATGATCTAACCCAGATGACATCACAGGCACTGGTTGTAACGGTACTTGTGAGAGTTGTGTTACCAGATCCCACGGTATATAATCATCATCGTAAGAAACTTTGTTACGTTTCGATGAGGATAAACAAGGGTCAACTTGTTTGTTCCCAATAGCCGTATTCGTTTCAAAATTAAGAATGGTTGAAGTGTCGTGCATAGTGTTCGGAGAATCCATAATTATCTGAGGGGCTTTGAGTAAATTATTGCAAGTATGGTGTCCATTGTAGGTTATTTTATACTTTGGGGGCTCATCTTCAATCATTTGAACTTGTTTGGTTGCTTGGCACCCTTGCTCAATCTTGTGAGTGCATCTATAATAAGCCCTGCATATTAATAAATATACACCAATAAAAATAGAGAAAACATCTTTTTTATTACAAGACACAATTAATTATTGAAAACTATTTAGATTTTATGAGATAAGAGTACAAGGTGTTAAAATCATGGTAAAGCTAAAATAGCTATATTATCTGGTTCCATAATTAACTACAAAAATATTATTCTTTGTATAATATTCTTATAACATTCATCTAACACTCAAGAAAAATCACAACTCATTACAAAAGAAAAGAAAAACTCATTTAACGGGTGTTGAAGCTTTGGCGTCATGCATTTGGCACACATTTAGCGCAACCTTTGGTGTTGTTCGGCACCCTCAAAGGGGCTATAACGAAAGTTTAACTTGTTCGTAACAACAATTTTAAGAGTTACATACTTACATATCAATATTAACTTTATGGAAGAAAGGTATTAATCAAGATAAAAGTAAAACGTGTACTTGGTGAAGTTGAATTTATTTGTCTCTGGACTTAGCTGGATTCTGACTATCTATGCTTAGATTTTAAACTTATCCATACACTAAAATAAATAGATATATATAATTTAAAAGAGATAATATTACTTTCTATTAATTTTTTATTTATTTTGATACTTATTTAATCAATATAAGTGTTCGAATTAAACAATAAAATTAGGAGGAAAAAATTAGTAGATTTCACTTATGAAATAAGAAATTTAATAAGGAGTAATATAATTTTTCATAATTCAATCAATAATATAACCTGTGGTGTTTTGAATTGAGAATCACTTTTTGGCCATACTTTCTCCAAGCATATCCATCATCAATCAAAGTAGAAGTTACTTTTGTAATTGTTGATGAGTTTTTTCTGCAGTTACCCAACATAATAATCATTAGTTACATGATACACATGAAAAGACAAAATAACTTCATATGTAAATCGAAAGTAGATACAATACTATCAACATCATATAATCTAATTAATCATAGAAACATAAAATATACCTTCTTTTGTAACACCCCCTTTTAGATTTTACAGGCACTACAGTTTTAATGCTTTCATCAGAATCACCCGACTTCAGATCATCCCAGCTACAAGGAGATCTCATATCACCAGTTCGAATATGAGAAATCTCGTGATATTTAGTAGAGCTCAAGATAGAAAGGGTATTATCGAACATCCCCAAGATCTGTCCTACCACACTGTCAATTGACATGAGGTCAGACTCGATCTGTTCAGGGTGATCGAGCATTTCTCGAAGCCTATCGGTCAATTGTTGGCCTTGTGTAAGCTCTTGAATGGCTTTGATTCTATTGCTTGGTAAACTCTCTGGCCAAGTGGAAGACTCCATACAATATTTGGTGGTGTAGATCTAACTAATTGAACTGCAACCCTGTAATACTCCTCTCAATAATATAGCAGAAAAATGTATATTCTTATTACTCCGTATTACTCCCTCCATCCCACAAAAAAGTTCACATTTCTATCATAAATTTTGTCCCACAAAAAAGTTCCCATTTTTATTAAATAATATTATTATTATGGACCTCATCACCAACTATCTCTTAAAAATATTTTCTCTCTATAATTAACCTTATATTTTAATCAAAAATAGTAATAAAGACCTCAATATTAACTATCTCCTAAATACTTGTTCCCAAAGGAAATGAGAAATTTTGTGTGGGACGGAGGGAGTATTAATTTTTCATTAAAAGCAAGTGGTTGCAAAATAATTCTCAAATATTGTAGGAGATTTATGCCCACGTGCACGCGCTATGCTAGTGTAACTGTAATCCACTTAGGCGAAGAGCCACACTTTGGAACACGCGCTTTTTTGTGAGTGGGTAAAATATAAGTGACGTTATTCCAAGTTTATGCTATGACGCATGTATAATAGCAAAAAAATATCAATGGATAAATCATATTAAATTATAGTATGTAACCAAAATTTAATAGATAAATCATGTATTAAATTTAATGTAACATTATTAATTATATTAAATACTGTTCCTTATTAAATAATATTCTAATAAATTTTATTTTTTACTAATATATTTTTTTCCATTAGTTAAATCAATTAAAAATATTATGATGTAAACTTTAATACATACACGAAAACAAACTTACTTAGTATAAACATCTAATTTTTAGTATATACACGCAAAATTATACTTCCTCTGTATCACAATAAGTGATATATTTGAGCTTTCACGAATTTTGAGGCAAAAAATTAAAGTATGAGTTAAAATATAATAAAGTAGATAGTTCGTGGATGATTGATCTCACTTTTCTTGGATAAAGTAATATTAATAAGTTTTAAAAGTAAAAGTAAGGGTATAAAGGTAATTTCACTTTATTAAAGTTGATAGTTAGTGGATGCGGTATCCCACATTTTTGCTAAATAAGGTAACTTTTGAAGTGTATCACTTACTCCCTCCGTCCCACAAAAAACTTCCCATTTGACTTTTGCACATTTTTTAGGTGGGGTCATTGATAATACTTTTGATTAATAATAGTTTTTTATTGTGTGGAGCCCACTAAATATGGGAAATGAGAAGTTTTTTGTGGGATAAAAGTTTAGAGTGAAATGAGAAGTTTTTTGTGGGACGGAGGGAGTATTATGAAACACTCATTTATGTAAAGTGTATCACTTATTGTTATGCGGAGGAAGTATATTTATACTAAAAATTAGATTTTAAATATACGGTTGACATGGTTATTTAAAAAATCATAGATAATCGAAATAACATATAATAGTAGTTAAATATTTATAAAAACTAAAAAAAGACAACTATATTAGTTTTGTTCAGTGCAAAAAATTTGATCGATAAAATATAAAAGAATCTTTGGTTAATTGGGGATGACGGATTTTTAGTGACCACGAGAAGAATCGTCATCCATGGCACGTTCATCTATTATTTAAGGAAAAAATATATATTAATTAATGGAGGTTGCTTGTTGGCATTAATGTTTACTGAATAATTATCTTTTTTTTTAATCTAACACATTTATTAAGCCAAAAAATAAACCTGAAGTTGACTTCCCAATATATGTATTTTTAATTTTTATATACCAAATTAATAATGACAAAATAATTATGAAGTAATTATTATCTTTCTATTTTTTTACTTATTTTTTTGTTTTATATTTTAAATCACAAATATATTAGAAAAGCACTTAGCAAGAAGTAAAGGAACAAATGAAGCTAAAAACAATACATAAGAGAAGAAAACCATTGTACGCAACTTTTAGCCAAAATTCTTAATCCAAAAAAAAAAAAAAAAAAAAAAAACTTTAGGTTTGACTATTGATTGAACACCTCTTAAACCTTTAAGGAGAACATATTTATTTTGTTATTATTGTTTAAAAATAATCATCTTTATTAAGCATTAAAAGTTAAAACTACTTCACTGCTAAATTTTGTCATAAAAATATCCTAATTTTCAGAAATCTAATACAAAATCCATCAATATTCTTAGGTTGGTGGGTAAATAAATCAAATGAAGTGCGGCGGTTCTAGGTGGAATCTGACAAGTGCATGTAGGCAAATGGAACACCGGGGTGGCTTTCGTGATAAGAGTGTGACCACAACCACAGAAGATCACGAGTGTAGTGGATAGAAGAGCACGGTGTGAAAGCAAATGATACACTACCCCTCTCCACATGTGGTGAGTATAATTATGTGGTTAGTATTTCTTTAAAACAATGTGTTATGGTTTATTAAGTAAAATCTAATGTCACATAATTTTGGTGTTGACTTGTACCAGGTAGCATTACGGTTTTAATTAATTCAAAATGTTATAACAATCTTTCCTAAAGATGTATTCTATTGATAACTTCAAAATCTGACTAACAATATTTTTATTTTACAGTTCACTATACAACGAAAAAAAGAGGCAAGTGGGCTTGCGTTCACATGGTGGAAAGTGGAGCCTTTTCACACTTGTATTTTCCTTAAGATGGACCACTTGTGAAGTATATTTGATTACATATCTATTTTTATTAACCACATACAGTGTTTTAAAACCGTGTTGACCCGGCTAGTTTAATCGGGACTCAGTATAAGAGGTAGTTCAACTGGGACCGGGTTTTTACTTATAATCGACCCGCTTCGAACTGTGCAGTGATTGTGAAAACTGGCGACCCGATGACTTGGGTTGACCTGTTTTTTGATTTTTTAACTTTAAATGTATAATAATTTACAAAGTTTACTGCACGACGTACACATCCTTTATATAACATTTTTTATATGTTCTTATTTGACCCGGTTTGACTTGCCTGGTGAACTGGTTGACCCGTGACCCGGTTATCTTACCGGGCTGAGTAATAGCCCGAGTTTTAAAACATTGACAGGCATATAAAAACCCACATATTATTCAATTACACTGTTTTTTTAATAGAAATAAAATATTTTATTTTTTGATAAATGGGTTATAAACACTAGAAATAGATAAATCTGTCTTGTAAAAAATCTAATCATTATTAGAAACAAAATTTGACTCTTTAACCAAATATTACTAGAGTTTTTCAATTTGGTTTAATTAAATAAACCTTTAATAAATTTCAATAAAAAACTATATCTGACTACATAAAAATTTAGTTGTTTTGGTTGATATAAAACAAAAGGAAAAAAGAGAAGATTATCTCCATCTAGTTATTAAAGTGAAGTGAGGACAAACGGCAATCAATCTATCTTTATAACATTCGTTGTATTTTGACAATTCCACAAAGACGATATTGACCAGTATCATAAGATGCTTGATATTTGGATTCTTACTGATCCAAACTATTAAATTAAAAAGTCAAAGGAAGCCCACATGTTTGCTAACCTGGTAATCACTTAGAAAGAGACAGATCCTTCAACATTTGCTTCCAAAGTGTCAATAGCTACCGCACATAATTATTATAATTATTTATAAAGTTAAGGATTTCAAGAAAATAGCAATGATACTGTAGGAGCTAATACCAATTTTCATTAATAAAATACAATTACAATAAGGGAAATTGACTAAATAACGTTTACAAAAGATTGAAACAAATAAATAGAACAAACAAGTACAAGGTTTTGGTTGAGTCTCGTGAAATTCACGATCCCCTTAAAATAGATTCGTTGTCTATTTCCCAGGGTAAAACAACCGAGTAGGTTTACACTACCGAATATAATCCAAGCCAGAACAATACCGAGATTGAGAGCGTTTTTCTAGAGAGAAAGCTGTGATGTAGAAGAAAGATGGGTGAAGGTGTGTTCGGTGTGTCTACAAATGAGACCCAATGTCTCTATTTATAGTGTAGATAATTTGGATCGAGTGGCCCGAAATGGCTTGAACTCATGTGCGCCCGGGCGATCTGCGGACACGAATGCAGCTCCGAAATCCCGGGCTCATGCGGGTCAATTTTTGCATCTCATCGACACTGCAGTTGTCTCGTACTGACCTCCTCAGTACTGATTTTTTCATACTAACCACCTCAGTACTGAATTGATCAATACCGATCTCCTCGCACTGAGTGTTCGATGTGTACTGTGCTGCAGTACTGAGCTACAGTCTGATACTGACCTGCGCAGCTGCAGTCTGATACTGACCTGCGCAGCTGCTGTCTGATACTGACTGAACTGCTGCACTGACTTCCAATACTGACATGCTGCACTGAGTTCCCGGACTGACTTCCAATACTGACTTGAGCAGTCAGTTACGAAATTTCTGCAGTAAATGCAGTTTGCTGTTATGATTTCTTGTTTAATAGTATTGAATGCATTTAATGTTTTGATTAAACATCACTTGGCATTCTACACTATAAATAGAGACTTTGGTTCTCATTTGTCGACACACCAATTCACACCTTCACCCATCTTTCTTCTACATCACAGCTTTCTCTCTAGAAAAACGCTATCAATTTCGGTATTGTTCTGGCTTGGATTATATATTAGGTAGTGTAAAACTACTCGGTTGTTTTACCCTGGGAAATAGACAACGAATCTATTTTAAGGGGATCGTGAATTTCACGAGACTCAACCAAAACCTTGTACTTGTTTGTTCTATTTATTTGTTTCAATCTTTTGTAAACGTTATTTAGTCAATTTTCTTTATTGTAATTGTATTTTATTAATGAAAATTGGTATTAGCTCCTCCAAATACTTCTCAAATGATGAATTTTCATGATATTATTTGAGTAATATATGCATCATATACCTTAAATACAACAAACCACGACATGATACTTCTAAAATGATGAATTTTCATGATATTATTTGAGTAATATATCCATCATATACCTTAAATACAACAAACCATCTTGTGATAATATAACAATTCTCTCCCTGTGCTTTACCAACTGGAATACACATTCGAAATGATCTACTAGAGATTATGGCTTCGATCACTTCCCTATATAAACATTAACAGTTAAAAAAAATGTTCAAAGTTATCATGACAACAGTTCATGTTATCAAGAAAAAAGCACACCAACCAGGAAAGGAGATTACTTTTAAAAAAAGATCAAATGAAAAAGAGTTTTTAACATAAAAGATGTATAAAATATTATAATGCTAACACGTGTAAAAACTTATCAAGTATAATTTTTTTGTAACATGATACATATTGTTGGAAATAGTGTTCAACGTCATCAAATAAACGGTTTGACTTTGTCAACGTAAATTAAAGTCCTACTGGGTTGCTCTTGAGGCGCAATTGAACACGCGAAATAAACGAACCGGACTTTGATTAATTGTATAATCAAATGTGTAACTGGCTAGAAGGACTGAATAAGTTAATGGATAATTAACTAGTTATTCTATCGGGCTTAGTTTAATTAAATAAGCGGGCTTGGGTCAATTTGAGTCCAACTCAAATAAGGAAACGTTTCCTTGGGAAAGATTATAAATAGGGACCTTGGGTTCTTGACCTAATACATTAAACTCATTAATTGATAACCCTACTCCCAAGTTTCGGCCCCCCCTTTCCCGTCCGACCGCCGACCGGAAACCACGGCCGCCGCCGTGCCGCCACCGCCGTCGACCGAAAGCGTTTTCGGTGTGGTTTCGTTTGGGTTTTCTCAAGGGTACTTTACACTACGTTGTGGTGTATCGTCTCGTTCGTTGCCAACCTCGAGTGTGATCAAGTAGAGGGATTCTAACTTGAATCCAAGTTCGTTGACAAGTTCTGGCTCGTACAAGATCTCAAGGAATCGCATCACCAAGTGTTGCCAATGTAAGTGATTTATTTATTTTATTCTGATTGCCTTGGACTCGTAGATCTAAACGATCCTTATCGTTTCGTCGTTTATCGTTATGATTTGTTCATAATTCCGCGACGAACAAAGTGTCGGTAAATTGGTACGAAATCCAACAATGGTATTAGAGCGTTGGTCTACGAATCTAAGAGTGTTAGATCCGAAATTCGAAAAAGAAAAGTTTTTTTTGTTTGTTTACTTCGGAATTTCCGAAATTCGGAAATTTTAATAAATAAATAAATATATTTTAATTTTATAAAATTGTATTTAAATTAAAATATGGTAAGTGGATAATTATAAAGGGTTTTAAAATTATCAAGATATTTTTACATGATTATCTTACCAATTATTTAAAATAAGATTATATTTATATATTTAAAATTTCGGTTTTAATATATAAATATATAATTATTTAATATTTTAAATAAATCAAAATTTATTATACATATATGTATTTTTCGGATATATATAGATGTATTAAATTAAAAGATTTTGAAAAAGATAATATTTATATTTATATATATAAATCGGTATATATATATATTTATATAAAAGATTTGGTAAATATATAGATGATTATTTAAAAGGAGTTTTTAAATTAAGATATTAAATTTAAATTAGGGATATTTGGGAGATTTTGAATTTTGGTTATTATCTAGATTTGATTTTGTATTTATATAATGTAATATAAAATGACCCCAAAGAGATAAAATCTAAAATCTAAAAGATAATATAATATATATATATTAGATATGTATGTAAATTAAAAGTATAATTTAATATATATGTATATATATTTCGAAATTCCCATATATCAAAATAGTTTTTGGTATATTCCTCCGTTATAATATTATGTAAGTAAAATGTATATTTAAATATTTTAATAAGATATAATTAATTATTTAGTAAAATGTGCGTCCTCGCATTTTAATAGAATTAAAGGAAATTATATAATACTTTAGTTAAAGATAAATTAAAAGTGTAATTTAACATATTATAAAAGTTTATATATGTATAACTAAAGTAACTACATTAAACAAAATCTCCCGTTGAATGATAAATGTGAAAGATTATGCTCTCCATGAGAGACACGCACTCAAGGTATAATCTGATTAACGAAGCGCGTGCAATTGAGCCGGTACGTTAATTTTGAGATTATACTTATGGGTGATAAGATTCTCGCGATACCCAAGCGGACTTGAGCCGGGAATCCCTTTGAGTGCTTTCATGGTAGATTCACCGTCAAATTCATGATTCACGGTATCCCTGTCATGAATTATGTGACGAGCATAAAATCGAGATTAACATGCCATTTTAGAAGTTTAAAATGAATCTAAAAGATCTAGGGATTTCATAGTGATTGAAATTAACAATAATATGTTTACTTATGAAATTATTCAGTGTGAATTACGGCATCCCTCTTCACATCAAATAATGTAATGTTGGATCCTAGCCTTAATAGATTATTGGGTAAATAATGTTAAGGATTATCAATATAAATAAACTTATAAAGAAATTGTTTTCTTTAAATAGATGTCAATTCCCAACAACAATTATCTTCCACCACCACCTCCACTTCCACTACCACCACAAAATCATCCTCGATTTTCGATCTCAAAAGTTTCACCTCGTGAGAAAATCACGAAGTTCAACTATGTGGATTATATGAATAATTCACAAGCTGCTAATGAAAACCTAAGACTAATTTGGACTTGCAAAATGAGAGAGAATCTGTATGTAGCTCCATCAAAAGGATGAGAGGCTACATTGACATATCAGAAAGTTTGGGTGTAAATTTGTCTAAAGGAATTAGCAGTTGACATGGTCTTGAACTCGCTTGCTCCGACACATTCTTCGTTCGTATTAGACTACGACAAGAATAAGAAAGACATTACACTCATAGAGTTATGCAAGGAACTAATGATTGCTGAAGCAAAGATATTAGGCATTCATAACCCTAGTTCTGATACTTCTATCTTAAACATTGCAATGAATTAGGTCACTGGAAAAGAAGCTGCCCAAAGTATCTGAATGATTTGAAAAATCGCAATGTCCAAAAGTCTGGAACTTCAGGTATGTTCATGATTGAACTTCACAATGCTTCTATGTCTAATTCTTAGGTCCTAGATACAGGGTATGGTACTCACATTTGCACTGATATGCAAGGACTAAGAAATAGTAGGAAGCTGAAGCATAGTGAGCTGAATCTAATCATGGGAAACAGAGTCTTGACTGCTGTCACCATGATTGGAGATTTTGAGCTCATGCTTAGTAGTGATAGTTCGATTACTTTATTGGATGTTTGTTATTCGCCTTGCGTGGCACGAAACATTATTTCATTTTATGCATTGTTTAAGGATGGTTTTACTTTAGGTTTTGATAATGAAAATGGTTGCATTTTAGTTTATAAAAATGATGTTTTTATATTCAAAACTATTCCTTGTTCTGGCATATATGAAAGTGTTGTTTGCTTTAACAATAAAAATCTAATATTGAATATTGATTCATCCAAAGGGGTGTTGGATAAATCATGTCTATGGAATTGTCGCTTAGGCCACATAAACAAGAAAAGAATCGCCAAACTCCAAAAGGATGGAGTATTGGAATCATTTGACCTCAAATCGAATGATGTATGCGAATCTTGTTAACTTAGCAAGATGACTAAAGCGCCATTCACAGGGACTTGTGAAAGAGGCAAAGACTTGTTGGATCTTGTATGCCATGATATGTACTCGTACTGATGTCTCGTATGCTTTAAGCATGGTGAGTTGATATCAGGATAATCCTGGCAACAATCATTGGATAGCGGTGAAAACGATTCTCAAGTACCTAAGGAGAACAAAGGATATGTTCTTAGTGTATGGTGGGAAATACGAACTGAAAGTGGAAGGTTATTGTGACGCGAGTTTTCAAACGGATAGAGATGACTCGTGCTCACAATCTGGGTGGGTATTCTTAGTGAATGGAGGAGCTGTCACTTGGAAGAGTTCCAAGCAGAAGTCGGTTGCTGATTCCACATGTGAATATGAGTATATTGCTGTTAGTGAGGCAGCAAAAGAGGCTACATGGTTAAAGAATTTCATAGGTGACCTTGCTGTTGTAACAAGCATCAAGGACGCAGTGAATATCTATTGTGATAATGAAGGTGTAGTCTGTAACACCTCAATTATTAAAACATCTTTTAAAACATATTTTTAGATAAAAATATTATAAATTTCAATATCCCAAAATACGGTTTAACAAAAACCTTTGAAAGATTATCAGAGTTATAAAACACGGTGTTACAAAGATAATATCATAACCATAGGATAACGGGATCTACCTATAAGCTCCTGAGCTAAACATCTCTAGGCCACCTCTATCGCGACCTTCTAACCCTTCAATCTCGAACCTGGGTACATAGCCAAATACAAAGTATTACATGGGACAAAATAGTCTCGTGAGATACATGGGTTTCCGACCCATTCTCATATATAACAAAAATCATATTCACATACTTGTAAGCTAACATGTGCTTACACATACTTTATCACATACGCTACGGACCTCTCCGAAGCGAACTCCCCCGATGTGGGTTATCTAGGTAAACTCCCCCGTTTTCGGGTTATCTATTGCTCCCCCGATTTTCGGGTTATCTGAAACTCCCCCGCTTTCCGGGTAATCTATTTCTCGACAGGCTACTCTTACGCAGGGTGGTACCTCCCCAAGTAGGTGTCACTAATTCCCCCAACTTGTGTGGGTTATCTATGATCCGGATCCTTTTCTCAAAACATAATGAAATCATCAAATACGAGTCTATGCCCCAATAATACATACTCAATCATACATTAGAATGTATTTATTCTAACTATCATATTATTCTTGTTTCTTATTCAATTTCAATATTGACTTTACCAAGTCCTTTATTAAATAAAACATGTTTATCATTTATCAAAATCATATTTCTTTAACTTCTCTTTGACTAGAATACAAATCTATTACTAGTCACTTTGTACTTATTCTCCTAGCAAATCCTTCATTACTTTTATTATTATAATATGCTAATCAATACTTGATACTTGAAAATCATTGTCGTTAGCTTTATTAATACATATTATTAATAAACCCAATATCATACTTTCTTAATCATTACTCTTAATAAAACATCATATTAATAAAGAGTTATTAATCACTTTTCATTATCATAATCTCTTTCAAAAATCATTAGCCATTTAGACATACTTAAATAGTCTATTACTTGTATTTTCTTACCCTTTTAAAATCATATATTTATTAAAAACATTTGTTAATAAAGACTCATAAAACATCATAGTTTTCAAAATCATTTGCTATGTACTCAGTAAAAGTCTCATGTACTCACCTTAGCCAAGCTAACTCCAAATCGTGTTTATCAACACGAATCCTTGCTTCCCAAATTGTGGAATATCTCCAATCTTTAAGTTCTTCCAACTTATCAACACAATATATCTCATATCTAGTTACCATCTATAGCTAGACATCATAAACACAACATAAACATCCTCAACCACCAATTCATCAAACTTGGTGGAAATCTCAAAACCCTAGATCTTAGATTCGGGTTTCTAAACATAAACTAGCCATGGATTCATGGTATACATGATAATTATGAGTGTTCTACACTCTCAAGACCCAAACCTCAAGACACCATCCATGGTGGGTCTTCTTCTCCACCATTTTCCCCCAAATCAAGCTTACAAACTAGGTAGGAGACAAGAAATACCTTAGATCTTTAAATAGGAGTATAGATCTTCAAGATTCATGATGATTTAACCCAAGAATCACCAAGAACACCTTCTTCTCTCTCAAAAATCGGCTGCACACTTTGTTGGGGTAAAAAATGAGCAAAACCATAGTTTTTCCCATTTTTATACTATTTCAGCAAAGTTCGCTTCGTGAACTTTTAAAGTTCGCGCCGTGAACTCTTGGCACGCGCATTTCTCGTGTCGTGAACTCTGTCGTGAACTCCTCTCATCAGAAACCAAATTCTCTGTCGATAGTTCACGGTCGTGAACTAAAGATCGCATCGTGAACTCAGTCATGAACTAGTTCCCGCCGTGAACTCGGGCGTGAACTTTTCCAGCAATCTTTGTTTCAGCTTAAACGATGGATTTCACGTAGCAAACGATGTCCGATTGACACGAAACCAAATCCCACGTTTTTTAAATGATTTATCCTTATTTATCATATTTGTCCCATAATTTATTCGATATAAAATTTCGGGTCGTTACACAGTCGTCCTGACTAAAGAATCCAAAGATCACAGTCGAACCAGGCATATACTCAGAAAATATCACTATGTGCGAAAACATTTTGAGGAAGGGGACATCATCGTGACTAGGGTATCATCTGATGAGAATCCGGTTGATCCATTCACAAAGCCACTAAGTCGATCCAAGCATGATCAACTTGTATTAATTTATTTATTAAAATAGTATTAGATATATTAAATTGTATGAATGGATAATTTATTTATGGTGATTAAATAATTTGCAAGTGTTCTATCATTCATATAGTATTTAAATTTGTGTTTCACTTTTGCATGTTTAGAACAAAATCCAAAATGATCTAATAGATCATTTGAATGTCCATAGTCGATCATTCTCATGGGAAAGAGAAATGAATTAAGATGTCAAGGAGAGTGAGTAGACTGTTTATAGAGATTGAACATGCCATAGAGATTGCTGCCACTCTCGTGAGTATTTAAATAGAGATTTTAAATGTTGGACCAACCCATGCTCAGGGTATTACCTCATGGACAAATTCAAAGGTAATAGTGAGACGGTAATATCATATAGGTCTTAAAACCTAGATACATTAGTCTCCTAGTATGAGTTCGTGAGGCATTGGTTTGCTCAAACGCTATTCGTAAATGGTAGCCATACAGAGTACTTCCATGTGTCATGTAATGATTATGGCAGAGACAATGTAAGTCGAAGTTTATTCGCTCCTTCTTCCAAAGTAGGAAAGAAGAGATATCTGTGGGCCCCCTGTTGATTTGATGTGACAGTTATAAAACCTGCGCAGGTCATGACAAAATTGAAAGTTCAATTAGTAGTCTTAATCAGTCATCATAAATCTAGATCAGGAAACATAGTCGCGACTAGAGATTGACGAGTGTCCGTGTCTCTAGTTGTGGGATATCGCGAAGTGAAGGACATATGATCACTTATCTTAGGAACTGTATTCTGATGAGATTCAGAGTTCAGCAGCTGCACTAATTGCACACTTTAAAAGTATGCTTGACATACGTTTATAGTTGATGAGATGTCCAAGTGGGAGACTGTTGGGAATAGTGTTCAACGTCATCAAATAAACGGTTTGACTTGGTTAATTTGATAGTCTAATTAAATAAGCGGGTTTGGGTTAATTAATAGTCTAATTAAATAAGCGGGTTTGGGTTAATTTGAGTCCAACTCAAATAAGGAAACATTTCCTTGGAAAACATTATAAATAGGGAGCTTGGGTTCTTGACCTAATACATCAAACTCATTAATTGAGAACCCTACTCCCAAGTTTCGACCCCCCACCCCCCCCCCCCCCCTCCCGTCCGACCGGAAACCACCGCCGCCACCGTTGCGCCACCGCCGTCGACCGAAAACGTTTTCGGTGTGGTTTCGTTTGGGTTTTATCAAGGGTACTTTACACTACGTTGTGGTGTATCATCTCGTTTGTTGCCAACCTCGAGTGTGATCAAGTAGAGGGGTTCTAACTTGAATCCTAGTTCGTTGACAAGTTCTGGCTCGTACAAGATCTTAAGGAATCGCATCACCAAGTGTTGCCAATGTAAGTGATTTATTTATTTTATTCTAATTGCCTTGAAACCCAACACATATAATATATATACATGAGAAGGAACTCTTGGGACAAAGCAATGCATCACCATGTTATATTGTACACCTTCTCAATGGATACCTTTGCTCCTAAAAGCAAAACATAACTCAACAAAACAAAAAAAAACCAGAAAAAACTCTCAAGAACTCAGATAATCTATAGGAAGATCCCTATCTTCTTCAGTATCATTAATGGGTCGTTTACGGGCTACCCACACCCGACCCTTTTCTCCTGCCTTTTCGGTATTCGGGTTGTGTTTCAAGATCAGGGTAATAATCAAGATCACCCATCGAGTAACTCATTCTTTGTGCATCCCAGAATCCCTAAATTTATTAACAAGAATTTCGTGTTACAATCTGTTTTTTTATTAGAAAAAAGAAGTGGCAATTTCGTTCAATTTATATATGAATGGGTCCATCTATTTATGTTTATTAATTATTATATTTACCTTAGTCAGCCGTTTTAGACGTGAGGCTGCAGCTTCATGAACGACAACCGTATCTGATATAACTTCAAGTACATCTTCAACCAATAATTCATATGTGCTCACCTGTAATAAGTTGCTTTCTAGTTTAAAAGAAAATGGTAAATGTGGAAAACGGGCAGGTACGGTAATGGGTCGGGTCAAAATGGGAATTTTTCTAGTATGGGTCATGTCGGGGCTGATTCGCAAAACACTTATTTACTCATTTTTTTAATTTTATAATATAATAATGTGTTATTTTCGATTAAATTATTATAATATAGTATAGGGGTCCGGATCCGGTGAGAACTCAAAAACCGGTGAGCACTGCGAGGACTCCAAAAAAAATTCTGAAAATGATACAAAACAAACCTTTTTCAAAAAAATTTCTTTTTAAACATAAAAATCGCAGCCTATATGATCCAAAAAAAAAACAAAAAATTTCGAAAATGATCCAAAAAACAAAAAATTTGGATCATAATAATGATCCACAAAACAAATATGGATCATTATTATGATCCACAAAAAAAAGTGGATCATAATTTTTTTTCAAATTTTTTTTTGGTCAAATATAGTAATAATCATGGGGAGTTATATATATTTGAGGTGTCCTCACGAGTCCTCGCCGTTTTTTGAGTCATCACCGGATCCCACTTCTATAGTATAGTATTTGTTATTTACTCAATTTTTAAATTTTATAATATAATAATTTGTTATAATATAGTATGTGTTATTTTATAATATAATAATGGGTCGGATAGCAGTGACTGATGTTAGTGCGCCCATTTTTACTGATGTTTTAGCGCTTCTTATTCCTATATCCAGGGGAAGGTCCGCGAGAAGTCTAATTGCTAGAGTGTCGCTTGCTGCTACTACTTATTTTATTTGGCGAGAGCGGAATGCTCGGATATAATTCCAAGAAGCCTAAAACCCATATGCAGTTGTATGATGAAATTATTGTCACTATTCGGCTAAAGTTGCTATCAATGAGATTTAAGAAGAAGACGGATCAAGTGCAAAAGATGCTAAACAATTGGAAGCTCCGGAAGTCGTTAGTTCTACATGATCACATAGATCAAACGTAGTAGTTGTTGCTTTCTCTAGTTGTTTGTTTTATAGTTTATCTTTGTAGTTAGAGTTTTGTAACACCCTGAGACCCGACCTATTATTTTATTACTTTTAATAAGTAATATTCTATTATTTTATATTTTATATAATTTTATTTGATTTAATTGTATTTTTAACCATGTGGTTAAAAATTAGCAAAACTGAGATATTTAAATATTAAAATGATTTTTATATATTTGGGTTCTCTTTTGAACCAGAGTTCCAAAAATATTCGTTGTTAAAATTGGAGTTAGTTAGGTTTATATTAATTATCTACGAACCAAATATTCTGTATTATACACTGTGAATTAAATGAAAAATCAGAATTTTTAGCCCACACAGGGCACGTGTTATGTGTTGGTGTGTTTGGTGGTGACTCATGTTTTCCGTCTTGCCTCGAACACACACACACACACATATCATTTTTCTTGAAGTTTTGTTAAATTGAAGATCATAGCTCATTCCTTTCTCAATCATCTCTGGGATTTCATTTTTGAAGCAAGATTAAGGTAAGAAATGCCTATTTGTATCTAGGGTTTCATGTTCTTGAGTATTAGATGAACTAGGGTTTTTGTGTTAATGGGTTTCTATGGAGTTATTGATGAATCATGCTTAGAATTCGAAATTGTTAAATGTTTTGGTGTTTATTTGAGTTCTTGCAAGTGTTATGTGTATTATTGATAGTTTTAACTTGGTTGGTGAAGGTTTCATGAAGCTCCATCAATGGAGATTTAGGGAACAAGATGAGATTTTAATTAGTTATTGAATTTATGAAGTTTTGGTGTTTTATATGTTTGTTTAGGTCAAATAACATGTTTAAGATGATATTTTTAATTTGTAACTAACTATATCATGAATTGGTTGTTTTTGATAGATTAAAAGTAGTGTTTGGGTGAAACTGGTAAAAATCCCGTAAGCTCAAAAAAAGACAGCTTTTAGTCAAATTTTGATGACTTTGTAAAAATCATATAAAATCAACCGTAACTCCGTTTTGGGCGTGCGACCAGTCGTTTCGAAGGTCTATGGGTCTACTTTATTTATATCATATTTTCATGAACTGATATGGTCAGAAAAGTATTCAGATTTCTGAGTTATTACAGCTGGTCGGAGGTGTCTTTTTCGGGTCAAACATTTATTGAAAAAGTTTGGGTGTTTCGAAGTATTACATGTAAACATGATGTTTGTCATAAGATGGTAATTGTATTCTTGATAAAAATTATGTTTTTAAAGTATTAGAACCTTTCTCTCGGTTTGACCCGTTTGGGCCTATATGTTAAATTTGGTTTAAAAATGCATTGTTTGGTTTATATATGACTTTAGAAGTTTAATTGTGATAAGTTGAGAATTGTAGATTTTACAAGATATGAATTGTGAAGTGTTAAAGTTAGTTGCTTGGTTTTGACCGGTTTGGCCATAATATGTAAAAATGAGATTATTTGCTAATATGTTGGTTGACTTTGTCTTGTAAAAGTCTTAGATGGGTGGTGATGATTTAATTAGTAGAATGCAAGTAATGGTAGATTGGTAGTAATATTGAGGTAAAATATTGGTGTTGAACTTATATTGATATTTGTTATCATTTGGTAATTTCGGGTTACTAATTTGGTATTCGTTGTGTTATCAGGAACGCAGAAGACTCAGTAACATTAGACCACTGAGTTTGGAGCTTAGAGAGCTCAGATGAGTGGATTTAGCCTACAACTTGTATGGGTTACAATGGTGTAGATGGTATTGCATTTGTGTTTGAATACTAACCAGTAGTAACTGACCAGTAGTAACCGACCAGTTGTAACCGACCAGTAGTAACCGACCAGTAGTAACTGAGCAGTATTATAGTTTGCGGTGTCTAGTGGCGCGAACTTCATTCCGGGTGGATTTTGGCTGTGAATCTTATGGCTTGTTTATTGGTATAGTAATTAATGACGATCATTAATTACTCGATTGAATGCGCATTCGGGTGGATAGAGGTCAGTAATGGGTGAATTCTGCTGGGCCATCGGTTACTATTGGATAACGGATAATTGTACCTTGGATGCATGTGTTGCATTTGAAGGAAGTTTTACCGTGCCAACGTAGTAAAGGGGCCATCGGTTACCATTGTTGGGCCGACAATGGTTTAGGGTTCTGCAGAGCCGCCGGTCCTCTGTATTTGTGATTGACTGTGAAAGTTGTGATATTCTTATCTGTTGTGCTTATCCAATTTGTATTCTTTATTCATTCACTTAGCTTTGTGCTAATCCCACACATCGTTTACTCTTTTGCAGGTTCGGTTTGATGGGCGGGTCAAGAGGTGTTCGGTTGGAATGGTTGACCAATGTTTAAATGATAATATTTTGTAACGAGCCGAAGTGTTAAGTAATAGCGTTTCATACACTATAAAGCTTTTGAATATTATGTAATGAATTTATATTTTGGATAATGGTTTAATTGGGACGCTTCCGTATTTTAAAAAAAAAAAGCTTTGAAATTTACGGTGTTACAAGTTTAGTTGTTTGTTTGCTTAGTGTTTGTTTATGGCATGTCATAAACATAGGTAGTCGTGGTTGTCAAGCATTTGTGCTTGCGGTTAATGTGGTGCCTTAACCACATTCCTCTGTACTTTATTTATTTGTGATTAATATAATTTGCCAGGGTTACCCTTACCCATAAAATGTGTTATTTTCGAGTATAAATAATATATAGGGTTATTCAAAAGCAAAATCCCCAAATTAATGTTGCTAAAATATTAATGTGACTTTTTATAATAAAATACTACGTATTAGATTCAGTATGGAAAATTAGAACATTTAACTACTCACCAAACTTGATGGGATGATGGATATTCCAAATGAATCGAGCTCTAGTGATTCCATTGCACCAGAATTTATATTAAACGTATACCCTCACCTATAAAAATGAAGAATTTAAGGATTAGCGTTAGAAAAAGTGATTCATATTTTCAAACTATATTGTCACAAAAAATAATTAATAACTAGAGTTAATTATGATTACAAATAAAATGAATTAGGAGATCTTATGCGTTATAAAAACACTTTGGAAGACTTTTCAACCCATTTAACACATTTTGTGTGTTTCCTTCTGATCTTTTTTTATTTATTTTACTCATGTGACCCATTAGCTATAAAACATAACCTATGTTGGCCTGTTCGGAAGTAAATGTGTTAAAAATTCACCTCTAATAATATCGAAATAAAAAGAGTAAATTACAGTTTTTGTCCCTGTGGTTTGCCCGATTCTGCGTTTTTGTCCCTATGATTTTTTTTCTTTTTTTTCCCCTAAAGTATGCAAAATTCCGTTTTTTTTATCCTTCCGTCCACCTGCCGTCTCTTTTTGGCCGTTAAAGCCCTCACGTGCTGAAAACGTGAGGGTATTTTAGTCTTTTTCTTTGAGTTACATGTACCATGTGTTTTAAAACTTATACTTTCATATTATCTTCTGCATCATCAAGAACACCCATCTCTTCCCCCTCTCCCTCATCTCTTCATCTCTTGTTATCTTCATCATCATCAAAATCTCCACCATAGCTTTCAAAATCGAGTTGGGTTTTCATCTTATCCACCATAGCTTTCAAAATCTTGCAACAGAGACCCCTTCGTCAAGATCCCTTCATCAAGATCTGCAAGAGTTTCTACACATTCAATCTCTTGAATCTTGACCCAACCGAAGGGTTTCTTCCGGCGCCTTCCCATTCTGCAAAAAGCTTAAGCATTTACCGATTCGAAACAGAGAAGACAACGGTGGTCAGAGACGAAGAAGCAGGTCAGGTAAGATGCTGAGTCTCAATCGTTTTGTGTCTGTGTGGTACTGAAAACGAATAGAACAAGCAAATGAAGTTTGTAAGATGCGGGTCTCAATCAGATGAAGAAATGGTTGTTTTCAACTTTGATCTGCAAAAAAAGAACTCCGATCTCCATTGTCAGTTTTTCTTATCTCCATCATCGGCATCGTCATTTGTGAAATTGATGGATTTTGGAATATTGGTTTCTGCAAGGTCAGTTTTTTGCTTCAAATTAGATTTGAAGAATAAAACTTGAAATTGAGAAATGAGTTTCGCGAACTGTGTAAACAATTGAGAAATGGATTGATAAATTGCAATAATGCTACGTACACAGAGATGGGGAAACTTAAATGTTATAAACAATTAGTTTATAATTAGGGTTTCTTTTCAATTGGGATGAAGAAGATGAAGATTGGGGAAAACATAGAAGAAAGATGGTAAAAAGACTAAAATGCCCTCATGTGCTTGGCACATGGGACAACTTAACGGTGCAATTTTGACAGAGTTGGACGGAAGGATAAAAAAACGGAATTTTGCATACCTTAGGGATAAAAAAACAGAAAAAAAGTATAGGGACAAAAACGCAGAATCGGACAAACTACAGGGACAAAAAGTGTAATTTACTCAAATAAAAACTACAACTTTTAACAACAAAAAATATTTCAAAAAAGTTGATCATTAACGATGATGATAAGGATTGAAAACATACCTTTCCAATATCTCGTTGACTTGGTGTTACAACACTATATCCTACCTAAAGAAAAGAACACTAAATCAGGACTGGAACGAAAATTCCTTTGACTTTTGACTTTGGAGTTCAAAACTATACTACTTTTTATTAGGAGATAACTTTAATATATATCATTGTTTATAATGTATTATTTGTTTCCTTTATTGTCTCCTCTAATTAAGGAGACTTTGTTGTAATTCTCCTATATAATAATATCTCCACCTCTAATCTAATTAAGAGGTTTGATCATATTTCTCATATGGTATCAGCCTAACTTTCCTCTCCCCAAAAATTCTCTTCTTCGATCCTTGGAAACCCTACGGCCGCCGCACATGGCTGCCTCATCTTCTTCGATCAATGACACTTCATTCTCCATGAATACTCTCATCCACATGATGACGACAAATCTTACGTCCAACAACTATCTTCTTTGGCGTAACCACATTCTCCCAATCTTCACGTAACAGAAACTGGTTGGGCACATTGATGGCTCGTCCATCGCCCCTTCCTCCACTGTTACGATTGATGAGAAGATCGTCCCAAATCCGGATGCTACTACCTGGATCGAGACTGACCAACGTGCGGTCATATAACTTTAATCCTCGCTGACCGAGGAGGCGGCAGCCGAGGTTCTCGGGCTTACCAGCGCTCGCCAAATCTGGACATCGCTTGAAGCAGCGTACAGCAACACTTCTGTCGAACGGGTACATTCTTTACGTGATTCCCGTCGTCGATTATCTAAAGGTAGTTCCACTGTTTCAGATTTCTCACGCAAGTTTAAAGGCATTTGCGATCAGCTTGCTGCTATTGGCCAACCGGTCCTTGATATTGACAAATTGCATTGGTTTTTATGTGGCCTGGGACCCTCGTATGAAACATTCTCGACAACAATTAGAACCACTAAACCAGCTCCATCCTTTCGGGATCTTATATCGCAGGCTGAAAGCCATGAGCTTTTTATGGTTTCTCTTCACGGGCAGTCCTCATCTCCGGCTGCCTTTCAAGCTCAGAACACCTCCACCAACGGCATGTCGCGTAATTCTAACACTGGCAACAACAACTATCGTGGCTCTAATAACAAATACCGCGGCAACAATTCGCGAGGTCGTGGTCGTGGCTCGAGCCGCCGACCTCCACACTGTCAGCATTGTCGTACCACCGGGCTTTACGCATCTTCTTGCCCGAATCTTACGTCGTTTGCATCTCAGGCTAATGTTTCGAATGATGATAATTTAGTCAAATCCTTACATGCTCAATGCCATGTTAATACAAACTCACCAGATCGGCATGCTGACTCGGGTGCTACGGATCACATGACCTCTTCATGTGACTCTCTCCATCATACAGCCCCTTACAAAGGTAGCTCTCAAGTTATTGTTGGTAATGGTGATACATTACCCATTACGCATAAAGGTTTATCAAATATTAATACTCACTTTTCTTTACGTGATGTTCTTGTTATTCCTAACCTCACAAAGAAGTTACTTTCCATGAGCAAACTAACCACTGATCACCTTGTTGATGTTTTGTTTTCCCAACCATTTTTTCATATTCAGGACAGGAAAACTCGAAAGGTCCTTTGTAGTTAGGGGTGTTCGTTTGGACGGTTTGGTTTTATCCGAACCAAATAGGTGAAACCAAATAAAGTCCGGTTTTCAAAAGATCAAACCGAACCGTCCAAACTAATTTGAAAACCAAACCGATCCGAACCAAATAACAATTTGGTTGGTTTGGTTTTATCCGTTTGGTTTTTCCTTAAAATTTTCAAAATATTACAAAAGTATATAACATAAATAATATTAAGTTCGATATGTAAAACTCCAATATGATAAACTATTTTGTACATAAAAATAAGTCTAATTCATAGCTTGTGACATTTATAATCATATAAGCAAAAATCTTGACATCAGCTTTATCAAAAACTCTAAAAAGATTGGTACATCGCCAACTAATACAATATAAACGGAACAAGTGTTAATATATAAATCAATTTTTTATAAGAAATGTAAAGAAAAGGAGTACCATAATTGCTTACAGTGTAAACCAACAAGTGTTAGTATATAAATCAATTTACTATATATTACTATTCGGTTTTTTGGACAATCCGGTTTTCACAACGGAAATCAAATCCAATCCAACATCCAAATTATTAATTTGGTTTAAGTCCACACTGATCCAAAAAACCAAATAGTCCGATCCAAATAGTCCGATCCAAAATGTCCAATTGGACAATCCGGTTATATCCAAATAGTGAACACCCCTATTTGTAGTGGTAAATGGGAGAATGGCCTCTATGTGCTCAAGGACAATCATCGGGCCTTTATTGCTTCAACTACTCCCAAAAAGGAGTCTTATGAGTTATGGCATACCCGTTTGGGTCATGTCTCTTTTGATGTAATTTCCGTTTTGAACAAGTTAGGAATTTTATCTTTGTCTTAGTTGTTACCAAACCTGTTATTTGCACTTCGTGCCAACTTGCTAGAGTAAACGTTTACCTTTTAAAATTAATGATTCTCGAGCATCTCACCCCCTTGATTTGATTCATTGTGATTTATGGGGTCCTGCTCCGATTCCATCTCCAGATGGATCACGTTATTATGTTATATTCATTGATGATCATTCTAGGTTTACGTGGTTTTATCCTCTCAAGACAAAGACTGAATTTTATGTGGTTTTACCTAAATTTCTTAATCTTGTTCGAACTATGTGCTCACGAAAAGTCAAAATTTTTCAAAGTGACGGTGGTTCAGAATTTGTTAATCACATCGTTCGCAAAATATTTGAGGACAATGGCACACTACACAGGTTTCAATGTCCATATACTCCTCAACAAAATGGACGAGCTGAGCGAAAGCATCGTCATATTGTTGAAACTGGACTGGCCATGCTTTTTAATGCTCATATACCAGCTCACTATTGGGTGGATGCCTTCTCCTCCGCAACATTTATTATCAATCGAGTTCCAACTCCATTATTAAAGCAAAAATCTCCGTTTCAGGTGATCTTTAATCAAATTCCTAATTATGAGAATTTTCATGCATATGGTTGTCAAGTATTTCCGTATTTACGGGATTATTCCCCGCACAAGCTTGCACCACGAAGCATCCCTTGTGTTTTTATTGGTTATAGTATACAACACAAAGGGTGCCGGTGTTTGGATCCAACGACTTCTCGTATATATATTACCCGGCATGCTCGTTTTAATGAGATGGTTTTTCCTTTTCAAGGCACATCTCAACAGTGCAATATTAATAAGTTGGAACTCAGTAGCTATTTTCATGATATACCCTCTATTGTGATCAGTCCATCCGATTCAACTATGGCCCAACAGTCCGCAACTACTACAGCTACGGCCCACACTCCCATTAGCCCACCTTGTCACTTATGTCGGCAAAATGATCCACCTTCCACAGCCCAACATACCGAACCCATCAACACACCCACTGCCCCAACAGTACCTGTTTTACCCGATCTCCAAATTGAGCCCAATATTCCACCTGAGCCCAATACTCCACAAAACCCAAACCCACCCCATGTTCCGGGCCCAATTATTCCCGATCCAATACCTCCACCCGCACCTTTGCATCCTATGCAAACCCGATCCAAATCCGGAATTGTCAAAATTAAACATATTGCGGATATTGCCTCACTACAAACCTATCCACTTCACACTACCTTATCTGCCATAGTTGAACCTCGGAATTTTAAAAGTGCTTCCAAAGACTCAAATGGATAGATGCAACGCATGAGGAACTTACGGCTCTTCAACAAAACAATACTTGGACGTTAGTTCCTCGTCCTCCATCTAAAAACATTGTCTGCTCTAAATGGGTATATCGTGTTAAATACAAGTCGGATGGTACGGTTGAACGCTTCAAGGCTCGGCTGGTCGCCCAAGGTTACACTCAAATACCAGGCCTCGATTTCTCTCATACATTTAGTCCCGTGGTGAAATCCACCACTGTCCGAATAGTTCTTTCTTTATCCGTTTCCAATAATTGGCGGCTACATCAACTTGATGTTAAGAATGCATTTTTAAACGGTAATCTAAATGAGACTGTCTTCATGGAGCAGCCACCGGGATTCACGAATCCTCGATATCCGTCACACGTTTGTAATCTATCTAAGGCTCTTTATGGCTTAAAACAAGCTCCACGAGCTTGGTTCCAACGGTTGAGTACATTTCTTATTTCCTACGGATCCACATGTAGCCGGGTCGATACGTCGCTGTTTATTTTCTCCGGCCCAAATTGCATCATGTATCTTCTTGTATACGTTGATGATCACTATTTTAACAGGAAATACCGTTCCTTATTAAATAATATTCTAATAAATTTTATTTTTTACTAATATATTTTTTTCCATTAGTTAAATCAATTAAAAATATTATGATGTAAACTTTAATACATACACGAAAACAAACTTACTTAGTATAAACATCTAATTTTTAGTATATACACGCAAAATTATACTTCCTCTGTATCACAATAAGTGATATATTTGAGCTTTCACGAATTTTGAGGCAAAAGATTAAAGTATGGGTTAAAATATAATAAAGTAGATAGTTCGTGGATGATTGGTCTCACTTTTCTTGGATAAAATAATATTAATAAGTTTTAAAAATAAAAGTAAGGGTATAAAGGTAATTTCACTTTATTAAAGTTGATAGTTAGTGGATGATGTGTCCAACATTTTTACTAAATAAGGTAACTTTTGAAGTGTATCACTTACTCCCTCCGTCCCACAAAAAACTTCCCATTTGGCTTTTGCACATGTTTTTAGGTGATAGTTAGTGGTGGGGTCATTGATAATACTTTTGATTAAAATATAAGGTTGGATTGGAGAGAGAAATATAGTTAGTGTATGTTAGTGGTGGGATTTTTAATAATAATAGTTTTTTATTGTGTGGAGCCCACTAAATATGGGAAATGGGAAGTTTTTTGTGGGACAAAACTTTAGAGTGAAATAAGAAGTTTTTTGTGGGACGGAGAGAGTATTATGAAACACTCATTTATGTAAAGTGTATCACTTATTGTTATGCGGAGGAAGTATATTTATAATAAAAATTAGATTTTAAATATACGGTTGACATGGTTATTTAAAAAATCATAGATAATCGAAATAACATATAATAGTAGTTAAATATTTATAAAAACTAAAAAAAGACAACTATATTAGTTTTGTTCAGTGCAAAAAATTTGATCGATAAAATATAAAAGAATCTTTGGTTAATTGGGGATGACGGATTTTTAGTGACCACGAGAAGAATCGTCATCCATGGCACGTTCATCTATTATTTAAGGAAAAAAAAATATATATTAATTAATGGAGGTTGCTTGTTGGCATTAATGTTTACTGAATAATTATCTTTTTTTAATCTAACACATTTATTAAGCCAAAAAATAAACCTGAAGTTGACTTCCCAATATATGTATTTTTAATTTTTATATACCAAATTAATAATGACAAAATAATTATTAAGTAATTATTATCTTTCTATTTTTTTACTTATTTTTTTGTTTTATATTTTAAATCACAAATATATTAGAAAAGCACTTAGCAAGAAGTAAAGGAACAAATGAAGCTAAAACCAATACATAAGAGAAGAAAACCATTGTACGCAACTTTTAGCCAAAATTCTTAATCCAAAAAAAAAAAAAAAAAAAAAAAAACCTTAGGTTTGACTATTGATTGAACACCTCTTTAACCTTTTAAGAAGAACATATTTATTTTGTTATTATTGTTTAAAAATAATCATCTTTATTAAGCATTAAAAGTTAAAACTACTTCACTGCTAAATTTTGTCATAAAAATATCCTAATTTTCAGAAATCTAATACAAAATCCATCAATATTCTTAGGTTGGTGGGTAAATAAATCAAATGAAGTGCGGCGGTTCTAGGTGGAATCTGACAAGTGCATGTAGGCAAATGGAACACCGGGGTGGCTTTCGTGATAAGAGTGTGACCACAATCACAGAAGATCACGAGTGTAGTGGATAGAAGAGCACGGTGTGAAAGCAAATGATACACTACCCCTCTCCACATGTGGTGAGTATAATTATGTGGTTAGTATTTCTTTAAAACAACGTGTTATGGTTTATTAAGTAAAATCTAATGTCACATAATTTTGGTGTTGACTTGTACCAGGTAGCATTACGGTTTTAATTAATTCAAAATGTTATAACAATCTTTCCTAAAGATGTATTATATTGATAACTTCAAAATCTGACTAACAATATTTTTATTTTACAGTTCACTATACAACGAAAAAAAGAGGCAAGTGGGCTTGCGTTCACATGGTGGAAAGTGGAGCCTTTTCACACTTGTATTTTCCTTAAGATGGACCACTTGTGAAGTATATTTGATTACATATCTATTTTTATTAACCGCATACAGTGTTTTAAAACCGGGTTGACCCGGCTAGTTTAATCGGGACTCAGTGTAAGAGGCAGTTCAACTGGGACCGGGTTTTTACTTATAATCGACCCGCTTCGAACCGTGCAGTTATTGTGAAAACTGGCGACCCGATGACCTGGGTTGACCTGTTTTTGATTTTTTAACTTTAAATGTATAATAATTTACAAAGTTTACTGCACGACGTACAGATCCTTTATATAACATTTTTTATATGTTCTTATTTGACCCGGTTTGACTTGCCTGGTGAACTGGTTGACCCGTGACCCGGTTATCTTACCGGGCTGAGTAATAGCCCGAGTTTTAAAACATTGACAGGCATATAAAAACCCACATATTATTCAATTACACTGTTTTTTAATAGAAATAAAATATTTTATTTTTTGATAAATGGGTTATAAACACTAGAAATAGATAAATCTGTCTTGTAAAAAATCTAATCATTATTAGAAACAAAATTTGACTCTTTAACCAAATATTACTAGAGTTTTTCAATTTGGTTTAATTAAATAAACCTTTAATAAATTTCAATAAAAAACTATATCTGACTACATAAAAATTTAGTTGTTTTGGTTGATATAAAACAAAAGGAAAAAAGAGAAGATTATCTCCATCTAGTTATTAAAGTGAAGTGAGGACAAACGGCAATCAATCTATCTCTATAACATTCGTTGTATTTTGACAATTCCACAAAGACGATATTGACCAGTATCATAAGATGCTTGATATTTGGATTCTTACTGATCCAAACTATTAAATTAAAAAGTCAAAGGAAGCCCACATGTTTGCTAACCTGGTAATCACTTAGAAAGAGACAGATCCTTCAACATTTGCTTCCAAAGTGTCAATAGCTACCGCACATAATTATTATAATTATTTATAAAGTTAAGGATTTCAAGAAAATAGCAATGATACTGTAGGAGCTAATATCAATTTTCATTAATAAAATACAATTACAATAAGGGAAATTGACTAAATAACGTTTACAAAATATTAAAACAAATAAATAGAACAAACAAGTACAAGGTTTTGGTTGAGTCTCGTGAAATTCACGATCCCCTTAAAATAGATTCGTTGTCTATTTCCCAGGGTAAAACAACCGAGTAGTTTTACACTACCGAATATAATCCAAGCCAGAACAATACCGAGATTGAGAGCGTTTTTCTAGAGAGAAAGCTGTGATGTAGAAGAAAGATGGGTGAAGGTGTGTTCGGTGTGTCTACAAATGAGACCCAATATCTCTATTTATAGTGTAGATAATTTGGATCGAGTGGCCCGAAATGGCTTGAACTCATGTGCGCCCGGGCGACCTGCGGACACGAATGCAGCTCCGAAATCCCGGGCTCATGCGGGTCAATTTTTGCATCTCATCGACACTGCAGTTGTCTCGTACTGACCTCCCCAGTACTGATTTTTTCATACTGACCACCTCAGTACTGAATTGATCAATACCGATCTCCTCGCACTGAGTGTTCGATGTGTACTGTGCTGCAGTACTGAGCTACAGTCTGATACTGACCTGCGCAGCTGCAGTCTGATACTGACCTGCGCAGCTGCTGTCTGATACTGACTGAACTGATGCACTGACTTCCAATACTGACTTGAGCAGTCAGTTACGAAATTTCTGCAGTAAATGCAGTTTGCTGTTATGATTTCTTGTTTAATAGTATTGAATGCATTTAATGTTTTGATTAAACATCACTTGACATTCTACACTATAAATAGAGACTTTGGTTCTCATTTGTCGACACACCAATTCACACCTTCACCCATTTTTCTTCTACATCACAGCTTTCTCTCTAGAAAAACGCTGTCAATTTCGGTATTGTTCTGTCTTGGATTATATTCGGTAGTGTAAAACTACTCGGTTGTTTTACCCTGGGAAATAGACAACAAATCTATTTTAAGGGGATCGTGAATTTCACGAGACTCAACCAAAACCTTGTACTTGTTTGTTCTATTTATTTGTTTCAATCTTTTGTAAACGTTATTTAGTCAATTTCCTTTATTGTAATTGTATTTTATTAATGAAAATTGGTATTAGCTCCTCCAAATACTTCTCAAATGATGAATTTTCATGATATTATTTGAGTAATATATGCATCATATACCTTAAATACAACAAACCACGACATGATACTTCTAAAATGATGAATTTTCATGATATTATTTGAGTAATATATCCATCATATACCTTAAATACAACAAACCATCTTGTGATAATATAACAATTCTCTCCCTGTGCTTTACCAACTGGAATACACATTCGAAATGATCTACTAGAGATTATGGCTTCGATCACTTCCCTATATAAACATTAACAATTGATAAAAAAATGTTCAAAGTTATCATGACAACAGTTCATGTTATCAAGAAAAAAACACACCAACCAGGAAAAGAGATTACTTTTAAAAAAAATCAAATGAAAAAGAGTTTTTAACATAAAAGATGTATAAAATATTATAATGCTAACACGTGTAAAAACTTATCAAGTATAATTTTTTTGTAACATGATACATATTGTTGGAAATAGTGTTCAACGTTATCAAATAAACGGTTTGACTTTGTCAACGTAAATTAAAGTCCTACTGGGGTTGCTCTTGAGGCGCAATTGAACACGCGAAATAAACGAACCGGGCTTTGATTAATTGTATAATCAAATGTGTAACTGGCTAGAAGGACTGAATAAGTTAATGGATAATTAACTAGTTATTCTATCGGGCTTAGTTTATTTAAATAAGCGGGCTTGGGTCAATTTGAGTCCAACTCAAATAAGGAAACGTTTCCTTGGGAAAGATTATAAATAGGGACCTTGGGTTCTTGACCTAATACATTAAACTCATTAATTGAGAACCCTACTCCCAAGTTTCGGCCCCCCCTTTCCCGTCCGACCGCCGACCGGAAACCACGGCCGCCGCCGTGCCGCCACCGCCGTCGACCGAAAGCGTTTTCGGTGTGGTTTCGTTTGGGTTTTCTCAAGGGTACTTTACACTACGTTGTGGTGTATCGTCTCGTTCGTTGCCAACCTCGAGTGTGATCAAGTAGAGGGATTCTAACTTGAATCCTAGTTCGTTGACAAGTTCTGGCTCGTACAAGATCTCAAGGAATCGCATCACCAAGTGTTGCCAATGTAAGTGATTTATTTATTTTATTCTGATTGCCTTGGACTCGTAGATCTAAACGATCCTTATCGTTTCGTTGTTTATCGTTATGATTTGTTCATAACTCCGCGACGAACAAATTGTCGGTAAATTGGTACGAAATCCAACAATGGTATTAGAGCGTTGGTCACGAATCTAAGAGTGTTAGATCCGAAATTCGAAAAAGAAAAGTTTTTTTTGTTTGTTTACTTCGGAATTTCCGAAATTCGGAAATTTAAATAAATAAATAAATATATTTTAATTTTATAAAATTGTATTTAAATTAAAATATGGTAAGTGGATAATTATAAAGGGTTTTAAAATTATCAAGATATTTTTACATGATTATCTTACCAATTATTTAAAATAAGATTATATTTATATATTTAAAATTTCGGTTTTAATATATAAATATATAATTATTTAATATTTTAAATAAATCAAAATTTATTATACATATATGTATTTTTCGGATATATATAGATGTATTAAATTAAAAGATTTTGAAAAAGATAATATTTATATTTATATATATAAATCGGTATATATATATTTATATAAAAGATTTGGTAAATATATAGATGATTATTTAAAAGGAGTTTTTAAATTAAGATATTAAATTTAAATTAGGGATATTTAGGAGATTTTGAATTTTGATTATTATCTAGATTTGATTTTGTATTTATATAATGTAATATAAAATGACCCCAAAGAGACAAAATCTAAAATCCAAAAGATAATATAATATATATATTAGATATGTATGTAAATTAAAAATATAATTTAATATATATGTATATGTATTTCGAAATTCCCATATATCAAAATAGTTTTTGGTATATTCCTCCGTTATAATATTATGTAAGTAAAATGTATATTTAAATATTATAATAAGATATAATTAATTATTTATTAAAAGGTGCGTCCTCGCATTTTAATAGAATTAAAGGAAATTATATAATACTTTAGTTAAAGATAAATTAAAAGTGTAATTTAACATATTATAAAAGTTTATATATGTATAACTAAAGTAACTACTTTAAACAAAATCTCCCATTGAATGATAAATGTGAAAGATTATGCCCTCCATGAGAGACACGCACTCAAGGTATAATCTGATTAACGAAGCGCGTGCAATTGAGCCGGTACGTTAATTTTGAGATTATACTTATGGGTGATAAGATTCTCGCGATACCCAAGCGAACTTGAGCCGGGAATCCTCTTGAGTGCTTTCATGGTAGATTCACCGTCAAATTCATGATCCACGGTATCCCTGTCATGAATTATGTGACGAGCATAGAATCGAGATTAACATGCCATTTTAGAAGTTTAAAATGAATCTAAAAGATCTAGGGATTTCATACTGATTGAAATTAACAATAGTATGTTTCCTTATGAAATTATTCAGTGTGAATTACGGCATCCCTCTTCACATCAAATAATGTAATGTTGGATCCTAGCCTTAATAGATTATTGGGTAAATAATGTTAATGATTATCAATATAAATAAACTTATAAAGAAATTGTTTTCTTTAAATAGATGTCAATTCCCAACAACAATTATCTTCCACCACCACCTCCACTTCCACTACCACCACAAAATCATCCTCGATTTTCGATCTCAAAAGTTTCACCTCGTGAGAAAATCACGAAGTTCAACTATGTGGATTATATGAATAATTCACAAGCTGCTAATGAAAACCTAAGACTAATTTGGACTTGCAAAATGAGAGAGAATCTGTATGTAGCTCCATCAAAAGGATGAGAGGCTACATTGACATATCAGAAAGTTTGGGTGTAAATGTGTCTAAAGGAATTAGCAGTTGACATGGTCTTGAACTCGCTTGCTCCGACACATTCTTCGTTTGTATTAGACTACGGCAAGAATAAGAAAGACATTACACTCATAGAGTTATGCAAGGAACTAATGATTGCTGAAGCAAAGATATTAGGCATTCATAACCCTAGTTCTGATACTTCTATCTTAAACATTGCAATGAATTAGGTCACTGGAAAAGAAGCTGCCCAAAGTATCTGAATTATTTGAAAAATCGCAATGTCCAAAAGTCTGGAACTTCAGGTATGTTCATGATTGAACTTCACAATGCTTCTATGTCTAATTCTTAGGTCCTAGATACCGGGTATGGTACTCACATTTGCACTGATATGCAAGGACTAAGAAATAGTAGGAAGCTGAAGCATAGTGAGCTGAATCTAATCATGGGAAACAGAGTCTTGACTGCTGTCACCATGATTGGAGATTTTGAGCTCATGCTTAGTAGTGATAGTTCGATTACTTTATTGGATGTTTGTTATTCGCCTTGCATGGCACGAAACATTATTTCATTTTATGCATTGTTTAAGGATGGTTTTACTTTTGGTTTTGATAATGAAAATGGTTGCATTTTAGTTTATAAAAATGATGTTTTTATATTCAAAACTATTCCTTGTTCTGGCATATATGAAAGTGTTGTTTGCTTTAACAATAAAAATCTAATATTGAATATTGATTCATCCAAAGGGGTGTTGGATAAATCATGTCTATGGAATTGTCGCTTAGGCCACATAAACAAGAAAAGAATCGCCAAACTCCAAAAGGATGGAGTATTGGAATCATTTGACCTCAAATCGAATGATGTATGCGAATCTTGTTAACTTAGCAAGATGACTAAAGCGCCATTCACAGGGACTTGTGAAAGAGGCAAAGACTTGTTGGATCTTGTATGCCATGATATGTACTCGTACTGATGTCTCGTATGCTTTAAGCATGGTGAGTTGATATCAGGACAACCCTGGCAACAATCATTCAATAGCGGTGAAAACGATTCTCAAGTACCTAAGGAGAACAAAGGATATGTTCTTAGTGTATGGTGGGAAATACGAACTGAAAGTGGAAGGTTATTGTGACGCGAGTTTTCAAACGGATAGAGATGACTCGTGCTCACAATCTGGGTGGGTATTCTTAGTGAATGGAGGAGCTGTCACTTGGAAGAGTTCCAAGCAGAAGTCGGTTGCTGATTCCACATGTGAATATGAGTATATTGCTGTTAGTGAGGCAGCAAAAGAGGCTACATGGTTAAAGAATTTCATAGGTGACCTTGCTGTTGTAACAAGCATCAAGGACGCAGTGAATATCTATTGTGATAATGAAGGTGTAGTCTGTAACACCTCAATTATTAAAACATCTTTTAAAACATATTTTTAGATAAAAATATTATAAATTTCAATATCCCAAAATACGGTTTAACAAAAACCTTTGAAAGATTATCAGAGTTATAAAACACGGTGTTACAAAGATAATATCATAACCATAGGATAACAGGATCTACCTATAAGCTCATGAGCTAAACATCTCTAGGCCACCTCTATCGCGACCTTCTAACCCTTCAATCTCGAACCTGGGTACATAGCCAAAAACAAAGTATTACGTGGGACAAAATAGTCTCGTGAGATACATGGGTTTCCGACCCATTCTCAAATATAACAAAAATCATATTCACATACTTCTAAGCTAACATGCTTACACATACTTTATCACATACGCTACGGACCTCTCCGAAGCGAACTCCCCCGATGTGGGTTATCTAGGTAAACTCCTCCGTTTTCGGGTTATCTATTGCTCCCCCGATTTTCGGGTTATCTGAAACTCCCCCGCTTTCCGGGTTATCTATTTCTCGACAGGCTACTCTTACGCAGGGTGGTACCTCCCCAAGTAGGTGTCACTAATTCCCCCAACTTGTGTGGGTTATCTATGATCCGGATCCTTTTCTCAAAACATAATGAAATCATCAAATACGAGTCTATGCCCCAATAATACATACTCAATCATACATTAGAATGTATTTATTCTAATTATCATATTATTCTCGTTTCTTATTCAATTTCAGTATTGACTTTACCAAGCCCTTTATTAAATAAAACATATTTATCATTTATCAAAATCATATTTCTTTAACTTCTCTTTGACTAGAATACAAATCTATTACTAGTCACTTTGTACTTATTCTCCTAGCAAATCCTTCATTACTTTTATTATTATAATATGCTAATCAATACTTGATACTTGAAAATCATTGTCGTTAGCTTTATTAATACATATTATTAATAAACCCAATATCATACTTTCTTAATCATCACTCTTAATAAAACATCATATTAATAAAGAGTTATTAATCACTTTTCATTATCATAATTTCTTTCAAAAATCATTAGCCATTTAGACATACTTAAATAGTCTATTACTTGCATTTTCTTACCCTTTTAAAATCATATATTTATTAAAAACATTTGTTAATAAAGACTCATAAAACATCATAGTTTTCAAAATCATTTGTTATGTACTCAGTAAAAGTCTCATGTACTCACCTTAGCCAAGCTAACTCCAAATCGTGTTTATCAACACGAATCCTTGCTTCCCAAATTGTGGAATATCTCCAATCTTTAAGTTCTTCCAACTTATCAACACAATATATCTCATATCTAGTTACCATCTATAGCTAGACATCATAAACACAACATAAACATCCTCAACCACCAGTTCATCAAACTTGGTGGAAATCTCAAAACCCTAGATCTTAGATTCGGGTTTCTAAACATAAACTAGCCATGGATTCATGGTATACATGATAATTATGAGTGTTCTACACTCTCAAGACCCAAACCTCAAGACACCATCCATGGTGGGTCTTCTTCTCCATCATTTTCCCCCAAATCAAGCTTACAAACTAGGTAGGAGACAAGAAATACCTTAGATCTTTAAATAGGAGTATAGATCTTCAAGATTCATGATGATTTAACCCAGGAATCACCAAGAACACCTTCTTCTCTCTCAAAAATCGGCCGCACACTTTGTTGGGGTAAAAAATGAGCAAAACCCAAGTTTTTCCCGTTTTTATACTATTTCAGCAAAGTTCGCTTCGTGAACTTTTAATGTTCGCGCCGTGAACTCTTGGCACGCGCATTTATCGCGTCGTGAACTCTGTCGTGAACTCCTCTCATCAGAAACCAAATTCTCTGTCGATAGTTCACGGTCGTGAACTAAAGTTCGCGCCGTGAACTCAGTCGTGAACTAGTTCCCGCCGTGAACTCGGGCGTGAACTTTTCCAGCAATCTTTGTTTCAGCTTAAACGATGGATTTCACGTAGCAAACGATGTCCGATTGACACGAAACCAAATCCCACGTTTTTTAAATGATTTATCCTTATTTATCATATTTGTCCCATAATTTATTCGATATAAAATTTCGGGTCGTTACACAGTCGCCCTGACTAAAGAATCCAAAGATCACAGTCGAACCAGGCATATACTCAGAAAATATCACTATGTGTGAAAATGTTTTGAGGAAGGGGACATCATCGTGACTAGGGTATCATCGGATGAGAATCCGGTTGATCCATTCACAAAGCCACTAAGTCGATCCAAGCATGATCAACTTGTATTAATTTATTTATTAAAACAGTATTAGAAATATTAAATTGTATGAATGCATAATTTATTTATGGTGATTAAATAATTTGCAAGTGTTCTATCATTCATATAGTATTTAAATTTGTGTTTCACTTTTGCATGTTTAGAACAAAATCCAAAATGATCTAATAGATCATTTGAATGTCCATAGTCGATCATTCTCATGGGAAAGAGAAATGAATTAAGATGTCAAGGAGAGTGAGTAGACTGTTTATAGAGATTGAACATGCCATAGAGATTGCTGCCACTCTCGTGAGTATTTAAATAGAGATTTTAAATGTTGGACCAACCCATGCTCAGAGTATTACCTCATGGACAAATTCAAAGGTAATAGTGAGACGGTAATATCATATAGGTCTTAAAACCTAGATACATTAGTCTCCTAGTATGAGTTCGTGAGGCATTGGTTTGCTCAAACGCTATTCGTAAATGGTAGCCATACAGAGTACTTCCATGTGTCATGTAATGATTATGGCAGAGACAATGTAAGTCGAAGTTTATTCGCTCCTTCTTCCAAAGTAGGAAAGAAGAGATATCTGTGGGCCCCCTGTTGATTTGATGTGACAGTTATAAAACCTGCACAGGTCATGACAAAATTGAAAGTTCAATTAGTAGTCTTAATCAGTCATCATAAATCTAGATCAGGAAACATAGTCGCGACTAGAGATTGACGAGTGTCCGTGTCTCTAGTTGTGGGATATCGCGAAGTGAAGGACATATGATCACTTATCTTAGGAACTATATTCTGATGAGATTCAGAGTTCAGCAGCTGCACTAATTGCACACTTTAAAAGTATGCTTGACATACGTTTATAGTTGATGAGATGTCCAAGTGGGAGACTGTTGGAAATAGTGTTCAACGTCATCAAATAAACGGTTTGACTTGGTCAACGTAAATTAAAGTCCTACTGGGGTTGCTCTTGAGGCGCAATTGAACACGAGAAATAAACGAACCGGGTTTTGATTAATTGTATAATCAAATGTGTAACTGGTTACAAGGACTGAATAAGTTAATGGGTAATTAACTAGTTATTCTATCAGGCTTAGTTTAATTAATAGTCTAATTAAATAAGCGGGTTTGGGTTAATTTGAGTCCAACTCAAATAAGGAAACATTTCCTTGGAAAACATTATAAATAGGGAGCTTGGGTTCTTGACCTAATACATCAAACTCATTAATTGAGAACCCTACTCCCAAGTTTCGACCCCCCACCCCCTCCCGTCCGACCGGAAACCACCGCCGCCACCGTTGCGCCACCGCCGTCGACCGAAAACGTTTTCGGTGTGGTTTCATTTGGGTTTTCTCAAGGGTACTTTACACTACGTTGTGGTGTATCATCTCGTTCGTTGCCAACCTCGAGTGTGATCAAGTAGAGGGGTTCTAACTTGAATCCTAGTTCGTTGAAAAGTTCTGGCTCGTACAAGATCTGAGGGAATCGCATCACCAAGTGTTGCCAATGTAAGTGATTTATTTATTTTATTCTAATTGCCTTGGACTCGTAGATCTAAACGATCATTATCGTTTCGTCGTTTATCGTTATGATTTGTTCGTAATTCTGCGACGAACAAAGTGTCGGTAATTGGTACGAAACCCAACACATATAATATATATACAAGAGAAGGAACTCTTGGGACAAAGCAATGCATCACCATGTTATATTGTACACCTTCTCAATGGATACCTTTGCTCCTAAAAGCAAAACATAACTCAACAAAACAAAAAAAAAACCAGAAAAAACTCTCAAGAACTCAGATAATCTATAGGAAGATCCCTATCTTCTTCAGTATCATTAATGGGTCGTTTACGGGCTACCCACACCCGACCCTTTTCTCCTGCCTTTTCGGTATTCGGGTTGTGTTTCAAGATCAGGGTAATAATCAAGATCACCCATCGAGTAACTCATTCTTTGTGCATCCCAGAATCCCTAAATTTATTAACAAGAATTTCGTGTTACAATCAGTTTTTTTATTAGAAAAAAGAAGTGGCAATTTCGTTCAATTTATATATGAATGGGTCCATCTATTTATGTTTATTAATTATTATATTTACCTTAGTCAGCCGTTGTAGACGTGAGGCCGCAGCTTCATGAACGACAACCGTATCTGATATAACTTCAAGTACATCTTCAACCAATAATTCATATGTGCTCACCTGTAATAAGTTGCTTTCTAGTTTAAAAGAAAATGGTAAATGTGGAAAACGGGCAGGTACGGTAATGGGTCGGGTCAAAATGGGAATTTTTCTAGTATGGGTCATGTCGGGGCTGATTCGCAAAACACTTATTTACTCATTTTTTTAATTTTATAATATAATAATGTGTTATTTTCGATTAAATTATTATAATATAGTATAGGGGTCCGGATCCGGTGAGAACTCAAAAACCGGTGAACACTGCGAGGACTCCACAAAAAACTCTGAAAATGATCCAAAACAAACTTTTTTGCAAAAAAATTCCTTTTTTAAACATAAAAACCGCAGCCTATATGATCCAAAAAAACAAAAAATTTCAAAAATGATCCAAAAAAAAAAAATTGGATCATAATAATGATCCACAAAAAAAATATGGATCATTATTATGATCCACAAAAAAAAGTGGATCATAATTTTTTTTCAAATTTTTTTTTGGTCAAATATAGTAATAATCATGGGAAGTTATATATATTTGAGGTGTCCTCACGAGTCCTCGCCGTTTTTTGAGTCCTCACCGGATCCCACTTCTATAGTATAGTATGTGTTATTTACTCAATTTTTAAATTTTATAATATAATAATTTGTTATAATATAGTATGTGTTATTTTATAATATAATAATGGGTTGGATAGCAGTGACTGATGTTAGTGCGCCCATTTTTACTGATATTTTAGCGCTTCTTATTCCTATATCCAGGGGAAGGTCCGCGAGAAGTCTAATTGCTAGAGTGTCGCTTGCTGCTACTACTTATTTTATTTGGCGAGAGCGGAATGCTCGGATATAATCCAAGAAGCCTAAAACCCATATGCAGTTGTATGATGAAATTATTGTCACTATTCGGCTAAAGTTGCTATCAATGAGATTTAAGAAGAAGACGGATCAAGTGCAAAAGATGCTAAACAATTGGAAGCTCCTGAAGTCGTTAGTTCTACATGATCACATAGATCAAACGTAGTAGTTGTTGCTTTCTCTAGTTGTTTGTTTTATAGTTTATCTTTGTAGTTAGAGTTTTGTAACACCCTGAGACCCGACCTATTATTTTATTACTTTTAATAAGTAATATTCTATTATTTTATATTTTATATAATTTTATTTGATTTAATTGTATTTTTAACCATGTGGTTAAAAATTAGCAAAACTGAGATATTTAAATATTAAAATGATTTTTATATATTTGGGTTCTCTTTTGAACCAGAGTTCCAAAAATATCTTCGTTGTTAAAATTGGAGTTAGTTAGGTTTATATTAATTATCTACGAACCAAATATTCTGTATTATACACTGTGAATTAAATGAAAAATCAGAATTTTTAGCCCACACAGGGCACGTGTTATGTGTTGGTGTGTTTGGTGGTGACTCATGTTTTCCGTCTTGCCTCGAACACACACACACACACATATCATTTTTCTTGAAGTTTTGTTAAATTGAAGATCATAGCTCATTCCTTTCTCAATCATCTCTGGGATTTCATTTTTGAAGCAAGATTAAGGTAAGAAATGCCTATTTGTATCTAGGGTTTCATGTTCTTGAGTATTAGATGAACTAGGGTTTTTGTGTTAATGGGTTTCTATGGAGTTATTGATGAATCATGCTTAGAATTCGAAATTGTTACATGTTTTTGTGTTTATTTGAGTTCTTGCAAGTGTTTTGTGTATTATTGATAGTTTTAACTTGGTTGGTGAAGCTTTCATGAAGCTCTATCAATGGAGATTTAGGGAAGAAGATGAGATTTTAATTAGTTATTGAATTTATGAAGTTTTGGTGTTTTATATGTTTGTTTAGGTCAAATAACATGTTTAAGATGATATTTGTAATTTGTAATTAACTATATCATGAATTGGTTGTTTTTGATAGATTAAAAGTAGTGTTTGGGTGAAACTGGTAAAAATCCCGTAAGCTCAAAAAAAGACAGCTTTTAGTCAAATTTTGATGACTCTGTAAAAATCATATAAAATCAACCGTAACTCCGTTTTGGGCGTGCGACCAGTCGTTTCGAAGGTCTATGGGTCTACTTTATTTATATCATATTTTCATGAACTGATATGGTCAGAAAAGTATTCAGATTTCTGAGTTATTACAGCTGGTCGGAGGTGTCTTTTTTGGGTCAAACATTTATTGAAAAAGTTTGGGTGTTTCGAAGTATTACATGTAAACATGATGTTTGTCATAAGATGGTAATTGTATTCTTGATAAAAATTGTGTTTTTAAAGTATTAGAACCTTTCTCTCGGTTTGACCCGTTTGGGCCTATATGTTAAATTTGGTTTAAAAATGCATTGTTTGGTTTATATATGACTTTAGAAGTTTAATTGTGATAAGTTGAGAATTGTAGATTTTACAAGACATGAATTGTGAAGTGTTAAAGTTAGTTGCTTGGTTTTGACCGGTTTGGCCATAATATGTAAAAATGAGATTATTTGCTAATATGTTGGTTGACTTTGACTTGTAAAAGTCTTAGATGGGTGGTGATGATTTAATTAGTAGAATGCAAGTAATGGTAGATTGGTAGTAATATTGAGGTAAAATATTGGTGTTGAACTTATATTAATATTTGTTATCATTTGGTAATTTCGGGTTACTAATTTGGTATTCATTGTGTTATCAGGAACGCAGAAGACTCAGTAACATTAGACCACTGAGTTTGGAGATTAGAGAGCTCAGGTGAGTGGATTTAGCCTACAACTTGTATGGGTTACAATGGTGTAGATGGTATTGCATTTGTGTTTGAATACTAACCAGTAGTAACTGACCAGTAGTAACCGACCAGTTGTAACCGACCAGTAGTAACCGACCAGTAGTAACTGAGCAGTATTATAGTTTGCGGTGTCTCGTGGCGCGAACTTTATTCCGGGTGGATTTTGGCTGTGAATCTTATGGCTTGTTTATTGGTATAGTAATTAATGACGATCATTAATTACTCGATTGAACGCGCATTCGGGTGGATAGAGGTCAGTAATGGGTGAATTCTGCTGGGCCATCGGTTACTATTGGATAACGGATAATTGGACCTTGGATGCATGTGTTGCATTTGAAGGAAGTTTTACCGTGCCAACGTAGTAAAGGGGCCATCGGTTACCATTGTTGGGCCGACAATGGTTTAGGGTTCTGCAGAGCCGCCGGTCCTCTGTATTTGTGATTGACTGTGAAAGTTGTGATATTCTTATCTGTTGTGCTTATACAATTTGTATTCTTTATTCATTCACTTAGCTTTGTGCTAATCCCACACATCGTTTACTCTTTTGCAGGTTCGGTTTGATGGGCGGGTCAAGAGGTGTTCGGTTGGAATGGTTGACCAATGTTTAAATGATAATATTTTGTAACGAGCCGAAGTGTTAAGTAATAGCGTTTCATACACTATAAAGCTTTTGAATATTATGTAATGAATTTATATTTTGGATAATGGTTTAATTGGGACGCTTCCGTATTTTAAAAAAAAAACCTTTGAAATTTACGGTGTTACAAGTTTAGTTGTTTGTTTGCTTAGTGTTTGTTTATGGCATGTCATAAACATAGGTAGTCGTGGTTGTCAAGCATTTGTGCTTGCGGTTAATGTGGTGCCTTAACCACATTCCTCTGTACTTTATATATTTGTGATTAATATAATTTGCCGGGGGTACCCTTACCCATAAAATGTGTTATTTTCGAGTATAAATAATATATAGGGTTATTCAAAAGCAAAAACCCCAAATTAATGTTGCTAAAATATTAATGTGACTTTTTATAATAAAATACTACGTATTAGATTCAGTATGGAAAATTAGAACATTTAACTACTCACCAAACTTGATGGGATGATGGATATTCCAAATGAATCGAGCTCTAGTTTCCATTGCATCAGAATTTATATTAAACGTATACCCTCACCTATAAAAATGAAGAATTTAAGGATTAGCGTTAGAAAAAGTGATTCATATTTTCAAATTATATTGTCACAAAAAATAATTAATACCTAGAGTTAATTATGATTACAAATAAAATGAATTAGGAGATCTTATGCGTTATAAAAACACTTTGGAAGACTTTTCAACCCATTTAACACATTTTGTGTGTTTCCTTCTGAGCTTTTTTTATTTATTTTACCCATGTGACCCATTAGCTATAAAACATAACCTATGTTGGCCTGTTCGGAAGTAAATGTGTTAAAAATTCACCTCTAATAATATCGAAATAAAAAGAGTAAATTACAGTTTTTGTCCCTGTGGTTTGCCCGATTCTGCGTTTTTGTCCCTATGATTTTTTTTTCTTTTTTTTCCCCCTAAAGTATGCAAAATTCCATTTTTTTAATCCTTCCGTCCACCTGCCGTCTCTTTTTGGCCGTTAAAGCCCTCACGTGCTGAAAACGTGAGGGTATTTTAGTCTTTTTCTTTGAGTTACATGTACCATGTGTTTTAAAACTTATACTTTCATATTATCTTCTGCATCATCAAGAACACCCATCTCTTCCCCCTCTCCCTCATCTCTTCATCTCTTGTTATCTTCATCATCATCAAAATCTCCACCATAGCTTTCAAAATCGAGTTGGGTTTTCATCTTATCCGCCATAGCTTTCAAAATCTTGCAACAGAGACCCCTTCGTCAAGATCCCTTCATCAAGAGCTGCAAGAGTTTCTACACATTCAATCTCTTGAATCTTGACCCAACTGAAGGGTTTCTTCCGGCGCCTTCCCATTCTGCAAAAAGCTTAAGCATTTACCGATTCGAAACAGAGAAGACAACGGTGGTCAGAGACGAAGAAGCAGGTCAGGTAAGATGCTGAGTCTCAATCGTTTTGTGTCTGTGTGGTACTGAAAACGAATAGAACAAGCAAATGAAGTTTGTAAGATGCGGGTCTCAATCAGATGAAGAAATGGTTGTTTTCAACTTTGATCTGCAAAAAAAGAACTCCGATCTCCATTGTCAGTTTTTCTTATCTCCATCATCGGCATCGTCATTTGTGAAATTGATGGATTTTGGAATATTGGTTTCTGCAAGGTCAGTTTTTTGCTTCAAATTAGATGGATTTGAAGAATAAAACTTGAAATTGAGAAATGAGTTTCGCGAACTGTGTAAACAATTGAGAAATGGATTGAGAAATTGCAATAATGCTACGTACACAGAGATGGGGAAACTTAAATGTTATAAACAATTAGTTTATAATTAGGGTGTCTTTTCAATTGGGATGAAGAAGATGAAGATTGGGGAAAACATAGAAGAAAGATGGTAAAAAGTCTAAAATGCCCTCATGTGCTTGGCACATGGGACAACTTAACGGTGCAATTTTGACAGAGTTGGACGGAAGGATAAAAAAACGGAATTTTGCATACCTTAGGGATAAAAAAAAAACAGAAAAAAAGCATAGGGACAAAAACGCAGAATCGGACAAACTACAGGGACAAAAACTGTAATTTACTCAAATAAAAACTACAACTTTTAACAACAAAAAATATTTCAAAAAAGTTGATCATTAACGATGATGATAAGGATTGAAAACATACCTTTCCAATATCTCGTTGACTTGGTGTTACAACACTATATCCTACCTAAAGAAAAGAACACTAAATCAGGACTGGAACGAAAATTCCTTTGACTTTTGACTTTAGAGTTCAAAACTATACTACTTTTTATTAGGAGATAACTTTAATATATATCATTGTTTATAATGTATTATTTGTTTCCTTTATTGTCTCCTCTAATTAAGGAGACTTTGTTGTAATTCTCCTATATAATAATAATATCTCCACCTCTAATCTAATTAAGAGGTTTGATCATATTTCTCATATGGTATCAGCCTAACTTTCCTCTCCCCAAAAATTCTCTTCTTCGATCCTTCGAAACCCTACGGCTGCCGCACATGGCTGCCTCATCTTCTTCGATCAATGACACTTCATTCTCCATGAATACTCTCCTCCACATGATGACGACAAAGCTTACGTCCAACAACTATCTTCTTTGGCGTAACCACATTCTCCCAATCTTCACGTATCAGAAACTGGTTGGGCACATTGATGGCTCGTCCATCGCCCCTTCCTCCACTGTTATGATTGATGAGAAGATCGTCCCAAATCCGGATGCTACTACCTGGATCGAGACTGACCAACGTGCGGTCATATAACTTTAATCCTCGCTGACCGAGGAGGCGGCAGCCGAGGTTCTCGGGCTTACCAGCGCTCGCCAAATCTGGACATCGCTTGAAGCAGCGTACAGCAACACTTCTGTCGAACGGGTACATTCTTTACGTGATTCCCTTCGTCGATTATCTAAAGGTAGTTCCACTGTTTCAGATTTCTCACGCAAGTTTAAAGGCATTTGCGATCAGCTTGCTGCTATTGGCCAACCGGTCCTTGATATTGACAAATTGCATTGGTTTTTATGTGGCCCGGGACCCTCGTATGAAACATTCTCGACAACAATTAGAACCACTAAACCAGCTCCATCCTTTCGGGATCTTATATCGCAGGCTGAAAGCCATGAGCTTTTTATGGTTTCTCTTCACGGGCAGTCCTCATCTCCGGCTGCCTTTCAAGCTCAGAACACCTCCACCAACGGCATGTCGCGTAATTCTAACACTGGCAACAACAACTATCATGGCTCTAATAACAACTACCGCGGCAACAATTCGCGAGGTCGTGGTCGTGGCTCGAACCGCCGACCTCCACACTGTCAGCATTGTCGTACCACCGGGCTTTACGCATCTTCTTGCCCGAATCTTGCGTCGTTTGCATCTCAGGCTAATGTTTCGAATGATGATAATTTAGTCAAAGCCTTTCATGCTCAATGCCACGTTAATACAAACTCACCAGATTGGCATGTTGACTCGGGTGCTACGGATCACATGACCTCTTCATGTGACTCTCTCCATCATACAGCCCCTTACAAAGGTAGCTCTCAAGTTATTTTTGGTAATGGTGATACATTACCCATTACGCATAAAGGTTTATCAAATATTAATACTCACTTTTCTTTACGTGATGTTCTTGTTATTCCTAACCTCACAAAGAAGTTACTTTCCGTGAGCAAACTAACCACTGATCACCTTGTTGATGTTTTGTTTTCCCAACCATTTTTTCATATTCAGGACAGGAAAACTCGAAAGGTCCTTTGTAGTGGTAAATGGGAGAATGGCCTCTATGTGCTCAAGGACAATCATCGGGCCTTTATTGCTTCAACTACTCCAAAAAAGGAGTCTTATGAGTTTAGGACTACCCGTTTGGGTCATGTCTCTTTTGATGTAATTTCCGTTTTGAACAAGTTAGGAATTTTATCTTTGTCTTAGTTGTTACCAAACCTGTTATTTGCACTTCGTGCGAACTTGCTAAGAGTAAACGTTTACCTTTTAAAATTAATGATTCTCGAGCATCTCACCCCCTTGATTTGATTCGTTGTGATTTATGGGGTCCTGCTCCGATTCCATCTCCAGATGGATCACGTTATTATGTTATATTCATTGATGATCATTCTAGGTTTACGAGGTTTTATCCTCTCAAGACAAAGACTGAATTTTATGTGGTTTTACCTAAATTTCTTAATCTTGTTCAAACTATGTGCTCACGAAAAGTCAAAATTTTTCAAAGTGACGGTGGTTCAGAATTTGTTAATCACATCGTTCGCAAAATATTTGAGGACAATGGCACACTACACAGGTTTTCATGTCCATATACTCTCAACAAAATGGACGAGCTGAGCGAAAGCATCGTCATATTGTTGAAACTGGATTGGCCATGCTTTTTAATGCTCATATACCAGCTCACTATTGGGTGGATGCCTTCTCCTCCGCAACATTTATTATCAATCGAGTTCCAACTCCATTATTAAAGCAAAAATCTCCGTTTCAGGTGATCTTTAATCAAATTCCTAATTATGAGAATTTTCGTGCATATGGTTGTCAAGTATTTCCGTATTTACGGGATTATTCCCCGCACAAGCTTGCACCACGAAGCATCCCTTGTGTTTTTATTGGTTATAGTATACAACACAAAGGGTACCGGTGTTTGGATCCAACGACTTCTCGTATATATATTACTCGGCATGCTCGTTTTAATGAGATGGTTTTTCCGTTTCAAGGCACATCTCAACAGTGCAATATTAATAAGTTGGAACTCAGTAGCTATTTTCATGATATACCCTCTATTGTGATCAGTCCATCCGATTCAACTATGGCCCAACAGTCCGCAACTACTACAGCTACGGCCCACACTCCCATTAGCCCACCTTGTCACTTATGTCGGCAAAATGATCCACCTTCCACAGCCCAAAATACCGAACCCATCAACACACCCACTGCCCCAACAGTACCTGTTTTACCCGATCTCCAAATTGAGCCCAATATTCCACCTGAGCCCAATACTCCACAAAACCCAAACCCACCCCATGTTCCGGACCCAATTATTCCCGATCCAATACCTCCGCCCGTACCTTTGCATCCTATGCAAACCCGATCCAAATCCGGAATTGTCAAAATTAAACATATTGCGGATATTGCCTCACTACAAACCTATCCACTTCACACTACCTTATCTGCCATAGATGAACCTCGGAATTTTAAAAGTGCTTCCAAAGACTCCAAATGGATAGATGCAATGCATGAGGAACTTACGGCTCTTCAACAAAACAATACTTGGACGTTAGTTCCTCGTCCTCCATCTAAAAACATTGTCGGCTCTAAATGGGTATATCGTGTTAAATACAAGTCGGATGGTACGGTTGAACGCTTCAAGGCTCGGCTGGTCGCCCAAGGTTACACTCAAATACCAGACCTCGATTTCTCTCATACATTTAGTCCCGTTGTGAAATCCACCACTGTCCGAATAGTTCTTTCTTTAGCCGTTTCCAATAATTGGCGGCTACATCAACTTGATGTTAAGAATGCATTTTTAAACGGTAATCTAAATGAGACTGTCTTCATGGAGCAGCCACCGGGATTCACGAATCCTCGATATCCGTCACCTGTTTGTAATCTATCTAAGGCTCTTTATGGCTTAAAACAAGCTCCACGAGCTTGGTTCCAACGGTTGAGTACATTTCTTATTTCCTACGGATTCACATGTAGCCGGGCCGATACGTCGCTGTTTATTTTCTCCGGCCCAAATTGCATCATGTATCTTCTTGTATACGTTGATGATCTTATTTTAACAGGAAATAATGAAGAAGCGATCACTACTTTCATCTCTCGACTTAACCGTGAGTTTGCCATCAAGGATTTGGGCGACTTAAATTACTTCTTGGGTCTTGAAGTAATTCATACCAATGACGGTCTTTTCTTGACCCAAGCGAAATATGCGACGGATATTCTCAAAAGAGCAAATCTATATGATGCCAAGCCAGCGTCGACTCCATTGTCCCCGCATATCTCCTTCACTGTTGATGGCACTCTGTCAGGATCGATTAACTATGAAGAGTTAATAAACACCTTTAGATTTAATTGATAATAGAAGTTGCAGCGGATCAACACTATATCAATATATTAAGAACAATGAACTGTAAAACAATATGCGAAAATATTAAGAACACAGTTTGACAAAAAGCTTCAATGTATATTATTGATTAACAATACACACGTACGTTTACAATTCGTAAGGAACTATATATAATAGTCCTTGAAGCCTAACTATTTACCCTAGTTATTCTAGGACTTGATTTACATTCGAATTATAAAAGATATACATTGAATTACATTCTATAACTATCTATGCGAAGATCTCGGACTTGATATGCTTCCAAAACATATATCAGTAGTAACTGCAATCACCAGTAGTAAATATGCATCGTCAGTAGTAACTCTAGTGACCAGTAGTAAGTCCAGATACAACGTCAGTAGTAACTACTAAGATCAGTAGTATCTTAAGTATGTGCTTGATCAGTAGTAACTAAGTTATAGACTTCACCAGTATCAACTCATTAGTAGTAAGTTTCTGCCCCATCAGTAACAATCATAGTAGTCACCAGTAGTAACCATGATCAGTACTAACTGCAGCATCAGTATTAAGTTGACCTGTGATTTTGTTCCAACAATCTCCCCCTAAACTTATTGATTCTCTTTTTAATCAATTAAGTTTCTTTTGTTCTTCTTCCTCCCTCTTTCTTCTTTCTAGGGTTCTTTGATTCTGTTGTCTTCTTTGCTCAATGATGTATTTGCTGTTTCTCTTTGTGAAATAAGTTAATTTGTTCTGGAACATTACAGCATCGTATGGCTTCATCATTGTGTTAGTGAATATCTGATACATAGTCTTTTCAGAATGTGGATATTCTTTTTCATACAAATAAAGCTCACATCTTTTGCTTGATTTTTCAAAGAAGTACATATTTGCAGTTGGAATCACATTCCAAGCATACACATTCTCTGGATCTGAAAATTGTGCTGGGTAGTTGTCTGGATAAAATGCAGCTTCTATCATTCTTGTTAAGTATCCAGCACCAGACTCTTTCCATGATTTCTTTGACATTCTTCGTTTTCCAATGATCAGAAGCTTAATAACATCACTTCTTGAGCATGATATGATCAATGTTAACCATCCAGTAAATCTTTGTATTGCTTTGTCTTCCCTTACAATTTCTATGACATTATTGGACATGACTCTCCAATTTATGATTGGATTGTTCTGTAAGGGAGCAATAGGTAATTCAAGAACAGGAATGATTTGTTCAGATTTTGATTTCTTTTTAGCACTTTGTTCTTGAGTAATACCCTTTCTTTTCTTTGATTGGGGAGTTGAGGATTCACCAGTAGTTGATATACTACCAGTTTTAATTTCACTTGGACTGATTGGAATTAGGGCTTTTGATTTCTTTTCTTCTTCTGCTTCTTGTTCAGCCAAATCCTTCTTCTTGGCAGTGCAATATTTTTCTACAATTGTTATCATTTTCATTCTGCCAAAGGACTTTGCATTGTGCCCTTTTGATTTTAAAAATTCAATCATGTTGGTCTTCTGTTCAAATACATCATCAGTCAACTCACTTTTAGTTCTTTTGCATTCAGATACCAGATCTTGAAGACAATTAATATGTTCTTCTTCAACTTTTCTCAGTCTTCTAAATTCTTCTTTTTGAGCTTCTATCTGAATGTCTTCTATTTGAACAGGTACTTGAACAGGTATTTCACTTTGAGCCTTCTTTTGTTCCAGAGCTTGATACTTAGCTACTTTCTCCAAGTATCTCTTGTGCTTCACCTTCCATCTAGATTGTTTATCAGCTCTGACAAGATTTATCTTGTTCACCATATAGTGACCTAGTGCTCTGTTGGGGTAGTCTTCATCATAAACATCTTTACCCTTTCCAACACAAGCTGAAGGTGGAGGTGGAATGTATTTCATATCTTGTTCACCATATAGTGACCTAGTGCTCTTATAATGATTGAAGGAGAAAATAACATAAGTTCATTCTGTTGAAGAATCTTTGGATGTGGAGGAAGTGAGCATTCATCAACCTCAAACCAGTTCACATTATCATCAATGTCAGGTATGATAAGTGGTTGATCAGGTGTAGGTGGTTTGGTGATGATTTCAAATCTTTCTCTTTCCATTAGCTCTGGTAAAACTAGTTCTTCCTCTTCAGTAGTAACCAAGGTAGTTACTACTGGTGTGACTTCAGGAGTTACTACTGATAGGGCATCAGTAGTATTTGGTGCAATTATTTCCTCTTGTTGATTTACTACTGCTATAATATCAGTAGTAGTAGTTACTACTGATACTTCTTGTTCAGCTTGTTGTTCCATAGGAGCAGTAGTAGTTGGCTCATCATCAACATCCATCTTTTCTGGGCCTTCATCAACTGTTGTATCTTTGAGATTTAGGAGGAGGATGCTGCTGCTGCAATTAATTCATCAATCATTGTTTGAATATTGTTCTTCTCCCCCTTAGTGAGCTCAACTGGTGGAGCCTCACTACTTTCAATCTTCTTTTTCAATCTTCTTATAATCTTTGTTTGTTGATGAAGCCTGTGCTCATAGAATCTCATTCGTTTGTTGATGGTGTTCATGTGCATTTTCATGTATTGCATAGTTTTTCCTTGATTAGTGAGATATTTAAGACAATCTTGTACAGTGGATTCAAGAGAATCCACTTTATCCGTCAATTGTTTGGTTTTAATACTGTCCTCACTCCATCTAGCAAGATCATCGGGCTCACTGACTGGTACATTGGCTTTAAGGTTTTCCATCCTTTCTATCGAATCCATATATCTACCCTCATCACTTCTTGGTGATTCATTGGGTAGTTTAGACACCCTCTTCTTCCTAGAAGAAGCAGAAGTGCCCCCCTTGTGGTTTCTTGGCACCGGGGTCCTTTAAGTAATTCCTCAAATGAGTCATCACTTAAAGTTGCCGAGGTTTGGGTCTTAGTTATGTTTTCACTGTCTTGTGCACCCACATTTGGGGCATCAGTAGTGAAAGCTCTCGCCTCATGTCCTCTCTCCTCCTTGGAGGACAACTCTTTGAGCCTTGGGTTTGACTCGATTTGTCCCCTGGTGTCCTTTAAGGAAGATTTCTTCCTTTTATAATATTTTTGGATTGATTTGGTTAAAGGTCGGTCCTCTACAGAGTGAAGAGTAGCACTCTGCAGATTTATTTCAAGTTCCTGGGACACATCCAGGACTTCTATTTGTGTGGGTGATTGAGTGACTGTTTGGGGTGGTGTTTGGGCTGCATTTGGGGGTGATGGAGTGGGTTGAGGTTCAATTGGGGTTGTATCTTTGATTGAACCCTCTCCAATTAATTGTTGATCTTTGATCATATTTGGAAACAAAGGGGTTTCCTTGCCTGAAAATTTAAACTGTTTTCTCATATTAGAGAAAACTTTCTTGTTCAACTCAGGAATTATAAAAATGTTTTCAGGAGTTGACAAGTTTTGTAATTCACAGTTTATAATATGTTGAAGAAATCTGAGATACATTAAAAATTTTGAGGAACTAAGATTTCCCAACATACCTTCAAAAATCATATATGAAAAATTAAATACTTGGTCTGTGCATAAACAGACAACAGCAGAGGCTATTGCCTTATTGAACTCATTCCAAGTACTTCTTTTAGGAGAAATACAATGCTGAATAGTATGTACAAGAAATTTCCATTGTGGGGAGAGAAGACCTTTTTGAAAAGTTACTATGTTAAGTCTTCCCTCATAACCCATTTTATTTAAAATTTCAGTAACGAATTCCTTAGGAAGTGTAAACATACCTGCATCATCATGTAGTTGTAGATGGTGTCGAATCGATTGTTCAGTGATTGTGATCGTCTTTCCATCCACCGATGATTTTATCATAGGCACAGTTGCACCTTCTGTTCTTTCAGCATTGGTCCAGAAATTAACCAAGTGCTGTTGATATGCTCTCGGATTTACAGTTAGAGCAAACTTTATGTATGAGTTTCTCAGGAATTGTACGATTGGTCGAAAGTCTTTTGTATCATCTGGATTGCGTAGAAACGCACACATATTGTGGAACTCTGAGTATTTAAGATCTGTTTTAACATCGAGAGATTGTAGAGTTGCCATTGTTGATTATTTTGAAGAGTTTGGATTGTTTGATTTGAGAGAAAAGGTGTGAATGTTGTTACTGATGAAGGGTTTATGAACGCGATTTAGGGTTTATCGGAAGAATTTAGCAGATCGATGTAAGGATAATGCTTAAACTAATCGACTTCAGCTATTTATATCTTACGAGTTAGCCTGCAAAAAGACGAAATTGCCCTTCGAATCATAACACAACGGTTATTTTCATGATGGTTAGTTTGGTAATATGACAGTTGAAAGACCAGTAGTAAATTAGATGCCAGTAATAAAACGTCAGTAGTATCTAAAAGCATCAGTAGTAACTACGGATTTTAACATCAGTAGTAACTATTGACATCAGTAGTAACTAATGAATTTCATTACTGACCTAATTTGTAACACCAGTAGTATATGTTGACATCAGTAGTACTGACTTACCAGTAGTATTTGTGTAAACCTAATACACACCAGTAGTAGTGAACTACCAGTAGTATTTTGTGCACATGCCTACATACCAGTAATGCAGACCTACCAGTAGTAAAACACTTAAACAAATAGATAACTTTTTACAACAAAAACTTTACACATGATTTTTAAGTGAGAATTTTTAATTTATCAAAATCATTCCAATACTGCTAACCAAAAAGTTGAATCTTCCTACATCAAATGCTTTTGTAAAAAGATCTGCTAATTGATCATCAGTATGAATTTTAACTACTTTGATTAATTTCTTTTAATTGCAATCTCTTATAAAATGAAATCTTATTTCAATGTGTTTGGTTTTAGAGTGTTTTACTGGGTTGTTCACAATACTAATAGCACTTTGATTATCAATAAAAATAGGAGTTTTAAGGATAGAGATACCAAAGTCTAGAAGCTGGTTTTGAATCCAGAGTACTTGAGCACAACAAGCAGATGCAGCTACATACTCTGCTTCAGCAGTTGATGTTGATACATTTGTTTGTTTCTTACATTGCCATGACACCAGTCTTGATCCAAAGAATTGACATCCACCAGTAGTGGACTTTCTATCTTGACATTCACCTCCATAGTCACTATCTGTGTAGGCTATGAGTTCAAAGGGTGAATCATGTGGATACCATAGACCAAGTGATGGTTTGCCTTTCAAGTATCTGAATATTCTTTTGACAGCCTGCAAATGTAGTTCTTTAGGTCTTGCTTGATATCTTGCACACACACAAACACTATACATAATGTCAGGTCTTGATGCAGTTAAGTACATCAAAGAGCCTATCATTGATCTATATAAGTGTTCATCTACATCCTCCCCCTCAACATCTGGATGTAGGTGTTTGTGTGTTTCCATTGGTGTACTTTCACTCTTGCAGTCTTTCAAATCAAACTTCTCCAAGATGTCTTTTACATATTTTGATTGGTTTATCAAAATACCATCTGTTCTTTGACTGACTTGGAGTCCAAGGAAGAAGTTCATTGGACCCATAGAGCTCATCTTGAATTTAATCTGCATCAGTTCTTCAAATTCTTTGCATAATAAATCATTGGTTGAACCAAAGATGATATCATCTACATAGATTTGTACCAGTAGTATATCATCTTTGACTTTCTTTGTAAACAAAGTTTTGTCAATGGCTCCTCTTTTAAAATTATTCTTTAATAGATATGATGATAATGTATCATACCATGCTCTTGGTGCCTGATGTAGGCCATACAGAGCTTTATCTAATTTGAACACATAATCACCATGTTTTGGATCTTCAAATCCTGGAGGTTGGCATACATAGACCTCTTCTTCAATCTTCCCATATAGGAATGCACTCTTTACATCCATTTGATAGACTTTGAATTTTTTGAATGAAGCATATGCTAAGAATATTCTTATTGCTTCAATTCTAGCAACAGGAGCATATACTTCATCATAGTCTATTCCTTCTTCTTGAGTGTATCCTTGGGCTACAAGTCTGGCTTTGTTCTTGATCACTATACCTCTTTCATCTTTCTTGTTTCTAAAGATCCACCTTGTTCTAATGGCTCTTTTTCCTTTAGGTAGAGGTACAAGTGTCCAAACAGCTTGTAATTTGAATTGAAGGAGTTCTTCTTGCATTGCCTCAATCCAGTTTGAGTCCTTCATTGCTTGTTGAATCTTCTTTGGTTCATCCTGAGATAGAAAACATTCAAACATACATTCATTAGCAATTAAACTTATATTACACATGTTTGCAGTTAAGCTTTTGTTTAATTTGCTTCTTGTTTGCAGTGGTGAGTTAACATCACTTAGAACCAGGTTTAATGGATGGTTCTTCTGAGTCTTTGTTGTTGTAGCTCTATCAACCACTAGTTGATTTTCAATATTGGACTCATTTGTCTCAGGCATTTGCTCTTCTAGTGATCCTTCATTGTCATTGATGTTTGGTTCATCATTATCTTGGTCAGAATTGCTATTGTTATTATCTTCATTGAGATCAGTAGTATTGTTGTTGTTACTGGGATCAGTAGTATCTTGAGAATTTAGGTTATTGCTAGGACCAGTAGTATTTTGAGTACTATTACTGGTACCAGTAGTATTTGAATTACTGCTGTCCTCATTCTCAGAGTTACTACTACTTCCAGAATTTGAGTTATTAATGTCCTCAGTATTAACTGTGGGAGCAGTATCAACTACTATATATCTCATCTCTTCTTAACCAGTATTAACAGATGATGTTCCTTCCTTTTGAGTATGACAATTTGAATCACCTGCATTTAAATCCATGTTAGAATTAAAGGATTTGGTTAGATTGTCTATGTTGAATAGCCAATCTGGACCATTTCCTTGTTCATTAGGAACATTTTCATTAAAGGATACATTGATGCTTTCTTCAATTATCCTCAATCTCTTGTTGAATACTCTGTATGATTTGCTTTGAGTAGAGTATCCCACAAAGATTCCATCATCAGCTTTGCAGTCAAACTTACCAATTTGTTCTCTTGTAATCAGAATAGTACAAGGACAACCAAATGATTTTAAAAAACTTATAGAGGGTTTTCTTTTATTAAAAAGTTCATATGGTGTTTTAAAATGTGGCTTCACTATTAATACTCTGTTTTGAACATAACAGGCAGTATTAACAGCTTCAGCCCAAAAAGTGATTGGTAACTTTGAATCTGCTAACATTGATCTTGCTGCTTCAATGATGGTTCTATTTTTTCTTTCAGCTACACCATTTTGTTGAGGAGTTCTAGGTGAGCTGTATTGCCTGTCAATACCTTTAAGATCACAAAAATTAATTAAGTTAGCATTTTTAAATTCTGTGCCTTTATCACATCTTATGGCTTTAACTTTTTGATCAGATGTGTTTTCCAGTTTGACAATTAAGTTCTTGATAAGTTCACTTGTTTCATCCTTTGTCCTGAGAAAGAAAACCCATGTATATCTGGAAAAGTCATCAGTAATAACAAGACAATATTGTTTCTTTCCAATGCTCATTACATTTGTAGGTCCAAAAAGGTCCATATGTAAGAGTTGTAAAGGAACAGAAATAGAATTCACAGATTTGGACTTATGAGAAGTCTTGTGTTGTTTACCTTTTAGGCATGCAACACAATGATGATCACACATGAATTGTTTTTGAGGTAGTCCAATGACCAAATTTCTTTTTACTAAATTGTTCATGTTTTTGAAATTAGTGTGACACATCCTTCTATGCCATAGTTCTGATTCAGTGGTGTTTGCCTTGGATATAAAACAGTTGACCTCATTTGAAGAAATGAGTTCTCCCCCTATATCCAGGCAATACACATTGTTTCTCCTTGGAGTTCTTAAAACAACATATTTTTCATCTAAAATAAAGTCAGGAGAAAGAATGATGCACTCAATGTCTGTGAAAAGAATTTTGTTCTTTTTATCACACACTTGAGACACACTGACAAGATTGTATTTTAGTTCAACTACAAAAAATACATCATCAAAGGTAATTTTACCATTTGTAACTGTACCTTTACCTGTAATCTTACCTCCCTTTGGGTTCTCACCAAAAGCTACATAACCTCCATCAAATGACTTGAAATCCTTTAGAATTTGCAGATTTCCAGTCATGTGCCTTGAGCATCCACTATCAATGTGTCATGTTCTTCCTTCTTCTGGGATCAGAATGCTCTGCATAAGTAAATAAAAGGTTAGTTAAGTTTGGGAACCCAAGCTTTATATGTCTTGGGTTCATCCTTTGAGAAAACAGATTTAGAACAGTTAACCTTAAACATTTTTGGTACCCATACCTTTTTAGTACTGGTGTTCTGTTTTATTACTGACCTTTTAGACTTGGTACTGGTGTCTGAGTTCACTACTGATCTTGGTCTATACCCATGATTTTTAGCCTTTGAATACTTTACTACTGATGGACCAGTAGTATTTGGGTACTTCCCATGTTTAGAATGACCAGTAGTGTTTTTAGGGTTGACACCAGTAGTGTGTTTGAATGTTGGTTTAGCAGCAGTAGTATTCTTGTAATTAGGGTTTTTACCAGTAGTGTTTTTGTACTGGTACCAGACAGCATTATAATTAGGGTTAACACCAGTAGTAAAATTGTTAAAGATTTTACTGGTGTTGGAAAATTTAAAATATTGTTTATTTTGATTTGATTTTCCATTGTTCTTGAAGTAATTGCTGTTCTTTGGGCTTCCAACTCTTCTACTTTGCACAAACCTTGATGCACTTCTTCCAAATCTTGGCGTTTCAGCAATTGGAGTTTTTGTTTTATTTACTACTGAAGGACCAGTAGTATCTTTTAACTTTTGTGTTTTTGCTTTTTCTTTAAAATTTTTAAATTCTTTAAACTCTTTACAGTTAATTGGATTGAAGTGACAATCCTTTGCTAAATGATTCATTTTGTTGCACATAACACATCTTAATTTCTTATATTTAGCACCTTCAGGTTTTCTTTGATCTAAGAGTTGATTTTTATTTCTTTCATTTCCTCTTTTTAGAATTTGTGGTATATTTTCTGCATTATATTTAGGAGAATCTTCTTCACTTTGTGCTGTGTGAAAACTTGTATCAATTGAGTTTGTAGATTCAGTTTGAAGGATTGTAAATTCAATTGAGTTTGTAGTTCTATCATCATCAGAAAAATCATTTGATTCAGATGTTTCATTATTAGATTCAGTTTGATTTTCATTTTTTAATTCATTTATTATTCTTTCTGAACTGTTTTTGAGTGGAGGAATGAATTTATATGGAGGTGGTACAGCATGATATCCCACCCCATGAACAACTTTTTCTGTAGTTTGATTATCAGTTAATTCATCAAAAATTTAAGTACTTCTTTCGAATTTTTTAATTGTCAATTTATTTTGTTCAATTTCAAGTTGACATTCTTCTAATTTACTTGTTAGTTCTTTAATTTTTGATTCATAGTAATCTTTCTCATCTACAGCTTGGAGCAGTTCTTCCTTTATCCTTTGATCAATCATCTGGTACACCTTTATCTGATGTTCTTGATCAGCAATCACACCATCAAATTCATAATTTCTTCTTAATGCTTTTGCTAAATCTTCATTTAATTTAGTGTTTTCTTTTTCTAAATTTTTAACAATTTTAATACATTCAGAAGTACAAGGTTTAGGTTTTACCTCCGATTTGCTGTCAGTAAAGGCCATAAGAGCTTGATTTTGAGCATGTTCTTCTGCTTGAAAGCTCCAGTCATAGCCTTGTCCTTGTTGTGAAACAAGAGCAGTTGATTTTGCTCTTTTGTCTGGCTGAGGACATTCTTTTTGCAAAGTGACCAATATTGTTACAGTTGTAACATTTGACTTTAGTTTTGTCAAATCTAGCTTTGTCACCTTTGTTGTAGTTGAGACTTGTCCTACCGGTCCTTTTTAAGAACCTTTTGGTTCTCAGGCTCAGCATAGCCATCTGCCATTTGAGATCCATCTCCTCAAGATCATCAGGATTCAATTGTTCCAAATCATCACTAATTAGTGCAGTATGCACATGACTAGTGAAAAAGGATTCTCTTGCAGCATCTTCACAATCTGCAGCCTTTCCTGTGGCAGTTTCTTGACCTTGACCTGTACTAGATACAAATGCAGCATTATTAGAAGAAATAGAAGGGTTCTTTTGATTTATCTCAGTTTCAAATACTCTGAGATCATTGTAGAGTTCATTTAACTCCTTTTCTTCTAGTGCATCTCTCTGTCTGTATATCACTGTGTACATGGCCCATTCTTCACTAAGAGACCTTAGGAACTTCATGTTAACATCATCTTGATCCATCTTAACCCCAACCTGGTTAAGTTCACCAATTAGCTTGTTGAATCTGTCAAACACTTGAGTGAGTGTCTCATTAGGCTTTCCTTTGAAGTTTTCAAAGTCTTGCTTGAGAACAGACTTCATGTTCCTCTTGGTGCCCTTGGTGCCAACGAATCTCTTCTCCAGTGCTTGCCACAGCACCTTTGCATCATCATATTCAACAAAGAGATGTTGATAGTCATTGGGAATGGCCAGTAGAAGCGTGCTTAGAGCTTTGAGTTCGATTCCTCGGTCTTTCTTCTCTTTCTCATATTTGAGTTTGTCTGCTTCAGTTGCAGAACTGCTTGCTTGAGCAGGACCAGTTTTGTTTCCTTCAATGACAACTTCCCACATGGAATAATCAGTAATAAGCATGTATTGCTTAATACGATTCTTCCACATCCCAAAATTATTGGGAGTGAGTATAGGGATTTTGTTAGCTAGAGTGCTTTCATTATTATCAGTCATGATTAATAATGTGTGTGTTTTAAAGATTAAAACTTTTTGTTGTTCTTAAAAATCGTAGATCTAGAACCAAAAAGCTATGATACCACTTGTCAGGATCGATTAACTATGAAGAGTTAATAAACACCTTTAGATCTAATTGATAATAGAAGTTGCAGCGGATCAACACTATATCAATATATTAAGAACAATGAACAGTAAAATAATATGCGAAAATATTAAGAACACAGTTTCACAAAAAGCTTCAATGTATATTATTGATTAACAATACACACGTACGTTTACAATTCGTAAGGAACTATATATAATAGTCCTTGAAGCCTAATTATTTACCCTAGTTATTCTAGGACTTGATTTACATTCGAATTATAAAAGATATACATTGAATTACTATCTATAACTATCTCTGCGAAGATCTCGGACTTGATATGCTTCCAAAACATATACAAGTAGTAACTGCAATCACCAGTAGTAAATATGCATCGTCAGTAGTAACTCTAGTGACCAGTAGTAAGTCCAGATACAACTTCTGTAGTAACTACTAAGATCAGTAGTATCTTCAGTATGTGCTTGATCAGTAGTAACTAAGTTATAGACTTCACCAGTATCAACTCATCAGTAGTAAGTTTCTGCCCCATCAGTAACAATCATAGTAGTCACCAGTAGTAACCATGATCAGTACTAACTGCAGCATCAGTATTAAGTTGACCTGTGATTTTGTTCCAACACACTCCTTTTGCGGATCAGACCCTTTATTGGTCCTTGGTTGGTGCGTTACAGTACTTGACGATAACTAGACCCGACATATCTTATGCAGTGAATCAAGTATCTCAGTTTTTGCAAAACCCATCTCTTGATCACTTCAATTCTGTCAAACGGATTTTAAGATATGTCAAGGGCACAGTTTCTTATGGTCTTACATTCCGACATCCCTCAAAGTATAATATTGTTGGTTATTCAGATGCTGACTGGGCCCGTTGTCTTGACACGAGACGTTCCACATATGGTTATTCTGTTTATTTAGGTGGAAATCTAGTCTCTTGGAGTGTAAAGAAGCAACCAACTGTCTCTCGCTCTAGTTGTGAATCAGAATATAGAGCCATGGCCAACACCGCAGCCGAATTAGTCTGGATTACTCACTTGCTTCAAGAACTTCGAGCATTACCTCCAGACCGACCTACATTGTGACAACAAAAGTGCGATTTTTATGACTCAAAATCCAGTGTCGCATAAACGTGTCAAACATATCGACCTTGATTATCACTTCATCAGAGAGCTAGTTAATTCCAACAAATTAATTACAAAATTTATTCCAACCAATCTTCAAGTGGCGGATATTTTTACCAAAAGCCTTCCGCGTGCTCAATGTGAAGTCTTTCGTTCCATGCTTCGCCTTGGTCCGCCACCTTTTCGATTGAAGGGGGATATTAGGAGATAACTTTAGTATATATCATTGTTTATAATGTATTATTTGTTTCCTTTATTGTCTCCTCTAATTAAGGAGACTTTGTTGTAATTCTCCTATATAATAATATCTCCACCTCTAATCTAATTAAGAGGTTTGATCATATTTCTCATACTCTTGCATCGAGAATCAACGACAATTTTAGTACAAACTTGAAACTGTTATAGGTTTAAGAGAACACCTAATATAAATTATTAATTTTAGTAAAAATGGTGAAATATACCGTACCAGTGTTTCTAGTCCAATTACTTTAAACTCATTTCCCATCACAGTTTCGTCTTCAATGAGCACAACATCGCCAAACCTGTGACCAAAATGTAATTACATATTAAAACCCTTTCGATATTACTAAAATTAGTAAATATATGGATTCTTTTGTACTAAACTAAAGTACCAAAATTCATGATTTTTGCATTTTATTACACAATAAACTTTCATATTTGTGCTTGTTTAGTAATTCACAAATTGTAGTCCAATTAGGTCACTAAAAGATGACTTTCTGTCCTCTTTGGATCATTCATCAATCTGGTAACCTGATGACCCAAACGAAACACATAAAATGACATGTCACATCATCAACTTATCAGGTTGCCAAATGACACAACAAGGATACAGAGCCATCTTTTAGTAACCAAATTGGATAAAAATTTGTAAATAACTAATAAGAAATAAATGTAGAGACAAATGCAAAAGTCTATTGTTATTGTATGCAAAAAAAAGGCCCCAATTTGTATATATTCTTTGTAATTCATACAAAGAATTGATTATTATTTAGCTGTGATCATATGTTTGGACATTTTTGCTCTTCAAAGTTCAAAGTACTACACAAACGGTTAAATAACGACTTATTACCTGCCTTATATCCTCCATAAAGAATTAAAGAATCTTTCTTGTTCTCCAGATAGTAAATTTGGCCTCACTTCTACAATCACTACCATCCACTATGAATATAAAAATTATAATTTAATATAATTGAAATTAGGATAATAGATAACAGCGATTGAAATTTGAAAAAAAAAACCCAAACTAAGAGCGGAGTGAATGCTTATATAACTTGCTTTGCAATTACATTTGATCTTTTAATCAATTGTTTCCCTTTTCTTAAAATGTTCATCTGCTTGTTATTCTCAACATTAAATTCCCCCAATTTCACATCTTTTGACCCTTCAATTTTGACCAAATCCTCTTGCTGTTCTTCAATTTCCCCCAACTTCCCATCAAATTGAAGAAATTCGGTGTCTTTATCGCCATTTCGGTTCAGTTCGAATTGGGGTTTTGTTGTTTCACGATCTTTGAACTTTAATTCGTCGAGAAAGTGATGGTGTTCTGATCTTGAGGCTGATTGGTTTGAATTTTGACTAACTTTTAGGGGAGAAATTGCGGGTTTATTTTGGGGGAACTGAAATGAACCTATAAAGGAGATTGTATGAATTGAAGATGAACGGAATTTGATGCAAGAGTATGGAGAGAAAAAAGGGTACACCACCAGTTGATCGAAACCGCCACCCTATATTTATAATCGATTTATTAAAGTTAAAAATAAAATAAAAAACTGAATTTCCATTTTCTGAAAATCAGGGTGTTACAAATAGTGTTAATGCAAATGGCGATACGTTCAATCTTGAATTAAAAACCGTGAATTATGACTTAAAAAATGGCGCGGGAAAATGCGATCAAGACCAGATATTAAGTGATGATTTAGCAACAAAATTAATTTCAGAACAAAGGTCGTAGCGTAGGGGTCATTTATCAGCTTCAGATGATTTAGGGCATCCTTATTTCTTGTTGGTGGTGATCAAGCTGCTTCTATTTTTTCAAAGCTGAGTTTATCTAAGTAAAAAGTAAAAATTGGAAAAAATATACACAAGAGGTATATTAGTTTGACTAAAAAAAAGTCAAACATCAATTCTATGACATAAGCGTAAAATCCCATGTTCATTTATATACCATAAGCGTAAAATCCCTAAAGATTCATAGTAGCAAATTTTGGCACTTGAAAACTAAACTCCGGTTACTTTTTTTGAGAATCACCAAAATACTCTAGCTCACAACACACACCAAAATTAGATTTATACGGCGTCAACAAACTCAGTTAGAGTTTGGTGTAACTGACGGTGTCATGGATTCAACCTCACGGTCCTAACTGAGGGGCCACATAGGATGGCGCAAGTACAACCCTATGTTTGCATACCCCTTTCTCTAATCACAAGCAAATAAATAACTTAATTAGTTCGAATATTATCCGTTAAACTTTAGTCCAAATAAACATAATATAATCTTCTTAATTGTTGAATAAAAATTAATTTTGTAAATTGGAGACCATTTATACACATCTGTATTATCAATAGTGAGTTAGTGACAATGATAGCCGGTGGTGCAAACTGATACCGTCAGTTGTTGCCAAATCAGCGCCACGTCAGCTCACACTCCAACCGACACTAAACTGACGTACTCATGCCAACAATACAACTTCCCTTTAATTTTTTGGGACCCAACATTGCAAAACACACACACACACAAAATACTCCTTTGGACCCACCCAACAAACCGGCGCAACCCTTGCATCTCGTCACCAAACTGGCCGAAACCAAAGTGGCGGAAAAACAGACGGACCGTGCCAACGGTGGCACAATCGGCTGACAACTGGCGGTGCCAACCGGCGGTGCCGTTGGCACCCGTATAACGGACACAAGGTAGAGGGACACATGCTGAAGTGGAGACCATTTATACACATCTGTATTATCAATAGTGAGTTAGTGACAATGATAGCCAGTGGTGCAAACTGATACCGTCAGTTGTTGCCAAATCAGCGCCACGTCAGCTCACACTCCAACCGACACTAAACTGACGTACTCATGCCAACAATACAACTTCCCTTTAATTTTTTGGGACCCAACATTGCAAAACACACACACACACACAAAATACTCCTTTGGACCCACCCAACAAACCGGCGCAACCCTTGCATCTCGTCACCAAACTGGCCGAAACCAAAGTGGCGGAAAAACAGACGGACCGTGCCAACGGTGGCACAATCGGCTGACAACTGGCGGTGCCAACCGGCGGTGCCGTTGGCACCCGTATAACGGACACAAGGTAGAGGGACACATGCTGAAGTGGCATATGGCCGCACCCACCATTTTCTTTCAACTATAACACTTGTATTTATTTCATGACTTTTTTTTAACTTAATTTTACTCATGATGTACATGACATAACTATTGTCATGACTGTTTTTCAAATATTCCTATGGTTATCTGGTAAATGTGAATTAACATATGTGTCTTGATGTCACACTCCGCCAAAATGATTTATAAAAGAAAATAATTTGCGGAAGAACGTCCGTGCAACTTCACGAGTATACATAACCATATGATTATTCCAAACAATAAATAGTTTTCAACAGTTGATAAATGTTTGATAAAAAGTAATGCCACCAAAATTTAACGTAAACAAAGTAATTTGAATCCAAAACATAGTTTAATAACGATGAAATAATGAGGTGACATCTTATTGAAACGAAAACTTGAATTCCAATGCATGCGACTCAATGCCTAGCTTAGTTACCTGAAAAACATAAGTAAAAGTATCAACAAAATTGTTAAGTGAATTCACAGGTTTTTAATGAGTTCAAATAGTTCAATAGTTTTCGTATGCTATCCATGGCATAAATAGAGTGATAATATAAAATGTTAAAAATGACCTGCTCTGAGAACAGGGGCACGATATAAATTGCAAGAGGAAACAACTGACAGTGATCCGCCAAAAGGTGAGCTAAACCCCTTGAGTTAAAATCTCGACCCTAATCCCATAACCGAAAACTACAACTTCAAAACGCGTTTCCAATCTGGATATACACTCCTCGTGGTTCAATAAACATTGATAAAAATGATCAATAACGTATGGGAGGGGAAGTCTAAGCCAATGGTACCATCTGCATATACAAGGCCTAATCGCATCTAGCTAATAATTATGGTATGTAAGCATATACACACTTCCATGCACTACATCTAAATCTAGTCCGAGATAAGGATTCGTTGTCAAGTTTCCAAAAATAGTTTCATCACAAATAATCGTAAACAGTAATAGTTTATATGTTTTTTACCCCAATAGTAAAAAAGTTAAAACATAGTAAAAGAGGGGCTGTGAACTCACAGTCACAATAAGATTTGTTAAAATACGCTATGATAAATAATGTAAACATTTGTAAAAGAAGTTGTTATGTTTTTCACCCCAAAGTTGTAAAACATTAAATAAAATGCGGTAAAATGCGGGGCTGTAAACTCACCTGAGTCAAGCAGACTACCAAAATGCAATATGATATAATAAGCAAGTCCAACAAATGATCTCCTAGCACCCTAAACGCATGAGATTAACATAGTAAGTAGACGGCTCTACCGACTCGTCTATGCTAGTTGTTCACTCAACTAGATGGATTAAAAAAATCATTAAGTGTTGATGAAGACTCGTTGGTGACACGAAAATATTAGTTTTGTATATCATTTCAAAGTGTCAACATAGTTGTAAGAAATCAATACTTAGATTATAAGTCATTATGAAAATCGTGATATTATATTCGACGAGTTTTAAATTCTTGTACATTTTGTTTGACATTTCGTCTTTCAGTATTTCTAGCCATGTCACCTTGTAGCTATTATTATATATATCTCAAAAAGTCTATTTAGTTTATTATACTTAAATTGTAGATCGTTTGACTGTCGTTAGATTATTATCGCCTTCACATGACCGGAAATCGTCGATTTTTCGGTATAAGTTAACGAGACTTGTATATTTCATAAATGACTCAAGTTCTTTACTGATTTTCTAGATTTTAAAATCTAGACCATAAATTTCATGCTATTATACTTTTAGTCCTCTAACTTGCATTTTTCGTATAAATTACTTAAACATTTGGTTTTATGATCTCTCGGTTTGTATCCTTACCACACGTTAACCTATATTATTATATTAATAATTTAATACTTCCAGAGCTTAAACTCAGTCCCCAAGATTCTGTTTTTGACGACTGTAGCCCCTTGAGTTTGTTTGTCGATATATTTAGCGTATTCATTCGGTATCTCGGTTTTCGGTCATACAAGTTGTGTTTTAACACTACTGAAATATGACATTTTAAAACATTTATTTATAAAATTTCATAAAATCAGATTTTTAGTTTCTATTTTTGGCAAGCTTGGTCCCTATAGTTTCATTTTTGTCGGTTTTGGCTCAAAAGTCGATTTTTCTTGGTTTTAATCACAAGACTTAGATTTTTAGCATTCTAACCCATATTTTAACTTTTTAACTTACTAATTTTATAATTTTACCAATTCAGTCCCTGGATTTCGAAAATGTTACATATCTAGTCCTTGTAGTTTTATTTTTGAAGATTTTGGCCCAATAGTATGTTTTGTTGACTTTCTAACACATCGGCTAGGGGTTAACACCAAAATAAAGTTATTAACTATAAAATACCGACATTGAAAATTAATAAGATTTCCAAAATAAGTACTTGGTCAATTTATAGTTTATGTTACTTTTAATGTGTCTTTCGGTTTAGTTTACCCTTTACCCGATTTTTAAATGGTTTGAACTTGAATTAAATTTTATAAAATACAATACCAACATATTTTGAGATTTTTAGGTGTTAAGTGAACAATCATAGCATAGATTATAATAATATAACACTAGAAACTAAATATGAACAAAGTTTTTTCTAACAATGCTTTAGATTATGATTTTTCAACTTTGAAGAGGCTTATCTCTTTGCACAGAGCTCTACATGACTTGATTCTTTTTTATATGATTTCCCACGGGTCTTAACTACAATATATGTGAATCTCTCCAGGAGAGATTTAGCTTAAGGCCTGGAGAGATGGTCAAAACAAAAGTATACGTAATTTTCCAGAAAACGTTGTTGTAGGAAAAAAATGAAAAGGAGTACTTACAAGATGGATTTCGACTAATCAAGACCTGAGCTAGGTAGGGGATTGTTTGAGGATAATTTTGGTGGCTTATGGTGGTTTATTATGGCTTGAAAGTAGGAAACATCAAGTCTTTTTGGTGGTTTTAACTTTCTGTGATGGGAGGGTTTTCAAGGAGGGAGAGATTTCTCTCTAGTGTATGAAATGAAGATGTAAAAGCTGGAGAGTGTTATACGGGTGCCAACGGTCCCGCCGGTTGGCACCGCCGGTTGGGTACACCGTTGGCACGCCTCGTTACTTATTCCGTCGGTATTTTGCCGGTTGGGTGCACGCCGGTTTGGAGACGAGGCTTGAGGCTTCCGTGAGTTTGGTTGGTGGATCCAAAGGGGTATTTTGTGTGTGTTTTTTTGTAATGGTGGGTCCCAAAAAATTAAAGGGAAGTGGTATTGTTGGCATGAGTACGTCAGTTTAGTGTCGGTTGGAGGGTGAGCTGACGTAGCGCTGATTTGGCAACAACTGACGCTATCAGTTGGGTGCACTGTTTGGAGTGGTCTTATTTAAGGTCTTTTCTATCATGTGCAAGAACGTTACATCCTAATCATGACTAGAGTATGGGCATATTGAGTGTGTAAGTAGAAGATATAAGAGTTGCATGGTGGTGTGTAAGAGTAAGTGTGCAAGCAAGCAAAGCAAAAGAGAGGGGCCCACATGTGGACGGTTTTTACAAGAAAAGGGGGTCCATTTTGACCTCTAGAATGAGTAGGAAGGATCCAAGAAATATTAGGTTAGCTAAGTAGGTCATTAGGGTTTGATTCCTAATTAATTAGAGCTAATCGATGTTTATAGATGATTAAAGAGTGTTAGATGTTCATTTAGAGCTAATCGGTGTTTATTAGAGGATGTTATTAGTGATTAAATTGCTATATTATGGTTGGGTATGATTGGATAAATTAATCGTTAATTCGTTCAATTGATTATCGACGTGTATTTTACGTTGTGCAAAGTTTATCGTCTACACGTTGAAAATGTCGTTTTTAATGTTTTAGAGTTTCTTTTTCTTTTTCTTGTGAGCTTGTGATTTTATAAATTATAAGTGATTGGACATTCATTTGATATTTTTAATTTAAAATTTTAAGAAAAGTAAACGGCCGTAGGCGATTTTAATTGGGGTAACTTTACTATTATACCCTTTCAGCCTTTTAATATCACCCATCTTCGTTGACTTATTTACATGATTGCCCTGTAACATCTTAACCATTAAATTATTAATTTAATGAACCACAACCATTCTCGCACTTCTCGCAAAAAAATCCCTTCTCGCATGAACCTTCACCTATATATATATATATATATATATATATATATATATATATATATATATATATATATATATATATATATATATATATATATATATATAGTGTGAATTAGAATCAAAATCAGTTAAGGCTACAGAACCAGCAAAACTCAATCTAAACCATTGATTTTTGAAATTAAATGATAATGGAAGACACATTAATGTATTTGATGAGGGACCCCCAAATATTGGTTTGCATGGATGTCATTCATGCATGTATACATATATGTATAGATAACACTTATGTATACATACATGAAAACATATACATATATGTATACATGCATGAATGACATCCATGCAAACCAATATTTGGGGTCCCTCATCAAATACATTAATGTGCCTTTCATGATCATTTCATTTCAAAAATCAATGGTTTAGATTGAGTTCTGCTGGTTCTGTAGCCTTAATTGGTTCTGAAACTAATTCAACCATATATATATATATATATATATATATATATATATATATATATATAGGGTCCGGATCCGGTGAGAACTCAAAACCCGGTGAGGACTACGAGGACTCCAAAAAAAACTCTAAAAATGATCCAAAACAAATTTTTTTCAAAAAATTTCCTTTTTTAAACATAAAAATCGCAGCCTATATGATCCACAAAAAAAAAAATTCAAAAATGATCAAAAAAAAAAATTGCATCATAATAATGATCCACAAAAAAAAATATGGATCATTATTATGATCCACAAAAAAAAGTGGATCATAATTTTTTTTTAAAATTTTTTTTTGGTCAAATGTAGTAATATTCATGGGGAGTTATATATATTTTTTTCGGAATTTTTCGGAATTTTTTTGAGGTGTCCTCACGAGTCTTCACCGTTTTTTGAGTACTCACCGGATCCCACTTCTATATATATATATATATATATATATATATATATATATATATATATATATATATATATATATATATATATATATATATATATATATCCCATTTCCGATGGTTACACTTGACGTCAAATATTGGATATATACCAGGTCAGTTGTCAGTTTTATCATTACAACATTATTTATATATATACTTTTGAGTTTTGATAATACTTTTGATTAAAATATAAGATTAGGTTGAAGAAAGAAAGATAAATGCATAATATACATATTATTTATGCTCATTCCTTTATTATATGTAATAGACATGACTTTAAATGATGGAATATACTTGCATTTTTAGCTAGGTAAAGAAATTAGATAGTATGCATTTATATATATTATAAGGTTGATTTTTAAAAGATTAATATACCTCACAAACTTATGTATTTTTGTAGGTAAAAGAGATGAGGCCTAATTTGTCAAGAGTTTCAAAGTTAGAGGACTTTCTTGTACAATTGCCCCAAATAAAATATAAGATCAGAAAGAAGTGGGTTTTATGGAGGCAAGAATGAAGGAACGGTTTATGAGGGTTATGAGATCGTGGCATAAAATTGAAAGAGGAAGGACCGAGAGAAAGGGGAGAAAAAAAATGACGAAGGAGAAACACTCTAAAAGATGAAAAACCCCTGGTGAAGATTGAAGATTAGGTCGAATCATCCACCGGTTGTGATTTCTTCCTCTTGTCATGAGTAGCTAATTTATTTCACTTTCTAGTTGAAGGCTTTTCTCTGTTATGAATCCAATTAGGTTTTGAGACTTGTTAGTGTTTATATTTTGGTACTTATGGGTATTTGCATATTTTCAGAATTATGAACTTATATTGATCAGTTGAATACCGATCTTTGTTATTCAGTTGTCGAAATATACTAGCTATTTAGAAGTTTAGGCCCGTAATTGCTTGAATGTTCTAAAACCTGTAGCAATTAACAATATTGATTATGGTCAAGTTTTCATTTATTGTTAAGGAAATGTGTAATCTGATTTAGAAAAATCGAACTTATGAGTTTATCAATCAGAATTGGTGGTTTCATTAAAGCTTAATGCTATCGAAAATTAAGTCTTAAGAGCTTGTTTAGGGCTGATTGTTTGATAAGAGAAATAACCAATAGCTTGTTTTGTTTATCGATATACTAAGGTGAGACAGGTTGTTAGAGCTTGTTAACAACCATAACCAATTTATTTGTAAGTAATCGATGTTTTAGTGTCAATGATCAACCTTGGATTCATGCTTAGATTATACCTTTGACTAGATTGTCGCCTCAATTTATATCCCTTTCAAGTGCTTAGTTTAACTGTAATCTTATTTCCTTGTTATTTGTTTGTCAACAATCAAAATCCCCTGTTAACTTATTTGGTTATTTAAGAATTAATCTAAACCAATCCCTATGGAATCGACCCTACTTGTTTCTAACTACATATAATAGAAGTAGGATTTATTTTTGTTGGATTCGACACCCACCAAGCTGCTTCTATTTTTTCAAAGCTGAGTTTATCTGAGTAAAAAGTAAAAATTGTACACAAGAGGTATATTAGTTTGACTAAAAAAAGTCAAACATCAATTCTGTGACATAAGCGTAAAATCCCATTGTTCATTTATATTGTGTATTTGGTTCCTCAGGTTTTAATTCAAATTAGTGACACAACACGGTTACCCTTCGCTTTGTCCTATAAACTAAAGATTCATGGCAGCAAATTTTGGCATTTGAAAACTAAACTCCGGTCATTTTTTTTGAGAATAACCAAAATACTCTAACTCACAAAACACAGCAAAATCTGATTTATACAGCGCCAACAAACTCACTTAGAGTTTGGTGCAATTGGCGGTAGGGGTGAGCATAAAAACCGAAAAACCGAAACCAAATCGTTAAAATCGACAAAACCAAACCGTTAAAACCGAAACCATTTCAAAACCGGCGGTTTGGTTTTAGATTTTGAAAAAACCGATGGATTCGGTTTGGTTTCGGTTTTAACCAAAAACCGCTCCATTAAGAAACCGCCCCGCTAATATTTAATATATTATATATTTTTTTTAATTTTATAATTATTAAATAGAAGTCGACCTATTTAAATATTTGAAAGTCCATCTACCATGGTTTATTAATGTTTATATCGTTATTATATGCTACAAAATACGTTTATAATTTGAATTTTGGGCTAGAAAATGGTATTCATTATTGATATATATTACTAGATATTGAAGTTAATGTTGTAAATTAGATATTGTTACTGAAATTTGTATGTAATTTTGGAAAAATGAAGATTAGTACATGAAATTATATATCAATGTTTTAAACGAGGTGGATTCGGTTTTAAAACCGAAACCGAACCATTAAAGGCTAAAAACCGCTAAAACCGAAACCGTTAGAAACCGAAATCATTGGTTTTGAAAATCTTAAAACCGAAATTAGCGGATCGTGTTCGGTTTGAGCCTAAAACCGCCCCAAACCGCCCCATGCACACCCCTAACTGGCGGTGTCATGGATTCAACCTCACGGTCCTAATTGAGGGGCCACATAGGATGGCGCAACCCCATGTTTGCATACCCCTTTCTCTAATCACAAGCAAATAAATAACTTAATTAGTTCCGTTCAAAAAAAATAACTTAATTAGTTCGAATATTATCCGTTAAACTTTAGTGCAAATAAACATAATATAATCTTCTTAATTATTGAATAAAAATTAGTTTTGAAAATTGGAGACCATTTATACACATCTGTATTATCCAATAGTGAGTGACAATGATAGCCGGTGGTGCAACTAACGGACACAAGGTAGAGGGACACATGCTGAAGTGGCATATGGCCGGCACCCACCATTTTCTTTCAACTATAACACTTGTATTTGTTTCATGACTTTTTTTTAACTGACTTTTGCTCATGATGTACACGACATAACTATTGTCATGACTGTTTTCCGAATTTTCCCATGGTTATCTAGTAAATGTGAATGAACATATGTGTCTTGACGTCAAATATTGGATATATATCAGGTCAGTTGTCAATTTTATTATTACAACAATGTTTATATATATTATAGAAAATATTTGATATCAAACGATTATCATATTTTTAAAGGTGTCCATGTTAAGTTGTTAACGATGGAAATGTACAAATCAATTACTAAAATCTTCGATTAATAACAGCTAAAGAAGTCACTTTTAATTGAAAGTCTTGCAATAACATATTTATTCTAAAGCATGTTTTTAATAAAAGTTGAATGCATTTCTGATTTCCCTATAAAGATAAATTAATGAAGTTTTACCCTGCGAATTTTTACAAGTTATAACCTAATTGTTTTAATGAATGAGCATTATAATTTGAAAGATAAAATACTAAAGGCCTATAAATGAAAATTTACAAAATCAAAACGGTGATGGACCAGTCTATTACGCGGCTAAAATATGCTGTCTGATGTACATTTATGATCTGTAAAAGTATTCCCCCTTGTTTTGACGCGTTATTCAAATTGGACCCCTGTTTGTTTGTCTCCTCTGTTTTTAGAATTTTATTTGACTTCTTCATGGGTATTTTTCGTTGAAAACTTAAAATTCAGATATACTTAGACATGCATGCTGTATATTTTCTCTTTTGGTTTCTGTGTATTTGATTAAATGCATAGACATCAAAGATAGCGGCAATTCTATTATGTAGCATGAAATAGCTTATGCAACTTTTTATACAAAATCGAATAGTGTTAAAGAAAAAATTAATTTTTTTTACGGGTGATACCCCTAGGAAAAAAATATGCAACCGATGATACCCGTAATTTCTTTTCTGGGTCCGTCCGCAACTAATCAAATACATTGAATAATTGTGGTGGTAAAATACATACACCTCAAAGCCAAACACCTCCTTTATACTATCATATACATAGTCGTCAGAAAAGATGTTTATTAACTATTTAACTAAAAAAGCTAGTGTAATTTTACTTATTAAGAGTATCTAGTAAAGTTACCACTCTGCATTTGTCTCCCCTCATGACACACAACTCTCCCTTTATATTGGTTCTTTTTTATTATTTTGTATTAAATAACCCAAATACTCTCATGTAGGCAATATAATCATTATCGTGACCGTTTTTAAGTATTCACCCGATCATTTTGTATATGATTACTTAATGAAGGGATCAAAAATGTAACTTCTAAAATATCATTTTGAGCGCTCTTACTACTAGTTGATACTAAATATCACTCCCTCTGTACATGAATATATATCTCATTTGCTCTTAAACTTTTATCCTAAAAACTTTACATTTCTCCAACTTAATGTGTTCTACTTAATAATTTTTTTTTTTTTGCATAAAAATGTGTACAATAACCCACCACTAACTCCTTTTAAGGAATAAGATTTGAATAAGCTTATTGACTTTATATTTTAGTCATAATTATTTACTAAGGATATGCTATTAACTCTCTATTATTCCCTCCGTAGATTAAAAAAACACATAATTTAAGAATAGTGTATTTATTATAATGTCTAATTAATAAAATTATATCTTTACCACTTAACTTTTTATTGCTTGGTGGAATTTTTTATCTGAAAATAATTTTGAGATAACCCAAAAATAAAAGGTAAATAATAAAATTAGAATGGAGGGAGTAAAAATTTGTATAAAAATAGAAATAAGAAGGGGGTGTTTGGGAGGGCTTTTTTAGTGAGCTTTTAAGCTTTTTAGCTTATTTAAGTTACTTAAGCACTTTCAAGTGTTTGTTTGGGCTTATAAGCTTATGCTTATAAGCTTAATTAGAGGGTTTTAAATAATCCATTTTGAAAGGGATTTTAAGCTTATTAAGGGTTTTTTACCCTTTTATCCTCACCATTGACACCCACATATATTTAATCTAAATTTTTTAATTTATTATTTATTTTTTATTTAAAAATTAATATTTTTTATTTTTTATTTTTTTTATTTTTTATTTTTTATTTAAAAACTAATATTTTTTTATAATTTTTATTTTTTTATTTTTTATATCCTTTTGGTAATTTTACAATAAGCTTAAATAAACTCTTCCAAACACTTTATTTTTAAAAAGCTTATTAATTTAAATAAGCTAATAAGCTTATAAGCTAATAAGCACAAACCCCCTTAATAAGTTTTTCCAAACACCCCCGAAGTTTATATGGGAATAGATGTAATTTACAATCAAAGGGTAATGATGTAATTTCAAAAGATCTCCGTCTCTACTCTGAACATATAAAAGTGTAAACCGGCCAGCTAATCTTATTAAATTATGTTTTTCTCTCTATATTTCTGGATATTACACAAATTTTACACCCCAATTCCATCTAATTATAGTATTACACACACAAATCATAATTCATTAATTCATTCATCTCTCTAGTTTCAAAATTCAATCGCAGTTTCTTCAATTCATGGATTGAACCTCAACTACATTAAACACAACATCACCTCTCACAAATTTCAGTTTCAGGTAAGTTTAGTGTTCATTACAATTTTGTGTTCTTACTGATTTGTTTGAGCTCATTTGTTTGTTAAATTTTATAGATCTGTTTATATTTCATGCGTTTAAGCTTCAAGCTTTGTGTCCAGTTCAAATCTGTTTAAAAATTAGCCGATATTTGAAATTTGAAACTGGAAACTGGAAACCTAGCTTGTTCTTTATACTGCTAATAGCTATAGATCGTATTTGATGTTTTTGTTAATATTATGTCTGTATTGTACAAATTTTCTGCTAATTTGACATTTATGAGTTTGAATTAGTTCATAAATTAGCTTTTCGGAAATTGCGTATTTGATTATGTTTCCTCTATAATTTTACGATTTTCGATTTTGAAGGTATTTGAAGACAGAGTTGATCGTGTTTCCGTCATTTTTGTCTAATTTCAGGTCTAACTTGTGGAATTACAATGATAAGCCCTAATAATCATCACCGATTGGATTTCCTCACTTGTTTTCTGCTATTCGGTTGTGCGATTCATGTAATTTTAGCAGCTAATTATGTTCCAGCTGATAAAATATTACTAAATTGTGGTGCAAATGGTGAATTAAGTGATGATGATGGTAGACAATGGACCTCAGATGTAGGGTCAAAATTCGCATTATCAGGTGCAAATTCAATAAGTTCAGATGCTGCTATACAAAAACCTTCTGTTCCAGCAGTCCCATACATGACTGCACGTATTTTCAGATCTGAATTCACATACAGTTTTCCAGTAGCTTCCGGAAGGAAATTCGTTCGCCTTTACTTCTATCCAGCATCATATGCAAACCTTAACGCATCAAAAGGCGTTTTCTCTGTCGTTTCGGGACCATATACACTTTTAAAAAACTTCAGTGCATTCGAAACCACCAACAATCTCAACTTTGATTTCATCTCAAAGGAATATTCCATCAATGTCGATTCAGGAACTTTGAATCTAACATTCACACCTGCTTCAGGAACACCAGATTCATACGCGTTTGTAAACGGAATCGAAATCGTTTCACATCCCGATATTTATTCTTCTGCAGGAAATACTATGATTGTTGGTACAAGTACAGCTTTCGATATCAACAACGATACAGTTCTCGAAAACGTTTATCGGTTAAACGTTGGCGGGCAGGCGATTTCGCCAGCTGGCGATACCGGCCTTTTTAGACCATGGGGTGGTGATACACCTTACATATATAGTGCTGCTGTTGGTGTTCCTGTAGCTACTGACCCAAATATCACAATCAATTACCCTTCGGGCATGCCCGATTACATTGCACCTGTTGACGTGTACAAAACCGCACGGTCAATGGGTCCCACATCGGCGGTCAACTTAGGTTACAATCTAAGTTGGTATTTCGATGTAGATACGGGGTTTTCGTATCTAGTTAGACTCCATTTTTGTGAAGTTGCACCATATATCAGTCGTATTAACCAACGGGTTTTTGAAATCTTCATCAACAATCAAACAGCCGAAACCGATGCAGATGTGATTGCTTGGGCCACAAGAAAAGAAACTCCAGTGTATAAAGATTATGTCGTGTTTTTCGCCCTCGGTGCTCCAAGACAAGATCTATGGCTCGCGTTGCATCCCAACACCATGTTAAAACCGCAATATGAAGATGCGATTTTAAACGGTGTTGAGATATTTAAAATCAACGCGAGTGACGGTAATCTAGCGGGATCACTCCCCGCACCAGCTCCGGTACAACCGATTATCGATCCCGATAGGGCATTATCATCAACAAAGACGAGTAAATCGAGCAAAATTGGTGTAATCGGTGGCGGCATTGGGGGCGGCATAGCGGTGGTTCTTTTTATCGGTCTTTTTGTTTGCTATTTGACCCGTAAAAACAAGACCCGAAAGGACCCGAACTCGAGTGACGGGCCGTCGGGTTGGCTCCCGCTTTCGTTATATGGCAACTCACATTCGTCGGGCTCAACCGCCAAAACCACCACCGGAAGCTACGCTTCATCTCTACCGTCAAATCTATGCCGCCACTTTTCGTTTTCCGAGATCAAAGCCGCCACTAAAAACTTCGACGAAACCCTACTTTTAGGTGTCGGTGGGTTCGGGAAAGTTTACAAAGGTGAAATAGATGGTGGGACCACTAAAGTAGCTATAAAACGGGGCAACCCGTTATCCGATCAAGGTGTAAACGAGTTCCAAACCGAAATCGAAATGCTTTCAAAACTTCGTCACCGTCATCTCGTTTCATTAATCGGTTATTGTGAAGATAATAACGAAATGATCTTAGTATACGATTACATGGCACACGGGACTCTTCGTGAACATCTTTACAAAACACAAAACCAACCGTTACCATGGAAACAACGTCTCGAGATTTGCATAGGCGCGGCGCGTGGTCTACATTACCTTCACACGGGCGCCAAGCACACGATCATTCACCGCGATGTGAAAACCACAAATATTTTACTAGATGAGAAATGGGTCGCGAAAGTGTCAGATTTCGGGTTGTCAAAAACCGGGCCCGCTTTGGATCATACTCACGTGAGCACGGTGGTCAAGGGTAGTTTCGGGTATTTAGATCCGGAATACTTTAGACGGCAACAATTAACCGATAAATCCGACGTTTATTCATTCGGTGTCGTGCTTTTCGAGATTTTATGTTCCCGGCCCGCTTTAAACCCGACACTTCCAAAGGAGCAAGTGAGTTTAGCCGAATGGGCTCAACATTGTCACAAAAAGGGTATTCTTGACCAAATCATTGACCCGAATCTAAAGGGAAAAATCTCACCGGAATGTTTTAAAAAAGTGGCGGAGACCGCCGTGAAGTGTGTGGCGGATCAAGGTATTGAGCGGCCATCAATGGGGGATGTTTTATGGAACCTTGAATTTGCTTTACAACTTCAAGAGAGTGCGGAAGATAGTGGCGGCAAAGTGGCGGCAATGGACTTAGAAGCGGGTGGTGGTGGTTATGAAGATATGCCGGTGAAGGGGAAGGCGGCAGATGGCGGTGGTTATGTGACGGATTCTAGAAGCACCGGGATGTCAATGAGTATTGGTGGGAGGAGTTTAGCGAGTGAGGATTCTGATGGGTTAACACCGAGTGCGGTTTTCTCACAAATTATGAACCCTAAAGGGCGGTGAGGTGAAGTGGCGGTTGCCGGAAAGTTGATAATATTGTGATGAATTTGTATGTTATTCTTTTCTACCCACAAGTTTGATTATTACCTTGAGGTCTCTTTTTTTAATTTTTTACTGTCTCTAAATATATAATTTATAAGTTGTATGTACAAGTTTAAGAAACGTCTGAATAACTGGTAATTTTTGGTCGTCTTGCCGTCTATTAATTGGTATATGTATTTGGACGAGCTTGCCTTGCAAGTTATATCGAGTTATCGATACACTTTATTTGAGTTCGACTGTAAAAACAAAGCTCGATATATATCTCAGATGGCGTACAAGTGATAATATATCCAACAGTTAATCGGTTTTTTATTTTATTGATCTCGCATTTGTTCCCATTATAATGGATTTTTAAAAGATGTTTTGTAAGGAGTTTGGATTATTCAATAACGTAACGACATTAGTATAAGTGATAATGTGTCATTAATCGAAGGAAATATCCAAACGTGACACAACACAAGACAAGATATAATAAAATTATATGCCATTTACCTTACTAAACAACATGCTACCATCACATTATATGACTTTCAAACGATTCAAATGAAACACAAATAAACGATCTAAGACTATGCGTAGGTAAAAAATATAAAAATCTCGGTGTAGGTAAAAAAAAGTGAAACAATATTAAAGTGCGTTAAAACTAAATTTAAAAAGAGAAATTATATTAGTTTTTACTATTTGTACTTATCTATGTGCCTATTAATTTGATCATGACAAGTGTTGAAATTAATGGATGATATTACAGAAAGAAAATTAGTAGATTACACATGTCAAGCTTAAAATTGAGTAGGATTATTTGTAGAAAGAAAATATAAGACTAAATATCATTTCTCATTTAAAAATAGTATACGAATTATGCTCTTTTACAACAGTTTATTTTTATATGATATGCTGAAATTCAAAGGTGCCTGAGCCTGAGGCATGATCTGCGTCTTTGACCTGCTTAGTTTACAACTTCATAAAAACTAATGCAACTCGTGATTAATAATTAAGTAATTTGTATTCTAAACTGCAACACTCCTCTTTTATAGGATCAGATAAATTATATAATGCTACGCGTACAACTTTGGTCCTAATCAAGACATGTCACTGCGAGATAAACATCATATATTTTTAAAATAAATCATTATTCATTTACTTTTCATTAAACATTTATAAATGTTATTTAGATATAATTGCGTTCAAGGAAGTCCATGATTTTTACAAAGTATCGAGGAACAAATCTCAACCATTGATTAATATGATCTAATGGTCAAGATTAATCACATACTTTATACATGGAGGGGTATTTTGGTCATTTGGCACTAAAAAAATTAAATTTTTTTTATTTTAATATTTATTTATTTTTTTTATTTTTAATTGAGGGGTATTTTGGTCATTTTGAAAAAAATATTTTTTTTTATTTTTTATTTTTTAATTTTTAATTTAAAATTTTTATTTTCTTTTTAAAAATTAAAAAAAGTATTTATTTATTATTATTTTTTAAAAAATTATTAATTTTTCATTAATAACACATAATGTGATAGCATAGTGAATCACATGTGATTGAATAGTGAATCACATGTGATTTAACTAAAACATCAATTGTGATTAAATATATAATCACATTTGATTTTACACTAAAATCACATGTGATTACACTAAAATCACATGTGATTAAGTTATACACGTAATTATCAAATAAATATTATTTTTTAATAAAAAATATTAATAAAAAAATTTAAAAAATTCAAAATTTTAAAATTAAAAATTAAAAAAAAATCAAAATTTTTTTTAAGTGTCAAATGATCAAAATACCCCTTCATAATAAAAAGTAAAAAAAATAAAATTAAAAATAAAAAATAATAGTTTTTTTTATTTTTTTAAAAATGACTAAAATACCCCTCAATATATAAAATATGTGATTAATCTTGACCATTAGATCCTATTGATCAATGGTTGAGATTTATTCCTTGGGACTTTACAAAGATGATGGACCTCCTTGAACGTTTCCCTATTTAGATAATTTAACAATATTTAAGACACAACACATTTATTTTCCAAAATATACGTAATAATTATATGTCTACTTATTTATTCTTTAATTGTCATTGTGAAATATTAGCAAGTAGTTTAGTTTGTATGGGAAGTTTTCTTTATCCTTATATTATAAAGAGACAAAAGATGGTAATTATTAAACTTCTAATTAAATCATACTTCCTCCGTTTCAAAATAAGTGATACAGATTAGCTTTCACATTTTTTGAGGTAAAAGATTGTAATAAAGGTTAAATTGGATTAGATTTGATAGTTAGTGAGTTAGGGGTCCCACATATTATGATTAAAGTGAGTTTAATGATGCTTAAAAGTAAAAGTAAGGGTAAATGAGTAATTTCACTTTATTAAATGAGATAGTTAGTGGGTATGGGTCCCACTATATTTCACCAAATAAGAAAAGTTTCAAAGTGTATCACTCATTTTGAAACACCCTAAAATGGAAAGTGTATCACTTATTTTGAAACGGAGGAAGTATAAGAAACAACTACAGTATTATATTATACTTTTATATTTAAAAAAAAAGTCAAATGATTTAAACTGAACATAATAAAAGGGCAGTTGGATGCTAACTGTCAACAGCATCATTGAATTAGGTGTTTGTCTCTTATCTTTTCCCAATTTGTTCTTCGTGTTTTTTTTATAGGAAGTGCATTTAATGAAACCTTAGCAAATTCATGTGACATAGAAACATTAAAAAGCAACTTTTGTGTTCTTGATTGAAAGCTAAAATTGGTACCAAATTATCGTGTGAAATTGAATCATAAATTTCCTTTTTACTTCTATAATTATTACAAGAGTGCAATTTTGCATTTCAAAAAGAAGAATTATGAGCGGAATGAAATTTCAAAGTTTTATAATGTTAAACTTACGACTTTGATGATTATGTAATCTTTGTTCGAGCTCATAAATACACACATAACCATTTTTTAACATTCTGATAATGATTGCAATACATTAAAAATTAGGGTTCTTAGAGCATGTTTATATGCGCAATAAAATTAAATTTCAGCATACTTCAATTCCCTCATTATTCAATTTCATTCCTCAGCATTCCAACATACTCCCTCCGTCCCACAAAAAACTTCCCATTTAAGTTGGGCACAAGTTTTAAGAAGATAGTTAGTGGTGGGGTCATTGGTAATAATTGTGATTAAAATATATGATTGTTTGGAGAGAGAAAGATAGTTAGTGGATAGTTAATGGTGGGGTCCTTAGTAATAATATTATTTTATTGTGTGGAGCCCATCAAATGTATGAAATGAGAAGTTTTTTGTGGGACAAAAATATAAGTTCAAATGGGAAGTTTTTTATGGGAAGTTTTTTGTGGGACGGAAGGAGTATTAAACACACCCTAAGAATTGATATAACTAACAAACTATAAAAATCGACATTAATATATAATCAATATGAATATAACAAATATACATAACCCCGTAATCATCTTGTCCTTTCGTTACACGGTTCTCTTTGGTTTTTTTTTTTTTTTTTTTTTTTTTCACTAAGGAACCACCTATTATATGGTAACTAAATGGAACCAATTGCATAAATGATGCAGTATGCATCCAAATTGTACAAATAATGCTCTTTTTTGAGCATTTGCAAAAATAATGCTATCCCACATTCCGGATCCGGATCCCCTAGTTTCCCCGGTTTCAAATCCCGGATTCTTCCTTTTTCTTCTGTTTTCTGTACCTGTCGCATCCTGTGTGTACTTGTCTGACGCATGAAGGATCCCCCACCCAGAATCCCGGATCCCCTAGGGGTATCCCACACCCAGAATCCCGGATCCCCTAGGGGAAGAAGATGAGCTGTTTTATGGGAAGAAGATGAGCTTTTTTCCCTTTTGTCTAAAGAGAAAAATGCTGTTTTAGGAGAAGAATGTTTGATTAGTAATGAAGATTTATTGGTTTTAAGGAAAGAATCTGTTGATTGGATGATTAGGGTTAGTAATCATTTCGGGTTTGTCGCTATGACCACCATTTTAGCTGTTAATTACTTGGATAGATTCTTGTTGAGCCCTAATTTTCAAAAGGATAAACCATGGATGAATCAGTTAGCTGCTGTTGCTTGTATTTCTTTAGCTTCCAAAGTTGAAGAAATACAAACACCTCATCTGATGGACTTACAAGTATGTGTTTATTATTATATATAAGAATGCACACCAATTGTTTGTGAAAATGTCTATGTGAGTATTTTTGTAATCAATGTATATCTTTTGCAGGTTGAAGGATCAAAATATGTATTTGAATCAAAGACTATAATGAAAATGGAACTTTTTGTGCTGTCTTCTCTTCAATGGAAGATGAATCCAGTAACACCATTTTCAATTTTGGATCACATTATGCGTCGGCTCGGTTTGATCACTCATCATCAACATCTGGAGTTTGTTAGGAAATGTGAAAAAATCATTCTTGCTGTCATTAACGGTAACTTGTGTACATTATACAACCATTGAAATGTGTTAAAAATGAAAATCACACACTAAGATCATTGTATAATAGTAATTTGTAGCATTGTATTGAAATGTGTTTAGGATCAATAATCACTCATCATATGAATCATTACTCATTAAAACCAATATAAAAACCATCCAAATTTCGCATACCGTTTTAATAATGTTATTAAAAGTCCAAAATGAAGTGTGAATTTATTTCATTTTTTGTATGAATGCAGATTCAAGGTGTTTGGTTTATCTTCCATCTATTATAGCTGCTGCTACAGTGTTCCTTGTGATCAAGGAGGTTGATCCCGATAATGCATTTGATTATGAAAACCGACTCAACAGTTTTCTTGAAATTAACGAGGTTGGTTTGTTTTCGACATTTTTTTATTTACATTACATGTTATTATGCTTGAACAAGTAGTTAGATAAATGAACAAATTTGATGATGAGAATGTGATCGAATGATAAAACTCAAAGGTCAATTAGTAACATTGACCATATCATTCGATTGTTGACCACTAATACAGGGGATATATATGTATATGTTTCACGTGTGTGTGTGTGTGTGTCTCCTTAACAAATTCCCTTTTCTTCAAGAATGACAATTTGTTTCATAAAAAACCAAATTATCCACTAAAACCTAAAACTTCTATAAATTTATAACAGGAAAAATTAGACGACTGCTCTAAATTCATCATGGAAGTATCAGAGAGCCATGAAAGTAACTACTTGATAACTCAGAAGAGAAAGTACCTTTCTACCCCTGGAAGTCCAAATGGTGTGATTGATTCTTATTTCAGCAGTGATAACTCAAATGATTCATGGGCAGTTGCATCATCGGTTTCATCATCACCAGAGCCAGTTTTCAAGAAAATGAGAGAGATCCATAACAATGCTCATTGAATTTGAGTGAATTAATTAGTATTATGGTATTAGTATTATGATATTGATACAACAAACAGAATTAACATCTACAGTATTAGCTAACATATGAACGTTTTATAATACCCTAGGGGATCCGGGATTCCGGGTGTGGGATACCCCTAGGGGATCCGGGATTCGCAATGTGGGATACCCCTAGGGGATCCGGGTTTTGCAAGAGGGGATCCTCACTTTGTCAGACAGGTACAGAAACGGTACAGAAACAGGTACAGAAACAGACAGAAAACAGTGGAAAGAGAGGGGATCCGGGATTTGAAACCGGGGAAGCTAGGGGATCCGGGATCCGGAACGTGGGATAGCATTATTTTTGCAAATGCTCAAAAAAGAGCATTATTTGTACAATTTGGATGCATACTGCATCATTTATGCAATTGGTTCAACTAAATGAACATAAAACACAAATTTGGTAAACAAGAAAGAAAAACCAACCCATCACAAGGGTCCAAAAGGCTCGGGTAGTGACTCGAACCCATTCTCAAACAACAAACCATCATCCATTTTATCATCTACACTATGCAACCAGCTCGTGTTTTTCAAATCTTCTTTTAATATAATTGCATCGTATCTCGAGCTCTCATAAATATCTACTTCTGAAGATAGTTTAGATGAATGAGGACTCTGATCTTCTAATTGTAGACCTCGGTTCCATAAATACCCATTTTCTGACCCGGGCCCGTGGTTCGACCCTTCTACTGACCCGGGTGTGCTCATGGGTCGACCCGGTTGGGTCCTTGAGGTGGTGGATCTAATGCTTTGAGGAAAGAGTGTTGATCCGGAAAGTGCACGTGTGCCCCCGTTTCTTATATCCTATGTAGAGAGAGAGAAAAAAAAAGATATTTTAGGTCAATTTACTGTCATAAGATAAAAACATTTGACCCATATGAGATGCAATAAAGAGTAAATTACACAAATGGTCCTTTAGGTTTGTACCATGTTACATATTTGGTCCTTTAGTTTCATAAATTACATTGGTAGTCCTTATTTCTCAAACTATTGACACGTTTGGTCATTTATCTAAACAAACGTTAAATTTTCCAGTCAAACAGACAGGTTTTAATGGGTTTCAAATTGGTGAAGGGACAAGGAAAATGACAGATTTACCCCCTCGTGCATCACACGTGACCATACTTGACGGGAAAAATAAACGTCTATTTAGGTAAAGCCGTAAAGGACCAAACTTTTTAATAGTTTCAGAATTAAGGACTACCATTGTAATTTATGAAACTAAAAGACCAAATATGTAATATGGTATAAACCTAAAGGATCATTTGTGTAATTTACTCTGTAAAAAATAAACACAACCCAGATTGACCCGTCCATAAGTAAACGGGTCAAATTAAAAGAAGAAAAAGGTATTCATATTCCATACCATATGTTTAATGGCCATATCTAATGATTTCTTCGATATATTCCTCCCAAATCCCGCACCATTCTCAGAACCCAACGACTTCACCGGTTTTCTCGTCAACGATTCGGGCAAATTCGAACTTCTTCGGGATTCCAAACTATCAACCACATGCCCGTTATTCCCGTGGGCCCGCACCCTGCCAGGTGGCGGTTCAGCAACCCGTCCCCTATTAACAATAGGAGAAGAATGTCTTCTAGTAATATTCCCACCACCACTATTTGAATTCTCCAAATTACCCTTGGAAACCGGTCTTGACCTACCAGCCGACAAGGGCCGATCCGGTAAAGTCGTTCTAAGATTAGGTGGCGTTTCGTGTGAGAAATCGGGGTGGTTAATTTGCTGAGGTGGCGGGCGTACACGTGGACTAGGAGAACTCGGTCTAGAAATGGACCCCACACTACGTGCAATCGAAGGTGTAGGTGTTCTGCGGGTAGGAGTTGAAGGCCGAGAAATCGGTCGAACATTCGGCGAATTTGAATTTAAATTTAAATTACCGGGTGTTTGTGGGCGGGAACTTGGGGTTGAAGGTCTTGTACTTTGTGCAGGTTTTGTTGTACTTCTATCAGTTGGATTAGTGGTGGAAATAGGGCGGGTTCTAGAAGGTGTTGACCCACGAGATGGGGTGGAACGGGTTGATGGTCTTGTTGAAGTACGGTTAGTTGGGGTTGATGGTCTTATGTAAGATGAAACAGAAGCAGAACTTGTGTTTAAAATGTTTGTGTTTCTGTTATTAGAGTAGTTTGTTGAATATTGGGTGGTTGAACGTGTAACTGAATTGCTTCTTGTTGGTCTTGATGGATAACTGCTCTCAGATTGAGATACAGAAAGCTGAAATTTAGATACAAAATTAACTAATTATACATTCAAATTTATTTTTTCCCAAATTCAGATTAGAAATAAGATTAGAGTTTATTTAAAATGAGAAAACAAACCCTTGAAGTCTTGTTTATAGAGCTTGATCTAACTGAAGATTTGCTTCTTGCAGTGACAGGTTTTGGTTGGGATTCTTTCCCATCTGAAGAAGGAAACAGAGGAGTTCCTGGGGGTGTGAGGAGCCTGTTTAACAGAAAATGTAATATATATTTCACTAATCTGCAGTTTAAATATGATAATTTCAGAAATTAAGGGGAAAAATATATAAAACTAGATTTTTTATGTCATTTAATGTACTTGCACAAAGATGCTAAATCTGAATTAGAAGCAAGATCAATGAATTTACTTGATTCCTTTTAAAAAGTTACTAAAAAACTTACCAATCATAGTCGTTCTTCCCCCCTTCATTAGATGAAAGCAGGTCATCTAATATGTTTTTTGCAGGTTTTGCTGATCCAACTGAAAGTCTAGCTAATCTCACTTGCACTGAATAAACACAAAACCAAAAATCATTATTTAATTACTTGTACTGTATATAATTTTCCAGCTTAAAACAAGTATTAGCGGTCATTATTGAGCAACTGTTTTAGTAACCCTAGCATAAATCCAAAGCAAAATCTTAGTATATGAACAAAAAGCCAAAGATTATCGGAAAACGAAATTAATCAAGTATAATAGTAGCATAAACGACGTCGTTCCTTGATTAATCCCTAAAATATTCCAGACGATGCCAGAAAACCTATCGTTTTCAGAACTTCGCATCTCATAACAAAATCACATCATGTTTATAGAACTCCGACAGCAAATTCATATAGTAGAAATGTATCATATCAACAAATCGAACTACTAAAACCTAATAGATTAACGAATTAGGAAGCTCAAAAACAGTAAACGTACAGTCAGATTCATGTCAATCAAATCCAGCTACTAAAACCTAATAGATTACAAAATTATAAAACTAGCCAACTTGAAAACAGTAAACGTACAGTCAGTTTCGTCGGATGAAGCTGCCGGAAGACTAGTGCGATTACGAGAGAACAGATCCGAATTATTGTTAAAATTCTCAGCAGCGTTGCCGTTGTTTTTGTTAAACGGCATTCCTCGCCGGTGTGGCAATATTCCGGTGGACATATTGTTATGATTATGACTGTGATTCCGACCTCCTGAACCGGTGAGCAAGTCCTTTGAAGAACTCCGATTCATCATCTCATACATCAATTGTAAGTGTTATTATAGAAAAGTAAGGAATTCATGTGATGATATATGATCTGGAAAGTAGATGGTGAGGCAGTAGATCTGGTTGACGGACTTGAGGAGTGAAGTTTACGAACACAATTTTTTTTGGTGTCGCCATGTGACTCATCATCCATCCACCTCCATTGTCAATCATATTTTGTTTAATCCAAATGGATCCTAAAAAATTGAAGTGAGACCTAATTAATAAAAATGCAAATAATAGCTATTTATTTAAAAGAAAAATAAATTTGAAGAAAAATTTTGATATAAATAATAGAGAAATGATATACAGTCCTATTATTTTTTCCTACTCGTAATATTACCCACTTGATAAGATTATATGTGCAATTCACTAATTCTCTCGTTTAACATTATCCCTTAATTTTGACACATATTTTCATCTAATGAGTACGAGTATGAGTAAAACTAAAAGATAAGGAATCAATACATTACTCTAAATAAAATTATCTTAGGCTATGGGGTATGGGTACCACATGTGGTACCCAATTTTCCTGCCACGTCATCGCCACTTTAGCAACCACACCACCACCACATTATCTCTAGGAAATACCCACCACACCACACCATTTTATTCTATTTAATTTTAAATAAGAAAGAAAATAAAATAAAAAGAATATTATCCCAACCAATAAGAAGCAGCTACCTCAACCCCCCACACGCGTTTCTCCCCGTTGCCCGTTGCCTCCCTCGCCCACGCCAACCCCCCACGCCGTTTTGGGGGGGGGGGGGGGGCGGTGTTCCAAGAACCCCCGACGTCGTTGCCCCTCCATGTCACACCCCACGCCCGAGGGCGTTGTACCCACTCCGGACAGCCTTATTATATTTTTATTTATTATCTAACTACGTTTACGAGTTAATGTACCAGTGAGTCAGTGACTATCATACTTTAAAAAAAATCGCCTTGTTTATTCTATTTTTTATTTATTAAATGTATTATACTACACAACTATTATTGTTGGAAAATCATATGATTATCAATCTAATAAAAATTATTAATCGCTAATTAGGAGTATTTTAGATGACAATACTTTGAATATCATAACCCAAAGTACACCATGAAAAGTGGGTAATTCATTTGAAGATATTAAAGTTTTGCATATATTTCATGTCTCTTATTTACTTTTTGCAACACCATAAATATAAATTATTCAGAAAGAAAATTGATTATTTAGTATTCACCCATAAAGTTGGATAAAGATGATGTCTTCTTAAAGAAGAACAGTTAATTTATAGTTGACCTACACTATAGCTTCATGGACCCCGTATTTTCTAATATCAATTATTTATTTCATTTTTCCGATCATGAATGCATGTTTGTTTAATAACACTTCACTCCTATAAAGAGTTACAATCTAAAGTTTATTTAATTATCTTATTTAGTTTTTTATTGATTAAACAATAACAATATTTAATCTAGTAAAAGGTGGAGTATAAAAGACGTGAAATATAAATTGTCATGCTTGTACCTAGAAGGAGAAAGGCTATACAAAATGCATGATAAAAAAAGGAAATTTCAATGATATCTAATAACTTCAGGTCAAGTTGGTTGAGATACCCGTTCTCAATCGAACATATACAAAATAAGCAAAATAATTTATGTAAATATATATAAATCATACGACCACGTCAACTTTAATTCATGATTGTGGGTATTAGCAGGGGCGGTACTAGGGATGACAATGATCATCCAATCCGATGATCATCCATCCGATCCGATCCACCAGTGGTGGGTATGGATGAAGTTAAATGAGTGAATAGCGGATATGGATGTTTATTGGAGTGGATATGGATGATAATTTTCAATCCACGGATGAATCTACTTAACCCGAAATTAACTTTTTTTATATTACAATTTCACATAGTTAATAATATATGTCTACACATCTTTGATTCAATAAAATCTAATACATAAAATAACATTGAAAATAACTAAATCTGTAAACATTACAAATCATACTCTAGGCTTTTATATATATTAAGTTACGTTTTTGTTTGTATCTATCAGTATTTGGGGATTAGTTTCTAATGACGTATCATGCATGCAAGGTAACGAACCTTCAAAACGACGACGTCAGGACAAACCTCGAGGTCATGGGGAATGTGAAGGATTTATGTGCACAGTTAGTCAACCTATGATGTCACGTCCATGTCTATAGGACACTCAAGGGTCACATCGGTGAGTGCATGTAATCCGAGAAAGATATGTAATGATACTTGGAAGATGAATGATTCATAATAGTCATTTATGAATCAGTTAAGTATTAAGTTAAGTTCGACTTATTACTAGATTAGTTTATCTAACTAATTAATACAAGTATTTGTACATTTACTAGTTGAATAAATATACAATATGTTAATTATAGATTATCCATAATATGATTTAAAGTAATTAAATCATATGGTGTTGGATAATATTATTGTCTAAATTATATAAGGTTTATTATATAATTAATTATTAAAAGTATAAATACAAAGTATATATATTTCGTGTATATAATATACGGAATATATTAATATATTAATACTAGACATTTAATAATTAAGTGTAACAATTATAAATAGATAAACTATAAGGGTTAGAAGTGTAAAAGGAAAAGTTTAATTAAGAAACGTTTCTTAATTAAATTAGAGGGACTTAAGTGAAAGATCTTCCATTATAAATAGAAGATCTAGGCTTCACTTTATTCCTTCCACCCTACACCATAAGCCACGAAATTTCCCCCTTTCCCTAACCCTAGTTCGGCCGAAACACACCCACAAGAACACAAGCCTTGTGTTCTTCGTGTTCTTCGTTCGTTCTTCGTGTTCTTCAAGTCTTGAAGAACAAGTTTCATTACAAGAGCTTATCTAGAGGGCTTCTCGTTGTGTTTATCACTGGTGGATTAATCTTGATCAATCTAAGGTATGATTTGGAAAACCCTTTTCCCCTCCCTCTTGTTCGAAGTCGACGAACCAAGAACCCTAGGGTTCTTGGTCAGTGTTCGACGGACACACACAAGCTATGTGTGTGTTCGGGTTTTTCGTACAAGGTTTCTTTCTTGTTATTCTAGTTTAGATTTCCGACATCCCCAATCCTTTAGGGTTTAAGGATTAAGTTTAATCTCAGTTCCGCTTTAGGGATTAAACTAGCTAGTTGGTTCAACCGGTAAGAACAAGTTCATGTTCTTATCAGTCTATGGTCGAATCAGTGTGACTAGGTGGTTGACCCAAGTGGTCAATCAGTTACAATAAAACCCTTCATTGGTATCAGAGAGTTGGTTTAGAAATCTAAACAAGAATAACAAAGTTTTTGTTTGTTTAAATTTCCAAGTTTTTTTTTATTTTGTTTCTTCTTCTTTTTCTTCCTCATAGATTTCGAAAATGGTAAGAACCCTAGACAAAGAATGTTAAACATTTTAGTTTAATTGGTCATAAGGATTCTAACCCTAGTGATTTTCGATAATCTAGAAAGAACCCTAGGACCAAAAACATTAAACTAGTTTAGTTTAGTTGGTCAAAAGGCTTCTTTCCCTAACCCTAGAAATTTCGAAATATGTAAGAACCCTAGGATCAAGAATGTCAAAGTTTTTGATCAAGAGGATTCTTTCCTTATTACTTGATCTTCAAAATCTAGGACCAAATATGTTAAACCAAGTTTTTAGTTTAATTGGTCAAAAGCATTCTTTCTTTTTTCCAAGATTTCGAAAATCATAGAGGGAACTTGGACACCAAGTATGTTAAACTAGTTAGTTTAATTGGTGAAAAAGTTTCTTAGGCTTAAGAAAAAATTTCGAAACCCTAGATTCAACCTAGGACCAAGAACATTAAACTAGTTTAGTTTAATTGGTTAATAGGATTAATCAAGAACATAATCTAGAACCTAGAAAATTAAACAAGTTTATGTTTAATAAGGTTTAATTATTGTTTTATTAAGTTTATTAAAACTAGTTCTTTAAACCTAGAAATCTAGACAAAGTTCTATTGTCTATAAAGGTTTAAATTAATAAGTTTAAATAAATCTATTAAAGTTATAATCTATCCTAGAATTTAAACAAAGTTTAATAATTGTTTGAATAGGATTGATTAGGATTAATCTATAACTAAGAGACGTTATTGATCAAGAAAATTAAAACTAGGTTTTAATTGATCAAGAACAAGATAAGGGTTTGATTAATTAAATTTAATTAAGGATAAAAGAGAAGTGTTAATTTTAAAGTCTTAAAATAAACAAGATGTATTTATATTATTATATATAATTTTTGGATTTTTCCAAATTATTTAAAAGTGATTTTAAAAGATAAAATAGTCTGTACGTATTTTAATTAGTATAAGTTAAAATACAAATGTAGAAATTAGGTGTAATATTCTTACTAAGAATGTTATAAGTTTTTAAAGAAATAAATTATGTATATATATAATACAAGATTAAATGGAACAATTAAATTAAATGTTATTTTGATCATAGTTATAATATTAAGTAACTAGAAATTTGTATTAAGTTATAATTTGAACTAGAATGTACAAAGTTGTAAACAACTAGAAATTGTACAAACGAAGTTATATTATAATTAGATGATACAAAATTTATAAATATTATAATTAGATTGTATAAAGTTGTAAGTAATTATAACTAGTTATTTATACAAGTATATTACGAGTTACGTAAAATACTAGATTAATGATCAAGGGTAAAATAACATAGGAAATTTTAGAACCTATATTTAACTAGTCTAAGTTAAATATAAGAATGGTTTCAAACAAATTAAGATTATTATATATAGTTTTTATATAATAAGATTATTAGTTTCACAAAGGATAGACCGGTGATTGTGATTACTCAAGTTCCATCATAGTTGTTGGAGTTAGTGGGAGCTACACAAGAAAATCGCAAAGTTTATAAAGATGTCCTTAGGACATAGTTTTGGTGAATTTAATAAAGTTAAAATAAGTGTTTAATTTTATTATTAAACAAGTGAAAAACAAGGTGTGTTAAACTAGAATTATGATTCAAGTTTATGAATCATAAAGGAATTAAAATTCACATTTTAAAGTTTAACATAAGGTTCATGTTTTTCAAAGAAAATAAAACGAGCAAGTTTTATAGAAAAAGGGTTTTTCACAAAACCTAGTAAAACGTCTTGTACACCTCGTTTTAGGTATACATATAAAATCGCGCAAACATTTTGAAACTATAAGTTTTAAAGAAAAAGGTTCTTAAGATTTAAAAATGTGTCTTGTAGAATTCTTGAATTCACAAGTCACATATTTTTTAAAGGATTAAGATTGGAATAAGGTTTAAGTTTAGTTTAAAGACTTAAAAAAACCCAAGAAAATCTTAGATCGAAGTACTATCCACCTAATGGAACACCTCACTTGTTCAACGATATTCATATTGTAAGGATAAAGAACCTTAAATATGGATTCAAATCATTGCGAGTGTTAGGGTGCGTAAGGTTCTGTGATAATCGGGAGTCCCGGCGCAGAACATCGCACTGTCTTAGATGGTCTGATCTACTTTGGTGATAATCGGGAGTCCCGGCCCAAAAAGTACTTGAGTAGAATAAACATACTAGACTTTATTGCAACTTAGAAATGTATGATTAAATTCGTACAAGGTTGTAATAAGTTATAAGTCTAAAGATTCTACGACCCCTAGGAATCGTGTCAAGTCTTGATACGATCGGTAAGGATGTTACCTACCAGAAACAGCATGTCTCATCGGGAAGTGCCCAAACCTTGCGGCGAGAATGTGATATATGGATCCTAGGCCTAAAATATCAAATTATAGGTTTATAATATATTTTAGAGATGTTTGTTGATGATTACTTATTAAACTGGGTTTGTTTTGTAGACGGCAGCAACAACCAAAATGACACGTACCAATAATCTCTCACTACGCTTGTTTCTAGAAAAGGACAAATTGACTAGGTCAAAGTTTCTCAATTGGAAGCGTAATCTTCGAATTATGCTTAGGCATGAGAGAAAAGGAAATGTCCTAGAAAGAGTAATGCTAAATGCCCCTGGCACGAATGATAGAGATGAACCAGTACTAGCATATTACGCTTGTAGAGTGTTCAACACTTGCAAGATGGTTAAGGGATCATCAGTAAGTGCTCACGTCATGAAAATGAATGAGCACATGGATCGTCTTAAAAAGACTAGGACACCCAGTACCGTTGCAGTTAGCAACAGTAATGATACTCAACTCGTTGTCAGATGACTATAAGTCTTATGTAGTCAACTACAACATGCATAACATGGAGCAATCCATTTATGAGCTACATTCCATGCTCAAGACTAATGAGTTGAGTTTAGGGACCAAGTTTAAAAATGATCTCATAGTAATTAATGATGGTAGTGAAAAAGAGAAAGAGGCGCAGTGGAAATGGAAAGGGTAAAACCGATCTCAGCCAAAACGTGCCCAAGGGTAATAGAGTCAAACAAAAGGTCAAGAAGGTAAAGCCAAACAAGACAAGGACCGAGAAACGGTGTCTTGGTTGTGGCGAGGGTCAAAGGGTAGGAGGCCACGCTTTCTACTCAGTTGACTTGACCAACTTCTATATACTCCTTTTCCTACTTGTAAAAGTTATTACGAGTAACTCAACTTTTGCAATCGTTTATTGCATTAGATGATGGAAAGTGAGATGGACTGACATGAGATAATGATCCCACAAGCACCACGTTTTAATTCAGTATTTTTCGTATGGATTCAGTAAAACAATTTTCGTTTTTTAAGTTGTTTTGAACAAAATTACATTCTCTATTTTTATGATAAATTTTGGTGTTTTAAGTTTATCATTGAATCTATGGTTGAATTATATTGTGTGTGCATGTGTGTTGATTATACTAGTCAAGTTTTATGACTAGATTATAAAGTCAAGTATTGACTTAATAATGATCTCATTGTTTATATTTGTTTGATTGTTGTGTGAATATCTTAGAAGCTCAAATTACTTAGATGCTAGTAATTAGAAAGTTTTTCTAATGAAAGTATTTAAGAGTTTTTATGGAAAGCATAAAGTTCAAGGTACATTGAACTTATTTAAAACATCTTAAGTAATGGTTACTTATGATAGTAAGTTTTAAAGTATTAGTGTTAATACAGTATGATTATATTGGATATAGTCAAGATAGACTTTAAAGAGTATTATTACAAGTCTTTCATACTTGTGATAAAGGAATTTAATGAAGTCATAATTCCCTAATAGGAATAATTGGATATTCGTATAATCCAAGGAAAATGACTTAGACATTAAATGAACTCTTAAAAGGGACAAACTATATTAAAGAATTTAAGAATTAAAAGTTATTATTGCAAGTCTTTTATACTTGTAATAAATACAACATTTGATCAAGTCATAATTCCCTAACAGGAATAATGGATATTTGAGAAATCCAAGAAATGACTTTGGCATTAAATGAGATTCTTAAAAAGATACTAATACACTTAAGAAGTGGAAGTATCGTTTCAAGTGTCTTATACTTGTTAGATACAGTAATCAATGAAAGTCATGATTCCCTTCAAAGGAATGTTGGATATTCGCAAATCCAAAGGATGACTTTGATAATTGATTAATTCTTAAAGGGTTAAACTATAAGTTTTGACTAGGTCAAAGTAGTAGTTTAAGTGATGCTTGTTTCCATAAAATTTAGTGGGAGCTATGACTAACATATTCATTAGAAGTAATATTGAATATAGTAAGTTAGTTAGGATATTAACAACAAGATATTACCAAGTCGTTAGCCAAAGAGTTAAGAGAAATGATAAATGATTGTTGATTAGATTATTGGAAACCTAATAGCGTGGTCACAAGTCCTGTGATTAATTATTGCAAATCTAATTGGATATTCACACTCCAGTGAATAAGTTAATCATTTAAGGAAATTTCTTTAACTAATAATGATATATCTATAAATCAAGTGACTAAAAGAGGCTTTAGTTACAAGACGAATTTTATGAATTCAAGAAACTAAGGAGTTACTTTCCAATCCTCATATGTTTGCCGAATTACATAAATGGGCAAGACTAGAATATGTTCTAGAATGTTGCAAGAACAAAATCTAGCAAAGGCAAAAGAAATAGTATTTTTCAAATACTTGTCTTATGTCTTTAGTTTAATAGAAATGACTAGTTTAGTGATAAAGTTACAATTAAGGTTGTAAAAGTCATTAAGTAATCAACATGAACAAAAGGAATAAGTAATGATCCAGTAATAATTCTGTATCTATGTCCAGTGAGGAATAATACATGAATTAGTGTCATTATTATTCAGAATTTGTATGTTTTAAGAATATCCATGAATAAAATTTATTTTATTCAAAAGATATAAATCCGTGATTACTTGTCTTGGTGGGAACCTTGATGGGACGTTAACGTCATCGCGGTATTTGGTGGTATATTCGAAGTTCTTCGAAGATAGCTACACAAGTTTTGTGCAAACAAAATATCGGTGATATTCTGTTGGAGCTCGACGAATATTGGATTGACCACCGTGACAATACTTCGTGGTTGAAAAGTTCAAAAGTATTGTTCACTAGGATTGTCCTTAAGCCTGAGGTATTTGGTTTGGGATACATTGACTAATGTACTTTGGTTCGTCTTAGACAATTCTGAAATATGGTTGTCATACGAGGCTTTACTGGGTATAGAAGAATTTGTATTTTGAATCGAAATATAACAAGATGGTAATTGCACCTCCTTTTTAGGAGAGATATTTATGGGTCCCTGACATGATGATAAACTGAAAATGCACGGCCGTGCTCAACGAACTGATTTGTTCTTTGTCGTTATCACACAGTTTTAAATCAAGAGGTCAAGAAATGATTTCGAGTACAGGAGTTGATAATTTCTACCATGCTCGTATTCGTTATCACAAATATCATGCTGCAAGGGATAAACCTAACACGTTACCCAAGAAGTAAAGACGGAGTGTTCTTTACTAGACGACGCTATTAATATGTTTTTCTAAACAATACCTGGGTATAAGAGTTTCTATGGCTTGGTTATCCTGTATTTCCTGCTAGAGGGCCGTTGCAGGACTAGTGTCATCAAGCTAAGGTTACGAACTTGCACAAGTGGGAGTCTAAAGGATTTATGTGCACAATTAGTCAACCTATGATGTCACGTCCATGTCTATAGGACACTCAAGGGTCACATCGGTGAGTGCATGTAATCCGAGAAAGATATGTAATGATACTTGGAAGAGGAATGATTCATAATAGTCATTTATTAATCAGTTAAGTATTAAGTTAAGTTCGACTTATTACTAGATTAGTTTATCTAACTAATTAATACAAGTATTTGTACATTTACTAGTTGAGTAAATATACAATGTGTTAATTACAGATTATCCATAATATGATTTAAAGTAATTAAATCATATGGTGTTGGATAATATTATTGTCTAAATTATATAAGGTTTATTATATAATTAATTATTAAAAGTATAAATACAAAGTATATATATTTCGTGTATATAATACACGGAATATATTAATGTATTAATACTAGACATTTAATAATTAAGTGTAACAATAATAACTAGATAAACTATAAGGGTTAGAAGTGTAAAATGAAAAGTTTAATTAAGAACCGTTTCTTAATTAAATTAGAGGGACTTAAGTGAAAGATCTTCCATTATAAATAGAAGATCTAGGCTTCACTTTATTCCTTCCACCCTACACCATAAGCCACGAAATTTCCCCCTTTCCCTAACCCTAGTTCGGCCGAAACACACCCACAAGAACACAAGCCTTGTGTTCTTCGTGTTCTTCGTGTTCTTCGTTCGTTCTTCGTGTTCTTCAAGTCTTTAAGAACAAGTTTCATTACAAGAGATTATCTAGAGGGCTTCTCGTTGTGTTTATCACTGGTGGATTAATCTTGAGCAATCTAAGGTATGATTTGGAAAACCCTTTTTCCCCTCCCTCTTGTTCGAAGTCGACGAACCAAGAACCCTAGGGTTCTTGGTCAGTGTTCGACGAACACACACAAGCTATGTGTGTGTTCGGGTTTTTCGTACAAGGTTTCTTTCTTGTTAATCTAGTTTAGATTTCCAACATCCCCAATCCTTTAGGGTTTAAGGATTAAGTTTAATCTCAGTTCCGCTTTAGGGATTAAACTAGTTAGTTGGTTCAACCGGTAAGAACAAGTTCATGTTCTTATCAGTCTATGGTCGAATCAGTGTGACTAGGTGGTTGACCCAAGTGGTCAATCAGTTACAATGAAACCCTTCAGAATGCAAGCATGATTTCCGGGACAGCTCGCATGCGCAATAAATGCAAACGGCGCAGAAGCATGTTGTCGGCTTTTACCCCCTGGACAAAGGTTCTGTCCACGTAGTAATATCCCGAGGATATTAAGATGACACGGACCGAAGGATGAATCTCAGGATCCCGCCTAAACCTTCCGTCCATAAATAAGGATGTCCGGCACAAGAACAAGGTACACACAACCCATCTCTTTTTCTCACCATTGCTCGCATTCACTCTCCCAAACTCCTAAACTCACCCTCTGACCCGCATTCAATACTTACATAATCGTTTCCGTACGATCTTCACCTATACTGACTTAAGCTTCAGATTTTCTTCACGAGGTGACCCTCATGACACTTCTGACTTAGGCTTCCTTTCGTGTTTGATTCGCAGGCAACCGGACGGGACGAAGCTCCGTTCATCCCGGGAGATTCCAGGTTTCAATAGTTACAAAATATGTTCAATGCCTCGATGCATCAAATGTATATTCGTAATTATGTTTTCATTTGTATATTCTTTTTGGAAGAAACTATGAACATATTCAACAAAAATTGCAAATTTATTTATAAAACTATCTTACTTTCTTTAGAAAATAATTTTTTTTTGACGTCCAACGGATACCCATTTACCCGCTATAATCCGATGGATATGGATATGGATGGATGAAATGATTTTAAACGTATATGGATCCATACGGATATGGACGACGCAAATTTAAATGGATATGGATGTGGACATTGCATCATCTGGTCCACATCCGATCCATTGTCATCCCTAGGCGGTACCAGACAAAATTTTAAAGGTGGACAAAATTTTGGAGTACATGTCAGGTTCTTTGAGTGAGGTTTTATTTAAAGTCAAATCGTAAACAAATCAAATCAGTTTTAGTTTGAAAAAAGTATAAACGTAAACTAAATTAGTCAAAATTAAAATTCACGTATTTGTTAATTCGAGAATAAAATTTTTAAAATTTAGTAATATAAAAAATAGATTACAATTTTTTATAGTGGTAGTACACAGTTTATGTTCTTAACTCATATTCGTATTCAGTTTAGTTATAACGTTTAAATAAGTTTTTAAAGTGTTCATATATAGATAAAGTGGACTTATATGTTACTAGTTAAAATATATGTGTGATCAAACAAATGATAAGCATACTATTTTTAAACCAATAAACCTAAGGGAAAATAAATTTAAAAAAAAAAGAAAATTTTAATAGGAAAAAAAGTAAAAGAAATGTTAAAACAGGAAAAAAAAGATTTATATATATATATATATATATATATATATATATATATATATATATATATATATATATATATATATATATAGGGAAGCATTAAAGACAGAACCAATTATACTTAAAGAACCTACAGAACCCAATTAAACAAATCATAGCCATCCATTTTGAAACTGCCACTTTACACGATCTTTTAGAGTGGAAGGGTACTTTAGGAATTTGTTTTATAATATTTTAATGGGAGAGATATTTACGGTAACTACCAACTTTGGGATTGTAAATCGTTTTATTCTCTTTCATGCAATTCCCGATCATTTTGAACGCAAAATCTTCTAAGAAATTGGGAGAGATATACACGAAAGCTAATCGTCTAATAATTTGGGAGATTTTCTATGGTTTCATAGGGCGACTATAAAAAGAAGACGAAATTGTTGGTTTCGACTTCTAATAAACTTCCGTAAACACGAATTTCTGAATATCGGCGACGGGCGAGTTGCAGAAGAGGAATGTCAGGTATGTATAGGTTGTAGTTAATGAGATAAGGTATATTGTACGGATTATGTTTGTATTGGTTGCTAACAATGATTAAATCGATTCGATTTTGCGTTGCATTGATGTTTAGTATCACACTAAAAAGTCTCTGTTAGGGTTTTGATACATGAACGTATTTAGGTCTCAGTTTGCGGTTTATAAAAAATTAGGTTTTGTTTTACGAATTGATGATTGATTTGTCTTGAATGACCGGTTGGTTAAAACATGTATGTACTGTCAATACATGAATGTACTGGAATAAATTGTGTATTGGGTAAATGTTTGCTATACAATCAATACATGAATGTACTGTCTTCTAATATATTAAATAGTAGTCATATACATTGATGTTTTATAAGATCAACACATAAATGGCATGCCTTAAAGTATTAGTATGGTTTTACAAAACAGTATAGATAGTAGTTTCAGTTGTGTGGACTGATTAAACATAATTTGGTTATGGTATTTTGAATTTATAGGAGTACGAAGAAGTGGAAGACGAACGGCAAAGTATGTGGATTACCGGGAGAGCACGAAGAAAAAGAATAAAGAACAAACCATTATTGGTAATTGTTAAAAATACGTGCAAGCTTTTATAAAAAAAAACTAATACTTGGAAACTGAAAATGCAGATTTAGATGAAGAAGAGAATATAGAAACAGAACGCAAAGGGAAAAAATTAAGACTGGATCCAGTTGTAAATACAGAATTTAAAATCAAATCTATTAAAGGTATGTTTAGATTCGTTTTTCTGGAATGTACTACATGCATGTAAAAATTAGGTTTAAAAATTAAATATTACTTTAATTGATTGTCAGGTGAAGCTAGTATTGGAAACAAGCGTGAAAGGGATGCATTTGATAAGAAAAAAGCAAAAAAGGTAAAGAAAAAATTGGTGAAACAAGCAGCGGAGGTGGTGATGTTGATGCAGAAATAACAAAATCGGTGCCGGTGTTGTACACAAGGTCGAGTCCGAAAACATTTCATGCAGTAATATCTATGCTGCAACCCAACCAAAAAAATTGCCTAGACGAGATGGGGTTTAGTGGTATCCTAGATTTTAAAGTGGACGTCATTCCATCAAAACTAGGACTGTTTGTGGTTGACAATTTTGACCCAGAATTGATGCAAATTAAACTTGAAAATGGTGTTATACAAATAACACTAGATATGATTGGTGACATGTTAGGTTTGAATAACATGGGGACCAATTTAGTGGATATGCAAGCTGTAAATGATGAAAAGATGATTAATGAATGGATGAGCCAATACACGGGCATTAAAGAGATAAAACCGGCAGATATTAAAAACCGAATTATAACATCAGAATTTCCGGACCTTAACTTTAAGCTGAATTGGATAGTGCTGTTTTGTTCAATTATGGGGGTTATTAGACAAGGCGGATATTGTGACTTAAGCATTTTGTGGTATTTGAAGCCAACAACGGACCTGTCTGAAATTAATTGGTGTAGCTATCTACGGGATAGCTTGAAAATCTGCAAATCTGGATGGGTTAAAGGGAAGAAGGACGTCTACTTTAGGGGTCCATTAACCCTTTTAACTGTAAGTACTATAATATCAATGTGTTTATATAGAATAATCTTATTAAATAATAATTACGTTCATGTATGTCCACATACAGATGTGTTATGTTGCAAACACTAAGTGCAAAGACATGAAGGTTTCAAACAAACGCCCACCCGTTTCAGTATGGTCAGGAGAATTGTTGAATGTAAGAGAATTGAAAGAAGTAAGCAATGGTGGATTTGGAATTGTAGAGATTGAACAATATGATGTGCACCAAGACGGGGAGCTAATCTCGACAGATAAGCCGGTAATTTTTTGTTTTATGTTTTTTTTAATTAATTACATCGATGTATTTTGTTATTAATAATTTTAAAAAGTTGTAACTTATAATATACAATTTACAGGGATGCATATGGTTGTTGAACGCGTACCTGAAAGGTGTTAGTGATGGGATCAAAGAGTTTGAAAGGTGTTGCAATAAGGTATTCCTTCCGGTGGATAACTGTGGAAAAGAATTTGTTTTGTGCTTTGACATGCGAACTGGTGGTGTCCGGTTATTTGAGTTCAAAAAGACAACTGGAATGTCAGGTAAAGGGAATAGAGCCAACAAAGGAAATACGTTCAACATTGTAATTGCTGACATGATTGTAAGTTTTAAAAATAAAATCTAGTTTTACACCCATGTTTTACAATTATATATGTAGTTGATCACTATTTTATTAACAGAAAAATGCATTTGGACGATACGTTGCAACCGTTCATCATGCGAAAGCAAATGTCATAATGGGGGCGTATTTGTTTGCGGGTTCTTTCAAATGGCAAGGCGAACGATACAGAAAAGTTAGTGGGATGTGTATGATGAGAATGATGGAAACATACTCGGGGGAGGATCTCCAAAGGTGGGATTGTGGGCTAGATGGAGATAACGGGAAATTAGAAAAGCAACTTGGTATCCTAGCGAAAAAGTATGTGGCAAAAATTATGTTGTCGGAGAGCAACATAATCATGGCAACAATCCGAAGCAAACTTGCACAATTCAAAATCTGAACAATACACTCATGTTGCTGAACTTGTTTATTTTGATGCTACTTTTTTTAAAAGTTTGGGTTTTTTTGATAACAATTTAGGCTTTGTTTACGTGTTTGGTTGTGGATTTTTTTTAATTAAATAGGTTAATGTTAAATAGGTTGATGGAAGATGTTTTGTCTTTCATATTTATGACTACAGTTTTGGTGTCCTGGTATGAATTTAGTTTTAAATAAACTACAATACGTTAATGTCATTGTATTCCATATTGTGTACATGTAATTTCTTAATAGGTATACATTAATGTAAATGTATTTATTGGTTATATATTTTATGACAAAATGGTCTAGATTACACGAAACGCTAGTAAAAAAGTGTAGTATTGAACGTGTAATTGCAAATAAAATGGCATTCAATGTGTGGCAACACAAATAGGTTAAATATACGAAAAACACTGATGTAGTATCAAAACACTTAGTCTTAACATTGATGTATGTGTGCTTATTGGTTATACAATTTCTCACATGCTGGTCCAAGTTACACGAAGATATAGTAAAAAAGCGTAGTATTGAACGTGTAAGTCCTAATAACTTGGCATTCAATGTGTGTCGACATAAAATATGTTATTTAACAAAATACATTGATGTAGTCCCAAAACGTGTAATCTTAACATTGATGTAATAGGGTAATGTAACACGTCTTCTATCCGATAACAAAGAATTTAACAAATTAAAATACCCCCAACAAACAAATGATGTCCAATATCATAAAATGGTGAACCAAAAAGATTAAATTTGCAAAAAACGAAAAAAAAAAAATGGTTGAATAAAACAATGTTTCTAACTGTTAGTCATCAGCATCAGAATACTCAATAACATCGTCTACTAGGTCATCCTCATCTTCTTCATTTTCATCAACAACACGTTTCTGTTTGTCTTTATCATGCTTACGACTATTATGGCCTTTTTCATTACAAACACTACATGTTCGCGGTTTGAATGGAACTTTCCACGATGTTCTAGCTTTTGTAGCTATTTTTGCTAGCTCTGCCGCACTTTTAATTCTTTTAGAACCCTTGTTGCTGGATCTTTGCGGATTAAGGTCACCATCATCTTGAGTTACTTGCTTTCCAATAACGTTAGAACTTAAATCTCGCTTCTTTTTAACATTTTTAAACAACCCAACGTCATCTTCTAGTGATTTCCGTGATTGTTTCAATGATTCAATAAACTGATTAAACTTTGGGACATCATCATGTACCAAACTGATGCAATCATCGAGTATAGAGTGACATTCTGCTGACATATTACCACCAGTTTCATCTTCACAAGTACCATAAGTCGGGGCATTTTCAATTAAATGTGCAGGTACCGCATTTTTTGTCCATCGTCGACTAATGTAGATATCTGGAATTCTGTCAACAAAGTTGTTACGGAAAACACAGAAAACGTGACGACACAAATATCCATCACGAGTAAAATGACCACAAGAGCATGTAATCGTTCCATCCTGGTTGTTAACGAGAACCTGCAAATAAAAATAAAAAATATTAAAATATTTTGTTTCGTTTAAATACATATATGTTTTTCAGTCCAGAAAAAAAAAATTGTAAATTCGTAATACAAAACCTTTGTTTTGACCACAATTTCACGCGAATTATCCGGGGACTTTTCCTTGTTTAAAATGGTGAATGACTGAACATCGCATTCAACATCATCACCTTTATCATCATCAGGCAACAGAGAACATGTATACAAACCTTTGTGTATTTCATCTTGAACGTCTATGAATACCTCATGTGTGTATACATCACGTGCATGTATCTCGATAGGTAAATCAGTGCGAACGGGCAGGTTTGCTCCTTTAGATTTGAAGTCAAGTTGACGTACCGTGTACCTTTGTATTTCCATAGCTGTTTCGAAAGAAGACATAAACTCAATAAACGTGTCATCTTTGTTAGTAGTAATCTGGAAGAATGCGTTAGTACTCTCTGAACGAGATGTGGTTTTCATCAAACCACACATGGGGTAGTCTTTAAAGTACGCAGGTATCCATCGATGCCTTATTGCATACATATCGGTCAACCATTTATTTCCATTCAACCCATAACGACTTATTTAAATCATTCCACCGTTCTTCAAAAACATTTGGGTCATTATAAACGTTCCAGATAAGATTATGAAAATCTCTCCTAAACATCGAATCAGTTGGCAAATCATGTATAACCTGCGAAAATCATTGTAACAATTGTTTAAATCTTATATTTTTGAATATTAGCAACATAAAAGTTTAATTACTATAGCATACACGTATGTACCTTGGCAGGAAGTTTTTGAGTAATATGCCACATACATAACCTATGACGGGTTTCTGGGAAAATTTTCATAATAGCCTTTTTTAACGCTGGGTCTTGGTCAGTTAATGCTATCGGAGGCTGCTTCCCGTGAACCTTCAAAAATGCTTCCAACATCCAACAATAAGATTCATATGTCTCGTCGGAAAGTAGAGCAGCCCCAATAGTCACACAACGCCGGTGGTTGTCAATCCCGGTAAAAGGGACAAAAATAAAATCGTATCTATAAAAAAAAATTAATAATTATAACATGTAATATATAAAAATAATGATACGAATGTTACTTGTTTGTCCGAAATGTAGCGTCAAACGAAATGACGTCGCCAAAAGCAATATAATTGGTCTTCATTATTTCATCAGACCAGAACATGCTTGCAAGCTTAGATTCACGAAGGTGATATTCAAATGAGAACCCCGGGACATGCAGTTGCCTGCTCTTCATCTTATCCAGAATCATCTTCGCATCATGGTCACCAATGAACAATTTCATTGATGTTTTAGCATTCCTCCAATCAGCAGGAGTTCCAGGTACACCTTTGTATCCTCCGTTTAAGGTAACTTTTAATCTATGTGCTTTAGTGGTTGTAATATTGGACAACGAAGCTCGGTGGATATATAGATAATGACTGTAATTTAACTCTCTCTGAGCTTTAGAAAAATCCATATTACCCTCGCTTATTAAAGGATGATTGTGGTGCTCAATAAATTTGTGCACCATAAACGAATCTGACCCATCAATCGCTTTAAATCCGATCATCGCCGGGCACTCAGTTACCCTAGAAGAAACTCTACGTTTTCTTTTCTTCTTAACCCCATCTGCTGGTTCATCTTGTGCATTTTCCAATAATGTATTTTTTTCTTTAGACCTTAACTTACCTGCGCGACTGCATAATATATATCTGTGCGTAATCTGTCCATTCTTCCATTTTATACCAGACTTACGAATGTCAAATCATGCCTTCTGTGAATATGACTTGTACATTTCATAACATATATCAAAACTATCAAAAATGTCACCCACATTTGGTTTTCCGTCTTCCTCTACTTCTGGAACCCATATTGCAATATCATTTTGACCAGTGGCTATGACACTATTATCGTCCTCACCATCTACAAATTTATAAAAAAAAAAACTATTAACAAGCAACATAATGAATGATGTCATTTACCATAAAACATGTATGTAAAATTGTGTATCATATAAATAATCAGAAACTGATAAACTATATTTAACAAATTAAAGTATGTATTAACGTAAAAACTTACATGTATGCCAGTCTACAAAATTTCAACTACTACATTTAAATGAATTTCGCATGCAAAAAACAAAAATAAAATGAATACATATATCACCAGTACAATATACGAATAAAAAATGAATTCAACAAGACAAATAGATTATTAAATGAAAATGACGAAACTGTAAAATAAATATAAATAGATAAAAGAAACACCGGATTGAACTTCATGGGGTTCGCAATAATCTACTTGCTGATTTGTATTGTCTGCGTCAAATACATTACTCTCGATTGGCTCTATTATATCGGTGCATACATTTGTTTGATAACCTGATTCGTCCTCTTGAATGATCTCCATTTAATCGTGAAATATACTTAATATTTCTTCTGTAATCGACCAAAAGGAACGCATATGATGATGAAGATGAACGCATATGATGAAGATACTGAATTAAAATCACGATCAAAATCGATTTGGAAATGTTGAAAAATAATAACTACCTTTCCATAAATCATGGGATTGTTTAATTGAAAGATCAGTTACCAAAATACACATATGGACTAAAATGACACGTATACCCTCACGAATTTAGGGGGCGGATTTCAAAAATTCTAACTTCTTATTGGTTGAAATTGGTTCTTACAGTTCTAACGCAAAAAATGGTTCTGATTTTAATTCTTCACTATATATATATATATATATATATATATATATATATATATATATATATATATATATATATATATATATATATATATATATATATATATATAGTGGTGGGTTCATGCGAGAACACCCTGTTTGCGAGAATTGCGAGAATATTTTATAACCCTTAAAAGTTTGAGATGGGTGGCCATGATCATTGGTAGTACTTTTGTATTTTGGGAACAATTAAAATTAAAAAACAAAGCACGGAAGGGCAAAATGGTAAAACACAAACCCCACTAATTATATAGTTTTTCAAGGAATAATGGAATGAAACGGCTGACTTGTAAAACCCACACACAAAGTGTGTGTTTTTAGGGTTATCTTCTTCTCTCCTTAATCGACCGTCACTCTCCTCACAAACCCAACCGCCACCGCTAGCAACACCGGCTGCACCACCACCACTAGCAACACCAGCTGCACCACCACCGCAATGGATGCACCACCACCGCCTGCAACAACAACATACAGAGAGAGATCCGGTGTTACTTTAACATAGATCGATGGAGCCGTTTGTCATTTCCGGTGAGAAACGCAACCAACCCATTTCGTTTCTTTTTATCGTTTTAAGTTTCAAACAACCAACCCATTTTGTTATTGTTTACCGATTTCAAGTTTCAAGTTTGTTACTCGTTTCAAGCAACCTCCACATCGCGATTTCTCAAGTTTCCATTTTCGAGTTTCAAGTTTCATTTTTGTTGCAGGTTATCGATTTCATCGTCAAGATCTATCAGACCTGGTTCATCGTTGGCCGAAGGAACCGGTGGACGATGAAGGAACTAATGGCAGGCGGTGTCGTTGGCTGAAGGAACCGGTGGACAATGAAGGAACTAGTGGCCGGCGGTGGTTCATCTTCAAGATCTGGTTCATCGTCAACGGTTCATCTTCAAGATCTGGTTCATCGTCAACGATTCAACTTCAAGATCTGGTTCATCGTCAACGTATCTCATATCCACAACATTGCGTCTTCAGTAGTGAACACTTGGTTTAACCCGACATATCCCGATAGTTAATTTTCAGATCTGTGTTCATTAGTTTAATAATGTTTTGTATTGTGTTTATTAGTTCATCAATGTACATATATGTATTGTATTGTTTGTTCATTAGAGATACGGTGTACAAATATGTTAATGAAAGTATTATTTTTTCAATATTGTTCATTAGTGATATCTTTATTTACATTTTAGTAAAAGGTGCTCATTAGTGAAATACTCATCGTTTGTGTTGTTCACTAATGAACAACCGATAAATTATAAATATTTTAGTTGTTCACTAATGAACTGATGATCAATTAATTTAAATAGAGAAAATGGTTTTTATATTGATTTATTTGATTTAATTAAATAAAAGATAAAAAGACACTATTACCCTTTTAATTAAACAATTGAATTAAAATAGATGAGTGGCTAGTATTCGTTCTCGCAGTTCTCGCAAATAGGGTGTTCTCGCATGAACCCACCCATATATATATATATATATATATATATATATATATATATATATATATATATATATATATATATATATATATAGAAGTGAGATCCTGTGAGGACTCAAAAAACGGTGAGGACTCGCGAGGACACCTCATAAAAATTTCAAAAAATTCCGAAAAAAATATATATAACTCACCATGATAATTACTACATTTGACCAAAAAAAATTTCGAAAAAAAAATTATGATCCACGTTTTTTTGCGTATCATAGCAATGATCCATATTTTTTTGTGGATCATTATTATGATCCATATTTTTTTTTTTGGATCATTTTTGAAAAAAAAAATTTGGATCTTACATGCTGCGATTTAGATATTTAAAAAAGAAATTTTTTTGAAAAAAGTTTGTTTTGGATCATTTTTAGTGTTTTTTTGGAGTACTCGCAGTATATATATATATATATATATATATATATATATATATATATATATATATATATATATATATATATATAGAAGGGATTTAAACTAAATGTTATATGTTTTAAGATACATGAGTTAGCCACTGAGCTAATATATGACGTGTATTATTTATCGCTCATATATTTTGGGGTGGGCAGGCCTTGGTACCGCCCTTGGCTATGAGTACCAGTCTAGGGGTGAGCATAACAAGGTACCCGCCAGTTCCGACTGTAACCGGAACCAGAACCGGAACCGCAGGTTCCTGTGATATAGGAACTGGAACCGGAACCTGGAAGACAGGTTCCTAAATTTTCGGAACCGTAACCGAAAACACCGGTTCCAGGGCAGGTTCTGGTTACCCTGTATCTAAATTCAAAAAAATTTAACATTACTTACTGAATAAACAAGACAATAAATCATACGACTAACGATTACAAATATCGTTTTACGATTTTATATATATTTCAACGATTACGAATATTGTTCAAAACAGAAATATGTGAATAAGAATGACAAAAATATAGTAAATGTGTGATTTATGTAAAAGTCAGTCACAAAGATACGACCTCACGACGAGTGAATGTCTCACTATCACCCAATTTCTGACTCAATCATAACGAGTAAGGTCAATTTATATTTTTATTTTGACTAGTATTTTACCTTTAGATAAATCAAAAATCTATTTAATGTAATCATGTGTAATATATTATATATTATATATTTTAATAAAAATATACCGTGTAACCGCTGGTTACAGGGTATCCATCGGTTCCAGGTTCCTTAATTTTGAGAACCGGAACCAGAACCTCTTAAGGCGGTTCCATGATTTTGGGAACCGGAACCGGAACCTCTTAGCAGGTTCCGGGTCCGGAACCTCGGGTTCCGAGACGGTTCCGGTTCCGATTCCGGTTACCCTCATTTTCTGCTCACCCCTAAGTACCACTAGTTACACTAAAAATTTTATCACATAAGCAACCAAACTAAATCACTTTTAGAAGGGATGGTATTAGATACCCTTTCACGTCGTGGCTTTTGTGCCACATCATAACCACATGCCACATAAAAAACTCATACCGATTAGACTTAAGAAAACTTCGAAGTTAGAAAAAAATATACTCTTCGTATGATCATACCTATTAAAATTTTAGTGATCACATATCATCATAACTTTGATTTGTAGACAAACAAAGCTAAAAAAAATACTAGATGACTACCAAATGATTTATCTAGAAAGAGATCAATCCCATGATCATTAGAAAATTATTTAACGGTTCTTATTACTAGATGACTACCAAATGATTGAAATGTTTGATTTAAACATAAAAATGTTTTAACCTTTGGTTTTTATGTATTTTTTTAGCCTTGTTTGTCTTCAATATACTCCCTCCGTCCCTTAATAAAGTTCTTATTTCTATCAAAATATTTGTCCCAAAATAAAGTTCACATTTCTCAAATTAGAGTACCCACTCAATAAAATAATATTATTAGTATGTACTTCACCACTAACTATCTTTAGAAAACACTTTCTCTTTATAAAATAACCTTATTTTTTAATCAAATCTATTATCAAGACCCCACCACTAACTAACTCCTAAAAATCTGTGCCCAATTGAAATGGGAACTTTATTAAGGGACGGGGGAGCATTAACATTTCACTAAAATTATATTTTATTAAAAGGGAAATGCTAACAAGTGTCCTTAATGCAATGATTAAAAAAATTTTAATGCTTAAAAATTGTGTACAATTAATTACATAAAAAATCACCCCCTAAATTTCACTAATCACCTAGTAGTGGGTATGCATATATACTTGTACATTAACTACTTTAATTGCTCTTAACCATTGCCTTAAAGGCACTAATTAGCAAAACCCATATTAAAATTATCCAATCGCCACAATATATTAAGTTTTGTCAAATTAAACCGTTAAATCATTTGTTTTGATCTTACAAACATGGCATGTGTCGGTTAAAAGAAAAAAAAAAGCTGTATTAATGTGGATTACGATGGTTTGACCATAAAATCTTAGAGCATCCCCAATAGTTAACCTCACAAAAGCTTATTACTTTTTTCACATCAACATTCTACTAACTAAAAAGTTATTCCTAAATAACATCTCCAATGGTTAACCTTTTACAAAAGCTTATTTTTTACAATATTTCTAATTTACCTTTATATATCTCAAATGTTTCATAAATACCCCCCTTATATATAAATTGATAAAAATTTTTACATCATATAAAGCTTAATATTTTTAAAAATACTTCATACAAAAATATTATAATAATTGACATTAATATTTAAATAGATAAAAACATTACATTGTACATATTAAAAAAAACATTGAAAGTGTGTTAAAAGCTTTAAAATGAAAACTTATTAAAACTAGGGGACCAGAAAAGACAAACATTGAAAGTGTGTTAAAAGGTTAGTAGAAAAAAAGTCATTACAAAATGCTTTTAAAAAAGCTTGTAATTACAATGGTAAAAAGTCATTTAAAAGCTTATTGTAATAGTAATAAGCTTTTGAAAAAGCTCCCATTGGAGATGCTCTTAGAAGGAGAATAAGTGTACCTTTCATCATAGTTCTTGTTACAACCCTACGTACACAGCTATGAAAGGTTTTTTTTTTTCTAGAACAACAACAAAAATGACAAGTTCGAGGCTAAGTTTCGACAATCTCATCAAACAGGTCACATCAAGTCAAACTAGAGTATAACATAAAATGGTAGTGAGAAGCTAGAAACACACAAGAAGTCATAATAATAAATAGGAGAAGTACATCATTCTAACAATCTATTAGCTAAATTACACCTTGATATATTGTTAATCCAGAAAAGAAAAAAAATTCTTAATTTTTTTCTAGAAAGCGCATGGTCATTGTCACGGACCGGAGTCACCGGACTATGCAAACCTTCTAGTTACTAAGTTTTCAAAGAAACCACATATATAGAAATAAGACAATTCCATAAACGCCTAAAGCCTATCATCTTTGAAATTGAAAGTCGACCCCCAAAGGCGGTGAACCTACTGGACGAAAGAAGCGTTAACTCCGCACCAATAGGTGGTATCGCGAAGAGCCAGTCTAGTCGTAAGCCATTTAACAAATAAGTGATTCTCTATTTCTACATTGCTGCCATATAACGTGCAATCAAGAGAAAGCAAAATAACGTTACTCTTTTGAAGATTACTCTTCGTGGGAAGCCTGCAATAACCCACTCGCCAAGCAAGAATACCAGTTTTCAACAACACGTGTTCAGCTTTATTTCATAAAATTTAGTATTATATTTTGTTAGTGTAGGTGACACCCCTGTCCCCTGAGGAAAAAAAATATACAGTCTGTGACACCCTCAATTTATTTTCTGGATCCAACACTGTTTGGAATGTTTTTTCTTTGTTTGTTCTTGATTTCTTAATGGAACTTTATATATATATATAGAAGTGGGATCCTGTGAGAACTCAAAAAATGGTGAGGACTCGCGAGGACACCTTATAAAAATTTCAAAAAATTCCGAAAAAAATATATATAACTCACCTTGATAATTACTACATTTGACCAAAAACAAATTTTGAAAACAAAATTATGATCCACTTTTTTTGCGGATCATAACAATGATCCATATTTTTTTTGTGGATCATTATTATGATCCATATTTTTTTTTGGATCATTTTTGAAAAACTTTTTTTGTTTTGATCTTATAGGCTGCGATTTATATATTTAAAAAAGAATTTTTTTTGAAAAAAATTTATTTTGGATCATTTTTAGTGTTTTTTTTTTAGTCCTCGCAGTCCTCACCGGGAAAAGAGTCCTCATCGGATCCGGACCCTATATATATATATATATATATATATATATATATATATATATATATATATATATATATATATATATATATATATATATATATATATATATATATATTTAGTGTGCAATTCAACGCAGAACCCATTTAAGCTACAGAACCGCAGAACCCAATCTTACACCATTAGATTTTAAAATAACGCTCAAGATTAATCGTGGCATTTTTGTAAATAAAACTCATTATATTTATAGTAAAAATTAAATAAAAGGGTAAAATGGGTATTTACAAAAAATAACTCCTTAAGAAATCGTCCTCACCCCCTATTTTCTCTCATACCCCCATATCTCTCTCCTAAAAAACCGTCTTCCCCAATAACCCTAACAACTACATCTCATTCCTCCCTCTCTATCATCGGCGACCTGCACTATCGAGGAAAAAAAATACCAAATACAAATCCTTGAGAATAAGGTTAACTTTCAATTGTTCTATTTTGAAGTCAAATATGGAATGATTGTGAATGGGTGGCATATGGATTCTATTTGGAAATCGTTTTAAATACAAATACAAATCAATGTACACACACCAATTGCCATTTGTCAATTTGCCCATCGTCAACATACTACCATTTTGTAGTGGGTCAAAGTGTCAAATTTTTTCTTTGTATCATCTTTTTAAATTAATATATTTTGTCTTTGTATCATCTTTTTGATCAAAGTGTCAACGATTTTTGCAGAATGTATTACATTTACTGTGTGTTTGTTTAGTTTTAGATTTTGAAGATCAAATTAATGTAAAACGGAAAGGGAAATCGAAGGTTGGTGAATCATCTAAGTGAGATGATCCTACTGTTATTGGTATAAGAATAAAAGATGAGGTTTTTCAGATCCGTTCCAGCCCAAAGACATTATGTGTTGTAATGTCTAATCTATATCCAAGTCAAAAGTATTGTTTACATCCATGTCGTAAACATCAATTGTCGTAAACATTGAATGATTTGTTTAGTATACATTGAATGATTTGTTTTCTAAATTATACATTTGTTTAGTATACATTGAATGATATACATCCATGTCGTAAACATCAACTGTTTAGTCTGTTTGAGAGACTAGTTTCGCAAAGTATACATTGAATGATTGATTTTTTTACAGCTATGTATCATGATTGTATCCATTTATATTCACAAAACATACATGCTTAGTTAAGTCGACACATATATGTACAAACCACAATTTTCATTTATTAATAAAGAGAAATTCAAGCATGATTAATAAAAAAACCAACTTTAAAATCTTCAAAATCATTTAATAATTTTAAAATTCCAAATCTTCAAAACATTTACGTTTTTAGAATTTGTATACAATCAAACGTGAAATCACGTTCATTATATACATGTCTGCTTCATCTACACAAACACCATGTATACACATTTAAAAATAAGTTTGAGACAAATCATTTCGTATTAGGTTTATATTTATAAACATCTTTAAAAGTTACATAATTTTTACAACCTTGATCACAATTGTAGTGAACTTTGATGTATTCAACAGATGATGTTTTGTACTATTATACATAAATGATTTATATAAAATACATCATTGGTTTTTACCATCACTGTATCTATTTTTTTTTAAAACACACATTTATGATTCATACATACATACATGTACATCACGTATATTTTAGCAAGTCATTTAAACAAATTCTGCTTAATTTTAGGAAGTCATTAAACAACAAATCCGATTACCATACATAACCGCTTTTAATGAATTCCCAAAAATGCCCTCACCGAATAATTAAAATAAAAATATATTAAATATAATTTGCTGACTTTTGATTGGTTGGAAAATAGTTCTGCGGTTCTGTACATTAAAATGGTTTTGCGCTGAATCCGTCCCTATATATATATATATATATATATATATATATATATATATATATATATATATATATATATATATATATATATGGGTCAGTCTCAAACACTTATTTTGTCTACTTAACAAAAAGATCTTGTTTTATAATAAAACAACGCCCTTATTAATATATTAAAAACTTGCTTTATCTAGCATTTGAATTCATATAATTCATATCTTTCATATTGTTTTATTTTATTTTAATAATAATAAGTATAATAGTGTCCATTTTTGTATAGTTATCATCCCGTATAATTTGGTACCTATAGATGACCCTTAAACTATGCGTACATATCAGCGTCACATCAGCTTTTCCTCCTACGATCAAACACATGAAAAATCCCGACCAAACTCACGTAACCAGCGACCAAACATCTTCCCTTCCTTTCACTTCCTTTTCACCTCGACCTTTTCCGGTCGTCTGGACTACCAATAAGGCCTTGGGACGCATCACAGAAGACATGGTGTAACGGCAGGGACGCGTCCCTTATCAATGGGACGCATGGGAACGGAGGTCGCAACCTCTAGCGTTACGGACAGTCTTATGTTACTATTTCACTACACCATTGTATATCATGTCATCAAGTTTCACATGTTACCTATAATAACATGTTCACAAACATTCGTGGAAATGCATGTTATCATTCATTTATAGTAGAATAATATTTATTTAAAAGTAGTGTTTTCTTAAATGTGGTGCTATGAATATGTTAGTTTAAAAATATGATGTGTATCTTTAGACACTCGTCGTGAAGGGCAAACACATGCTCCTCGTTATTTCAAAAAAATCATGCACTTTGACATACGTACCCATGTGTATATACGTATTCATACAGAAGTATGTACACTTATAAATTATTAAGTGGATTTAATTCAATTTGTAAATGATTGACCATCACCATCGATAGTTGTTTTCATTTCCTTATCGAATATGGAAGCACGTGAGGGTGGGACTAAGGGAGGCATCCCCATGTTGTCCATATTATTGCTCAAGGTTCATCACATTATAATCATTATCGTTGTCGTCGTTCATAACATTATAATCGTTTGAACCATGCATATAAAGATAACTCAATCGATACAATAATATTTAAAAATAAAAAGTATTAACAGTTTGCTATTTTGTACGACATAAACTTGATTATATAATTGTATTTTGTACCAAAAACAAATCGAAAGAAATATATTAGGGCATTCATTTTAGACGATCTATTATTTATTGTTACATGGCACTCCATTATAGAACTACAACATTCATCAATACCATGTCATAGTTGCTCCAAATCACCACCACTCTCGTTGTTTCTAGTTTCATATATTTTATGTTTTATACATCTAGTTTAAGATCGATGTACAAAAACAATAACAATATTCAATTATGCTAAATACCGAGTATGAAAGATGTGAGATATAGACAATTATGCGCTCATACTTTTAATTCAAGATGATGTGATAAGACACAATTGTAGATCTCACTTAGTATGAGAATACAATTTGGGATATCCGTTTAGAGTTTTTATGGTAAAAAAAAATGATAAGAGCACTTGCTATAATGTTGATGTAAATGTCATATTACATGTTTTTTTGGACTTTAACATTGGGTTAACACCCATGTTAAATACCCCTCCCTGGTGTTAACGTCTTATCCTCACCAAATGAATACATTTGCAAGCATAGAAATGGTTTAACGAACTGCCAAATCCATGGCGAATGCATATTTGCCAACACACTCTGGCGACGCCAAATGTGTTTGGCGTGCGTAAAACAGCTTCAATTCTTTACGTACGTTTTCTAGTTGTAGATTCAACAACTTATGTGTGAATCTTTGTATATAAATCATTTTGTACACATTTAGCTCATATTATGTAATTTATCTTTCTTGGATTCTAGTTTATAATGGGTTTCGGATGATTATGTTTATGCTTGAGGTGTATGCAACTTAATCATTGTTGTTGTCGATTTCGAATCCGTCCTCTAGTCATTTAATAAGTATTTATCCTCAAATCAAATATATAACCTCTATAAAGTTCTAGATGGTTATATCATGTACTACCAACAAATATAAACCAAAATATGAAGCATTGAAGGTAATTATTTTTGTAACTTTTTAACCAAAGTAGTTAACTAATGGGATATTGCATTAAAAAGGGGACACGTGTGTGTGAAAGATTGAAGTGTTGATAAGAATAAAGAAGCCACATGAGGAACGTGAGCCGGAGCTACTGTCAGTCAGGCGCCACATTCTTCTTTACAGGGCCGGGCCAGCCCAAATGGCCCATCGCCTCCATTATTCTTACTTTTATACCCCATGTTTTAAACACGTATAATAATTGTCGCGCTCTACTGCTGATTATTGTTCTCCGTTTATATGATTGTAGTTTATTTATATTGGTATTTACTATTGCACATGCTCTAAGGTTATGAATTCAAATTTTATTGTGAATATAATTTTGATAGATTTATAAGTTGTTAAAAAAATATTATCTATATAATAGTTCACATATATGTAAAAAAATTATGAAACCCTGTAAACTATGTTGTTAAAACTATTTATATATTTATAAAGTTTATTTACTTTTAGTTTTTACATTTAGCTAAAATAATTATTATACCAACTAATAAATAATAAATTATATAAGTTCAATTAAAACAAAGGTAAGTGATGTAGTGGGGATTGAAGTTTGCTGGGGACAAAATTTCGTGTGGAATCAAAATCTACTTCAGACCATTTAATATTATTTAATCCCTTATTTTAACCAATAGCTTTTAGTTTATTTCAACTAATAGCAATAGCCTTTAGTTTATTTCAACCAATAACTTTAGAGTGAATAGTAAATGTTGAACCACAATTGTATTATAGGTACAATTATATAATTTATATATATTTAAATAAACTATATTTCGTTTGTTTTAATAAAGTTAGTGTTTTTCATTCTAATACGCTTTACAAAAAAATTAAATTATAATACAGAAATGACACCTATATTTATATGTTATTAGTTAATCCAGATCCAAAAGCCAATTTTATTTAAAATGGTGTATTTCCCTGCCCCTAAATTTCCACAATCATAACTCTATTCTAACTTTTGAACACTTTTCATGACTATCTGCTAAAACCGTACAAGCATAGTTTTAAAAAGTTCGCCTTGACATCACCGATTCACCGTGGCTCACCAAAGCTTAAGGTTTGACCATGTCATCACGTCATGGTTCAATGTTTGGGCGTAACGCTTGTTGTATGTTAAGGTTTAACTTGAGTCACAATCAATAAAAACTAAAATTGATGAAATATGTTGTAAATTTATAATTGAATATTTTTCTATATTTCTTTGTATAACTGTATATATATAATTATTATAATTTATATAAAAAATTTGGTGCAAGTCACTTATTGAAAAATGCCATGTTTCGTCATGACTCCTATGTCTTGAGGGTTGATGGTGTCAACTCTTCGCACCTTACATTTTTTTAAAACCTTGCGTAAAAGTTTACCAATAAAAGAATCGAACTCGTGACATCAAGAAAGTTATTACGGAGTTATTACCACTATATTATCACCTGATGGCAAATACTTATATGAAAGAAATGGGTGTTTACTATAAAAAATATTTTAATAATGACAGTCCTTTGATATGTCGATAAGAAATGAAAAGTTTGATTTATAAAAATGGAAACTAATTAGATTATGTATAGTATTCATATTTGTCTCCACGATTCTGTTATTTTCTTTCTATTTAAGGTTATCCATTAGCATCCTAAACTTATCATTAAGAAAAATATAGAATGATAAATAGAATATTCATTTTTATTGAAATTATTAAAACTCTTAAAATAAATAAATTTTGTGACTATAAACAACATACTAAACACAAAGTCCAAATATTGGCCCGATTATCTCGCCCAAAATATCGTGAAACAAACCACGAGTTTAAGGACTGTTTATGTTAATATCTCCAATAAAAAAACAAAAACTTCTATTAATCATCTTCTCCAAATTCCCTATCAATCTCAGAAACATTCCAATCTGAACCCACATGCGATTTGTTGATATTAAACATCCCAATTAATTAAATTTTCTAAATTCTTTTTGTCTTTTGTGTTGTTTTCAATTTTAAAAGAAAACAAGATGAATGATTCAGATGTATCGAAACAAATACAACAAATGGTTGCATTCATTCGGCAAGAAGCCGAAGAGAGAGCTAACGAGATCTCTGTTTCATCTGAAGAGGTTTTCTTTTTATTCCCGAATTAAATATATTTATATATTTTTTTTCTTTCTGTTTAATATATAATTTCAAATTTTTATGAGTTGCAATGAAATTTGTATTATTGCATGCATGTTGCTCATTTATTGATATCATGATTTCGTCCCAAAATTTTCATATTCCTAAAAATGTACGATTATTCTTTTGCATACGAGTTAGTATCATTTTGTGAGAGTATGAATTTTATGTATTTGGTGATATTTTTCACTATTTTCTATAATTGAGCATGTTTATGTTATTATTTACAGGAATTTAACATTCAGAAAATGCAAATAGTCGACACCGATAAAAAGAAAATCAAACAAGAATTCGAGCGCAAGACAAAGCAAGTCGAGGTTAAAAAGAAAATGTGAGTTTGCACACATCTCGTTAAGTTGTTTATACGAAGTATAACCTTTTTCATCGTTACAAATATATAAATAAGGAGATTTATGAAGGTTTTATGTCCTAATTATATGTTATGTTCGTTGTAGTGAATACTCGATGCAGTTGAATGCATCACGTATCAAAGTTCTTCAAGCACAAGATGATTTGGTAGTTGCCATGAGAAATTATGCTAGCAAGGATCTTCTTAATGTTTCTAAGGACAAAAATAAATACAAAAAACTTATGCAAAGTTTGATTGTTCAGGTGACATTTAAATCTTTTACTTAGACAAGTGTCATTGGTATGATCTGTTGTTCGTTACTTTTCTTCCTTGAACCGACACCATTGGCACAGTAGTGTCGTTTGAGACTCTTCGGTTTGGGGAAGTGTAAAGCGACGGGAGTGTGGGGTATATTTGTGGGTATTAGTATGTTTTTTTTTGTGTATTTTATTTCTAAAATATTAAGTGAATGTGTATTGTTGGCATAGTATGTCAGTGTCAACTGATGTGACGTTGATTTGGCCAAAAAAAACTGAAGTGTCAGTTGATGTCACGGTTGAAATCAGTCTTATATTTTGATGACTAATAATGTAGAGTCTACTAAGGCTAAACGAGCCATCCGTGTTGTTGCGGTGTAGAGAGATCGATCTTTCACTTGTTGAATCCCTTATAGAGGAAGCCAAAAAGGAGTACGCATCGAAAGCAAAAGTGCAAGCACCAAAAATCGATATTGATAAAAACGTGTTTCTCCCACCACCTGCAACCAATGGAGACCCACACCGTCCTTCGTGGTAATTGTCAATCTTTTATGAAAGTTTTAATCAACACCATTAGGGGTGAGCATTTGGACCGAAAAAACCGAACCGAAAACCGACCGAAATCGAACCGAAACTGATAACATGTTATCGATTCGGTTTAGTTTTGAAAATTCATCGCTTTTCGTTTTCGGTTCGGTTTTCGTAAAAGGATGAGCATTTGGCCTAAAAAACCAAACCGGACCGGACCGGACCGAAACCGAACCGAACCGAACCAAAACCGATAACATGTTATCGGTTCGGTTTCGGTTTTGGTTTTGAAAATTCATCGTTTTCGGTTTCGGTTCAATTCCAGTTCGGTTTTTGGACCATGCTCACCCCTAAATATCATATATTGTAAAAAACGAATTAAAATTAAAAGAACGTTACACCATACATAAACTAGGTTTTAAATTTTTTTGTTACTTACTCTCTAACTTATGTAATTTGTTAAAAAAATGTTTTAAAAGCTCTGGAGGGGTTGTGTTAGCTTCTGTGGACGGGAAGATTGTTTTCGAGAACACTCTTGATGCCCGATTAGATCTTGCTTATCGCACGAAGCTTCCCGAGGTATTTTTGTTTCAAAATTTATAAATTCATACTAAAGTTTTAGAGTTGATAGTTTATATGTTTGTTTTTGTTTGTATGCAGATTCGAAAGACCCTTTATAGAGCATAAACGTCATCTTGGCAAATTTGAGGTCCAAAATAAAATTCGACGAGTGAGAAAGTGATAATAATAATAAGCAACTCAGTGAGTTTGGCTAGAGGAGTCAAACTCGTTGATATTCTTTATTTATTCAATAAGCGGGATATATGGATAAGCGACAATAGTTTGATAGTTAAAGTTATCTTATTCTTGTTTTTAGTCTACTTTTGCAATTATCATCTTTCGATCTACTACCATACTTTTGTTAAAAGAATAATATAATTCTTGGATTTTAGTTATAGATAAATTCTTAAAACGGTGACAACAAGATCATATTATGTACAGCATAAGTTCAGCTATCTCAAGGAGTTGCACATTATGAATAAAGAATATTTTTTTGAGAAAAAGAATACAAACATCCCAGTTTATCTATATTTTAGTATGTTAAATTCCGTTGCACGTTATAATTTGGCCATGTTAAATTTTAGCATAATATAACAAGCTTTAAATATACAAGATACAACCTTTATTTTGATAGTTAAACTTATGAAGAGAGGCAAAAAGAGGCATTACTTTATGATCCAAAAAAATCCATAAGCCCAACACCATTTTCTAGCCCAATCTTAAGTCTCCATAAAAATAGAAAAAAATACATTAAAGTTTTTAAACTCCAAGCACAAAGTTGGTGGTAAAATAATATGCATTTTAACATCTTTTTAGAGAACAAAAACAAGGTATATAATTAAGTCAAAGATATTGCATGATTTACCTCGATCAATCAATTTTGCAAGATAAGAGGACCCGGTTTGGGGGTTAAAAGGGAAGTTAAATGCCATTTAACAGTACTGATGGACACTGCTTCTTGTGCCAAACATACGATAAATGTCTAACGCTAAGATTATACGTAATGAGTGACCGATATCATATTGGTCACCCTAGTCACCTCTGTGTCACATCAGCTTTCTCTCTCCTGATCAAACATATGACCAAACATTGACCAAACGCCCGTAATGGGTGCCCGATAACTCTTTTTTTTTAATTTCATTTAAAATTAAAAACATTACATTAACAATAATTAAAAATCATTACATTAATAATACAAAAAACATTATATAAATAAATTAAAACTATTAAAAAAACAACAAACTAAAAATCCAAATTATATTTGACTTTGATTGCCGTTTTCTTTCTCAAAACTCACTCAAGATAGGGGCCGCTCAAGTGGTCATGCGGTTCAACGTAGAATTTCATTTGCTCCATCTCGTGGCTTTCTTTTTGCATGGCCATGAAATCATTTATAGACGCTTTTCGGAGGTTAAAAAGTCGTGTGTGGCCTCTTTCCATCTGTCGACTAAATGGTCAACCACAGGAGGCTCACCGACATCTGAACCTTGAGCAGCTGATGATGACGATGCCGCTGCTTTTTTCTTCGCCTTGTCCCGCCCCATTGGTCGAGGGGGTGCAACTTCCACTTCTTCGTCATACTGATCTGCATTGACGCTGGCATGTCCTGAGTCGGACTCCTCTCCCGACGTCCTTGACTTTTTTACACGAGCCTTCGCGAAAATCGCCAATTGTTTTGGGTATTCAACATGCTTCCACTTTGGATGGTCCTTCAACAATCTCCAGCATTCCACCTCTGTGAAGTCCCCTACATGTTGAGCTTTATACTCACCACAAGCCCGCTCGTACAACATTTGGTCGTTCGTCCCACTTTGGTGTCTTTGTACGAGGTTGTCATAAACCGCACAAAAGTTTGCAATTTTAGGCCGGAGCCTATTCTTCCACTTGCAGTTTAGGGAGTCGTACGTGCGGTTCGTCACCTCCATTTCTTTCTCAATATAAGTTAACACATCCTGCCAAAATCCCCTGAGCACCCTGTAGTTAGCTTTCACGATATTTTCGGACGTGTTGATCCAAGCCTTGCATAAGGCTAGCTCTTCTGGTGGCGTCCATGTCGCGCTTCCGCCGGTCGTACCATTTTGCGGTGGTTGACGCCTTTTTGATATCTTCTTTGTCGGCGCTACAACGGGGGAGTCGGAAGACTCAGATGACTCGAAGTCGAGGGGAGAGGCGGGAGTGGCGGAAGAGGCGGAGCCCGAGCCAGTTTGTGTTCGTGGTTGGTATTCGAATGGTCGAGCCCTGCGAAAGGATCAAAGTTTTCCATGTTAGGAAATTGTTGGTATTATTGTGGTGGTTGTTGTTGTTGTGGTGGTGGTGGAAAGTATGGTTGGTATGGTTGTTGGTAGTAGGGGGAGCAAATGAATTATTTTGATAACCTTGTGGTTGAGGATGAGTTTGGTGTATAAAAATTGGTGGTTGAAAGTTGATAGAGGGTGATTGAGAGGGTGTGAGATTGTTTGGTTGTCGTCGGGATTTTGAAGCTTTGGATTTGGTAGCTTTGTTCTTGGAAGAAATTTTTGAGAGAATAGAGTGTGTGATTAAGTATATTAGAAAGAAATGAGAAGTGTGAAATGTTTGGTAAAAGAATTGGGTATTTATGGGGTAAAAAAAGGGGTAAACATTAAGTTTGAAAGGAGGTTTGGTTTAAAAATTGAGCCGTTGGAAGTTGACCCACAACGATCGACTATATGACCGTTAAGGCCTCGGGACGCGTCAACGAAGATCGGGTGTAATGGGGGGGGGGTGTTGTAAACTTTATATATTCAGTTATTAAATATTTAGACAATTACGATATTAAAACCGTATTTAATATTGATAATTCAATATCAAACCCAACAAATAAGAAATAACCAAATGGAATGAACGAACCCGATTCTTGATGAAATAATGAACCGCACGGAATTAAAATTTATGTCCTTTAAGGTTTATACGCGCTGTAATTTGCTGCCATCCTCATCGTAGAACCCCATGATTTGATGCAGTTTTTCGGTATGATTCTACAGCAATAGAGTTACCGATAACACAAAGTGACTACTAGGAAACACACGAATAATACCAAGACGCAACTAGAGTGTGGAGAGCTTTTCTTTTTGTGTTGTATATGAACTTCACAACTAGAAGCTCTTTATATAGGGAGTGAGCCATCAAAGCCATCAATACATTTTATGGAGAGTTAAGCAAGAGTTTTGTAACTCTTGGTTTGATATTCTTTATGAAGAATAAAACAATGGTCTTGTAAATCTTAGATTAATATAGCTAGTAAAGATAATTGCTTATCAATTAAGGCTTAACAAAAGACAAAGATCCACAACTCTTCGCGACCGATAGGAAATTCGCCAACTTGCAAATACCGTTGTAATTTCCAACCGGGGGGGGGGGGGGGGGGGACGCGTCGGGGTGGTCTAGGTGGCGGGTCGCGACCGAGTTGGAGGTCGGGCGTTACGTATAGTCTAATAGTTTAACACCCGCTAAATGAAATTTTCTTCTCTTTTTTCTTTTGTAAACAGCGATTGATTTATAGTATTTTTTGTGGATTTCAAATGAATGTTACAAGAGGAAGAATGTTTTTGAGGTTAATATTATAATTTATAATAATATTATGGAAAATGATAATGACAGCATTAAGGGCTGTCAATAAGAAGCCAAAATATGCATCAAGATTTGTACAGTAATTAATAACCACCCCTATATTTTATGAATCATCCCTCACTAATAAAAGTACAAATGATTTATGTATGCAACTACCTTTTAAATAAAACTATAATATTATATAGCAAAAAATGCTATAATTTGGCTTTAATACCAAAACGACACATCGACACCCTCCCTATTACCCTGTATATACAATCCTCATACAAAGTTAACTGTGTAACACCTCAAATTTTAATTCAAAATGTTGGCCAAAATAAAACATTTTATACATAGAAGAACATCCTCAAATTTGGATTTACAAAAACCTTGGTATGAAATCAGAGTATAAAAGTAGGTGTTACAAAATAGATCATAACCAAGCTAAGACTAAATCCAATCTAGTGTTCTTCTAATCTAGGTCCCGCATCTCTATCCATGCGTACCTAAGCCTTCGATCCCGAACCTGAGTACATAGCAAAACAAAACAAGGAGTACGTGAGACAAAACGTCTCGTGAGCTACATGGGTTTAGACCCCAAGTTAATAATAATAACCGAATGACAAACAAACAAACATGTAAGCAATCACCCATCTATCTAGTCACCCTATTGTGACTCTAATACCTTGCTTTCCTAGCAATCATATCTAGTTGTCGGGACATCCCCAACCAACTAGAACCACATTAACTTATTAACCGGGGATCCCCCGCATTAATAAGCTTCAAGGTAAAGGTAAGAGGGAATCGCCCAATCTACCTATACCTGCCTTACTCGCCGGACTACCTCCAGTTAGCAAGACTACTATCATGGAATGGGCTGATGGGGATCCGCCCAAATGCTCCCCATTCCATACCTCATGACCGGGGATCCCCCGAATCGTCACATCATCTCACCATATCATAACTCGATGGTTATGCCAATCTAGCTCTCGGCTATCACGTCTATCATCAAACAAGTTAGTTCAATACAACTATCGGTATAACTAACTACTAGCTACTAGTCTACACAATTAAGCAAATAAACCATAACACAAGTAATAAAATGTATTTCATAGGCTATGTACTCAGTAAATTTCCACACGTACTCACCTTAGCAATAAGATGCTCAAACCGTGTTCTTGACACCCAATCTCTTGCTTCTCAATCCAATCAACTTTCCAAGACTTCACCAAAAGCCTAATACAATTAACACAATATGATCAACATCAAATACTACTACTAATGTGCCCATCCATCACTAGATAACACTTACTAACAACTTTTCCCCGATTATGGTGATTTACCAAACCCTAGGTTTAACCAACCCTTAAGATTCTTACAAATCTTAACCATACACTTGATTCCCTTGTTAATATACCATCTATTAAGTGTATACAACATTTATTTCACCATAAATCACCAACCCAATAACTAGGGTTTCAAACCCTAGCTTCAAGATTCATAGATCTTGAGCTACAAAGATGAAAGAGTGAAGATATACCTTTAATCTTCCACTAGGAGTGAAATCTACCAAGGATTTGTGAAGAAATCAACCCAAACCAGATGCTATGCTCGAAAATCGCCAAGAGAGAAAACTAGGGTTTTGATATGGCATTAAATGAGCTCAACCCGTCTTTAATGCTGGTCGTCCAGAGTTCACGGCGCGAACATAGTTCGCGTCGCTAACTTTGCTTGCTCGGCCATACTTAGCGATCGTTACCCAGGCGCGAACTACTTAGCGACCCATGGCCAAACTCCCTGGTATCCGTTCGCGATCGTTATCTCGAGTTCGCGTCGCGAACTCCTTATGCAGCCAGGGTTGCACTTTTTCAACTTTGTCTCGACCCGGTTTCGCCCACAACTTTCTCGTACGGTGTCCAAACGACACGAAACCAATTTCCACGTATTTTATATGATTTATCCATAATTATCATATTTTTACATATTTTATTTATTTAAAATTTCGGGTCGTTACAAACTGTTCATTACAAAAAGTAACGGAATGGAGGCCTCCCATGGGGTTTGAACTTTCCACTCACTGACAAGAGACAAAATGTGGTTTTTACTTTTTGCACAGACAAGACAACAAAAGAGACCAAAGGTGGTTTATACAAAACCATGATTTCATTTTTCTTGACTTATTTTACTTTTAGTTTAATCATTGCAAATGCAAAATGAGAGAATTACTTGGGTTCTATTTACTTAAAGCATTTTATATTAAATAATAAATGAAACAAAAGCAATATAATTTTATAAAATTAAACCTCATTTTGAATTAGAACAACTTTGACTGTAAGGTAATACACATACACATACACATTTATTTACGTGTTATATGGTAGTGTAGAAATACATATAAGTAGCAAAATAAGTAACTAATAACAAATAGTTTTCAGAAAAATGATAATGTCAATAAATCTAACCAAACTATTGCAGCGAAGCGCGATCCCATTTTGCTCGTTCATATAAACTAGTCGTAAGATGTTTTCTAATATTTAACATTCCTCTTGTCATGAAATATGCCTCATTTAAAATTTTAAAACTAATAAATTTCAACAAAACAATAAATTGTAGCTTAAAATGGCATTTTTATAGTATTTCGAAAATACGAATTATCTCCTATTATAATTTGGAATTAACTGTCTTCTCTAATGGGATGAAAGAGTTGAAAAAAAAAAGATTCTATAAAATTATATATTTATTATGGAGATGACAAATCTATAGTTATATTAAGTATATCTTACATCCACGATCCATATCTTATTATATACTACATCCGTCCCAAAATTATTATCCACATTTGAATATCACAGCGTTTAAGAAAAGTACATTTATTAGACTGTACAACCAATATAATTTTATCTTTACCACATAAGTGTTTTTTGATTAGTTGAATTTTCAAGTGTACATCCATTTTGAGACATTTAAAAAAGGAAACATGGACAATAAAAATGGGACGGATGGAGTATTGTTTTATAATGTAACAACTATTCATTGATTTCCCTATTATAGAAATCATAGTAGTTATGACTAGCTTTTATAACTACTATCAAATTCACAAGTGTTACGATTATAGAATAAAAAAGTGAGTTATTCATGAATTCTCTCCAATAGAAACCGTAGTAGTTGACTTATTTAGTTATTTTAATGATAGTGCTTAACACATTGTAAGCGGAATATTTTCCATTTTCCCACTAAGTATAGCAAATTGGTGAGTGAGGTGGCGCCGTGGCGGTAGTGACGGTGGTGATCGCAGACGGTCAGTGGTGTTAGGATAAGTGGTAATTTTAACATTTTAAAGTTTAAAGGATTAATAAACAAAATTAGGTTAATAAGAATTGTAGAGGAACTGACTTCACTCAGACTTTATATAAGATAGGTCTCGGATTTGAATCCTTACTATTGCGTTTTATTTTGAGGTTAAAAAGTTAAAATATTTTTAGAATAAAAAGCTAGAATTAAGACCTATCGTTTTTAGAATATCACAAATGCTTTATTAATAGATAATAGATTTAAGAATGAAATATTATCAAAAATCCCTCTCGTGGTTAAGATGGCAAAGCTTGAAGTTTGTATATGTAAGATCACGGGTTCAAATCCCGTGTAACTTGGTAAACATATTATCATTATTATACAATTTGATTTTGCTAAAAACTTCGGTGAAAATTAACTTATTCTCGTGAAAGGGCTGTGGCCACATCAACATTCAAACACGCCCTTGCTAGAATATTACTCCCTCCGTTTCAAAATTATTGTTCACATTTGAATATCACACAGTTTAAGAAAAATGCATTTATTACACCGTGTAACCAATAGAATTTTATCTTTACCACCTAAGTGTATTTTGATTGGTTGAATTTTCAAGTGGACAATCATTTTGAGACATTGGAAAAAGGAAATATGGACAATAAAAATGGAACGGAGGGTATTAGAACTACCAGATAATATTGCAATAATTTGCCTTTAAAAAAAATATAAAAATCTGTAACCTGAAGTATTACAATAATTTTAGTATGGTCAATAATATCATCTCTCAAGTGGCCTTAGTAAAAATGAACCAAATGTTTTGGGTATATAATGAACAAAGGAACAAAAACCTGAATACATGAAAGAACACAAGTCAACATCATCCCACCCTAAAATTGACGCTATATCAAGAAACATGACAAATTTTCTTAAAATATCAACACCAATTTCATCATCAGACAAACAGAAAAACACGCACAATGGTGTCTTTAGTATGTGTATTCATGAGTAGATTATCCACAACCACCAACCATCCATATGCCACTTTCTTTATCTATGTCAATGAATTTGTTGATTATTCTACTTATGATAGTGATACATCCAGGTAATAAATTAGGTACTTTTTTATTATTTATTTTTATAATCTGGTGTGAACACACTGACAATTTTGGATATTTGACTAATTGAGGTTATTCAAAGATTGGGTGGGTTATCATAAAGAAATTATTAACCCCTTTTTAATAATTGGGATGTGATTCTTTTTAACAAATTAGTAAAGCTTTTACTATGACTTTTTTCTCTGTATGAGCTTGATTAACTCGATAAAAAGCTACAATCTTTATCTGTGAAGCTGAAAAATTCAGGACTTTTTCTGGGTTTTCCTCATAATTTTCTTATTTTGGAAATTAACTCAAGAAAAAGCTATAAATTGCATCTGTGAAGCTGAAAATTCAAGATTTTATTTGGGGTTTCCTCAAAATTTTTCTTGAGTTTGGAAATTAACTCAAGAAAAAGCTATAATTTTCATACGTGAAGCTGAAAAATTCAAGCTTTTATTTTGGGTCATCTCATTATTTGTTTAATTAAAAAAAATCGAGTATTTATCCAATTGTATGAAGTAAATTTCAAGTTCTTGATTTTGGAAATCACTGATTTTGGAAAGAACTGATTCAGATATAATTTCAAGATGGTGGGATTCAAGTTTGAATCATGTGGAAAATTGAGGTATCATTTCCACAACCCTAAATTTTTATTTTTGAAATTCTTTTTATTTACCAATATTTATAATGAATTTATGTGAAATTTAATTTCAGGATGATGGGATTCAAGTTCAAATCATGTGGATATGTTTTTGTTTTCATAATTCATTTCTTGATGATGATTGCAGCTGCAAAAGTTACCGATCCTTCTGAAGGTGAAGTGGTGAACCATTAATTGTTATAAAATTACTTATATACCCTTATTACCATTTCATCCCAACACCATATCATATTATTTCATTACTCATCTACAACGTTTTATTACAGTTGATTATCTGATTCTAATTATGAGTTTAATCTATAGGAATACACACTACATAATCAACAACATATATAATTTTTTTAATGTTTTTATTTTATTTTATTTTTAGTATCTGCATTAATGGCGGTTAAAGGTAGTTTAGTTGATCCAATGAATCATCTTAGTAACTGGAATAAAGGTGATCCATGTACATCAAACTGGACTGGAGTTATATGCGTTCATAAAACAAATGTTGATAAATATTGGCATGTTGAGGAAATGTATGTTTTCTTACCCTTTTTTTCATGTCACATTATGTTATCTTTTTATAACTATAATTTTTTAAATATTTTCATTTTTTATTGGTTCACAGACAACTACTAAACATGAATCTTTCAGGAAGATTAGCACCGGAACTCGGTCAATTTTCTCATCTGAAAATTTTGTAAGTCATAATATGAAATAAAGTTTTTTTTTAATTAAATAACAACGTAGTTTTACATGTGTCTCTGTTTAGTCATTGTACAAGTTTTTGTTACAAATTGAGTCATTAAAAGATAAATGTGTGTTTCATTTGGGTCATTTGGCAACCTGATGACACATTGATGTGGCAATAACCTGCCACATCATCGCTTTATCAAGTTGCTAAATGACCCAAATGGGACACAAAACCGTCTTTTAAATACCCAATCTCATTGAAAATTTTAGAATGACTACACAAGGACATATATGAAACTATTTTGTATTTTTAAGAAAAATATTATTTATTTAAATATTTAATTAACTCCCGATTTTGTTTTTTATTAATTGAAGAGATTTCATGTGGAATAACTTAAGTGGAAGTATACCCAAAGAGATTGGAAATATTTCCTCTTTGTTTCTCTTGTAAGTACAAAATTATAAGTTTTATTTTATGTGTATAATTAATTTTTATCATAAGTTTTATGTACTAATATTTATTATTTATTTATTAATTATTACAATCTTAACAGGCTTTTGAATGGAAACGAATTAACCGGAAGTTTACCCGCCGAGCTTGGATATCTTACAAATTTAGATAGGTTCCAAATTGATCAAAATCAAATATCGGGATCAATTCCAAAATCATTTTCAAATTTAAATAATATTAAACATATGTGAGTTAATCTCAAAACCATATTTAAAGTTCGTTTGTATTCGTTTTATGTGATCATATAACATCATCTTTGAATTTTGCAGTCATTTTAACAATAACTCGTTGACTGGTCAAATTCCTTTGGAACTTTCCAACTTATCTACTCTAATGCACTTGTAAGTTCTTTAGCTACTTGTAATTTCGACCCATTTTCTTATAAATGGGTTGACCCAGGTTGTGTTAAATCTCAAATGGATCAAGTAATGGGGACTGGGTCAAACGGGTTGAAAATGGCCCACAGTCCATTTACAATGACTGCATTCAACCTCCTAAATTGTTTTATTCAAAGTTTTATATGAATATTATTTTTGTAACCATAGTTAACACATTAAGGTGTTTGCGGGTCAACCCGACCCGACCCGATCCAGTTAGTTTTGACCCATAACTAACTTTTTTGTGCCATATTTCTAGGCTTTTGGATAACAACAACTTATCTGGATATCTTCCATCAGAATTTGGAAATTTTCCAAATATGCGCATAGTGTAAGCTTCTCTCTCTCTTATGCTTATAAGTATATTTTGACCATTATAAAATAGTTAGAAAATATATAAGAAGTACTCATATTTATATATATATTTAACATTTTTATATATTTCAATTGTGTTTTACAGTCAACTTGATAACAATCACTTTGATGGCGAAATTCCTTCTTCATATGGAAATCTGTCAGGACTAGTGAAATTGTAAGTGCTAAAAAAATAATTTTTATCATGAGTTCTTTCATGTTTATGTGCATGGATCATATTTTTTTCGTGTAGATTAATTAAATTAAATAATTTTATGAAATGTTTTTTTATTTTTATTGCAGAAGCCTTAGAAACTGTAGTTTGCAAGGAGTTCTACCTGATCTTAGCAGAATGCCAAAACTTAGCTACATGTAAATTTCTATTTTCTAGTCCATCTTGTATAGTTTTTTGTTGTTATTATTATTGTTAAACATAAAATTAAAACCACTTTAACATTTGTCTCCGTTTAGTCATTGAAAAAATTTCTACCGAAACAGGACCGGAAGATGACCCAATTTTCAGACATTTATGCAGTGTATATATACATATATATATGTATAGTGTAGAATTAAAATCAGAACCAATTAAGGCTACAGAACCAGCATAACTCAATCTAAACCATTGATTTTTGAAATGAAATGATCATGGAAGACACATTAATGTATTTGATGAGGGACCCCCAAATATTTATTTGCATGGATATCATTCATGCATGTATACATATATGTATAGATAACACTTATGTATACATACATGAAAACATATACATATATGTATACATGCATGAATGACATCCATGCAAACCAATATTTGGGGGTCCCTCATCAAATACATTAATGTGTCTTTCATGATCATTTCATTTCAAAAATCAATGGTTTAAATTGAGTTCTGCTGGTTCAGTAGCCTTAATTGGTTCTGAAACTAATTCAACCCTGCTATGTATATAATATATATACATATTATATACGTGATATATGTATGTATGATCTTTGAGTGATGGTTTATGTTTAACTTAACAGAGATATCAGCAGAAATCGACTCACTGGATCGATACCATCAAATAAACTTTCAAACAGTATGACAACTATGTAAGTTTTGTAGATATTTCCACTTTTCTTCCATTATTTTATTTTTAATTATTATTGTTATTATAATAATTATTATTATTATTATTATAATTATTATTATTATTATTATTATTAATATTATCATTATTATTAATATTATCATTATTATTATTATTATTATTATTATTATTATTATTATTATTCTGCAGTGATTTGTCAGATAACCTGTTAAATGGATCTATCCCTGAAAGTTTATCCGATCTTCCATATCTTCAAAAACTGTAAGAATTTTTTCACTTCAAATTATATATAAAAATAATAATATTAAGTTAATATTTATATTTAAGTTGTATAATTAATTTACAGGTCACTGGAGAACAATTTTCTTATTGGTTCGATATCTGCTAAAATATGGCAAAACAAATCCTTTGGTGCAACGTCGAGACTTTTACTGTAAGCAATATATATTTTTAATCCAGATTTCATCTTTCTTACTCGATATATAAACTTTGTTACATGTAAAAATGTCGTAATTTTCTGCAGTGATTTCCAAAATAATTCACTTTCGAATATCAATGGAGCTTTAAATCCGCCTGTAAATGCTAGCCTAAGGTATGCTGTCTATTTTAGATGATTCCTTTTTGAAATGTATGAGACGGGCAGGTGATAAGATCCGGTTATATTAGGATATTATTATTATTATTTAAGTATTATTATATTAGGATTATATTATTATTTAGTTTCCTTGTTTATCTAGGTCTAGGAATAGGGCCGGCTCTATAAATAGAGACCGATTCCCTCATTGTTTAGTCATTCAGAAGTTTAGTCGAATTATTTGTTTTGTCTTTCATTGTTCTTAGGGAGAAACTTGGTTCTCCAATTCCAGGATTATCAATAAAGCATTCGATTACTTTTGGCCAATTCGTATCAAATTGGTATCAGAGCTAGCCCTACGTTGCGAGGTTCCAACACTCGGAGTGGTGGCCTGTGGAGTGGTGGCTTGGACCCGAAAGGAGGGTGCCAACCGTGACCAACATAGCCGTGACCAACGAGCTCGGAGTGGTGGCCTGTGGAGTGGTGGCTCGGACCCGAAAGGAGGGTGCCGACCGTGACCAACATAGCCGTGACCAACGAGGACGTTGGTTCTTCAAAGCGTGGGGTATTGTTATGATCCCACATTGGCTAGAGTAAAAACTAAATGGTGGCTTATAAGCCTAAGTGTCCCCTCCTCCTTCAAGCTAGCTTTTGGGAGTGAGTTCTACACTTGGACTTATAAGCATGGTGCGAGCCTAGTATGGGATGGGTTCGTATCAGCAGGTTTGGCAGGTTGAAACGGGTCATTATTTAGTATGTGTTAAAACAAGGCAGGTTGACCCAAGAACACTATAAAATATTTAATGCATATTATATCATTAAACCAAGCGGTTTCAAGAGGTTGTATGCTCTAAAACACACAATTGACCCGTTTGACCCATTTGACCCGTTCTCTTTTTAGCAACTTTGGGTTATTTGTCAACATACTTTTCTGGGTGTTGTTTTTAGCAATTGTACAAAGTTACGCCGTATTGGATGATAAAAAGATGGTTTTATGTCCTATTTTGGTCATTAAAAAGATGACTTTTTTTAAAATAAAATATTTAAAAAAAAGAACTAAAAATTTATGTACAAAAACTTTAGATTTACAAGTAATTATAGATGTCAATCACAAGTAGCTAATTTAGAAAGTTTTAAATGACCCAAACAAGGACATAAAACCATAAACATTGACAAATAGAGAAGTATGTTGACTTTTCATGAACATAACTCACCCCAAATCAACCCGTTTCATAATATTCTAATGAACTCGTGCAATTATGTTTAACCAGGCTAAACGGAAATCCAATTTGTCGAAATTCAACCATACAAAACAAAGAACAATTTTGCGGGCCCAAAGATTACAACGATTACATGCCCGAAACCTCAAAAAACTCAACCGTATGCCCAACCCAATCATGTCCCACAAACAATTACTTCGAATATGTAACGGGCTCACCAATCCCCTGTTTTTGTGCTTCACCTTTAAGAATCGGGTATCGGTTAAAAAGCCCGAGTTTTTCTTACTTTCGCCCGTACCAACAACAATTTGAATCATATGTTACAAGTTCTCTTGATTTGGAATTTTATCAATTATCTTTTGATTCGATTATATGGGAAAAAGGGCCTCGTTTAAGGATGTATTTGAAGGTTTTTCCTAAAGCGGGCCCGCAAAATTCAAATACGTTTAGTAGAAATGATGTTTTGAGGATTAGAGGTATTTTTACCACTTGGGTGTTTCCCGGAAGTGATTTGTTTGGCCCGTATGAGCTTTTGAATTTCACTCTTCTTGGCCCGTATTCACATTGTAAGTGTTTTTGTATTTCTAGAGGTGTTGTTTTTGACCCGTTTAGTCATGAACGGGTCGATTTGGGAACGGGTCAAACGGGGTGAAACTTTTACCTTCTTTTTTTATAAAACCTTTTTTTTTTCTCTTTTTCTAATTATAAAACCTGTTTTTGCTTTATCTTTTATGTTTTTCTTGTAAATTATTTTCCTTATTGAGTTTATTTATTTAACTATATTATTATCATGTTCATTAATTCTAATTTGTTAAAGTATATTTCTTATATAGAAGATTTTAGTTTTTCTATCTTTTATGCTTGACTCAATACCGAATTTATTTTATTAAACTGTATTTTTAACTAATTATTATGTGTATTAATTCATCTTCTGTAGTTTTTGTAATCAATCATATTTAACACACTAACTATTTTACAAAAAAAATAGAACTTCTGGACAAAAAGTGTTTATGGCCAACTTAACACAACCCGTTTCGACCCGCACCAAAATTACCCATTTCGACTTGTTACCTGACCCACCCAATATTTACTAAACTTGCATTGTGGTTTTCTGTTAATTAGTGAATATTGGAACACCCAAAAATGGTATAAGCAAAGGCGTTTTAATAACTGCAATTGTGGTAGCGGTTGTTTGTGCTTTATTAATTTCTTCAATAATAACCGTTTTAATCAAGAAACGTCACGAAAGATACAAACACACATCATCAAGAAAATCTTTACGTAAGCTTCCAAATTTATTTATTTTTAAAATATTTTTTTTATTAAACCACTTAATATAATCTAAATTCTTGTATTAATCTTTGCAGTCTCAAAACTTTCCATAAACATCGATGGTGTTAAAAGCTTCACGTTTAAAGAAATGTCATTAGCGACAGAAAATTTTAGTAGCTCAAGTCTCGTTGGTAGAGGTGGTTATGGTAAAGTTTATAAAGGAATATTATGGGATAATACGACAGTTGCTATAAAACGTGCAGAAGAAGGATCCTTACAAGGTGAAAAAGAATTTTTGACAGAAATCGAGATTTTGTCAAGATTACATCACAGAAATTTAGTTTCACTTGTTGGGTATTGTGATGAGGAACAAGAACAGGTATTTTTTAGGTTTGTTATTTATTTTTAGGGAAAATTGTGTGTTACATAAACCTATTTTCCGTCAATTATTGTTAGTTTTTGCCTAAAATAATGACTTATTTATACATTTTGTGGGTGGTTAGTCATTGTTCAAATTTTTGTCCATTTTGGATAATTAGGAGATGTTTTTAACAAAAGGAAAAGATGTTTTAAAAATTATGATATTGATAAAAAAAATTTGTTAAATGTATATTTGAAGATTTTTAATATATAATAACTATTATTTAAAAATAAATTGATTTAAAAAGGTTTTAATGATCTAATTGGGACAAAAAAAATCTTGTAAAAAAAACTAAAGACAGTACAAACGTAAAAATAACGTTATTATTTTACACAAAAATATAAAGAAAAAGAAAAAAAGTTACAATTTATCATAGCTCAAAGGTGAAATAATACAAGTGTTTTTGTGTGACACTTATGCAGATGTTGGTTTACGAGTTTATTCAACGGGGGACATTGCGTGATTGGCTTAACGGTATGAAACTTTCGAGATTTCATGTTTTCATTTCTGGTTTATAGTTGGATTTACATTATACAAATGGTCCTTGTGATTTGCCAAAAAATTCACGTTTGATCCTTAAGTTTTAAAAATTACACTAATTGTCCTCAAATATCGTCCCTTGTCACGCTTTTGGTCCATAACTAAAACATCCGTTCAAAACACTGTTAAAAATCACTATTCTGTTGCGTGTTGGTGATTTTGACGGTGCGTTGGACAAACGTTTAGTTTAGACCAAAAAAGGGACGATACTTATAGGACAATTGGTGTGATTTTTAAAACTCAAAGACCAAATGTGAAAGTTTTGGCAAACTAGAAGGACGATTTGTGTAATTTATTCAGTTGATTATATTATTAATTTGCAGTAACCGGTTTTTAATGTTTGGATAAATATATATATTCTGATTATTAGTTTTTTATACCGATTGCAGCAAGATCTGGTGAATCATTAACTTTCCGAGCAAGATTACACGTGGCATTAGATTCAGCAAAAGGAATTCTTTATCTTCACACAGAAGCAAACCCACCGATTTTTCATCGTGATATTAAATCAAGCAATATTCTTCTCGATTCCAAATTAACCGCTAAAGTTGCTGATTTTGGGCTCTCAAGGCTCGCGCCAGTTTTGGATGATAATGGTGTTGGGCCAAATTACGTATCTACCCTCGTTAGAGGAACACCCGTAAGTCTTATTCCATCTTTTTAAATGGTTCTAAGAGAAAGGGTAACTTAGTAATTTCAAGTTCTTAATTCTGTTCACTTTATAAATGTTGTTTGCCATTGTAGGGTTACCTTGATCCTGAGTATTTATTGACACATAAGTTGACAGACAAAAGTGACGTTTATAGCCTTGGAGTTGTACTTTTGGAGATATTAACTAGCATGAAACCGATATCACACGGGAAAAATATCGTTCGTGAGGTATAATGTCTCTTTTTACATCGATTGAAAATAATGTATAGGTTTTTCTGTCTAAAAATGTATTTTTACATTTGTCCTTATTTATTGGATCATTAAAAGATTTGTGTCTCGTTTGGGTCACATTCGACAATCAGGTGACACAAACGGGACACAAAACCATCTTTTAACGACCCAGTTAGACTAAAATGTGTACAATAATTCAACCTGGACAAATGTAATGTAAAAGTACATTCTTATTCTAGGGGAAAATAACCATTTTTGATAATAAAAAAATGTGATTTGACTTCTTTTTTTTCAGTTGAAAATAGCTCATCAAACAGGAACAATGTTCTCAATCATAGATAACAGAATGGGTTCATACCCATCCGAATGTGTTGAAAAATTTGTATCTTTAGCTCTTTCTTGTTGCAACGATAAGCCCGAAAAAAGACCATCAATGTTAGATGTGGTTCGGGAACTCGAAAACATAATAGAAAAAATGCCCAAAACGGGTGTTGACTTTTCAGAGCCCGAGTCAAAGTATTTTGTTGAATCTTCGTCCACGTCATCATTTTACAGCTCATCAAATGTTCCAGGAAGTGATCTTAGTAGTGGCGGTAACCCTATTGTTTATCCTCGGTGATAAATTTAGAAATTTTGCACGAAAAATATTACGAAATCGTATATTGTATAGACGGATTTGTTGTACATTATCCGTACATAATTTTTTTTTTAAAATGAGTCAAGTGTAATATTGTACTTTATAAAAGTGTTTTTATAAGGTTTTATGCAATTTTTTGGTACCATGGTATTGACAACAAGATTATTATATCCGCAGTTTTATCTTTTATGTATTTTGAATGTGTTTCATATCACGTTTGACTATTTGACTCGTTGTCTCCTTACTTTTAACCCATTTGACCAGATAAAAGAGAATGAAACGTTTGACTTGTTTTGTCGTTACTTAAACATATAATCTCAACGCATTTGATTAAAACTGGTCAAAAAGTTCTCAAAATTAGCAAATGTGAGTATGTAACTACTTCAATAACCTAACCAAACCGCTCGGAACCAGATCAGACCTAGAAAATGATTTCGGCTGGACCGATGACGTCTTGGACCGAACTGAGAATTGAATTTTTCTTTTCAACTTTTTTTCGGATTTGAACTGGACTAAACATGACTGAAAACCAAATTTGCATGAAATAGAGAACCTGACTGGTATAACTCGGTTCAGTTCAATCTGATTCTTCAATCATAACATTTACAATTATAAGGATCAAATTTCAAATAACAAAGTACAAATAACTAACAAAAAAAAACAAGATACGAATAAACTAATATATTTAACAGTCTCACATGAATAAATCCAATAAATCTTAAGTTTACAAATGCATCACCCAAAAGCACAAGAAAAAAGAAAAAATGAATCATTCCTTACTCTAAACTTTATACTCCCTTTTGTATCTACCATTCTATTTTTCTTTTTCTTTTTAATTAAAAAAAAAACAGAAAATTGAATAAGAAACTCACCAGTCAGAAGAGTCAGCCTATACATTTCATTTTTTTCCTTTTTTTAACAAATAATGCATTATATTATATTTATATCGATTTTCATGTTTGATATTATTCACGGCCGGTTTTTGCACGTTTCATGCCACTTGTGTTGAATGGTGACACACTACCACTCGGGCCCGGGCTTTCTTCACGGAAATTTGAGTTTAGCATTGCTAGTTCTCGTAATTGTTGTCTTTTTATATAATCCTCGGTTTCATCCTGTAAATAAATAAAAAATAAATAAAATTATGACATGTTGAATATTTGATTTTTAAGGTCAAGTAGACTAATTTTCAAATTCAGGATTTTTTGTGAGTTTTTGGGGGGTATTTTGGTAAATTATTGAAAATGTATAAAAATTGTAAGAGATAGAAACATATCGGTGTTGGTTATTAGGGAAATTTACATCACTTGTAAGTATTAAAGTATCCGTTTGACTTTGAAAGTCAAAGAGTAAAAGAAACTGTCCATTTCTAAAGTAGACAACTCTAATCAGCAACAATAGAATTATACAGTTAAAAAAGTCACCAGAAGTTTATTGTTAAACGTTTGACTTTTCAAATTCATGAATTTCCTGCATTTTCTGTATGTTTTCAGGAATATTTTGATGATTTTTTCCATTCTTATGATAAAAAAAATATTTTCTATCAAATCTGACGTTATAATGCAGCCCATTTGACTTTTTCAAAAGTCAAAGTTCTAGAAATGATACATTTGATTATATTAGTCGTCATTCTTTGACTTTTTATCATAAGAAAAACTTCTACTTCCATATTTGACATGATTAGAGTTAAATTATGAAATACCGTCAAAAACTAAATGGTGATTGTCATAAATATAACAGCATACTTTATGTTGTGGCCCATTTTAGTAAGTATTCCCTCCGTCCCACAAAAAAGTTCTCATTTCTCCTTATAATTTTGTCCCACAAAAAAGTTCTCATTTCTCAAATTTTAGGGGCTCACTTAATAAAATAATATTATGGGTTTTGATAATGACAGCCCTTAGGGCTGTCATTAAGAACGAATAATAGGAAGATTATTTTCATATTTACCCCCTGTTAACTTCATTAGTCAACTTATTTTCCTTAATTTAAGCACCATTTAAAATCCTCCTCCAATCAGAATCAAGATTGTTCATTCTTATCCGTTCTTATTGACAGCCATAAGGGCTGTCATTATCAAAACCCTAATATTATTACCAAAGATTTCACCAATAAAACACTTTCTCTCTCCAATCTATCCTTATATTTTAATCAAAAGTATTAGCAAGGACCCCACCACTAACTATCACCTAAAAGTTTGTGCCCAAGAGAAATGAGAACTTTTTTGTGGGACGGAGAGAGTATTAATTATTTTCTTTAAAATCCACTTTGGTAATTACAAGTTTTTTAGTCTACCTACTTTTGCAATTATAGCTTTAAAAAACTATAAAAAATTAATTACATAGGGACATAAAAAGAGCTTTCTTAATAACTAGATTAGGCATGTGCGCGGAGTGAGAACCGGAATTTTCGCAATTCTTTTGACTTTTTCGGTTTTGGAATGGAACGAACCGAACCAGAATCGATTTTGCAGGAAAATTAAAACCAATAACCGAACCGGTATTTCAGTAGTTTGCACAGGCCTAAACTAGATAGGAACAAAAAAAAACTTTAATTACTAAAACAATCCAGCTAAAAAAACGTGTAATTACCAAAATGGACCATCTCCTAAAGTATAATTTTATTAGACGACTATTTCCCGTAAATAGATAATTAAATGTAAATACTAATATAGAGTAAAGACGATAATTAAAAGAAAAATACCACAGGTTTGAGCAATTCTTCTATTATTTCTTGTGCTTGCCTTAATCTCAAATCCACAACGGTTGCGGGTAAATCAGCTTCAATCAAGATATGAAGTGGTTCATTTAAATGCTCATAGCCCGGTCTTCCCCTTAGTTTTTCTTCCTTTTATTTTAAATATTAAATTATAATATTAGAATTAAAAAATTGCATGAGAAAATAATTAAATTTAATATAATATATGAGAGAACCTTATCAGGATCCTTGATTGATCCTTTTCCTCGTATAAACACACGACAACCCGTTGTAGCTTCTATACGTTTTAGTGAATTGCCTCTCGGTCCCAAAAGCCGGCCCACAAAGTTAAACTGAAAATTCAAACATAAAATGTTATTATTTATTTATTTTTTGGGTTATATTTATAATGATAAATAGATATAGGCCCACAAAAGGGGGAGATTAAAAAGGAAATTATAGAATTTAGAGGTGGCAGTTTTGACCCATTTATATTGAAATGAGTCAATTCGGGTTGTTTATAATTGATAATGGTCTTAATTTATAAAAGTAGCTACATGTGACACGGGTCAAATGTAGAGAACTAGCCAAAATGGAAGCGGGCAATGTAAAAAACTGCCTAAAAACAAAACGGGTCAAAAAGAGCCAAAGAGTTCAAAGGTCACCTAAATAGCTAAAAAATGAAGCGGGTCAAAACTGGTCCAATGAGTCAAAGGTTGCCTAACTTGTATCTGAATGCTTACAATCTTCTAGATCGCCTAATTATATAACTTCTTAAATTATTTAAACAATATAGGTTTTGTAACATATTTAATGCATCAATCCTGAAAAAATACCTGTTTTGACTCGAACCCATTTTGGCCCGTAACCCAAGTTATTGACCCGTCCATTTTACCATCAGGAATTAAAGCGTGTTATAACAAACAAACATAACAATGGTACGATTTTTAATATATATCTATAATAATTGTAACAACTTTTTGAAAGCTTACATTTGGGAAAGAATCAACGGGAATCTCTAACCGCAAGATTCGTTTAATGGTGTAAGAACTAGGGCTTGCAGGAGCTCCTTGCCAGTCCATTGTCATTCCACTTGACCTCTGCTATGACACAAAGGTAGCATTAGTAATTATTATTTTTATTATTAATATTATTATTATTTATTATTATTATTATTAGTAATTACTTGTTGTGGAAAAGCATTCCAGCCCATAATTCCTGGCCCGGGAACATGTGGCATAAGATCTGAAGAAGCCATTGGGCTCGGGCTTCTGTGTCGCAATCTGTCAAGCTCATGAAACCCTTGGTTTTGCAACATGCTAGAAACTCTCAATATTTCTATATTAAAAAATTAAAATAAAAAATCAATACGTTAATCATAATTACAAAAAACAACAATTTTTACAATAAAATAATCTAAATTTCAGAACATAAAATATTTTTAGGGGAGTGTATTGATTAAAAAATAGACTTTGGGCGACTTTCAACCTGTTTGGCCCGTTCCAATTTTATATTCAACATGTTTGAACGGGCTAGCATAACCCTAAAGACCACGAGTACATGATACAAGCAAAGTGACACTAAGGTGGTGTTTGGTTGAAGCCTATGGGAATGAATGAATGTGTATTATTCTAATAAGAGTGTTTGGTTGATGGGTATGAGCTTTTGATTCAACACACAATTTATAGCTTACAATATTCTTTTAAATTCTTGTAAACGATTAGTAATTGTACTCGGTTTTTCGTTCTACTCAAGTCAAACCATAAGTCAATGATCAATTTTTTTGCCTTTTTATGGGCTCAATATTTTCAATTCTTCAGACTAGTGTTCTTTAGTTAGGTACTCAATAAAGGCAGAAACTTTAACCGCCTAACATAATAAAAACCGTTAAAGAACAAAAACCCTAAAAATTAAAATCATACAAAAATCATAAAAATTAATAAAAATCAAACCTTGATTCAAGAGTCTGGTGCATAGGGGGAAAACTTGCAAAAAAGGTTGGAGCTTTTGATGCTCAGCCAATAATTCAGACAAATATTGACTGCAAAAGATAATATCAACAAGAAAGAACCCTAATTAAGTAATTATTAATCAAGATTTCATAAGAAAAACACAAACTCTATTAAATAAACTAAAAACCCCATTAAAAATCACTAAAAAGATTAGCAAAAGATTAACAAACCTATCAACATCTCCATTAGTTCTAACCTGTGGAGAGACAGTTCTTGATGGAGAGAAATTCGGATTATACAAACCTGACATGGATTTCTTGTTGTGTGACCAAAATCCACCAAAAGAAATGGTGGAAAAATAAGCATAAAAAGGGAGCAACAACAGAGGAAGAAAAAGGTTTTTATTTATATTTTTAATTTTATTTTTTAATTAATTAAATTTTTTTGGCTATCTTTTTGCTGATAAATAAGGGGGCAAGAACAGTCCAAAAAGGTCTGTCAAGTTTAGCAGAAAATTTGAGGCAATTATTTTCGTGCTTGTTTGGTTTAAAAATATTATTATATTCTATATTTTTGAAGAAAAAAATGGTTTTTTAATATAAAAAGGGTGTCAGCAGGACTTTTTAAGGTTAAAAAAAACAAAAGAAATAAAGAGAACAAATATTCCCTCTACCATCCCATATTATGTAAATGGGTTTTTCTAACGTATGCCTCTAGGGCATACATTAGATGCAATTAATGAAGTACTTATTTTTTTAATATATTTTAAATAATATTAATTAACTCTAATCTTTACCATTTTTGAAAATACATTAAATATAATTTATAGTTTATATGGAAATTCGATGTTCATTAAATGCACCTAATGTATGTCCCAGGGGCATACGTTAATTAATATATTTTGAATAACATTAATTAACTCTAATCTTTACCATTTTTGAAAATACATTATATGTAATTTATAGTTTATATGGAAATTCGATGTTCATTAAATTTATAACTAATAGTTATTTTAAGATAAGCTAATATCAGAATTATTTATTGTTTACTAATTACCATTATAAATACTTTAGAGATTGACTTAAATGCGTACGTTTTCTGTTTCAAGCTTGTTAAACAATATACAGTGTATGAAATTGTCCATGTATGTAAGTAATTAAGTAATTAATTACTTAACTTAATATATAATTTAAATTAAGTAGTAAATCACGAAATCTAAAACACTTTTTTTTCCTTAAAACAAAGTAATATATTCTTATCTTATCTTAACTAATATAATTTATTTTAGTATTCAATATTGATCATGACAAGAGGACGAAAAGTAGAGAAGTTTGACTACGTAATTTTCATTGTTAATTGATTAATTTACATAAGGAAATTAATGTATTTCTAGATATTTATTAAATATAATATTGTTATAATAGAAATTTGTCGAAATCATAAATTTTTATACCAATCAACTTATAATAAAATTAAAAAAATACTCCCTCCGTCCCATAAAAAGTTTACATTTCTCACATTTAATGGACCCCCCATAATAAAATATTATTATTGCTAATAATCCCACCATTAATATCCACTAACTATCTTTTTCTCTCCAATCAAACTTTATATTTTAATCAAAAGTATTACTAGCAACCTCACCACTAACTATTATTTAAAATCATGTGCCCAAGAGAAATATAAAATTCTTTGTGCGACGGAGGGAGTATGTAATTTGAAATGATTTTAAGAAACAAGTGCGGTCATTGAGGTGGGGAGAATCTAGTCATAAATGGACACGTGTCAAGCATGCAGGCAAGAGGTTAGAGTTAAGTGGTGGGTCCCACAGCCAGCATGCGGCCAATGAGCAATTGATGTGGCCAACGGAGTCTTAGCTGGAATTACAGGGTGGCTTGCTCGACACCTTCCACCAACCGTCGCCGTTTTGTTCCATCACAATTCACACACCATGCTTTTTTTTTTCTTTTCTTTTTTTTACATTTTCATATTTACTTTTTTGTATCTTGATATTGTATTTTTAAGTAAATGAATTACTCCTATTTTTTTATACATTTAACACGTGCTTAAAACTTTAAGTATCTATATTAACATAAAAATTAAGTTCCAAAACCAATGTTACATTTAATTTTATTGCCATTATTACTCCCATTACAAAAAACGTTTTTGGAGTACACGAAACGAATACCACAACTACTACCACAATTACAAACGGATACAATGAATGTTTTAAGGGATCCCATGTTTTAATGCCAATTACAAACGGATGCAATACAATATTAAACGGATACAGTGAATGTTTTAATGCCAATTACAAACGGATGCTATACAATATGTATTCCAGCCCTTCTCTATTCCAGCAGCCTTTATTTGATCCCTCCCTTTCAAAAACAGTAAATGAATACATCAAAAATGTCTTTAATTCAGGCCTTTCAGTGCCTAGAAAAAACTGAAATAGAATGTTTAAAGAATGTTTGAGAATTAAATAGAATGGTGAATAAAAGCTAGATACTAAATGCAACATCAAATATGAAATAAATGGAAGAAGTTCAAAGAATTGTATGTTACGTTTTAATTGTCCTATAAAAGCATATGTATCAAAATTCAAACACACAATTTCCCTTACAATTGGCAAGGTTCCTTACAATATGGATCAAAGTTTGTGCTTAGTATGATCTAATTTGATGTTCCACTTAGAATTTCTAATATATAACTACAACTACCATTGTTTATATTTTGCAGATCTAGGCAACAACATCAACACCATCCTATCCCTCTCTAACATACTAACAGACTTGGTACTCCCAGATCCAGGTAAAAAGAAATATACCCACATTATGTTGTTAAAAACTAATGCTTTATTTATAGATTTACAAAATTCACAAAACATTATCCTCATTGATAAAACCATAATCGTTGTTGAAACTATTTCAGCCAAATTAAAATATACTTAAAGTAATGTAATAAATTAGTCAACGAAACAAAAAACTGATCAATTGATAATTACCGCGGTGCTTCCCTGTTTATCAGGTTCCAAGAAGATGATGCCAGGTGTTCTGATGATGCGATGGACTGGGGAAGAAACTCTTTATCCACATCAATATAGGTAGCATATACGGTGGAGGGTGGCGAATGATTCTGAGGAGGGGGAGTGGTGGGGAAGAAAAACATGCATAACCTCAAATTTGAAGGAATCGAGTTGGAAAACGCCGGTTGAAAACGTGGAATCATGTGTTTTCCGGCAGCGATTCGAAATGACGATGTGTATGTGGGTGAGCCGTAATTCAAACGACGGGATGAACCCAATTGAAGCGCATGTGACCAGACAACGGCTTTTACCAAACGACGGGATGTAACGTGATCCATGAGTGTTTAAGGCCAAATATGTCAGCCCAGTAATCGTGCGAACCCATATCTCTTCTGTCAGTCTTTGAAGTTTCCTTTCTTTGAAAACCAAGGATGAAGCTAGAATGTGGAGTACGGAATGAAAAATAGCTGGACCTATATATTATTGAAGGGGGCTCTTATATATTTTGCTGCTGGGCTATGGTTTTGTCCGGCCCACAAATTGCAAAGTCGTCCATCAACATTATTCAAGGCCAACTATCATTTTATTTAATTTAAATCAGTTAAAAAAATCCTTTAATAACAAACACTTATGTAACTAAAACTTACAAAAGCTTTTAAAACGGCGAAGTTAATTTATTGTTTCATAAATTATGATGCATTTTATTATGACTAATAACATCAAATACTTACATATTTTAGTAAATATTTACTTTATTTAAAAATTTCTCATATTGTCTCATCAGTAGTTATACTTATAAAGGAGTAGCATTCAATTAGCCAACCTTAAAGTATTAAAATACATTTCAACTTTTAATAAAAGTTAAAAAATAATTATAGAGCACATTTTGTAGTGTTTTTAAATTTACAAAATAATTTAGGATCATCCTCGACTGCACAAGGTTCGGGTATTGGTCCTAGAGCAGAGGACAATGCAAGACGGGCATTAACTGGAAAAGTAAAGGAGAACAAACTGACAAGGTATTTCATTCAAACACCCTATTCAACCCAATCACGTTCCTAAAGTGTATTCATGTTAAAACATAATACATGTTGGTCCATAAAGTATTTCTTCTTATGAATTCAGGGACGATGAACACCGACCTTTGAGAAAACCCAAAAAAGGCGGAAAAGAAATCCACAGGTATGCTTAGCATAACATTTGTAAGAATATCTTAATTCTACATGTGCCTAACATGAAACATTTACTTTTAAAGGCGTCCAAGTCGTTTACCATTACCTTGGACCTCCATCAACAAAATGCACAAACTGACAAACATTCATGTGGAGTGAAGAACGAAGCAAAAAAGCAAACAGAATTGTCAATCCAACATTTTCCATGTGTTGTCAACATTTTGTTATGCTAATATAAGCACTTATGTTTTCATATTTTACGTTCTCCTCCGACACACTTAGCTTTGTCCATACTTTATAGTTGATACTTGATACCGATAACTCCTTATTGTAAACAAAGCCCGTGCATCGCACGGGCCATGCTGCCTCGTATATGTAAATGAATGAATTATTTAAACGTATTTATGTTTCATAGACTTATAATTGCATAATCCTCGTGTAATCAGCTTAAAAGAAGAAATATTTATTGTCTTTATTAATAAATCACTTCTTTTGTCAAAATAATAAGACACATATAAGTATCTTCTTCTAATTTGATCAATTTATGCAACATAACAAATGTTAATATGTAGTAATTAGTTGATTTTCTCTTATTTTTTTAATTTCAAGTTGATGAATGAATAATATTATTTAATTATAGTTAAAAAGACATAATGAAAACGGGAATATATTTTTTGTGAAATGGACAAGAAGTCCACACCGTATAAAATAATCAATATAATAATAAAGCTATAAGCACATGATAGTAAAAACACTTATTTAAATGTATAATTAATACTTCCTCCGTCCCAATTTTATTATTCACATTTTATTTTTAATATATTTTAAAATTATTGTTAGTTTGAAAATTTCACTTATCAAAAAATAGTTAGATGCTAAATATAAAATTCTATTAGTTACACAGTGAGAAAAAATTGTATACTTCTTGTATGTGGAATATAATTTTAGAACTGAAGTAGTATGAAACTACAATACACAAAATATTATATAATTGAACAAACAATTATTGCAACATGTGCAATATTTCTCCAACTTCGACCAAAGGTATCCAATGAATTCTGAATAACAGGCAAAATGTGTTTTGTAACGAGGGTAAAAAAAATGAATTATAAAGCTTTGTTGAATAGAAATACATGTTTTGAGAATCCAAAATTTGTAGTCTAGTTGTATTGATGCATGTAAGGTTATGATGTTGCTCATGGTATAATGGTCATGTGTTCAAGTTCCGTTGTAGACATATTGTAGTAGATTATGTGACGTTAAAAAAAACATGTTTTGAGAATATTTTTATTTAGAGCTAGGTAATAAGCCAAGTCAACTTATTTGAAAAGTATTTGAACTCAACATGATATAAATCGAGTTGAGATCAAAATTGAGCTCGAGCTATTCGGCTAGCCTTTTGAGTTTAGATTAATGTCAAATGTAACACCGTAAAATCTGAACCATTTTTTTTTAACAATAAATACGGAAGCGTTTCAAAACTACATATATATAACTTGTTATTCACAAGTTATAAAAAACGTAAGATGTATAATTTTAAAAAAGTTAACTTTGCAAAATAGTGTTACTTAACATTACGGTTCGACATCAAAATCATTTCTTTAAGTCTTGGTCAATCATGTTGGAAAAAGTTGTGATAAAATGATTTTTCACCAACTTTGGACCTATAAAATTATATATATATTCGTTATATATAGTTATTGGTTGGTAGCTTTGTGTTCTCCTTTGTAAGAGCTACGCAACGGTATTTAGCATGTCCAAAGTATAGTTGTAGTGAATGAGATATCGACTCTCAAAGTAGGGTGTTTGAAACAAGAAATCTTGGAAGTGAGATGTTGGGAGAGTATCCCACATTGGAAAAATGACAAACCATTTGTTGGTTTATAAGGTTGGAAGTATGATAGAGGATTAAATCCTTATACATGGGTTTTACCCGCATGCCTACGCGTGCAAATAATTTGGACCGAGTGGCTCGAAATGGCTTGAACTCATGTGCGCCCGGGCGACCTGCGGACACGAATGCAGCTCCGAAATCCCGGGCTCGTGCGGGTCAATTTTTTGCATCTTGTCGACACTGCAGTATGCTCGTACTGATCAGTATGATACTGACCTCCTCTGTACTGACTGGTCAATACCGACCACATCGGTACTGAGTTTTTCGACATGTACTGCGCTGCAGTACTGACCTGCAGTCAAATACTGAGTTCCTGCGCTAACCGGCAGTCCAATACTGAGTTCCTGCGCTGACCGGCAGTCCTGCGCTGACCTGCAGTACTGACCTGCGCAGCAGACTTCCTGTACTGAGTTCCAATACTGACTAGCTGCGCTGAGTTCCAATACTGAGTTCCCGGACTGACTTCCAATACTGACCAGCGCTGGCAGTTACGAAAAAACGGCTGTAATTGCAGATTACTATTTTGATTTCTCGTTTAATGGAATTGGATGCATTTAATGTTTTGATTAACCATTACTTGTCATTCTACACTATAAATAGAGACCTTGAGTTTCATTTGTAGACACACCGAAATTCACACATCTTTCTATCTTGTGAAAAACACTCTCAATCTTGGTAATTGTTCTAGCTTGGATTATATCCGGTAGTGTAAAACTACTCGGTTGTTTTACCATGGGAAATAGACAACGAATCTATTTTAAGGTGATCGTTAATTTCACGAGACTCAACCAAAACCTTGTTCTTGTTTGTTCTATTTATTTGTTTCAATCTTTTGTAAACGTTATTCGTCAATTTCCCTTATTGTAATTGTATTTTATTAATAAAAATTGGTATTAGCTCCTACAAACTTAAAATAGATTTTTCCTCTCTTTGCTAATACCGGTTAGAAAATACAAAGTCTTTTTTCGGTTTTTTGCTTCTTAATAGCATAGATTCAAAAAAAGTGGTGATTGAAACGTTTTATAAAACAAAAAGGTTCAATTGAGTTTTAGAAAATTTCCAATTTTGTTTTTGTTTAAATTTTTAAATCAAATTTTTGGATTTAAAGTTTATTATATCAAATTTTTAAAGATTTGATTTTAAATAACTTGATATATGGTTTAAAACAATTTTGGATTTAAAAATTTATATTTGGTGACATTGGTTGTAAGATACAAGATAGTCATAGACTTCTTGAGTTGATACTTGAAATATATCTTAGTTCTAATTGAAATAAGTATAATTGTTAAGGCTTCTTGGTCAAATATTTATATTTTTTATTTGATAAAAATGACAAATGTTGTGACAATGCCTAATATGGTAATGCATATGAAGGAAGATGTGCATATTGTGGCTATGATTTCCGATTTGTCGGAAGTTAATTTGGTGGGAAACGATTCAAGTGGATGGTATGTCGATACGAGTGCAACTCGTCACGTGTGTTTCAATAAAAGTTTGTTTACGACTTTCAAAGATGTTGAAAATGGACAAAAACTTTTTATGGGAAACTCAGCTACCGCGGATATCAAAGGTGAAGGAAATGTCATCTTAAGGATGATTTCCGGAAATGATGTCACGTTAAGCAACGTTTTGTATGTTCAGGCGATTCGTAAGAATCTTGTGTCCGGATGGTTGCTTACTAAGTTTGGATTTCGAGTTGTGATTGAATCCGATAAGATTGTATTATCAAAAAGTGGAATGGATGTTGGTAAGGTTTATGCCCTTAATGGTATGTTCAAATTAAATTTAAGAACTTTTAAACGAAATTTTAATAAAAATGTTACTAATGTCGTTCATTTACTTGAAACGTCAAATGTTTGGCATGGTCGTTTAGGCCATGTAAATTTTAATTCAATTCGTCGGTTGATTAAATTAAATAGCATACCAACATTCCACATTGATTCGAATCACAAATGCAACACGTGTGTTGAAGCCAAACTTACGAGAACATCATTTCGATCAGTTGAAAGGAAAACCGAACCACTTGATATGATTCATACGGATGTGTGTGATTTAAAATCAATTCCTACCATGGGTGGTAACAAGTACTTCATTACGTTTATTGATGATTGTACTAAATATTGCTATGTGTACTTACTTAAAAGTAAGGATGAAGAAATTGCGAAATTCATTTTGTACAAAAATGAGGTTGAAAACCAACTTAATAAGAAAATCAAGGTTGTACAAAGTGATAGAGGAGGTGAATATGTTTCTGCTTTTGCGGAAATATGTTCTCAAAATGGAATAAGACATGAACTCACTGCTCCTTATTCGCCACAGCAAAATGGTATTGCCGAGCGAAAGAATCGTACCTTGAAAGAGATGGTTAATGCCATGCTTATAAGTTCGGGGTTAAACCACCAAATGTGGGGGGAAGCCGTTTTGTCGGCTAATTATCTTTTAAATACCATACCACGTAAGGAAAAGGATGAAACACCGTATGAACTTTGGTTTGGAAGAAATCCTTCGTATAAGTACTTACGAGTGTGGGGGTGCCTTGCTAAGGTAGCCATTCCTCTTCCTAAGACTCAAAAGATTGGGTCTAAAATGGTTGATTGCATATTTATTGGTTATGCACATCATAGTAGTGCCTATCGTTTTCTTTTGCATGAACCTAAGATTCCCGATATACACAAAAATACGATTATGGAATCAAGGAATGTGTCATTTTTTGAAAATGTGTTTCCTTGTTTAGACAAAGAACAAGGAAGTTCGTCTACACGTGTTGACGAAGTTGTCCATTATGAGAGACAACAACAACCTCAATTAGAAGAGGTTGAGCCTAGAAGAAGTAAAAGGGCAAGGATTGAAAAATCCTTTGGTTCGGACTTTGTCACATATATGGTAGAAAGTGAATCACGGACCTACCGTGAAGCGGTAACTTCTTCGGAAGGACCTCAATGGAAAGAAGCCATCAAAAGTGAGATAAATTCTGTCTTACAAAACCATACGTGGGAGCTACTTGATCTTCCTCCGGGTTGCAAAACTTTAGGCTACCGATGGATTTTTAAGAAAAAGATGAAAGCGGATGGTTCCATTGATAAATATAAAGCGAGGTATGTGATCAAAGGATATAGACAACGTTCATCAAATGGATGTGAAAACCGCCTTTCTAAATGGTGATTTAGAAGAGGAGATTTATATGTAACAACCAGAAGGCTTTATTGCCCCTGTTCAAGAGGCAAAAGTATGTAAACTCGTTAAATCATTGTATGGATTGAAACAAGCTCCTAAACAATGGCACCAAAAGTTTGACAATGTCATGCTAGAAAGTGGCTTTAAAATTAACGAGTGTGACAAATGTATTTATGTGAAAAACACAAGTCATGGATATGTCATTCTATGTCTTTATGTAGATGATATGCTTATCATTGGAAGCAATGATAAGATGACTCAATCTACATAAGATATGTTGAAGTCAAGGTTTGACATGAAAGACATGGGTTTGGCGGACGTCATTCTTGGAATCAAGATAGTACGCACCCATGATGGACTTGTGCTAAGTCAAAAACATTATGTTGATAAAATTCTTGAGAATTTTAGTGCGGGAGACACTAATAAAGTTAGTACTCCAAATGACACATCTCACCATCTATATAAAAATAGAGGTGAAAGTGTTAATCAATTGGAATACTCAAGGATTATTGGTAGTCTAATGTACTTAATGAGTTGTACAAGACCAGATTTAGCTTATGCTGTGAGTAGGCTAAGTATGTACACTAGTAATCCAAGTGTTGAACATTGGAAAAGCATTACTAGAGTACTTCGGTACTTGAGGTACACTAGAGATTATGGATTGCATTATACTAGATATCCAGCTGTGATCGAAGGATACAGTGATGCGAATTGGATATCGGATATAAAAGATTCCAAATCTACAAGTGGTTATGTGTTTACCCTTGGAGGTGCGGCTATATCTTGAAAGTCGTCCAAGCAAACGGTTATAGCTAGATCCACAATGGAATCCGAGTTTATCGCCTTGGATTAAAGTGGTGAAGAGGCGGAATGGCTACGCCAATTTGTGGAATGTATTCCAAATTGGTCTATGCCTTTGTCTTCCATTTGTATACATTGTGATAGCCAATCGGCTATTGGTAGAGCCAAAAGCACAATGTATAATGGTAAGTCAAGGCATATTCGACGTAGACATAATTCGATACGACAACTACTCTTAACTGGAGTTATCACGATTGACTATGTAAAGTCAAAAGATAATATCGCGGATCCGCTTACGAAAGGCTTAAGCAAAGAGTTAGTTAATAAGTCGTCGAATGGAATAGGACTAAAGCCCTTGTAATAAAGTTTATGCGAAGGAAACCTAACCTAGTTGACTGGAGATCCCAAGATCTAGGTTCAATAGTACAACCTAATTGTATAAACGAAGCGATGTCACTGTGGGGGTAACGGAATTCCTCCAAACATTCTTAAAGTGAGTAAATTTTACTACTTCCTAGTCTATTCCTAGTTCAGTAGCAATGAGGATAAACACTATGGCTTTTAATGATTCCTTGTAGAGAATCACCTATGTGAGAGAGAAGTGGGGTCGCTTCGAATGGAATTGTTGGGGCACAATTCTTATTAGCTCTTGCAGAACCAGGCAGTGTCCATGACCAAGACGGGCACGATAAGAGGATATGAACAAGTTAGGGAGAGTCTTGTGAGAATGTATACTGTCGTCTACACAAAAGGCGGATTCAGTTCAAGGACATCGCGTCTACTGATTGCTAGGAGAATAAGTGTGCTTCTCAAGGGAAGGTTCAAAGGCTAACACCTACCTATCCTTTGCAAGACTTAACTGTTGAACATTTATCGATATTTTGTGGTGTTTTCAATCGATCTCTATTCATGTGGGGGATTGTTGGAAAAAGTTGTGATAAAATTATTTTTCACCAACTTTGGACCTATATAATTTTATATATATTCGTTATATATAGTTATTGGCCCGAAATGGCTTGAACTCATGTGCGCCCGGGTGACGTGCGGACACGAATGCAGCTCCGAAATCACGGGCTCGTGCGGGTCAATTTTTTGCATCTTGTCGACACAGCAGTATGCTCGTACTGACCGCCTCAGTACTGATCAGTCTGATACTGACCTCCTCTATACTGACTGGTCAATACCGACCACCTCGGTACTGAGTTTTTCGATACTGACCTGCTGTCCAATACTGAGTTCCTGCGCTGACCTGCAGTCCAATACTGAGTTCCTGCTCTGACCGGCAGTCCTGCGCTGAACTGCAGTACTGACCTGCGCAGCAGACTTCCTGTACTGAGTTCCAATACTGACCGGCTGCGCTGAGTTCCCGGACTGACTTCCAATACTGACCAGCGCTGGCAGTTACGAAAAAACAGCAGTAATTGTAGATTACTGTTTTGATTTCTTTTTTAATGGAATTGAATGCATTTAATGTTTTGATTAACCATTACTTGTCATTATACACTATAAATAGAGACCTTGGGTTTCATTTGTAGACACACCGAAATTCACACAGCTTTCTCTCTTGTGAAAAACACTCTCAATCTTGATAATTGTTCTGCCTTGGATTATATTCGGTAGTGTAAAACTACTCGGTTGTTTTACCCTAGGAAATAGACAACGAATCTATTTTAAGGGGATCGTAAATTTCACGAGACTCAACCAAAACCTTGTTCTTGTTTGTTCTATTTATTTGTTTCAATCTTTTGTAAACGTTATTCGTCAATTTCCCTTATTGTAATTGTATTTTATTAATGAAAATTGGTATTAGCTCCTAAAAATCATTCCTAATCTTAATCTCCAAAAGACACATCCATCTACAACCTGTAAAAGATTCAAAATAGTGGGGGATTAGCACGAAGCTAAGTGAATGAAAATATAACATTTTATATTGTCTAAGTACAACAATCTCGATTCACAATCTTTAAAGATTTACAATCTTCACAGATTCACAGTTTTCACAGATTGACAAAAAACGAGAGTACTGGCGGTTTTGCTGAACATTACAACTATTGTGTGCCTAACAACAGCTTACCGATAGCCCTTTACTCTTTAGCAACGGTAAAGCTTCCTTCAAACACAACACATATGCCAAGGTACAATTACCGTTATCTAACAGTAAACGAAAGCCCAGCCCCCTACAGCCAGGCTGCCTCTACTCTTTTCCATGTGCACATATCATTCATGTACACATATCATTCAATTAGCACATAGCCAGTTAATTATCATTATACCATTAATACTGATCGTGAAATAAAGGAGCAGTACTGACAGATCAGCACTAACTGAATTAGCACTAACTGATCAGCATTAACGGAATCAGCATTAACTGATCACATAAACTGATCAGCATTAACTGATCAACACTAACTGATCAGCACTAACGGGGTCAGAACTAACTGATCAGCACTAACGGAATCAGCACTAACTGATAAGCACTAACGGGGTCAGCACTAACAGGATCAGCACTAACTGATCAACACTAACTGATCAGCACTAACGGGGTCAGCACTAACAGGATCAGCACTAACTGATCGACACTAACTGATCAGCACTAACAGGGTCAGCACTAACTGCATCAGCACTAACTCCAGTTAGAGATTAAACACTTTCAATTGCAACCAAAACCATTGCAATTTAAACAATACAAAGGTTATAAATCCACTCACCTTTGTCAAGTCTCTTTTCACTCAGTTGTCTAATATCACTGAGCCTCTTTTCCTTTTCCTGATAATCAAAACAATACCCGAATTAGTAATCATGTTTTATCAAACATTTCAATTAACTAAACCACAAAACACTTGCATCTAGTAATATAAAACAACTATTTTGACTTCATCAAAGTTAACTAGTAAAAATGACTTTTAACATTCCCGCAACTGACAAACAAAAAAGGAAGTAATTATCTCCAGCATATATATATATACTTTAGTTACCTCCGCGGTAACCCTAACACATTCATATACATCGATCAACTCCTCGGTAATCCTATCATATTCATTCATAGCCTATTCGACCCGTCAAGTTGTTCGGAATGCCTCCAATCCAACGAGACCCCATTTTTGTCCTACTAACCAGAATGCCTCCGATTCAGTAGAACCCCCTTTGTCACAGTGTTCAGCCAAAGTGACCTATCTTTATCTTACTAACCAGAATGCCTCTGGTTCAGTAAGATCCAACATCTTGTTGGGTGATCGGAATGCCTCCAATCCCTCAGTTTAAAAATACCATGATAATCCAGAATGCCTCCGAATCTATCACGTACCTGTCCTATCTTAATCTACCCGTTATAACCACTACATGTGACTATATGTCACATCAATCAACAATGTCGTATGACCGTCACACAATATATCCGTATACTAATCTTGGTTAGTATTCACTCAATCAAATCAACTAGTTCATATATAATAAATAACTACTTTATCATTAATAATCACATTTTAAAGATATTTCTTTACCGCTATGTGCCTAGTTTTTAAAAGTCTCATGTACTCCCCTTAGCGATAGCTAAATCCATATCGTGTTTATCAATACGAATCCTTGCTTTCCGCCTTTGGAATATCTCTAACTTTTAGGTCCTTGCAACCTACCAACATAATCATCACAATTCTAGTTATCATCCATAACTAGACAACACATAATTTCTATTATCATCTTTAACCACCAAGTTCATCCAACTTGGTGGAAATCCCAAAATCTTAGTTCCAAGGTTTCACCAACGAAACCTAAACCCAACCACAACCCAAGGTCGACATCATTGGTCTACAATATTAGTCTCATAACACTAATTAGTCACCAACACCATTTTCCCCAAATTTTGGTGACATTCAAAACCCTAGGTTTAAGCAATCTTAAGATTCTTACAAATCTTAAGCATACACTTGTTTCCTTTGTTAAAATATCATCTATTAAGTGTATACAACCTTTATTTAACCATTAATTAAAAATCCAAGAACTAGGGATTCAAACACAAGCTTACAAATCCATGGATCTAAAGCTACAACTACAAAGGAGTGAAGATTTACCTTGATCTTCAACAATGGAAGCAAAATCACTTGATTTGGACCCCAAAATCAGCTCCAAACGATCTTTTTCACTCAAAATATGTATAAGAACTTAGAGAGAGTTCTAAGGTTGAAAAATGAGCATAAATGGCTGAAATCCCGTTTTTATTATGTTTCAGCAAAAGTTCGCGCCGTGAACTTTTAGTTCGATGCGTGAACTTTGGCCAGCAGCCTTTGTTGCCCTTTTCGACACGGTTTCGTCCGTAACTTTCTCATACGAAGTCCAAATGACACGAAACCAATTCCAACGTCTTTTAAATGATTTATCCTTATTTATAGTAATTTTTCCATAATTTTATTCGATAAAAATTTCGGGTCGTTACATTTCCATCCAAATCTTGACCCATAATTGGTTACACCAAGTACCAAACATTTAAACACTCGATAAAACACAATGGAGACGCGATTAAATATTTTACTACATTTATTCCTCAATATTCCAATTTAATTCATTAACCAAAATTTTCGGTCGTTATATCAATCATTCTATTAGTAACTATAACACTTCACAAACATATTCTAACCTAATAGAATCATCAATTTCGGTTTTTTAGTCAAAACCCACCAAGAACACATAAACCATAATTCACCAACTTGAACAAGAACACATAATTAAAACCCTAACAAAGAAAAGAAGATTACTCACTTGAATCCTTTGAAGAATTTCGAAATAAGGATGAAAATATTAAAGATTATAAGCTTGAATCTTTGATTTTAAATCTGCCCTTTTTCTCCTAACTTGACACATCCACACAACGTGGCACAAAGAGAATGACCCAACTTTTCATTTAACACTGTGTTATATAATATATTTAATTCGTAGTTAATTCATTTAAAATATTCAACTAACTCCGTTTTCAACGATAAAGATATATTTGGAAATTTGGTTCAAAAATCAATCTAATGATATAAAAATCATTAAAATATCTATATATTTTAGTTTTAACTAATTTTAACCCCTTGGTTAAAATAACAATTAATTCAAATAAATTAATAAATAATATTTTTCACTTACCGAAAGTGATAAAACACTAGACCGGGTTTCAGGGTGTTACATCAAACCTCAAAACTAAGTCTTATCGAACTTGTATTTGTTTTTTTTTTTGTTTTTTTTACTATTGTATTATCAAGGCTGAAAATATTAAAGATTATAAGCTTGAATCTTTGATTTTAAATCTGCCCTTTTTCTCCTAACTTGACACATCCACACAACGTGGCACAAAGAGAATGACCCAACTTTTCATTTAACACAGTGTTATATAATATATTTAATTCGTAGTTAATTCATTTAAAATATCCAACAAACTCCGTTTTCAACGATAAAGATATATTTGGAAATTTGGTTCAAAAATCAATCTAATGATATAAAAATCATTAAAATATCTATATATTTTAGTTTTAACTAATTTTAACCCCTTGGTTAAAATAACAATTAATTCAAATAAATTAATAAATAATATTTTTCACTTACCGAAAGTGATAAAACACTAGGCCGGGTTTCAGGGTGTTACATCAAACCTCAAAACTAAGTCTTATCGAACTTGTATTTGTTTTTTTTTTTTTTTTTTTTACTACTGTATTATCTATTTATATCTTACTCGTTAACTCTGGTTGAACCAAATCAAGTTTGAAAGTATCAGTTAACCATAATTAATTCTTTGAGCTTGAATTTGGAAATAAAGTTATTAGTCTTCTGTCATTTGTATGGTCACAATAGTTTGAAATTTTAATCAGAAAAATGTCTAGATATTGTAAGCATACAAATTTTGCTGAACAATATTTAGAAACCAAAATGAACTAAAAGCCATCTCTCCTCACACTCATATTAGTGTTGTAACTCGTACCATACATGTCTATTAATATTATCTCTAAATACAAAATTCTAAAACTAATCCATCAAAATGAAGTGTGCAAACCCGAATGTCCAGGTCATATTTGCTGTATGTGGATAAAAAGCCCAAAGATAAATGATTTAGTGGCCTAATTCATAAGCCTAAAAAGCAACCTAATAATACAATTGAAGATGTATGTGAAGAAAAGATGTATTTGATTAATTTTGAATGGATTAATTTGCTTAAATTCCAAAAGGCAATATACATTTCTTTTAAACCATTAGAAAAGGTGGTTGTACACTTGTACCCAAGTAAAGTCCCCCTATCGCTATTATCTCATTAATTGGGTTATTTCTCCAATTTCTCTTCTTCTTCATCAGATATTTTTATTCTTAATTTTTAAATTCTTCCCTTTCGTTGTGAAACTGCCTTCTGGGAGTAAAGAACTTTTTTCTCTTCTATTATGTTGTCATATAATTGACTTATTATCTATGAGGGTGTTTGGCAAAGCTTTTAAGAGCTACTTATTGACTTATTAACTTTCTAAAAAATTAATAAATTAAAAATTTGTTTGGATTTGATAACTTATTGACTTCAAAAAGAAGTTTTTGAGAAGCAAGGGACTTCTTACTTTTCAAAACTCTTTATTAACTTTTTGAAAGAAAAGTTATACTCTAAGTTAATAAGTTGGTTTGCTAAGACTGTGAGGTATGGGCCGGTGGAGTGCCCGACGTGGTGTCCACCTCTCCCCCCACGGCGTGGCTTAAACCTGGAACACCCCCCCCCCCCCCAACGGCGTTGGGGGTCGGCGTGGTGAAAGCATGCAACGGGCAACGCGTGGCCACGGGCGTGGTTTGATCGATTTTGAACGAAAAGTAGGCGTTGGACGGCTCTTTTAGCCGTTGGAGATTTAAAAAAATAAATAAAATTAATTAATGAATTTAATTTATTTATTTCCTATATAAACACACTCAAACATTATCAAAACACTACCAAAACACACCACAACTCTACCAAAAACCACAACTCACAAATAATGAATTATCTTGGTTTATCATCTGACGAGGATGATGCGTTTATGCTAACAATATACGAAGAACTCCTCGATGATTTATCCGACGATGATGAAAGTGAAGTCTTTGACACTAGAACCGCGAAGCAAAATAGAAATCGAGAAGCTGGACACGAACGGCTATATCGAGATTATTTTGCGGATTATTCTGTTTATGACGACAACGATTTCAAACGAAGGTTTCGCCTGAGCAAAAATTTATTTATGCGCATATGTAGCGCATTAGAAAACATGTATCCTTTTTTTCAATTGAGATATGATGCTAGAGGTAGGCGGGGATTCACTGCTTTGCAAAAATGTACTGCAACAATTCGAGCTATGGCTTACGGGTCATCCCTAGATTCTCTTGACGAGTACCTACGCATGTCTGAAAGAACTGCTAGGGAAAGCATGTATAATTTTTCACAAGGTGTTTTGGAAATATTCAGACCTATTTATTTGCGAAAACCAATAGTAACCGATGTTCAAAAATTAGACGAGGCACACGAAGAGAGACATGGTTTTCCTGGAATGCTTGGTAGCATTGATTGTATGCACTGAGATTGGAGGAACTGTCCACAATCGTGGAGAGGTGAGTACACTGGAGGACATCATGGAGTACCGTCGTTGATATTAGAAGCTGTTGCTTCCCAAGATTTATGGTCTCGGCATGCTTACTTTGGGGTAGCGGGTTCTAATAATGATATTAACGTGCTTGATCAATCACCAATATTCAACGACTTGTTATCAGGAAAGGCACCCGATGCTCCTTTTACGGTGAATGGCAATCCATATAGATTCGGTTATTTCCTTCCCGATGGTATATATCCTCGCCATGCGACATTTGTCAAAGCCTATCGACATCCAGTTGATCCAAAAGAGGTCTTGTTTACCAAAAAACAAGAATCCGCACGTAAGGATGTGGAACGGGCTTTTGGAGTTTTAAAGTCCAAGTGGCACACTGTCAAAAATGCGGCCCGTCTATATGACCTTGAAAGATTAAGATATATTTTGTATGCATGTGTAGTGATGCATAATATGGTTGTCGAAGATAAAGGTCGGATGATTTCTCCATATGTGCCGGACGGTCCCCGACATGCGTTGTATATACCGGGAACGGCAGAATATTTGCACAGGGTTGTCGACATTCGAGACGAAACAACACACGAATGACTTCGACGGGACTTGGCGGACCATCTCTACAACAACGCACTTGCCGACGATGAAGAGTAATAATTTATTTTAATTATTGTAATTTTTAATTTTAATTTTAATTTCTAGTATTTTCATTTTAATTTAAAGTATTGTCATTTTAATTTTATTTAATGTAATGTGATTTTAAATTATATAAAATATTAGTTGTGTGTAAAATAAATAGAAATGAAATGATGAGATGGAAAATAAAATGGTGTGTTGTGGTGTGATGGGTATTTTCACCAAATGATGTGGTGTGGTGGTGGTGTGGTTGTTGAGGTGGCGATGATGTGACAGGAAAATTGGGTACCACATATGATACCCATAACCCCATAGCCTAAACATGCCCTATGTCGTCATATAATTGCTTCCAAAACTAGGGTTTATAAGAATAAAGTTAGCAGATGAATTATACCTTAATTCAACTTAGGGTTTCTTAAACTGGATTTGCCTGGCAGACAAAAGCCCGTAGACTTCTTTTCTTTTAATTACTTTACTGGTTATCTAGAGAATTAGGGATTACTTGATATGGGTAATAATTTACTGTTTAATTATTATGGTTATCTAGAGAATAGGGATTACTTGATATGGATTTGCCTGGCAGACAAAAGCCCGTAAACATGTGATTGGAAAAGGCCATTAAACAGTAAATTGTTGAAACAAATACGTATATGTTTTACAAATCCATATCAAGTGATTGTATATTTAATTACATTTGATATTTTAGTTCAATCACATGTGATTCAGTATGCAATCACATGAGATTTAATATGCAATCACATTATGAGTATTAATGAAAAAATAATAAAAAAATATATTTTTTTAAAAAATAAAAAATATTTTTTTAAATGACCAAAATACCCCTCAATTAAAAAGTAGAAAAATTAAAAAATCAAAAATAAAAAATAAAAAAAATAATAAATATTAAAATAGATGATAAATAATAAAAAAAAATCAAAATTTTTTGAAGTGCCAAATGACCAAAATACCACTTTATGTATAAAATATGTGATTAATCTTTACCATTAGATCTTATTAATCAATTATTAAGATCTGTTCTTCGGGACTTGATAAAAATAATAGATCTCCTTAAACGTTTGTTTAGATGTTAAATGGGGATTAGTTGATGGATTTAGTTATGAATTGGTTTATTCTGGTCATATTTCATCTCAGAATAAACAAAATGAAATTCTCACAATCACCATCTGTCACGTGGATAAAAGCTTCATGCATAGCAATTGAACCAAATTCAATACAAGTATGAGAGTGAACATGGTAACTCCACCATTTTAATATGGTCAATTGTTATAAAATAAATATGTATTTTAGGTGGTTGTTCATTTTGATAATTAGAAGAAAAATTATTTTTGTTTTGGTAATTACAAGTGGTGGAGATAGAGTGCTTTATTAAAGTTTTTTTTATTCCTATATGGTAAAACAATATTATTTTTTGCTTATGTGGGGTATTATTTTATATTTTTAACACTATAATTATCAAAATAAGCTGGCTCAAAAACTTATAATTATCAAAACATACCTTAAGAAGTTAAAATTTCCAACTGATTACTGCCTAAATATATATTTATGGCATCAGCCCTTTAACAGTGCAAAGAAATTCAATTTCTTCCCTTTTTTTCACTTTAATGTTTTTTTAGAATCTTCAACTTAGTATAAAATATGGTTGTAAAAATTATTTTGAAATATGTATAATATAATAATTGACGTAATTTTTATTGTGTAAAAATCAGATCAACATTAGTAAGCAAACAATATAAAAGGGTACAAACACCAATAATTAATCAATCAATATCAATTAATTATATAAGAATAATGATACTTAATTCATTAAAAAAATGTATGTATTATTACGGAGTAAAAGATAAACAGAGTACTTTCATAAAAAAATTTCAACAAAAATTAAGTAAAAGAATGAGTTTAAATGATAATATACGTGTATATAAAAAGAAGCTTCAAGTTGAGTAAGGTAAATGAAGGGTATATCAAGCAAATAGTACATCTTATCTACCTCTTTCCCTTTCTTTGTCATTTACCACCTATTATCTGAGGTTTCTAAGAACTCACAGATTGATATTAGAGCATCTACAATGGTTAAGTGTTTTGAATGACTTATTAAAATTGTCACATAGACACTCAACTTTGATAAAAAGCTTTCAAAAAAGCTTTTGCCCAATGGATGTAATTGTAGTTAAAGCTTTTTGTGTGTCTTGATAATAACTTATGGAAGAAAAAACTTTTGAAGCAAAAGCTTTATGTTAGAAGGTTATTTACCCTCAAATAACTTAGAAAAAAGGTAAAAATTTTTACAAAAAGCTTGCATTAGAGATGCTCATATGGCACAACAAAAAAACCACCAAATTCCACAATATGATGCAATTATCTCCAAATTCATACCCCACAATCTTCTTTCATGCTTTCTACCTTGTTGGAGCAAAACACAGATCAACTTATTACTGATGCTGCAGTTAGTACTGACATACTTAGTACTGATGGGGCAGAACATGTTACTACTGGAGAAGTTGATACTGATGATACTATAACTAAGTTACTATTGATCATGCAAAGATTGAAGATACTACTGATCTTAGTAGTTACTACTGACGATAGTTTCTGGACTTACTACTGGTCACCAAACTTACTACTGATGATATGAATTCATTACTGGTGATTGCAGAATACTACTGATACGCGTTTTGGAAGCATATCAAGTCCGAGATCTTCGTAGAGATAGTTATAGAATGTAAATCAATGTATATTTTTATTTATTCGATGTAAATCAAATCCTAGAATAACTAGGGTAAATAGTTTAGCTTCAAGGACTATTATAAATAGTTCCTTACGAATTGTAAACGTACGTGTGTATTATTAACTTGATAATATACATTGAAGCTTTTTGTGAAACTGTGTTCGTAATACTTTGCATGTTATTTACAGTTCATTGTTCTTAATTACATTGATATAGTGTTGATCCGCTGCAACTTCTATATTCAATTAGATCTAAGGTGTTTATTAACTTGTCTATAGTTAATCGATCCTGACAAGTGGTATCAGAGCATATTGGTTCTAGATCTACTATTTGTTAAGAACAACAAAAAGTTTTAATCTTTAAAACACACACATTGTTAATCATGTCGGATAACAATGAAAGCACTCAGGCCAACAAAATCCCCATTCTCACTCCCAATAACTTTGGGATGTGGAAGAATCGTATTAAGAAATACATGCTTATTACAGATTATTCTATGTGGGAAGTTGTCCTTGAAGGAAACAAAACTGGTCCTGGTCAAGCAAGCAGCTCTGCAACTGAGGCAGACAAACTTAAGTGTGAGAAGGAAAAGAAGGACAAAGGAATCGAACTCAAAACTCTAAGCACTCTCCTACTGGCCATTCCTAATGACTATCAACATCTCTTTGTTGAGTATGATGATGCAAAGATACTATGGGAAGCACTGGAGAAGAGATTTGTTGGGACCAAGAGCACCAAAAGGAACATGAAGTCTGTTCTCAAACAAGACTTTGAAAATTTCAAAGGAAAACCCAATGAAACACTCACTCAAGTGTTTGACAGATTCAACAAGCTAATTGGTGAACTTAACCAGGTTGGGGTTAAGATGGATCAAGAAGATGTCAACATGAAGTTCCTAAGATCTCTTAGTGAAGAATGGGCCATGTATACTGTGGTATATAGACAGAGAGATTCACTAGAAGAAAAGGAGTTGGATGAACTATACAATGATCTCAGAGTATTTGAAACCGAGGTAAACCAAAAGAACCCTTCTATTTCTTCTAATAATGCTGCATTTGTCTCTAGTACAGGTCAAGGTCAGGAAACCTTCACAGGAAAGGCTGCAGAGTCTGAGGATGCTGCAAGAGAATCCTTCTTCACTAGTCATGTGCATACTGCATTGATTAGTGATGACTTGGAACAATTGAACCCAGATGATCTTGAGGAGATGGATCTTAAATGGCAGATGGCAATGCTGAGCCTAAGGACAAAAAGATTCTTAAAGAGAACTGGTAGGACAAGCCTCAACTTCAACAAAGGTGACAAAGCTGGATTTGACAAAACTAAAGTCAAATGTTACAACTGTAACAACCTTGGTCACTTTGCAAAAGAATGTCCTCAGCCAGACAAAAGATCAAAATCAACTGCCCTTGTATCACAACAAGGACAAGGCTATGACTGGAGCTTCCAAGCAGAAGAGCATGCTCAAAATCAAGCTCTCATGGCCTTTACTGACAACAAAACTGAGGTAAAACCTAAACCTTGTACTTCTGAATGTGCTAAAATTGTTAAAAACTTAGAAAAAGAAAACACTAAATTAAATGAAGATTTAGCAAAAGCAGTCAGAAGAAATCATGAGTTTGATAGTGTGATTGCTGATCAAGAACATCAAATAAAGGTGTACAAGATGATTGATCAACGGATCAAGGAAGAATTGCTTCAGGCTGTGGATGAGAAAGAGTTTTATGAAACAAAAAATAAAGAACTAACAAGTAAATTAGAAGAATGTCAGCTTGAAATTGAACAAAATAAATTAACAATTAAAAAGTTTGAAAGAAGCACTAAAATTCTTGATGAATTAACTAATAATCAAACTACAGAAAAGGTTGTTCATGGGGTGGGATATCATGCTGTACCACCTCCACATAAATTCATTCCTCCACTAAAAAACAGTTCAGAAAGAATCATTAATGAATTAAAAACTGACAATCAAACTGAATCTAATACTGAAACATCTGAATCAAATGATTCTTCTGATGATGAGCAATCAATTGAATTTACAATATCTCAAACTGAATCACCAAAATTAATTGATACAAGTTTTCACACAGCTCAAAGTCCAAATGAATCTCCCAAATATAATGCAGAAAATGTACCAAAAATTTTAACAAGGGGGAATGAAAGAAACAAAAAACAACTCTTAGATCAAAGAATACCTGAAGGTGCTAAAAATAAGAAATTAAGATGTGTTATATGCAATAAAATGAACCATTTAGCAAAGGATTGTCATTTCAATCCAATAAACTGCAAAGAGTTAAAAGAATTTAAAATTTTTAAAGAAAATGCAAAAACTCAAAAGTTAAAAGATACTACTGGTCCTTCAGTAGTAAATAAAATCAAAACTCCAATTGCTGAAACACCAAAATTTGGAAGAAGTGCACCAAGATTTGTGCAAAACAGAAGAGTTAGAAGCCCAAGGAACAGCAATTACTTCAAGAACAATGGAAAATCCACCCAAAATAAACAATATTTTAAATTTTCCAACACCAGTAGAAACTTTAACAACTTTACTACTGGTGTTAACCCTCATTATAATGCTGTATGGTACCAGTACAAGAATACTACTGGTAAAAACCCTAATTTCAAAAATACTACTGCTCCCAAAACAACTTTCAAAAATACTACTGGTGTTAACTCTAAAAACACTACTGGTCATTTTAAACATGGTAAGTACCCAAATACTACTGGTCCATCAGTAGTAAAGTATTCAAAAGCTAAAAATCATGGGTATAAACCAAGATCAGTAGGAAATTCTCACACCAGTAATAACTCCAAAAGGGCAGTAGTAAAACAACACACCAGTAATAAACAAGTATGGGTACCAAAAGTGTTTAAAGTTAAATCCCCAAAAGCTTATTTCTCAAAGGATGAACCCAAGACATATAAAGCTTGGGTTCCCAAACTTAACTAATCCTTTACTCTCTTGTGCAGAGCATTCAGATCCCAGAAGAAGGAAGAACATGGCATATTGATAGTGGATGCTCAAGGCACATGACTGGAAATCTGCAAATTCTTAAAGATTTCAAGTCATTTGATGGAGGATATGTGGCTTTTGGTGAGAATCCTCAAGGAGGTAAGATTACAGGTAAAGGTACTGTTACTAATGGAAAAATTACCTTTGATGATGTATTTTATGTAGCTGAACTAAAATACAATCTTGTCAGTGTGTCTCAAGTTTGTGATAAAAAGAATAAAATTCTTTTCACAGACATTGAGTGCATCATTCTTTCTCCTGATTTTATTTTAGATGAAAAATATGCTGTTTTAAGAACTCCAAGGAGAAACAATGTGTATTGCCTAGATATAGGGGGAGAACTCATTTCTACAAATGAGGTCAACTGTTTTATATCCAAGGCAAACACCACTGAATCAGAACTATGGCATAGAAGAATGTGTCACACAAATTTTAAAAACATGAATAATTTAGTAAAAAGAAATCTGGTCATTGGACTACCTCAAAAACAATTCATGTGTGATCATCATTGTGTTGCATGCCTAAAAGGTAAACAACACAAGACTTCTCATAAGTCCAAAACTGTGAACTCTATTTCTGTTCCTTTACAGCTCTTACATATGGACCTTTTTGGACCTACAAATGTAATGAGTATTGGAAAGAAACAATATTGTCTTGTTATTACTGATGACTTTTCCAGATATACATGGGTTTTCTTTCTCAGGACAAAGGATGAAACAAGTGAACTCATAAAGAATTTAATTGTCAAACTGGAGAACACATCTGATCAAAAAGTTAAAGCCATAAGATGTGATAATGGCACAGAATTTAAAAATGCTAACTTAATTAACTTTTGTGATCTTAAAGGTATTGACAGGCAATACAGCTCACCTAGAACTCCACAACAAAATGGTGTAGCTAAAAGAAGAAATAGAACCATCATTGAAGCAGCAAGGTCAATGCTTGCAGACTCAAAATTACCAATTACTTTTTGGGCAGAAGCTGTTAATACTGCTTGTTATGTTCAAAACAGAGTATTAATAGTGAAGCCACATTTTAAAACACCATATGAACTTTTTAATAAAAGAAAACCTTCCATAAGCTTTCTAAAATCATTTGGTTGTCCTTGTACTATTTTAATTACAAGAGAACAAATTGGTAAATTTGACTGCAAAGCTGATGATGGAATTTTTGTGGGATACTCTACTCAAAGCAAATCTTACAGAGTATTCAACAAAAGACTAAGGATAATTGAAGAAAGTATCAATGTATCCTTTAATGAAAATGTACCTAATGAACAAGGAAACGGTCCAGATTGGCTATTTGACATAGACAATCTAACCAAATCCTTTAATTCTAACATGAATTTCAATGCAGGTAATTCAAATTGTCACAATCAAAAGGAAGGAACATCATCAGTTAATACTGGTCAAGAGGAGATGAGATACATTGTAGTTAATACTGCTCCAATAGTTAATACTGATGTCAGTAATAACTCAAGTTCTGGAACCAGTAGTAACTCTGAGAATGAGGATAGTAGTAATTCAAATACTACTGATACCAGTAATAGTACTCAAAATACTACTGGTCCCCACAATAACCTAAATTCTCAAGATACTACTGATACCAGTAACAACAACAACACTACTGATCTCAATGAAGATGATAGCAGTAGTAACTCTGACCAAGATGATGATGAACCAAACTTCAATGACAATGAAGGATCACCAGAAGAACAATTGCCTGAGACAAATGAGTCCAATCTTGAAAATCAACTAGTAGTTGATAAAACTACAACAACAAGGACTCAGAAGAACCATCCATTAGACCTTGTTCTAAGTGATGTTAACTCACCACTACAAACAAGAAGCAAATTAAACAAAAGCTTAACTGCAAATATGTGTAATATAAGCTTAATTGCTAATGAATGTATGTTTAAATGCTTTCTGTCTCAGGATGAACCAAAGAAGATCCAACAAGCAATGAAGGACTCAAACTGGATTGAGGCAATGCAAGAAGAACTCCTTCAATTCAAGTTACAAGCTGTTTGGACACTTGTACCTCTACCCAAAGGAAAAAGAGCCATTGGAACAAGATGGATCTTCAGAAACAAGAAAGATGAAAGAGGTATAGTGATCAAGAACAAAGCCAGACTTGTAGCCCAAGGATACACTCAAGAAGAAGGAATAGACTATGATGAAGTATATGCTCCTGTTGCTAGAATTGAAGCCATAAGGATATTTCTAGCATATGCTTCATTCAAAAAATTCAAAGTCTATCAAATGGATGTGAAGAGTGCATTTCTGTATGGGAAGATTGAAGAAGAAGTCTATGTATGCCAACCTCCAGGTTTTGAAGATCCAAAACATGGTGATTATGTGTTCAAATTAGATAAAGCTTTATATGGCCTACATCAGGCACCAAGAGCATGGTATGACACATTATCATCATACCTATTGAAGAACAACTTTAAAAGAGGAGCCATTGATAAAACTTTGTTTACAAAGAAAGTCAAAGATGATATTCTACTGGTACAAATCTATGTAGATGATATCATCTTTGGTTCAACCAATGATTTACTTTGCAAAGAATTTGAAGAACTGATGCAAATTAAATTCAAGATGAGCTCTATGGGTCCAATGAACTTCTTCCTTGGACTACAAGTCAATCAAAGAACTGATGGAATTTTGATAAATCAATCAAAATATGTCAAAGACATCTTGGAAAAGTTTGATTTGAAAGACAGTAAAAGTGCTAGTACACCAATGGAAACACACAAACACCTACATCCTGATGTTGAGGGGGAGGATGTAGATGAACACTTATATAGATCAATGATAGGCTCTTTGATGTACTTAACTGCATCAAGACCTGACATTATGTATAGTGTTTGTGTGTGTGCAAGATATCAAGCAAGACCTAAAGAACTACACTTGCAAGCTGTTAAAAGAATATTCAGATACTTGAAAGGCAAACCATCACTAGGTCTATGGTATCCACATGATTCACCATTTGAACTCATAGCCTACACAGATAGTGACTATGGAGGAGAATGTCAAGATAGAAAGTCTACTACTGGTGGATGTCAATTCTTTGGATCAAGACTGGTGTCATGGCAATGTAAGAAGCAAACAAATGTATCAACATCAACTGCTGAAGCAGAGTATGTAGCTGCATCTGCTTGCTGTGCTCAAGTACTATGGATTCAAAATCAGCTTCTAGACTTTGGTATCTCTATCCTTAAAACTCCTATTTTTATTGATAATCAAAGTGCTATTAGTATTGTGAACAATCCAGTAAAACACTCAAAAACCAAACACATTGAAATAAGATTTCACTTTATAAGAGATTGTAATGAAAAGAAATTAATCAAAGTAGTTAAAATCCATACTGATGATCAATTAGCAGATCTTTTTACAAAAGCATTTGATGTAGGAAGATTCAACTTCTTGGTTAGCAGTATTGGAATGATTTTGATAACTTAAAATCTCACTTAAAATCATGTGTAAAGTTATTGTTGTAAAATATTATTTATTTACTTAAGTGTTTTACTACTGGTATATCTGTACTACTGGTGTGTAGGCATGTGCACAAAATACTACTGGTAGTTAAATAATACTGGTGTGTATTAGGTATACATGAATACTACTGGTGTTCAGTACTACTGGTATTCACATATACTACTGGTCTTGTGTGTTAATAGTTACTACTGATGTCTATAGTTACTACTGATGTCAAAATCCTTAGTCACTACTGATGTTAGTAGATACTACTGACGTTTTACTACTGATATCTTATTTACGACTGGTATTTCAGAAACACAATTACCAAACTAACCCCATGAAAATAACCGTTATGTTATGATTCGAAGGACAATTTAGTAGTTTTGCAGGTTAAATCGAAAGATATAAAAGGCGGCAGTCGATTAGTTTAGCATTATCTTCACTTCGATTTGCTAAATTCTCTCGATAAACCCTAGCTTACGATAAAAAACCCTTCATCAATAACAAAATTCTCTTCTGTTCTTCACAAAATTCCACAAAAATGGCAACTCTCACATCTTTGAATGTTCAAACCGATCTCAAATATTCCGAATTTCACAATATGTGTGCCTTCCTAAAGAATCCCGACGGCACAAAAGATTTTCGTCCGATCGTAAGGTTCTTAAAAAATTCTTATATACAGTTTGCTCTAACTGTCAAACCAACATCATATCAACAGCACTTGGTGGATTTCTGGACCAATGCTGAGCAAACGGAAGGAACAACCATTTCAATGATCAAATCACAAGTAGATGGAAAACATATCACAGTAACAGAACAATCAATCAGACACCATCTACAACTTCATGACGATTCAGGTATGTCTACTCTTCCTAAGGAATACATTGCTGAAATTTTACAAAAAATGGGTTATGAGGGAAGACTAAATATAGTAACATTTCAAAAGGGTCTTCTCTCCCCACAATGGAAATTCTTAGTACATACTATTCAGCATTGTATTTCTCCAAAAAGAAGTACTTGGAATGAGTTTAATAAGGCAATAGCCTCTGCTGTTGTCTGTTTATCCACAGACCAAGTCTTTAATTTTTCTCAAATGATTTTTGAAGGTATGTTGGGAAATCTAAGTTCTTCCAAATTTTTAATGTATCCCAGATTTCTACAACATATCATAAATTGTGAATTACAAAACTTGTCAACTCCAAAAAATATTTTCATACTACCAGAGTTGAACAAGAAAGTTTTCTCAAATATGAGAAAACAATTTAAATTTTCGGGTAAGGAAACCCCTCTGTTTCCTAATATGATCAAAGATCATCCCCTTACTGGAGAAGGTTCAACCATTGCTACAACCCAAGTTGAACCTCAACCCACTCCATCACCCCCCAAAAACAGCCCAAACACCACCCCATCTAGCCACTCAATCACCAGCCCACACAGAAGTCCTGAATGTGTCCCAGGAACGTGATTTAAATCTGCAGAGTGCTACTCTTCACTCTGTGGAAGACCTGCCAGATAAAACCAAAAACATTTCAACACTTTATAAAAGAAAGAAATCTTTAAAGGACACCAGGGGACACATTGAGTCAAACCCCAGGCTCCAAGAGTTGTCCTCCAAGGAGGAGAGAGGACATGAGGCGAGGGCTTTCACTACTGATGCCCCAAAGGTGGGTGCAGAGGACAGTGAAAACATAATTAGGACCCAGACCTCGGCAACTTTGAGTGATGACTCATTTGAGGAGTTACTCAAAGGACCCCGGTGCCAAGAAACCACAAGGGGGGGCATCTCTGCTTCTTCTAGGAAGAAGAGGATGTCTAAAAGACCCAATGAATCACCAAGAAGTGATGAGGGCAGATCTTCTGAATTGATGGAAAGGATGGAAAACCTCAAAGCCAATGTACCTGTTAGTGAGCCCGATGATCTTGCTAGATGGAGTGAGGGCAGTATTAAAATCAACCAATTGACGGAAAAAGTGGATTCTCTTGAATCCACAGTACAAAATTGTCTTGAATATTTAACAAACCAAGGAAAAACGATGGCTGCCATGAAAAGGCATGTCAATACCATCAACAAGAGAATGAGGTTCTATGAGCAAAGGCTTCATCAACAAACCAAAATCATCAGAAAATTGAAGAAGAATCTTGATGATAGTGAGGCTCCACCAGTTGAGCTCACTAAGGGGGAGAAGGATAACATACAGACCATGATTGATGAATCTATTGCAGCAGCAGCATCCTCCCTCTTAAATTTAAAAGAAACAGAAGTTGATGAAGGCCCAGAAATGATGGTAACTGAAGATGAACCTGTTACTACTGCTACAATGGAAGAACAAGTTGAAAAAGAAATACCAGTAGTAACCTCTACTACTGATATTATAGCAGTAGTAAATGAAGAAGAGGGAGTAAAAGCAGCAAATACTACTGATGCCCTATCAGTAGTAACTCCTGAAGTCACACCAGTAGTAACTACTCTGGTTACTACTGAAGAGGAAGAAATACAATTCCCAGAGCTGATTGAAAGAGAAAGATATGTCATCATCTCCAAACCACCAACACCTGATCAACCACTTATCATACCTGACATTGATGATAATGTGAATTGGTTTGAGGTAGATGAATGTACACTTCCTCCACACCCTAAAATTTTACCAGAAGGTCAACTACATTTGTTTTATCCAAAACTTCTGATGATGGGTATACCAGATATGAAATACATTCCACCTCCACCATCTGCTCACATTGGAAAAGGAAAAGAAATATATGATGATGATTATCCAAACAGAGCTTTAGGACATCACATGGTAAACAAGATAAATCATGTCAGAGCAGAAAAGCAGTCCAGATGGAGAATAAAACATAGAAATTTTTTGGAGAAAGTGGAAAAGTATCAATCAATAGAGGAAAATAAAGGGAAAGTTCAAAGTAAAATTCCTGCTCAAATACCTGTTCAAACAGATGATATTCAGATAAAAGCTCAACAGACAGAATTCAAAAGGCTTAGAAAGATTGAAGAAGAACATATTCAATGCCTTGAATATTTGGTATCTGAATGCAAAAAGACTAAAAGTGCATTAACAGATGATGTGTTTGAACAGAAGGCAAATATGATTGAGTATTTAAAAACAAAAGGGCATAGTGCAAAGTCATTAGGAAGAATGAAGATGATGACTATCATTGAAAAATACTGCAATGCTAAGAAGAAAGACTTGGCTGAACAAGAAGCTGAAGAATCAAAGAAAGCCAAAACTTTAATCCCAATCAGTCCAAATTTGCTCAAAGCTGGAAGTGTTTCAACTATTGGTGAACCTTCAACTCCCCAATCAAAGAAAAGAAAAACTGTTGATAAAGAACAAAGCTCAAAGAAGAAATCAAAACAAATTGTACCAGTTCTTGAAATGCCTATTGCTCCATTACAAAACAATCCAATTATTAACTGGAGAGTGATACAAAACAATGTTATAGAAGTCATAAGGGAAGACAAAGTTGTACAGAGATTCACTGGATGGCTACCTTTAATCAGATCATGTTCTAGAAGTGATGTAATCAAGCTTCTGATTATTGGAAAACCTAGAATGACCAAGAAATCATGGAAAGAATCTGGAGCTGGATATCTAACTAAAATGATAGATGCTGCATTTTATCCAGATAATTATCCAGAACAATTTACAGATCCAGGTAATGTGTATGCTTGGAATGTCATTCCTACTGCAAATATGTACTTCTTTGAGAAATCAGGCAAAGTGTGTGAATTGTACTTATATGAAAAAGAATATCCACATTCTGAGAAGACTATGTATCAGATATTCATAAACACTTTGATGAAACCCTATGATGCTGTTATGTTCCAAAACAAACTGAATTACTTTACAAAAAGGAACAGCAGATATATTATTGAACAAAGGCTTCAACAGAATCAAAGAACTCTTGAGAAAAGAAGAAGAGAACAAGAAGAGCAAAAGAAACTTGATTGATTAAAAAGATAATCAATAAGTTTAGGGGGAGATTGTTGGAGCAAAACACATATCAACTTATTACTGATGCTGCAGTTAGTACTGACATACTTAGTACTGATGGGGCAGAACATGTTACTACTGGAGAAGTTGATACTGATGATACTATAACTAAGTTACTACTGATCATGCAAAGATTGAAGATACTACTGATCTTAGTAGTTACTACTGACGATAGTTTCTGGACTTACTACTGGTCACCAAACTTACTACTGATGATATGAATTCATTACTGGTGATTGCAGAATACTACTGATACGCGTTTTGGAAGCATATCAAGTCCGAGATCTTCGTAGAGATAGTTATAGAATGTAAATCAATGTATATTTTTATTTATTCGATGTAAATCAAATCCTAGAATAACTAGGGTAAATAGTTTAGCTTCAAGGACTATTATAAATAGTTCCTTACGAATTGTAAACGTACGTGTGTATTGTTAACTTGATAATATACATTGAAGCTTTTTGTGAAACTGTGTTCGTAATACTTTGCATGTTATTTACAGTTCATTGTTCTTAATTACATTGATATAGTGTTGATCCGCTGCAACTTCTATATTCAATTAGATCTAAGGTGTTTATTAACTTGTCTATAGTTAATCGATCCTGACATACCTTTTTAATTGGGAAACACTATTGTGATAGCCTAATTATTTATTTTGACAACCCATTCTCTCTCTAAAATTAATTTCACCTGCTTTTTCACTTTGACTCTCTTTTCACTTTAACCCTAAATCAGTTTCATACTTTCACGGTTTCACCCACTTTTTCACGTTCATTCAAAAACTCCCTCTCACCTTCACAGCAACCAAACTCAACCGCCTCATCACCACCGTAACTCCATCGCTCTCCGTCACCGCCATCGTCGACCAACACTCACACCGCCATTCCGCCGCTATATCTCACCCCACTGGAGTTTCCGCCGCTCACCAAAGCCGACACCTCCACTGCCGCTCGTATTTAACAATAACCGATCAAATGGGATAGACAATGCATTATAGACGTATGATCATTATGCTTCAACTCCTTGATACTCAATAAAATCCTCTTCGTTGACGATTGAATTCAGTTCTCTAGCCTCATATTTAGTAAGTCCCGATCTCTTTCTTATATATCAGGATCATCGAAATAAGCAAGAATACTATTTGTACATCACACATGTCTTTCCCTCAGTATCAATGAGAACGAGCCCCAACTCCAGAGTCTGTAAACTCATCTCCTTCGTCCACCACCATCGGCCACCAGCACCACCCGATCTCCTCCTGCAACTCTCTGTTTTTTTTTGTGTTACCGATAGGTGGTTGTTGCCGATGGGTGGTGGTGTTTTGAAGTGGGTTTTGTGTTTTGATGTGTTTCATCTCTCTTGTTACGGATCTACCTTGTGTGTATGTTCTTTTTCGGTTTGAAGAAGATGACGGTGGTGGCTGAGACGGTGGTGGTAAGTGGAGGTAGTGTTTGATGGGTGTTGAGCGGAGGCAGTGGTTAGGGTAAGTTTTCAGATCTGCCGGAAAGAATGGTGGTTCGTGAGGACATTGGTGGGACTGTAGTGGTCGCCGGTGGATGGTGGTTTATGATGGGTGGTGGTTTCCGGTGGGTGGTGCTGGTGGTTAATGATGGATGTTAGATTTGTGTTGTAGATATGATGTCAGTCTTCATTAATTATTCAAGTTTCAAAAAAGTATTTACAAAAAAGTTACAAATAAGTATTTTCAATTTTCTAAGGAATTATTACAATTTTTAAAGTTAAATGTGTCCAGCTTTTTTTACTAGATGTGTGTAAAGATATATAAGACTGTTTATTAGAGCATCTCTAATGGGAGGTTGAAGAAGAGGTTGATACTATTTGAATAACCTTTAAAATGACTTTTTACCATTGGAATAGATGACTTTTTTAAGATGTCACTCCGACCACTTGATCTCGATCTTCCCCAACCACTTGAACAACTTTCAATGTTTGATTTTTTTAGTCCCTATATTTAATAATTTTACATTTTAAACCCATGTATATATTTATACGTGAATAATTTATTATTTCTATAACTATAAATTATAACTTATCATATTTCAATACTTTTTAAGGTCAAGCATAATAATATTTTTGTAAGAAATTTTTTATAATAATATTAAGTTTTGTAATGCTATAAAAATTGTTAAATTACATTAGTGAGGAACATTTATAATACATTTGATATAGGTAGCGGTAAATTAATAATAGAGTTAATTACACAAATGGTCCTTTAGGTTTGTACCAAATTACAAGTTTGGTTCTTCAGTTTCAAAAATTACACCGATAGCCCTTATTTTGAAACTATTTTGCACTGATAGTCCTTTAGGCTAAACGGAGTTAAGTTTTGTCAGTTAAGCCCCCCATGTTCAATGCACAGGAGGGTAAAATGGTCACAACATCATTCATGTACATCAAAAGTTGCACAATGTACAAAACTAATTTTCACATAATCTCTCTCTGCCATCCCTCCTCCTCCCTCTCTCTCTTATCTCTCTAGAAATCGTTTCAGAGAAAAAATTAATGAAATCATCAAACCTTGAATGCTTCCTGGAATCCATAAACCCGGTTGTCCCCTATCAAATATCAATTTCTCTCCAAGGTTTGTTTAGCCTATTTAATTTTTTATCAATTTTATAAAACGCCCAATTTCATCACCGTTAATGGCATCAATCATCACTATCCCCTTGGCAGCAACATTATCCATAACATTATCCATCAACCACCGTCGTTAAGGCTTCATCACCACACTCCGGAAAGCAGGTTTAATTCTCCTCCGCAAGCATTCACTTCCGACGAAGGAATTCCTAACACCAGAGGTCGCGTTCTTGGCGGCAGCAGCGCCATCAACGTCGGATTCTACAGTTGTGTTGACGATGGTTTCTAAAATCGTTCCGGGATCAACTAGGATCTGAATTCACTCGAGCGTTCACACCACTGGATTGAGAAATCAATCGTGTTTGAGCCGGATTTACAGTCATGGCAATCGACACTTTGTGATGGATTATTAGAAGCTGGAATTTGACCATTTAGAAACAGGCTCGCTTGTGGATTTGCATAGGTGTGTGAATGGAACACTCAAGTTCTGTTTGAGTTTTTCTTCACTGACTTTAGGGTTTTGATTTGGTGGTGATTTGATATTGATTATAGGGTTTTAATTTTGAAATTGGTTTAATGGGAAATGAAGAAGAAGAAAGAAGTCAAGAACGGAGAGGTGGAGAGAGAGATAAGAGAGAGAGGGATGAGGGATGGGAAAGAGAGAGAGATTGTGTGAAAATTAGTGTTTGTACATTGTGCAACTTTAGATGTACATGAATGATGTTGTGACCATTTTACCCTCATGTGCATTGCACATGGGGGGCTTAACAGACAAAACTTAACTCCGTTTAGCCTAAAGGACCATCGCTGCAAAATAGTTTCAAAATAAGGATCATCGGTGTATTTTTTGAAACTAAAGGACCAAACTTGTAATTTGGTACAAACCTAAAGGACCATATGTGTAATTAACTCTTAATAATATTAGTGAAAAAATCTTTGAAAAAGTTAACCATTGGAGAAGTTTTCAACTAATAGGTTAAAATAAGATTAACCATTGTGAATGCTCTTAGTTGGACCCTTTTAATTTCCAGAAATTAATGCAATAACCTTTTCATTTTCACCTTTTTTGGTCGGCGTAAATCCCCAAAAATCGATATGCTTTTTCGCTTCGATCGTCAAATATTCTGATTACTTCTTCTAATTGATTGATTTTGCTCCAAGGTACGCCTCGTCCAGCTTGAAGTTGTTTTTTCACATGTATTTTGTTTTTACTGATGATTTGTGAATCATTTTGAAATCAGGAAGGAAATTGACGATCGAAATCTGTGGAGTTGACGGTTACAGTTAGCTATCTGGTATAATTTAGATCCCTATTTTTCGCGTTACACGAAATTGGAATTAGGTTGGAATACTTTGTATGAGTAATTTAACCTAGAATTAGGCGACGATTCGATCAGCTTTTGAAAGAAAAATAGCTATAAATGAATGTTTATACATAACTGATCATGAGAGCAAGTTTAAGGTTTTCTTTGTATGAATAAGATGATAATGCCCATAAAGTTTGTGAAATTCTTTCAATCAGACGTTTATAGTTGTCTTTTATCTTTTAAAGTTTGTGAATTTATGTATATATCATATATAACTGATCATGAGAGCAAGTTTAAGGTTTTCTAAAAGTGCATTAAGGGCATGTTTGAGAAAGCTTATTAACGGGGCTTATGAGCTTATTAGCTTATTAAGCTCCAAATTCAAGCTTATTTGGGGCTTAATAAGCTAATAAGCTCATAAGCCCCGTTAATAAGTTTTCCCAAACATGCCCTAATTCATTTTGCTTAGCATCCTTCTGGTTCTAATTTGCAGAAATGGATGACACATGTGCATTATGCCATCGAATGTTTTCATCAGAAATTGACCAAATTGACCTTGAATCCATCAGCATATGTGGCGATTGCAAGTTTCTGTTTCTAGAAGAAACCGACACCTCATCACAACACATCCCACGAATAACTCCCCGAATAATAAGACGAACACATTACAACAACAGTTCTGAATCAATCGAAAACATGTTCTCACAACAATTTTCAAACATGATCAATCTTGCTAGACACAACCCGCCAGATGTTTCTGACACGAGTTCCCGAACAAGTCCAGCTTGTTCTAGAAGGTTCCGGAGAGTCGTTTCCGATACCGAAATTGACGGGTTTGATTCCGTCTATGGTGAGAGTGATGATGTCATCCCGTATGGTGGCGATTCTGATGTTTCGGTTGATGTTCATACTTTTCTTGTTGGTGATTCTGATACTGATATTGACCCAATGCACGCGGGTTTAAATCAGTGGAGCTCAGATGAGGATAATGATAGAGGTGATTACGGGTCGGTTTGTGTCGGTTATGGCCACAGACAAACAATTATTGTCCACAGACAAACAATTAAGAGAAGTGCATTTATTACACTGATCGACAAACATCATTTATTCATGAGTAAATTACACAAATCGTCCCTTAGGTTTGTACCATATTTTAGTTTCATAAATTACACAAATAGTCCTTATCTTTGAAATTTGTTGCACCTGTAGTGTTAAAGTTTTTTGTTAAGCATAAAGGACTACGGGTGCAACAAGTTTAAAAAATAAGGACTATCTGTGTAATTTAATTTATGGACTTTCTGATGACGGAGTATGTTTATTATTGAACGTGAAACTATATAAGGATTACATTTTAAACAATCATCAAAACGTATTCCATCATCAAAAGAATAATCTATCATCAACTAGCTAGTTTCAAATGACAAAAAGAAAGCATTCCAATTCAGGGGAAGAAAAACGGAAGAAATAAAGAAGCATTCCAAGCATGCGCAATTTGGATGAAGTAATGTAATGGCAAACTATGATCCCGATGCGATTGTTGAAAACCCAATTGTCGAAAACCCCGATGCCATTGTTGAAAATCTTGGGGTTCATGAGCATGATACTGAAGAAAGGAATAAATTGAGAAGCATGCCATCTATGAGCAAGTTGGATGAAGTTGATTGGGATGCATACTATGATCCGACTCGCTAACGCCGATGCAAATCCCGATGTAAGTTGGAAAAAATGGGGTTTTCAACAACTGCATCGGGATTTGCACATCGGGATTTGCAGGAGCCGGATCATAGTATGCATCCCAATCAACTTCATCCAACTTGCTCATGGATGACATGCTTCTCAATTTATTCCTTTCTTCAGTATCATGCTCATGAACCCCGAGATTTTCAATAATGGCATCGGGGTTTTCAAAAATTGGGTTTTCAACAATCGCATCAGGATCATAGTTTGCAAGCCATTCCATTACTTTATCCAAATTGTGCAGGCTTGACATGCTTCTCAGTCTCTTCCGTTCTTCTTCCTCTGAATCGGAATGCTTTCTTTTCGTCATTTGAAACTAGCTAGTTGATGATAGATTTTTATTTTGATGATGGAGTACGTTTTGATGATTGTTTGATTTTGCTCAACCCTAGATAACGAAGAATGGGAAGGGTTTGATGGCAATGAAAACACACTTGGATCATTGATATAAAGAGTCCATCTCCAAAGATCAACGACATCCAGGGGCCAATCTCCCGAAATTGAGGGTTCAATTCGTGTAAGAATCTGTGAACGTTACATCGGTAATTCGGGTGATTATCTTGATGTTTGAAGTTTTGAAGATTTATTAGATCGGTTAGCCGAAGCGGATAATTCGAGACGTGGTGCACCACCCGCGGCTCAATCATTTGTGAATAATCTTGACCGTGTCGTGGTTAATGGTTCGAACCATATCGGTTTAGCGTGTGCCATTTGTACGGAGTCGTTTACCATTGGGACTATGGTTAACCGGCTTCCTTGTTTGTATCTTTACCACCCTTCGTGTATTAAACCATAGTTAAGTTCATGGAATTCGTGCCCGTTGTGTCGGCTTGAGCTTCCGACTGATGATGTGGAGTATGAAAACCGGAAACGAAATGTGGTTCGAGAAATCGAAGTGCAAGATGAAGATGCTTCTTTTGAAGAAGGTGAAAATGTAGAAAGTGTGAATGATGGCGGTGGTGGTGGTGGGCGGTGGTAGTTTATGGCGGCACTGGTGGTGAGTCCGATGGGGATTGGGGTCGCGTTGTGGTTGGGTAACCACGGTGCAGTTAGGAGTTTGGGTTCGAGTCAAAGGGGTAACAGAAGTAGGAGATGGTGGTCTCTTTTTTAATTTTTTTAAGAGTAAATTACATGAATGGTCCTTTAGGTTTATAGCAAATTTCACCAATGGTCCTTTAGTTTCAAAAATTACACCGATGGTCCTTATTTTTTAAATGTTTTTCGCCGATGGTCCTTTACGAAAAAGTCCATCTATTTTTTAAGTTAACTAACATCACATGTGATGCACATGGGGGTATTTTGGTCAATTTATCTTTCCCCTTCTCAATTAAATTACACGGATGGTCCTTTAAGTTTATAGCAAATTTCATCAATGGTCCTTTAGGAAACACAAATTGACCAAAATACCCCCATGTGCATCACATGTGATGTTAGTTAACTTGAAAAATAGACGGACTTTTTCGTAAAGGACCATCGGTGAAAAACCTTTCAAAAATAAGGACCATCGGTGTAATTTTTGAAACTAAAGGACCATTGGTGAAATTTTCTATAAACCTAAAGGACTATTCATGTAATTTACTCTTTTTTTAACAAGTTTTGAGACTAATAACTAGTTGGTGGAATTTGTTTTTTGGGTTTGTTGTGTTTACTTATAAACCAAATTATAAGAGTAAATTACACGGAAGATCCCTGTGGTTGGCCACTTATTACATCCACAGTCTCTGGTCTTCGTTTATTACACTGAAAGTCCCTAGTGTATTCAATTTGTTGCACCCGACGTCCCTCTGTCAAACGGACGTTAAAAAATTCCGTTAAATGACCCATGTGTACCTCACATGATGGGCAAAATCGTAATTTCTCTTCTCCTTTTAATGAGTAAATTACACGGAAGGTCCCTGTGGTTTAATACTTATTACAGCTACAGTCCCTGAACTTCGTTTATTACACTGGAAGTCCCTGGTGTGTTCAATTTGTTGCACCCGATGTCCATCTGTCAAATGGACGTCTAAAATGTCTGTTAAGTGACCCATGTGCACCTGACATGATGAGAATAATGGTAATTTTCCTTCCCACCTCAAACGTCTCTTCCCCAATTTACACAAGCCGTCCCTTCACTTATTCCCTCCCATCTTTCCCTTTCTTCTCTCTACTCTATTTGTTCTTCAAAAAAACCCTTCTTTGCTAAGAATGACGGGCCGATCGAGCAGTAAAGGATGTACGTATAATGAAGAAAACGACTGCAGTGAACTGTACGGTATATGTTTTGTATATTTATGATTTTTTTGAAATTTTTTCTTACCGAACTTCATGATCACTTATTTACAGAGCATTACTATTATGCACATCATGTGACGTGCACATGGGTCACTTAACAGATTTTTTAGACGTCCGTTTGACATAGGGACGTCGAGTGTAACAAATTGAACACACCGGGGACTTTCGTTGTAATAAAAGAAGTTCAGGGACTGTAGTTGTAATAAGTGGCAAACCACAGGGACCTTCCGTGTAATTTATTCTTTAAACGGAGAAGGGAAATTACGAATTTGCCTATCATGTGAGGTGCACATGGGTCACTTAACGGAATTTTTTGACGTCCGTTTAACCGAGGGACGTCGGGTGTAACAAATTGAATACACCAGGGACTTCCAGTGTAATAAACGAAGACCAGGGACTGTGGTTGTAATAAGTGGCAAACCACAGGGACCTTCCATGTAATTTACTCAAATTATAATGAGGGACACCTTATACGTACTGGCCCACATAAAATGCATATCAAAGATAAATGGGCCGATCAGGTCCATAGACTAAATACTAGACGTACGGACTTCAATTTTAGGGTTTCTACACATGTTTTATTCGGTGTCTTGTAGTCGTTAACGCCAAATATTTTAGGGTTCAGAAGCAGAGGGTGTGGTCGAGGAAATACTAGTAAGACTGGACGTGGAAGATGTACTCCGGTGCAAGAGCGTTTGTAAGTCATGGTATTCCTTGATTTCAAGTCCTTATTTTGTAAAATCTCATCTAAAACATAACGGTGATCACAAACGTCGTCATGGGAGACATTATAGGATTACCTATGAAAGATCATCGGATTGTCAAATGATTGGTTCCTCCAACGGCCTCCTTTGCATTGTTCGTGCAATGAAGTACTTTGTAGTAACCAATCCTTTCACGAGAGAGGTTAGAGAATTGGAAACCCTTCCCGAAAAGTACAATACCATATCATGTTGGGGCTTTGGTTATGCTTCTCGTACAGATGATTACAAGGTTGTTGTCGGTGTAAGAAAAGTTAAAGATTATACACGTTTTCTAGTGTTAACATTGAGATCAAATATTTGGACGTTTATTGGAGACGTAAATTATATTTCTAACAGTTATTATAGTCTTCGTATTTTACATAGCCGGGCACTTCATTGGTTTATGCTCGATCCCAAAAATAATATGAAGAAAGTTATTGTTTGTTTTAATTTATCCGTAGAGAAATTTAAGGAAATCGATCTACCCCAACCCCATCCCAAAGCTGATAAAACATGGATAAATCTCCCATCTATATATGGGGCAATACCTTAAGTCATTTTTTTGAATGGCAAATTGGCTTCTTTTTATTGGTGGTTAATGCCACGTCAAAGGGTAAATTTGGAACAAAAATTACACCTCACCAAGGATATTGGTTTTCACGTGATTCACTTTGGGGATCCTTCTTTCAACAATTACCTCAATCTCTACCTTGCCCTAATCCCTCCTCAAACCCACCCACGCCTGCCGCGTTCTACGACGACCACTCAACATTTCCATCAAGATGCAGCTGTTCAAAATACTACTATGCCATCCGATATAAGAATCTTTAGTTATTTAGGTGTCCAATTTTGAAACAAAATGTAAGATCCGGCAGCCGCTATCTCCAATCGAAGATGGCATTGAACGACTTCATACGTGACGGCCAACAACTTAGTGTAATCATCGGAGCTTCAACCATACGTTCCTCCCTAATGACTGCTTTTCAAAATTAGTTATCCCCTTTACGTGCCCTAATTCAATTGCTTCACACAGCAATCAAATGATCTGATTCCCATCGGCGCAGATGATAGGGTTCCCCAAATCGGAATTGCCAATGGCTACTTGACGAAATCGCCAATCTCCATGGTCTCTGCTACCTGACGAAATCTCCATGGTCTCTGCTCTTTGACGAAATCTCCATGGTAAAGTTACAGTTTTGTGATTCAAAATCTCCACATAAATTTGTAACGAGAAATGGTATACATCTCATTTAGGCTTTTTGTTTTTTTTGCAGCGACATCTTCAACACAAGGTTTGTGGTTGTGCATCTGACATACTCTTTTGAATGTGCATCCGACATTTTCAATAATATTTGGTATTCATATTGAATTAAGGTAATAGAATTATATGAAAATTATAAAATTTAGATTTTTGTCATCAGTATGAGACGTTATTTTAGATGTAAATTTGAGGAATTAGTTTTACTATGGAAGTCAAAACCAACCATTTCCCACCTTAATGCAAATGCAATTTGTTAACAATTCCACAAGCTTGTATTAGATGTGTATGTTTAAGTGATAATGTGAGTCGTGATCTATATTGAGTAAGAGCAGTGGTTTGAGATCCATGTATGGTCTGCCATTTGGATGTTGGACTGTATCACATGGAATGTTGGCTGTTTAACTTTTACTAAAGTTGATGTTTTTATCCATTATAGATGCCACTGCTGGCTTCTGTTGATTTCGATTTAAGTCAGGTTGACCATATACATAATTAATTTCTTTAGGTATTGTTATGGCATGCAAACAAAAATCTTTTTATAAGACAAGGATTTTCACAATCCACCATAAGTATTTGGTATATAGACAAGGAGAACCATCTATTTATAAAATTAAAAAGATAATCTGCTGCTTTAATGTTTGTTGAGATATTATTCAAGGCGTCTTTCCTAAGTCTGCGACACCGTTAATGTATCTAACTAGATGTTACTTTGCACACTAATGATGCCTTATTATTCAGTTGGGTAGGAAGTCTATGGTTTATGCAAAAACCAGATTCATTGATACGAGATTCTTTTAATATTTGCAGATGGACGAACAAACCAAAAGGACCGAACCATGATTATTCCAAAGGTATAAAAGTTTCAATAATAAAGTATTATTATAGTAGTAAAACTTATGCAATTATTAACATATTATGAAAGTTTTTTCATGTTCATTTAGATGGAACATTGCTCGATAATGCAAAAATTATGAAAGCTAAGAAGTAAGTCTTCCTCTAATATTCTCCAAATGTTTTGTCAGGTAATCCAAAATCTTTCTTTATACTTGATTTGCTAATAATTTTTGTGATTTATCTTATTTCATGTAACTTTTCAAATGTTAATGATTTGCTAATAATGATTTAACTAACCTTATTTATTTATTACTGGTTCTTATTGCTACAACATCTATGGATGGAAAATGCAGAGGAATATATTACCCTACTATTGAGTATATTTAAATTATATTTTTCAAACTTTATAATTCCGATGTTTAATAATGAACATATTGCCCTAACCATAAACTATTTGTTTTTCTTTTTTTTCTTTTTATTGCATCTTGTCATACGTTTGGGTTATTTAGACTTTTATAGTTAAAATCATTTTGACTTCACTTGTATGGATGAATAACGCATTCGAGAACATAATCATAAAGATGGGTAACATTTTACCACTATTATACCTTTTATTTCTCGAAGCTAGCCCGCCCATCCGGGTGAGCTTTGAAACTAGTGATTCTATATACAAATTCATACTATGGATATTTGAAGATAGTCTATGCGTATTATGGCTTGGGCCTTGTATTGTAGTATGGGCAATGAAAAATGACAATTCTTGGGAACTACTCCCGTTTGAGTTTAAGAATAAGTATGATTACATGTGGAACAGGAACTGTGCAAAAAGAGTCAATTGTCCCATTCCATATGGTCGTTGGTGTTTATGTGATGATAACGATTTTAGTTCTGCGTTTGACATTATGCCGGAGAATACGAATAGGAAGAGAGAGAATATATAACTCAACCTAGAATTCATATATATGGTACTGATAATGACGTCTCTGAGATTTTAGATGCCCTCTGCGAAAATACGAAAATGGCCCCCCTGAATACAAGAGGCCCTTTACAAAAATTTAGACTTTCTAATTTTTTCTGTTAAATTATTAAGCTGACTTAAATTTTAATATTATATATTATATATACTTCCTCCGTATCAAAATAAGTGACACACTTTCCTTTTTGGGGTGTATCAAAATAAGTGACACACTTTGAAAACTTTCATTTTTTGGTAAAAATAGTGGGACCCATGCCCACTAACTATCCATTTAATAAAGTGAAATCACCCTTATACCCTTACTTTTACTTTTAAAACTCATTAATATCACTTTATTCAAGAAAAGTGGGACCCATTCTCCACTAACTATGTACTTTAATCTATTTTAACATCTACTTTAATCTTTTACCTCAAAAAACGTGTAAGCCAATTTGTGTCACTTATTTTGATACGGAGGAAGTATAAGATATATATAAAAAAATTTAAAATTTTTTCACCGATCTAATTTTTTTTTCTATTAAATTATTAAGATATATATAAAAATTGGGCCCCTATAAAATACGGGCCATGTGCGGCTGCACCTCCTAAAAGACACCCCTGATAATGAGTAGCCATTTTATATAACTTGACTTTAATTGTTGGGTATTCATAGCTTTGTGTCTACTTGACTACTTGTTATAAACTTTTTTTAATTAATAAAGCTTCTTTTTATGACTTTGAACTAGTGCTAGAATTCGTAATGCAATTGATATTTTAGCTTAAGCTTTTTGTTTGTTGATTGTTCTTACTCTATATCCATAGCACATAATTCAAGCACTAAAGACAATTGTAATCTACCTCTATATATGAGGCCTAATTTTGAGTTACATTTGTCAACATGTCAAATTCAGGCATTATCATTGGTTGTCAATGATGACATGTAAATGTCAAGGAATGCCACCTGTCAAAGTCCTTTTCCCAAACCGTGAGAATCAATTGCAAACAGGCAATATTCAAACTTTCCACTATTTTCGGAATTAATATTCAAACTTTCCACTATTTTCGAAATTTTTAAAAAATTCGGTTTGGGATATACATGATTTCCAAAATCTTCGAGAACCATTAATACATTTCTCAAATATTCAAACTTTCCTAATTTTTTGGTAATACAAATCCGAAATCAAAGCTAATTGTTTAACAAAAAGAATATTTAATCCATACATAGATATCAACACAATAAATATACCTACACTATTTTCGGAATTTTTATAAATTCCAGGATCCCCAATACATAATTTCCAAAATTATGTAAACCATTAACAAATTTCGTAAATATTCAAACTTTCCTAATTTTTTTGGTAATACGGAATTCGAAATCACAGCTAATTAGTTAAGAAAATCATTAAAACCATTAATAATATTCAAAAGATACGTATTACAGTTTCAATATTTCCGAGCTCAAATCTACATATTTGATTTAAAAAATGTTAGTTATTTGATCAAAAATCTGCATATTATCTTTAAATAATAAAGATTCAAATTTTAATTTTACAAAATATGAGGATCCTTTTGAATAATTACCCCTAATAGCAACATCATTCCGGATATATGCAAAACCGTATATTTATGTCCAAAATAATTCGAATATTAACCACAAATTAAGCCTATTTAAACGATACACTGTTTTGGTTGAAAATACAATTGAACAAGTTTATTCGTGTTGAACAAATACTGAACAGCACCAGGTATGATTTCGTATTTCCTACCTTCTTTTAAAATACTAACTAATCGAAAAATATTCCCGGATCGTGTTTCAAATGTTTTAATCAGTGTTATCTTGCAGGGAATACTGTGCAGCAAACCTGTTTCCTCTTCCATTACCAGGTATTTCATGCAATCAAATATGTGTTGGGTCCATAAGCTTTTTTCAATGTAAATTGTTTTTTTAAGTGATTATTCAAGAAAAATCTAAATATGAGCTAAAAGGAAATATACCATTATTATTGGTAAACTTTAAAACTGTTTTTGGATTTAAAATTTAATTCTGTCATTTTAAATAGAACTTTTATGGAATTAATTTTTTTTATTTTTATGATTTATAATAAATTAACATGTAATTCTTTAAATTTATTATAATGTTAATTCTACATAATCTAATTTACTCAATTTCTGAACATTTAAAAATAAAATTTTGAATTCCACATCAGTCCAGCTCAAATTCAAATGAAATTCTGTTACTGAATACCTTCAACCAAACTACTGGATTTTTAGGAAATCTTCATTATTATCTTTATTGCCTATATAAAGAAGAGTGCTTCAAGTCGGCTGAAGGAGTCTTCAACAGCCTGCATCATCACGTAAAACTGCATTAATGAACACATGTATTCTGCACTTTTAATAATTTTAACCTACCATTCTGAACAATATAGCAGTAATGTACAAAAATCCGAAATTTGATTTCTAAAAAACTGAATTATAAGTGTTATCAATCGAACAAATATTTGGAAGATTTTATTGTCTTTAAAAGTGTTATCATACTGGCTTTACTATACACTTTTAATAGCATCCGTTCATTGATTTTTAAAAACATAAGAGATTGCAGTTTCTTTAAAAATAAATTAAAAGTGCATAATACCTGTTAGACTTTGTAATCTACATGTTTCCAAAAAAAAAAAAGACTTTGTAATCTACAATTCGTGTTGTTTTTGTGATTACTCATATTCACTAAAACATATATTTATTCGTAGTATCTTGGTTAGATTAACGGTTTTGAAAATGCACCAAATAACAGGATATTTAGTCAAAATTAGGCGTGTTATTGTTGGATGTTAAAACTGACAATTAGGTTATGAAATTTAACAGATCGAAACTAAGTCTTTGAGCATGTCAATCAAGGTAATTTTATTGTGCAGAATTATCGATTCCAAGCAACGAGATATTGGCTTCTTTCTGCCATAACCCTAGCTAAGCTAATATGCCATAGAACCAATCGAAGAGAAACATAATTGAACCGAATTAGGGGCGAAATCTTACAGAGATCTGTTGTCGGTGTTTGATTCTGCAACTGATTGTTGTTCGATTAAGTTTTACGATCAATTTCCCTTTTTCTCTCTCAATTTTCACACATAACACACACTGTCACGATTGCTCTTTGAAGCTGATGGGGTAACATAAAGGGCCATTTATTACTTATTTTAACAGAAAAATATTAATATAAATCTATTTTTTAAAAAACAATATATACTTTTTAGACATAAAGGGCCATTTATTGCTTCCGGTGGTTTGAATTTTGAGTGTCAAAAGTCCCAAAATAGAGTGTAACATGAGAGTATACAGAAACTTTTCTACAAATATTATATATAAAGATTATATAATGGAAAAGTCTAATTTCACCACTCATCAAACTATGAATATCAATAAAGAATAAAAAGGAGGAAAAATAAAAACTACAGTAGAAAATAATAAGAATCAGTCAAAAACATTAAACGCACCGTAATAGAATCTCAATTACATGGTTATTACTCTTCGTCTAACACACCATTAGAAGATCTCTCAAAAAACGCATGGAAGGTCTTCAAAAAGATGTAAGTATTTTATTTAATTACTTGAGTTATTAACATATTAGATTATAATATATTATTGTTTCATATTAATAAAAGCCAAGGTCAGACGTTGTTGCAAGTTGGTTTGTTTCTTCAAAAATCAGTATTCTCAAATGGTCAACTTTATATCGATGTATCAAAAGTTAAGAACAAGAACAAGAACGAATTGAAGGTCTATTTGTTGCGATAAAGATGACAATTACACTAATTGAATAACAATTGTCGTTATAAAGAACTTTTATTTCGACTCTAAATTTCATGTAACATTTATTCATGCATCAAAATTTGTACCAACTTATCATTACATATCTCTTGAAGCATGGCCGCCCAAACGGGCGGGCTTTGAAGCTAGTACGAAGTATAAACTTCTGGCTCTCTTTTTCTTCCACCGAGTATATTATCATAACTATCATAACTATATATAACAATCTTGCATTTGTTTCACATCTATTACAAATAAATATTATTCTGTGCTGCATAGACTGATAAGCCAACACTCATGGATTTTTGGCTTTATATCTTAACATGATATGTTATTTTGCAGATTTTCGACACCAACATGCTTTAACAAAAGAAGAAAAGTTCAATCACGAACACGCTTAACTCATAAATGTTATTAAACGTGCTTATGTTTTTTTGAAGCAACATTTTTAATTCTAAAACAAATTGCAGAGAATATGAAGTACAAAGTGAAATTGTGATTACAAACTTTACAGTAAAAAAAGTAACATTCAAAAACAACTATTTCTCGACTGCAATGTTGTTTTGGAGCAAGTTTCCAATTCTAAACAGATTGCAGATTTATAAATCTGGAGTACAAAACAAAGTTATGATTCCATAAGAAAGGCAACCTTCAAAAACAACTATTTCTTGAGTGCGACGAATTCAATTACAACAAATTCAATTCCTTACCAATTCAAGTCTTTCAAAATTCAATTCCATTACGGAGGATTACGGCAAATCAAACGCACCATAAATGTTTTCTAAATTTTAAAAACATATGAACACAAAAACACAAGTTTAGTATGTAAAATTTTGTAAACAATTGATTGTTTTTGCATTTGTTTAAGTATGCAGTTAGGTCGCGTGCATCATGAGCAAAACTCACCATGTGGTAGCTTGTTATAAACGGTTATATACTCTAAAAAATATAAGAATAAATTACAGAAATTGTCCCTGAGGTTTTCCAGATTCTGGGTTTTTGTCCCTAAACTTTTTTTTTTCCGTTTTTTTTCCTTTTATCATTAAAATTCCGCATTTCTGTCCTTCCGTCCAAAATCTTCCGTTAACTGACGAAATTTTTGTCAATTCCCCCAAATTACCCCTATCATCATCATCAAAAAACCCTTTCAACCCAAATGTGTTCTTCATGTTGTACTGTACAAAATTGAAGCTCCGACCACTAAACCACCATCTTCTCCGGGCAAAAACTGAAGCTCCGATCACGTTTTTTCCTCCGCCTCCACTTTGAACCACCATCTTCTCTAGCCAAAAGTGAACTCAAGCTTCCGTTTGGCATGTGTTTATACACCAGAAGCTTTTTCTTCTTCAACAATGCAAAACCCTAATAAAGGGATTAAATTTGGGTGTCTAAGTTGACCTAATCTGTTCATTTCTGACCTAAATTGCTTCTCGTTGATTTTACACGCACTCAATCGCTTAATTGCTAGCACAGAGCCATCCTGCAGCATTGCTCGGTAACAAACCCCTGTTCTTGTAGTAATTTCAATGTTGTTTTGATTGAAATTGTTGGTGGCAGTTAATATATCATTTAATTGCTAGCCTAGAACACCGGCGGCTATAATAATTGCTAGGTTTTTGTTATTTAAACGTCCGCATTTCGAATTAACTGGCGGACCGCATAATCCATCATTTCCGGAGAATGATTCAGCTTCGAATTTCGATAAATCGTCAGGTATTGAACCGGAGAGTTCGTTATTTGAAAGCTCTAGCTTCTTGAGCCTCTCAAGTTAGCGATCTGGTACGGAATCGTACCGGAAAAACTGTTATCGGATAATATAAGATTATTTAAGAACTTACAGTTCTGAATCTCAGGCGGAATGTTTCCGGATAGCGAGTTTCCGGAGAGATCTAGGGTTACTATAAGATTTGGTGGTGGTTCGGTTGATGATGTGGATGGAAGATGAACTGAGGTGGTGGTGTTGGGGGTTTAGGGTCGGTGGGTGTTGGGGAAGAAGATGAAAAAAGAAAAAATTAAAAGAGAAAAAGAAAAGGGAAAGGGAAAGGGAAAAAAGACTAAAATGCCCTCATATCTTTTGCATTTAAGGTCACTTAACGGAAGATTTTGGACGGAGGGACAGAAATGCGGAATTTTAAAAATGTCAAGGACAAAAAATCGGAAAAAAAAAGTTTATGGACAAAACCCCAGAATCTGGAAAATCTCAAGGACAATTTCTGTAATTGACCCAAAAAATAACTATATAAGCATGATTTTACATAAATAAGATAGAAATATTAAGAGATAAACAAAGATTAATGATTTTTTCTATGCTAAGAGCCAAAAATTTCTATTTGTTTTTGTGTGAAGAATATAGCCTCCATTATGACCCTTTCTTTGTACTGCAACACATTGGCATTTGCTGTGTTCTACCAAATACTCTGCTGTTTCTCCTCTTATTAACCCATTCCACCTTCGCCTGCAACCAAAGTCAAAGTTTGACCAACAAATAAACTTCGGTTTATTAACAACAAAAATCAAAATAGAATTACTGCTTTTTGCCTGAAAGATTTTTGTGGCACGTGTTGGTTTTCGAATTTATATAAATTACATGATACATATTGAAATTTAGGGTCCGGATCCGGTGAGTACTTAAAAATCGGTGAGGACTCTAAAAAAACTTTGAAAATGATCTAAAACAAATTTTTTTCAAAAAAATTTCTTTTTTAAACATAAAAATCACAGCCTATAAGTTCAAAAAAAATTTCAAAAATGATCAAAAAATAAAAAATATGGATTATAATTTTAATTCACAAAAAAAATATGGATCATTATTATGATCCACAAAAAAAAGTAGATCATAATTTTTTTTCAATTTTTTTTTTTTTGGATCAAATGTTGTAATAATCATGGGGAGTTATATATATTTTTTCGAAATTTTTTGAGATTTTTTTGAGGTGTTCTCGCGAGTACTCACCGGATCTTACTTCTTGAAATTTAAATCTAATTAAGGAAATTTTTCAAGAACTCACCGTATTATTGTAGATAAACTTTGACGTTCTCCTACAACAAGAAGATCAATACCAAGTATTTCGGTTTGTGAAATAATCGCATACGCTTTTTCTTTTGCATCCGATTCAACTTTTGACACCTTCACATTTAACTTTGGGCGCACAAGCTCGGAAGCATCCTTCATTTGGTCAAGAAAGTCAAAGTTTCCGCCAATGCAACCACCACCGCCTTCCCTAGCGGTGATGGTGGTTGAAGATGTTGACGGTTGTTTCATAAAGTACGACATTGTATTTATCCAAAAGTTTGGATTCTCAACATGAAGGAGATATAATATGTCATTATCAAATACTACATGAGATAGAACGTAATGTAGGGCGGCTGCTGACTCACGGGTTGGTTCTGCAACAACCATAACCTTTTGTGGTTGTGCCGCCTGATAACCACCATTTTCTACGGTAAACGCCATCTTTCTCCACCACCTGCCGCCACACCACCGCCTTGTTTTTCCGTTATATTGGGATGTTAGATGGTAGCTAGGGGAAGATGGTTGAAATGTTTGGTTTGATGTCATAAAGGATAGCCATCAAACTTTAGGTCATTGTTTGTGATTAAAAAAACTTATTTCGCTTCAAGACACTAAATTTCAAGGGTATGAGTAATTTTAGGGGATTTATTATAAATAGAACAAAGTCAACACACCAGAAAAGATTCACTTTTTCTATATAGAATAATTTGATTTGATTTGTTAAAAATCTGGCAGATAAAGCGCTTCAAATGAGTTACCACATGTTTGATTCTTGCTTGTTTGGTGGTTTGCTATTATAAAGATGTACATAGAATGATGAACATTATTTTTTTTTACTATTATAAAGATGTACATAGAAATGTAGAATAATAAATGTTTGTTTTATATCCTGGCTTATTTAACAACATGATAAATTAATAATGTAGCGGTGGAGAATGCCATATAGACAGATCGAATACTATATTTTAATGACCCAAACGGAACACTAGAATGATATGTCACTTACCAACGTAACATTTAACAACTACGTCATTAATTTATCATGTTATAGTTTACCACCAATTCGTTTTGACCGTCTGAGTTCTTCAATAATTCTTCATCATGATCCGTTGTTCAAAAAAAAAAAAAAAAAAAAAAAAAAAAAAAAAAATCTTCATCATGATCACATCCATCATCCTACTAAAACCATCGAATTTCATCATTCGCCACAATTTTTCTTCTTGATTTCGGTTTTAATTGTGAGTATTCACGACAATATTGTTATTAATTTAGTATCACCGCTTTTGGTGGTAATATTACTAGTCTCCTGCCATATCGTACGTTTTTAGTATTTAGTTTGTGGTCAATGGAAGTTTCCATGATCTTCTTGTTGACTTTTCTTTCGGCGAAAATTGAAGTTGTCGGGATGCATTTAGCGAAGTACCAAAAATAATTGAAAATGGGCGAAATAAATTGAATTGTGAGTTGGACTGTTGGACATGAAGCTCCATTAGCTTGGTCATCAGCTCTAGCCCAATTAGCTAAAATAAACACAGTTTCGGCTTACATACATATTTTTAGTGCTCAATTTAAGCGCTTCCAAAACTCATTTTGAGCACTAACTAGATCTCTAGGTAAAACTTCTATGCTATCATGGTTAATTTTAAGTTCTAGTGACATTTAGGTTGCGTTTATTTTTTGACAGAAAGTCTTTTTAAGGTCTTATGTCTGCAGACGGGACGACATTTTGGAAAAAGACTGTTTGTTTTTTAGAAATCAGAAGATGAGAAAAAGTCTTTTTGAGGTCTGCTTGTAGAAGACTTGGACCATAGTCTTTCAAGCTTGGAAGACATTTTACCCACACCTAAAAATTTTTTTATCTACCACCACCACCACCATATACCAACACCACCACCCACCACCACCTACCGCCACCACCAATTACCGCATCCACCTAATGCCACTAGCACCCACCACATACCGCCACAACCACGTACCGCCACCACATACCACCACCACCACCCACCACCACCATCTACCGCCACCACCACCCACCACCACCACCACCCACCACCACCACCACCACCACATACCGCCACAACCACCCACCGCCATCACCACCCACCGCCACCCACCACCATCTACCGCCACCGCCACCCACCACCATCTACCGCCATCACCCACCACCATATACCGCCACCACCCACCACACCACCACATACCACCACAACCACCCACCACCGCCGCCACCCACCACCATTTACCACCACCACCACACACCGCCACAACCACCCACCGCCACCCACCACCATCTACAGCCACCACCCACCACCATGTACTGCCACCACCACCCACTGCCACCACAACCCGCCACCACCCACACAAATACTGCCAGTTAATTTTTTTTATTAACCTGCAGACATTAAAAAACAAACAGTCTTCTTCTTATAAACTGCAGACGTTTGATCCAAATCTTCTCTGCAGATGTGGTCCGCACACTGCAGACCTTCTACATCTTAAAAAACAAACAGCACCATATTGTTACGCAAGTAGAAGATAATTTCTCAAGATAATTTAACTTAATTGGAATAAGAGTAAATTATAAGGATGATTCTAAAAGTTAACATATGGTCATTTACTTTAAAAAATTACATAATTTTTTTAGGAAATATTTTGCACCTAAAGGCTTTTAGCTTAATACTCCCTCCGTCCCACAAAAAACTTTTCATCTAGCTTTTGCGCAAGTTTTTAGGTGATAGTTAGTGGTGGGGTCATTGGTAATATTTTTGATTAAAATATAAGGTTGAGTTGGAGAGAGAAAGATAGCTAGTGGATATAAGTGGTGGGGTCTTTAGTAATAATAGTTTTTTATTATGATCAAATATGAGAAATGAGAAGTTTTTTGTGGGACATTTTTGGGTAACAACCAACATTTTGTGGAAAACGTGCAAGGGTTGAAAACTGTAGGCGGTCGAATTTGGGTTCCCAAGTTCTGGGGTACCCGAAAGGAGTTGTTGCATGATGTTCACAAGTCAAAGTATTCAATTCACCCGGGAAGTACGAAGACATATCAAGATTTGAAACGAGTTTATTGGTGGCCCGGAATGAAGGCGAGGGTAGCCAAGTACATATCGAAGTGTGCCACGTGCGCACAAGTGAAAGCCGAGCATCAAGTGCCGTATGGGGTAGCTCAATCATTGCAAGTACCGGCCGGAAAGTGGGAAGACATAACTATGTATTTCATAGTTGGCTTGCCAAAGACGAGTTAGGGTCACGATGCCATTTGGGTCATAGTTGACCGGTTGACCAAGAGTGCATTATTTTTAGCCATTCGGGAAACCTTGCCACTTGAGAGGTTGGCTAAGTTGTATGATGATAAGGTGGTTCGACTCCACGGGGTTCCATTATCGATTGTGTCCGATAGAGACGCGAGGTTTACCTCGAGGTTTTGGAGATCATTATAAGATGAATTGGGTACAAAGTTGCGGTTGAGAACGACTTATCATCCGCAAACCGACGATCAAAGTGATCGAACAATACAAACGGTTGAAGATATGTTGAGATCGTGTGTATTAGATTTCGGGGGTAAATGGGATGAACATTTACCATTGGTCGAGTTCTCATATAATAATAGTTATCATTCGACTATCGAGATGCCACCGTATGAGGCATTGTATGGGAGAAAATGTAGAACTCCATCTTGTTGGCTAGAAGCGGGAGAGACAAAGCTCACGGGTCCCAAAATTGTAAAAGTAACAAATGAAAACATTGGTATAATACAAGCCAACATGAAAGCCACCCAAGATAGGCAAAGAAGTTATTCGGGTTTGAAGAAAAAACCATACGACTTGAATGTCGGTAATATGGTAATGTTGAAGGTGTCACCTTGGAAAGGTGTGATGCGGTTTGGAAAGAAAGGAAAGTTAAGTCCAAGATATGTTGGACCGTTTAAGATATTGAAGCGGATCGGGCTTCAAGCATTTAAGTTGAAACTGCCACCTGAGCTTCAAGGTGTGCATGACACCTTCCATGTGAGTTATTTGAAGAAGTTCATTGGTGAAGTTGAAAATATTATTCCATTTCAAGAGTTGCGGATTGATGCCCCGAACCGGTTGATTGAAGAGCCCGAGGCTATTCTAGAAACAAAAACGAAGAGGCTTAGGAATAAAGAAACCGAGTTGGTATTGGTCAAGTGGAAGCATTCCCTTGGACCAAATTTGACTTAGGAAGTCAAGGACGAGATCCGGAAAAGGTACCCGGATTTCGTGAACTACAATGAGATTCCGAGGACGGAATCTTCTAAAGGGGTATATAGTTGTAACGACCCGAAATTTGTAAATAAATAAATTATTTAAAAATATGATAAATAAGGATAAATCGTTTAAAGAACGTAGGAATTGGTTTCGTGTCATTTGGACATCGTATGACAAAGTTATGCACGAAACCGGGTCGAGACAAAGGTTGAAAATTGCAGCCTCCCTGGTTGCAGGAGTTCGCGGCGCGAACTAGATCCTCACGGACGTGAGGATCGGGCAGAGACTTTGGGTTTTTGACGATTGAAGTTCGCGGCTGTCTCACGATCGGGAAGAGTTCGCGACAAGGGAAGTTCGTGGCGCGAACTCTTGGTTCACGCGCGAACTCTGTCAGACACAACATTAAAGTCGGGTTTTGGTTATAAATGCTATCCACAAACCCTATTTTTCTCTCCTTGGCGATTTTTGAGTGCAAAGGCTGTTATTGGGTGATTTCTTCACTAATCCTTTGTTGATTTCACTCCTAGTTGAAGATCTAAGGTAAATCTTCACTCTTTCATCTTTGTAGCTCAAGATCTATGGATCTTGAAGCTAGGGTCTGAAACCCTAGTTCTTGAGTTTATTGTTAATGGTGAAATAAATGCTGTAAACACTTAATAGATGGTATTTTAACAAATGAAACAAGTGTATGGTTAAGATTTTCAAGAATCTTAAGGGTTGGTTAAACCTAGGGTTTTATAAAGCACCAAAATTGGGGAAAAGTGTTTGTAAAGAGTATCTAGAGATATGTGGACATATTATTAGTAGTATGTGATGTTGAACAACTTGTGATTGTTGTATTAGGCTTTTGGTGAAGTCTTGGAAAGTTGACCAAATTGTTGGAGCAAGAGATTGGTGTTAAGAACACAGTTGGAGCATTATTTTGCTAAGGTGAGTACGTGTGGACTTTACTGAATACATAGCCATTGAAATATGTTTTATTATGTGTGTTACGGTCTATTTGCTTATTTGTGTAGAATTGTAGTGGTCTAGTTAGTGATATATTTATTGATAATATTGGACTAACTTGTTGATGATTGATGTGATACCCGAGAGCTAGATTGACATGAGTGTTGAGTCATGGTAAGATTGAGATGATGTGATGACACGGGCGACTCCCTGTCATGAGGTGTGGAGTGAGGGGCAGTTGGGTGGATTCCCATCGACTCATCCACGTTAGTAGTCTTGCTAACTGGACGTATTCCGACGAGTAAGGCATGTATCGGTAGATTGGCCGATTCCCTCTTACCGGTATCTTGTTTCTAGTTAGTTCGGGGGCAACCCGATAACTAGATATGTACGTGCTTCTAGCTAGTTCGGGGGCAACCCGATAGTTAGATAGGTTTGCTAGAGAGCAAGATTGATAGGGTCACGGTAGGGTGACTAGTATGGATAGACGGTTTATATATACTTGTGTTTATATGTGACGTGACATTTTATTATCATTGGGTCTAAACCCATGTAGCTCACGAGACTTTTTGTCTCACGTACTCATTGTTTGTTTTGCTATGTACTCAGGTTCGGGATCGAAGAAGTAGGTACGCATGGATAGAGATGCGGGGCCTAGAGTAGAAGAACACTAGAACGGATTTAGACTTAGCTTTGGTTTGATATATTTTGTAACACCAAACTTATACTCTGATTTCATACCAAAGGTTTTTGTAAATCTGTATTTTGGGATAGTTCTCCTCTTTATTAAATGATATATTTTGGTCAAATGTTTTGTATTAAAATTTGAGGTGTTACAATGATAGCCCTTAGGGCTGCCATAAGACAAGCATTAAATACTTGTATTTTAATCATCAACTGACTCCCAGTGGCGGAATTGATGAGTAGCCTAGGGTGGCACGTGCCACCACTCACCAATAAATAAGTAGCACATTCTTCAAAATTCACTAAGAGTTTTAATTTGGTTGTATGTGGAGAGTGAGTTTTGATACTTTCTTCACACATATATAGGCTTTTTGGTTAGTTGCTTGAAATGGTAGATTTAATCTAATTTTACGTTATTTTAATGTATAGGGTTTTTGGTACATATGGCGAGGAATAACAATAAATTTGCTTATGAAAATTATTGTTCTTAATTTCTTAATGCTTGTTTGTGTACTTACAATAAGTTTGATTTTATTACAAATTCAGTACTTACAATAAGTTTGATTTTATTACAAATTCAAAACGTACTATTAATTGGAAAAAAAGTTTGATTTTAGTGCATGTTTGGAAAAAAAGTTCTCATTTATCTTGGGCACAATATTTAAGGAGAAAGTTAGTGGTGGGGTTATTGGTAATAAATTTGATTAAAATATAAAGTTGATTTGGAGAGAGAAAGATTGTTAGTGGATAGTTAGTAGTGGGGTCCATGTTAATTATATTATTTTATTAAGTGGATCCCATTAACTTGTGAAATGGGAACTTTATTTAGGGATAAAAATTCAAGGTGAAATGAGAACTTTATTTAGGGACGGAGGGAGTATGATATAAAAAGGGTTACTGCTGTAAAAAGTTTCTAGTTCCACCTCTGCTGACTCCTGAATTTCAGGAACTACTCTATTATACAATATTTAATGTACTTAGCGACAACTCTGAAGGCTGTCATTATCAAAACCCTTAAAATATTTAACAGACATCATTTAAAGGAATCATATATTTAAAATGTTTCAAAAAGAAATCACCAATGTAAACTTTTGAAATAAATAATGTTAACGTAGGCCTACAATAACAGGAAAATGTATTGTATGTATTAAGAATATGAAAGACAAAGCCATTAAATGGATTGCCACATTTTCAACCCTTCATGTCTTCTCCATCAAATCTATGTCTACTTATTTACCTTTCATTTGTATGTACATGTAATTAAAGGGTAAAACTTTTAGTATAAATACCCCATGAGATGGATGAATAAAATGCACCTCAACACTTTCATAAGTGTTTACATACTTCTCTTCCTCTCTTCTTTCTAGTTATTGTTCTTCATCTTATGTTCTTGTTATAAATGTAGCAAGTTCTTTGATGAAGTGCTAATAGGGTCATAATCATATCTAATTTATAACACGTTATCAGCACGAGAGTTCTCAATTGAGGAAGATCAACTCAATCACAAGGTACATTCAATTAATCAAGTTAATTACATAAGGTAAACATTTTCTTAACATAAAATTATAATATAATTATCATAATAAACTAAATGAAACCAAACATATTCTATCAAGTACATTATGATGACATTTGGACTACTAATCTTGGGACTACTAACATACCTACATTTATTATTTTACTAATTTTATTCTTATGTTTACTAACCCTTTTAATTTATGCAAACTAACATTTACATTTATGTCTTCTAACTTTTAATTATGCAAACTAACACTTACTTTTATAGCATCTAACTTTTATTTATGTTACTAACATTTATTTATGTTACTACATTTATTTATGTATGCTAACTTTCATTTATGTATATATATATATATATATATATATATATATATATATATATATATATATATATATATATATATATATATATATATATAACGCTAAAAAAAATAATTATATTTTAATATTAAAAATTTACAACGGCTATATATTTTTACACTATAAATAAACATATCATCCAAACTTCTTTATAGCACAAAATAATTTCTCTCATCTTCAAAATCAAGATCAAGAATGATTCACCCGCTTTTGATTTTCGTAATTGTATTAGTTTTAGCACTTGGCATCCTAATTAGTAATCTCCCTCCTGGTGTATTTTATCCTTATTTGTTCATGTATGGGATGATTGTTCTCCCACTGCTGTTTTGTGCACTTCATATTCATATATATGGATTCTAATTGTCACACCCCGCCAAAAATGATTTTTACTTCATTTAAAATGTTTTGCGGAAGAACGAGGGTGTAACGTTCATGACAACGTAACAAAAATTAAGTAAACAAACAATCATGCAATAACGAAAAATAAAAGATTGTTTCACTTTCCAAAAGTAGAAAGTTTCCAAAAATAGTATGTTTCCTAAAATAGAAATTGTTTTGAAATAAAATGATTGTTCGTAAACTTAATGTTTTAATCATGGCTCACGACAATCCTAATGCTCATATCCTCCAATCCACTGCACCTAATTACCTTGAAAACATAAATAGTAAAAGGGTCAACAATAATGTTGAGTGAATCCACAGGGTTAAAGTAAGTAAAGTACAGTAAAGTAAAGTGTTTTGCTACTCAAAATGTTTGTTGTGAAAATGGTTTATGACTGAAAAGTATAAAGTTCAACACTCATATGATATGAGTAGTAAGTATGAAATGTTTAGTGTAGTGTAGAATATCTACAACTACATGTTATGTTTATGAAAATGTGTTGAACAAATTGTTATGTTTGACATCGCATGAACTATTATCCCCAACAGATAGCTAGTCTATTGAGTTAATATACCAACCCCTAAGTCCAAAATCAACACTTCAACTCCATTATGTTATCGTTCTTTTATGGATATACACTCCCGGATATGTCTTGGATAAAACCAAGTAATGATCAAACGTTCGTTGGGAGGATGAGTGTCAGCCAATAGTACTATCTTTATATCCATGGTCTAGATCCACTAGTTAATGATTGCTGGTACCTTAGTCCGGTATAATAATTGTTTGTCATGCCAACGCGATAATGAAAATTTATAGATGTTGTACAGTCATAGTAAAACAGTAGCAGTTGTGTTTATGTTTTCCACCCCAAAGTTTATAAAACAGTTAAAAGAGAAAAGGGGTATGTGGACTCACCTGGCAAAGCTTAGCGACACAGTACTTAGGACAGAGGATCCTTCAAAGGCTCCTAGCTTCCTAAACAATATGACTTTCTAATTAGACTAAGCTAACACAGGCGATTCTAGTTACGATATAAGATATATGGCATACGTTACATGTTATGTTATATGTTTTGTGACATCGAATGAACTTGGATTAATAAAATGAAATGAAATGAAATGCATTGGGTTTTATAAAATGAAATGAAATAGGTTCCAAAATGAAGTGACATGAAATGAAATGATATGAAATGAGTTTTAAAATGAAATGATACGAAATTAAATGGATTTGGCCTAATGGGCCTAGATTAGGCCTAATGGGTCACTAGGTTGGGCCACTTGGGCCTCATATTGGGCTTGGGCCCAATGGGTTCGGTTTGGGTATAAGTGGGCCAAAGGTTTGGGCTTTGGTCCAAAAGGGCTTGGATACTAATGGGCCAACTAAAGTTTGGGCCCGATGGACTAAGATAGATCGAATTGGGCCAAGTACGGGCCTTGGCCCGATTGGGTGTTCGGGTTTGGGTCTACGGTTGAAGGATTTATGTGCACAGTTAGTCAACCTATGATGATACATCCATGCCTACGAAACACTTAAGGGTCACACCGGTGAGTGCATGTAATACGAGTAAGATATGTAATGATACTTGGAAGAGGATTGATTCATAATAAGTCATTTATGAATCAAGTTAAGTATTAAGTCAAATTTGACTTATTACTAGATTAGTTTATCTAACTAATTAATACAAGTATTTGTACATTTACTAGTTGAGTAAATATACAATGTGTTAATTATAGATCATCCATAATATGATTTAAAGCTATTAAATCATATAGTAATTGGATAATATTATTGTTTAGATTATATAAAGTTTATTATATAATCAATTATTAAAAGTATAAATACAAGAATATATTTCGTGTATATGGGTACCGAATTATTAAGTGTATTGATACTAGACATTTAATAGTTAAGTGCAATAATAAAAGAGTAATAAACAACAAGGGTTTAATATGAAAAAGGATAAGTTTAATTAAAGATTAATATTAATTAAACTAGAAGGGCCCTAAGTGAAAGTCCTTCTATTATAAATAGAAGGCTTGGGGTTCCCTTAATTCCCTTACACCTTGAATCCGAAAACCCTTGGGATCCTCTCCCTAGTTTCGGCCGAACCTAGAGCAACACCAAGTCTTGGTGTTCTTCGTTCTTCGTTCTTCGTTCGTTCTTCGCGTTCTTCAAGTCTTGAAGATTCGAAGATCATTACAAGGATCAACTAGAAGGTCACTCGTTGTGTATATCATCAGTGGACTATCTTAAGCAATCAACAAGGTATGTTTTGAGAAAACTTTTTCTCCCTTCTCCCCTCTTGGCCGAATTCAAACCTAAGAACCCTAGGGTTCTTGGGGTTGGTCGAAACACACACAAGTGTGTGTGTGTTTGGTTATTCGTACAAGGTTTCTTCCATTGTTAATCTACTTTAGATTTCCAAGATCTCAATCCTTTAGGGTTTTAGGACTAGGTTTAATCTCAGTTCCGCATTTAGGGATTAAATCAACTAGTTGGTTTTAACCGGTCAAGAACAAGTTCATGTTCTTGGTCAGTATGGTTCGAACCAAGTCACTAGGAGGTTGACCCAAGTGGTCAATGAGTATTCTATCTATTGAAACCCTTCAGTGGTATAAGAGAGTTGGTTTAGAGATCTAAACTTGATTAACAAAGTTTGTTTGTTTAATTTTATTAAAGTTTTTTTTTTTTTTTTTTTTTTTTTTTTTTTTTTTTTTGTTCCAATTTTTCTCCTTCTCCTTCTTAAGTCACGAAAAGGGTAAGAACCCTAGGACCAAGCATGTTAAACTAGTTAAGTTTAATTGGTCAAAAAGATTCTAGAAAAAACCCTAGAAATTTCGTGTAAGGGTATAAAAAGAACCCTAGGATCAAGAACATTAAACTAGTTTAGTTTAATTGATCAAAAGGCTTCTTTTCTTAACCCTAGTATTTCCGAAAAATTAAAGAACCCTAGGATCAAGAGTGTCAAAAATCTATATTTTACAAACATCCATGAATAAAAGTCCATTTATTCAAAAGATATATATCCGTGACTACTCGTCTTGGTGGGAACCTCGATGGGACGTTGACGTCACCGCGGTATTTGGTGGTAGATTCGAAGTTCTTCGAAGATAGTTGCACAAGTTTTGTGTAAGCCAAATATCGGTGATATTCTGTTGGAGCTCGACGAATATTGGATTGACCACCGTGATAATACTTCGTGGATGAAAAGTTCAAAAGTATTATTCACTAGGATTGTCCTTAAGCCTGAGGTATTTGGTTTGGGATACATTGACTAATGTGCTTTGGTTCGTCTTAGACAATTCTGAAATATGGTTGTCATATGAGGCTTTACTGGGTACAAAGGAATTTGTATTTTGAATCGAAATATAACAAGATGGTAATTGCACCTCCTTTTTAGGAGAGATATTTATGGGTCCTTTGACATGATGATAACTGGAAAGTGCATGGCCATGCCCAAACGAATTGATTTGTTCTTTGTCGTTTATCACAACAGTTTGAATCAAGATGTCATTAAATGATTTCGAATACAGGAGTTGATATTTTCTACCATGCTCGTATTCGTTATCACAAATATCGTGCTGCAAGGGATAAACCTAACATAGTTGCCCAAGAAGTAAAGACAGAATGTTCTTTACTAGGAGACGCTATTAAAGAGTTTTTCAAGAAACTATACCTGGGTTACACAAAGCTGTTTTTATGGGGTTGGTTACCTACATGCCCGTGTAGAAGGCCACTGTAGCTCGTATCATTAAGACAAAGGTTACAAACTTGCACAAGTGGGAGTCTGAAGGATTTATGTGCACAGTTAGTCAACCTATGATGATACATCCATGCCTACGAAACACTTAAGGGTCACACCGGTGAGTGCATGTAATACGAGTAAGATATGTAATGATACTTGGAAGAGGATTGATTCATAATAAGTCATTTATGAATCAAGTTAAGTATTAAGTCAAGTTTGACTTATTACTAGATTAGTTTATCTAACTAATTAATACAAGTATTTGTACATTTACTAGTTGAGTAAATATACAATGTGTTAATTATAGATCATCCATAATATAGTAATTGGATAATATTATTGTTTAGATTATATAAAGTTTATTATATAATCAATTATTAAAAGTATAAATACAAGAATATATTTCGTGTATATGGGTACCGAATTATTAAGTGTATTGATACTAGACATTTAATAGTTAAGTGCAATAATAAAAGAGTAGCAAACTACATGGGTTTAATATGAAAAAGGATAAGTTTAATTAAAGATTAATATTAATTAAACTAGAAGGGCCCTAAGTGAAAGACCTTCTATTATAAATAGAAGGCTTGGGGTTCCCTTAATTCCCTTACACCTTGAATCCGAAAACCCTAGGGATCCTCTCCCTACTTTTTGGCCGAACCTAGAGCAACACCAAGTCTTGGTGTTCTTCGTTCTTCGTTCTTCGTTCGTTCTTCGCGTTCTTCAAGTCTTGAAGATTCGAAGATCATTACAAGGATCAACTAGAAGGTCACTCATTGTGTTCATCATCAGTGGACTATCTTAAGCAATCAACAAGGTATGTTTTGAGAAAACCTTTTCTCCCTTCTCCCCTCTTGGCCGAATTCGAACCCAAGAACCCTAGGGTTCTTGGGGTTGGTCGAAACACACACAAGTGTGTGTGTGTTTGGTTATTCGTACAAGGTTTCTTCCATTGTTAATCTACTTTAGATTTCCAAGATCCTAATCCTTTAGGGTTTAAGGATTAGGTTTAATCTCAGTTCCGCATTTAGGGATTAAATCAGCTAGTTGGTTTTAACCGGTCAAGAACAAGTTCATGTTCTTGGTCAGTATGGTTCGAACCAAGTCATTAGGAGGTTGACCCAAGTGGTCAATCAGTATTCTGTCTGTTGAAACCCTTCAACGGTTTGGGTCAAGATCCGGTCTTGACCCGGTTTGACTTATGGGTCAAAATTGGTCAATCCTAGAAGTCAACATAGGTCAAAATAGTCAACAAAAGTCAACTTAGGAGCTCTAGATTTCGGCTAGGGTTTACCTTAAGATGCTATTCGGTCAACCAAGGTCAAACATGGTCAATCTAGGTCAACTAGGCTCGGTTTTGGTGGAAATTCGATTAGGGTTGGCTGGCTAGGCCGAAACCCTAAGGGTTTGAGCTAGATCCGAACTAGATCACGTCTAGGGTTCGGGTTTGGTACTAGATTGGTCATAGGTTCGAAACTAGGGACTAGATCTAGAGTTTAACAAGTCTAGGTTTCTAGATCTAATGAATCCGGTCACATCTAATAGAGATCTAGGGTTCGAGTACTTGATTAAGCAAGATTTAAACACATTCATACATACATGTATACGATCGGATGCATACAAGCACATATACTCGGTTTTCAATAGCTAACCGAGACCATATGGCCTAGGGCCATGGTCTCGGGTTCGAGTCAAGGTTCATGCGAGGAAGAAAACATGGTAAAACAATGGTTTAAGCATCATACCTTGATCGGAATTGGGAGAAAATGAGCAAAGGGGCTTCGGGATTGCTTGGTCGATGAACGAACGAAGGGAGTATGTGGGGTTGTGATCTCGGCCGAATAGGGTAAACAAAAGGAGGTTAAGGTTGCCAAATGAGGGTATTTATAGTGTGTGGGGATTAGGGTTAGCAAGGAAGAGTTATACTAGAACTAGGTTTCTTTTTAAATGAGGAATGGATAAGAATACAAGGGATAAAACCAACTCAACCTCATCCTTAGAAGGATTCGGCCGAGTGGAGTGGGATTCGAACCAAGGGAAGGCCGGCCACATGAGTGGTCGGTCTAGACTAGGTGTTGGTTTAGAATGTAGTTCAATTCGAGTCACGTTTAAGTTAAATCGTTACGTTTATTGTTTTATCGAGAAACTTATTGTTTTAGAAATGATTTAAGCTCAAAGTGTGTCACCATAAGTAAATAAAAATGTTGTGTTGACTAAAATAGTCAAACACTGATGCATGGTGTAAAATATGTATGTTTGTTGTGTGTATGGATGCCAGAAATAGAAATGTCAAAAAGTAGAAACTTTCTAAATAAGGAAAGTTTTAGAAATGAAATGAGATTAAATACCGGAAATATCGAGTTGTCACATTCTCCCCTGGTTGAAGAAATTTCGTCCCGAAATTTAAGACGAAGCATGAACAGGAGAGACAACGAGAAATAAGTGAGGATATTTCTTTCGCATCTGGTCCTCACATTCCCACGTGAATTCAGGACCTCTTTTGGAGTTCCATCTGACTTTAACGATTTTGATCTTGCTTCTACGCAACTTTTGCTCTTTCCAGTCAGATATCTCGATTGGTTCCTCAGTGAAATGGAGTTTGTTGTCGATGATAATTTCCTCAGCAGGAACAATAAGCGAAGGATCATGAATAAACTTCTTCAAGTTAGACACATGAAAAGTGTTATGAACATTGCTGGGCTCCTTAGGAAGATGAAGGCGATAAGCAACATCATCGATTCTTTCAAGAATCTCGAATGGTCCAACATAACGAGGACTGAGCTTTCCTTTCTTGCCAAAACGTACAACACCTTTCCAAGATGCTACTTTTAGCAAGACGTGGTCGCCAACAGCGAACTCTAAAGGCTTTCGACGATTATCAGCATAACTCTTTTGTCGATCTCTGGCAGCCTTGATACGATCTTTGATCTTGAAAATCTTGTCAGTCGTTTCTTGTAGAATCTCAGGACCAGTAATCTGACGATCACCAATTTCAATCCAACAAAGTGGCGAACGACACTTTCTTCCATACAGGGCTTCAAACGGTGCGGATTTAATAGTTGTATGATAACTATTATTATACGAGAACTCAGCTAAAGGGAGATGAGAATCCCAACTTCCACCAAAATCAATAACACATGCTCTCAGCATGTCTTCCAAAGTTTGAATTGTTCTTTCAGTCTGACCATCGGTTTGGGGATGATAGGCAGTACTCATATCGAGGCGAGTACTGAGAGATTTTTGCAATGATTGCCAAAAACGAGATGTAAAACGACTATCACGATCAGAGATGATCGCGACTGGCACACCATGCCGAGATACGACTTCTTTCAAGTAAATTTTCGTTAACTTCTCCATTTGATCAGTTTCTTTAATAGGAATGAAATGAGCTGATTTGGTCAATCGGTCAACAATTACCCAGATTGTGTCATGACCATTAGACGTTCGAGGCAATTTAGTTATGAAATCCATAGAGATTTCTTCCCATTTCCATTCAGGGATCTCTGGCTGTTGTAGAAGACCGGAAGGCTTCTGATTCTCTGCTTTCACTCTGGCACAAGTTAAACATTTGCTGACATAAATCGCGATCTCTTTCTTCATATTTGGCCACCAATATAACTCTTTGACATCTTTATACATCTTATCAGCACCAGGATGAATAGAATATTTGGATCGGTGAGCTTCATTCAAGATAACGTCGCGAACACTTCCATGATTAGGAACCCATAAACGATCCATGAAATAAAGAGTTCCATCCACCTTTGCTTCTAACTGCTTCTCCATACCACGCAAAGCTTCACTTTTGATGTTCTCTACCTTCAAGGCTTCAGTATGGAATTCATGAACTTGGGAAGATAGATTAGAACGAACAGAGATTGGAAGGGCTCGAACACGACGAGGTTTAGGTTGCTCTTTTCGACTTAAGGCATCAGCTACTACGTTAGCCTTACAAGGATGATACTTGATCTCACAGTCGTAATCATTCATCAATTCTACCCATCTACGCTGTCTCATATTGAGCTCTTTCTTATTGAAGATATGTTGCAAACTCTTGTGATCGGCGAATATTGTGCACTTGGTACCGTAAAGGTAATGTCTCCAAATCTTCAATGCAAATACAACGGCACCCAACTCAAGATCATGAGTTGTGTAATTCTTCTCGTGGTTCTTCAGTTGTCGAGAGGCATAGGCGATCACTTTGTCATGTTGCATCAATACGCAACCCAGCCCTTGGTGCGAAGCATCACAATACACCACAAAATTATCGATTCCTTCAGGGAGAGATAGAATAGGAGCAGAACATAATTTAGATTTAAGAGATTGGAAGGCTGATTCTTGGTTTTCACCCCAGACAAATTTCTCATCTTTATGTGTTAACACCGTTAAATCCTTTGCAATCTTCAAGAAATTTTCTATGAATCTTTTATAGTAACCAGCAAGACTAAGGAATTGTCTTACTTCAGTTGGGGTCTTTGGAGCTTCCCAATTCTTTATAGCTTCTATCTTTGCAGGATCCACGTGAATACCTTCTTCGTTGATAATATGAACCAGAAATTGAACTTCACGCAACCAGAATTCACACTTGTACAACTTGGCATACAGCTTCTCCTTCTCCAACAACTCAAGAATGATTCTTAAATGCTCTTCATGCTCTTCTCTCGAATGCGAATAGATAAGAATGTTATCTATGAAGATGATGACGAATTTATCAAGATATTGCTTGCACACTCTGTTCATGAGATCCATAAACACAGTAGGTGCATTGGTTAAACCAAATGGCATTACCAAGAATTCGTAATGACCATAGCGAGTTCTGAAAGCAGTTTTGGGCACATCTTCTTCACGAACTTTTAACTGATGGTAACCTGAACGAAGATCGATTTTGGAATAGAAATTCGATCCTTGAAGTTGATCGAATAGATCATCAATACGGGGAAGAGGATATCGATTTTTAATAGTTACTTTGTTCAATTCACGATAGTCAATGCACATTCTCATTGAACCATCTTTCTTTTTAACGAAGAGGACCGGAGCTCCCCAGGGCGAGAAACTCGGTCGAATGAAACCAAGATCAAGAAGTTCTTGCAATTGCGATGAAAGTTCTTGCATTCCAGACGGTGCAAGACGATAAGGAGAACGCGCAATAGGTGCGGCTCCTGGAATCAGATCAATACGAAATTCGACTTGTATCTGAGGCGGAAGTCCCGGCAATTCACTAGGAAATACACCAGGAAATTCACGAACAATAGGAATGTCCTCAATCTTAAGATCTTTGGACTTCGTGTCAACGACATGAGCAAGAAAGGCTTGGCATCCTTTACGAAGATATTTTTGAGCTTTCATAGAATTTATGATTTTTATGTTTTTGTTTCTTTGTTCACCTTGAATAATTAAAGTTTCTGTTTTGGATAAGGGAATTCGGATTTGTTTGGTGTAGCATATTATTTCAGCACGGTTTTTAGATAACCAATCCATCCCTATGACGATATCAAAACTACCTAGTTCTACAGGCACAAGGTCTATATCGAAAATGTGATCATCTAGGTCAAGCTTACAACCTTTAAAAACTTCACTAGACCTAACAACTTTGCCATTTGCTAACTCGATTTCATAATTAACTTTCAAACGATCAGGGTTCAATTTTAAGAAACTTTTAAAGTCGATCGATACGAAACTCAAGTCGGCTCCCGAGTCAAATAAAATAGAAGCAACATGATTGTTGACGATAAACGTACCAGTGACGGTATCAGGATTTTCACGAGCTTCCTGAGCATTCATGACAAATGCACGACCATGACCATTCTGACGATCATTGTTGTTGTTGGCATTGCGATTGTTGTTACGATTGTTGTTACGATTGTTGTTACGATTGCCATTGTTGTTGTTGCCATTCTGGTTGTTGTTGTTGTTCTGAAGCTTAGGGCAACGATTACGATAGTGGTTAGGATCACCACATTCGTAACAGACAAGATTCTTAGGAGGATTGTTGGACGAACACTTTCTGAAATTATGACCCCAGCGGTTACACTTGAAGCACTTCTCACACTGACCATCATGATGCCAGTTACACTTGTTGCACATGGGCTTGCTACCAGCATAAGACTTAGAATCTGAATTAGACTGATTGTTGTTCTGATTAGAGGCATCATAATTCTTAGTCTTGTGATATTTGTTTCCCTTGTGATCACGCTTGTTGTCGTAGGTACGCTTTCCATTTTCATTGCTCACATTATCAGAAGATTTGCTAGACACCACTAGCTTGTCTTTGAACGATCCACTTCTCATTGCATCATCAGTCAACCTTGTTGCACGATTCACATCATCTTCGAATGTTGTCGGTTCAGAAGCAATAACATGAGTACGAAGAAGATCATGAAGACCTTGAAGATATCTCTCAATATACTTAAATTCAGGATTAACCATGTGAGGAACGAGACGAGCGAGTTCTTGAAACTTAGTCGTGTAGGTAACAATATCAGATCCAACCATGGACAGATTCCATAGTTCCACTTCAACTTTTTGCAGCTCTCTCCTTGGGCAAAACTTTTGAGTTAACTGGTTCTTGAACGTATCCCAAGTCATAGCATCAGCATTAGCATGACCTAAGACTTGCACTTGAGAATTCCACCAGGACAACGCTTCCTTGGACAATGTACTTGCAGCAAACTTCGCCATATTCTCAGGGGCACATTGGATGATACTGAAAATGGATTCCACCTTCTCAATCCATTGGATGATAGCAATAGCACCTTCAGATCCAGAGTATGATGGAGGATGACAGGACGTAAAGGTCTTAAATGACTGACCTTGACGATTAGCATTGGGATCTGAAGTTTAAAAAGATAAGGAAAGAAAGAAAATTAGGTTAAAATGAAATGAAAATAATGAATCTTCTTTGTGGAGTCGAATGATATACCGTTGTTTCCCGCATTAGATGCACCAGCGGCATTTCCTCTTGCAGCGTTCATTTGAGCCATTGCTTCAGCGATTCGGCGTTCCACCATTTGTTCGACAGTCTCAGCGTTTCCTCGAGCCATTGATGAATTACTTATACAAATAATACGATTTAAATGAGGAATTAAGAAAAGAATAATCTGGAAGGGTTTATAAAAGGAATTACATAGTTATTATAAGAATCGAAGAATAGATATACAATAGACGTAATAGTAGTAGTAGACGTAGATATAAATAGTCGTAATTATGGTATTAGTAGTAGAGACGTATAGAAAATACACTTTATAGGAACAATAGAATTTACTAAAATATCACTTTTATTAAACACATCCTAATACATAATAGCTTTTAAAATTAGGGCACATACGCCAATACTAAATAAAAGAAAATACTAAAATAGCTAAACATAAAACCTAATAATAGTAATAGAAAACAAATATAGACGATATGTAGATGACTAATCATCTTCCTCTGGCTCAGAGTCTTCCATAGGCTCTGACTCTTCTTCTGGTTCTTCCTCGGGTTCTGATTCTTCTTCAGGCTCAGAGTCTTCTTCAGGCTCTGATTCTGATATCACTTCTGGCTCTGGTTCTCGACGTCGTGGAGTTCTTGGGGCAATATCACGTTTTGATTTCGCATGCGAACATAGGAAAATAATACCACCCTCACGTTTACGAAAGAGTATAGGACGCTGACCACGCGCTGGTGTCGGAGGACCATTAGGGATGATGGGGATAGGACGTCTTCTTGAGCGAAGATACCATGGGACAACAGGAGGTTGTACCACTATTGGCACTGGAGCAACAGGCGCTGGGACTACTGGGACAGCAGCACCACGATCACTATCGGAATCAGATGAAATCTCGAGGACACTCGTAGGCGACATTCTGCTTATCACGATGCGTAAAAATTATCATTAGATTATAGAAATTTTGGGCTCTCTAACAAACGCTAGACGTAGCACTAAGGCAACTTCTAACTAAGGCAATTTTTAACTAAGGCATATGTTCTAATCTAAGAACAATGGAACTTCCGAATATGAGACTGAGCGTGCCATGATTATTTTCGTTTCGTAAAAGTTTTAGTTTTTCCCAAAAACTTTTGTAGTTGTAGACTAGGCTTGCTAATTCACTATAACTTAATCTCTGATACCACTCTGTCACACCCCGCCAAAAATGAGTTTTACTTCATTTAAAATGTTTTGCGGAAGAACGAGGGTGTAACGTTCATGACAACATAGCAAAAATTAAGTAAACAAACAACCATGCAATAACGACAAATAAAAGATTGTTTCACTTTCCAAAAGTACAAAGTTTCCAAAAATAGTATGTTTCCTAAAATAGAAATTGTTTTGGAATGAAATGATTGTTCGTAAACTTAATGTTTAAATCATGGCTCACGACAATCCCAATGCTCATATCCTCCAATCCACTGCACCTAATTACCTGGAAAACATAAATAGTAAAAGGGTCAACAATAATGTTGAGTGAATCCACAGGGTTAAAGTAAGTAAAGTACAGTAAAGTAAAGTGTTTTGCTACATAAAATGTTTGTTGTGAAAATGGTTTATGACTGAAAAGTATAAAGTTCAACACTCATATGATATGAGTAGTAAGTATGAAATGTTTAGTGTAGTGTAAAATATCTACAACTACATGTTATGTTTATGAAAATGTGTTGAATAAATTGTTATGTTTGACATCACATGAACTATTATCCCCAACAGGTAGCTAGTCTATTGAGTTAATATACCAACCCCTAAGTCCATAATCAACACTTCAACTCCATTATGTTATCATTCTTTTATGGATATACACTCCCGGAGATGTCTTGGATAAAACCAAGTAATGATCAAACGTTCGTTAGGAGGATGAGTGTCAGCCAATAGTACTATCTGCATATCCATGGTCTAGATCCACTATTTAATGATTGCTGGCACCTTAGACCGGTATAATAATTGTTTGTCATGCCAGCGCGATAATGAAAATTTATAGATGTTGTACAGTCATAGTAAAACAGTAGCAGTTGTGTTTATGATTTCCACCCCAAAGTTTATAAAACAGTTAAAAGAGAAAAGGGGTCTGTGTACTCACCTGGCAAAGCTTAGCGACACAGTACTTAGGACAGAGGATCCTTCAAAGGCTCCTAGCTTCCTAAAAATTATGACTTTCTAATTAGACTAAGCTAACACAGGCGATTCTAGTTACGATATAAGATATATGGCATACGTTACATGTTATGTTATATGTTTTGTGACATCGAATGAACTTGGATTAATAAAATGAAATGAAATGAAATGCATTGGGTTTTATAAAATGAAATGAAATAGGTTCCAAAATGAAGTGACATGAAATGAAATGATATGAAATGAGTTTTAAAATGAAATGATACGAAATGAAATGGATTTGGCCTAATGGGCCTAGGTTGGGCCTAATGGGCCACTAGGTTGGGCCACTTAGGCTTCATTTTGGGCTTGGGTCCAGTAGAGTTGGGCCAAGGATTGGGCTTGGGCCCAATGGGTTCGGTGTGGGTATAAGTGGGCCAAAGGTTTGGGCTTTGGTCCAAAAGGGCTTGGATACTAATGGGCCAACTAAAGTTTGGGCCCGATGGACTAAGATAGATCGAATTGGGCCAAGTACGGGCCTTGGCCCGATTGGGTATTCGGGTTTGGGTCTACGGTTTGGGTCAAGATCCGGTCTTGACCCGGTTTGACTTATGGGTCAAAATTGTTCAATCCTAGAAGTCAACATAGGTCAAAATAGTCAACAAAAGTCAACTTAGGAGCTCTAGATTTCGGCTAGGGTTTACCCCAAGATGCTATTCGGTCAACCAAGGTCAAACATGGTCAATCTAGGTCAACTAGGCTCGGTTTTGGTGGAAATTCGATTAGGGTTGGCCGGCTAGGCCGAAACCCTAGGGGTTTGAGCTAGATCCGAACTAGATCACGTCTAGGGTTCGGGTTTGGTACTAGATTGGTCATAGGTTTGAAACTAGGGACTAGATCTAGAGTTTAACAAGTCTAGGTTTCTAGATCTAATGAATCCAGTCACATCTAATGGAGATCTAGGGTTCATGTACTTGATTAAGCAAGATTTAAACACATTCATACATACATGTATACAATCGGATGCATACAAGCACATATACTCGGTTTTCAATAGCTAACCGAGACCATATGGCCTAGGGCCATGGTCTCGGGTTCGAGTCAAGGTTCATGCGAGGAAGAAAACATGGTAAAACAATGGTTTAAGCATCATACCTTGATCGGAATTGGGAGAAAACGAGCAAAGGGGCTTCGGGATTTCTTGGTCGACGAACGAACGAAGGGAGTATGTGGGGTTGTGATCTCGACCGAATAGGGTAAACAAAAGGAGGTTAAGGTTGCCAAATGAGGGTATTTATAGTGTGTGGGGATTAGGGTTAGCAAGGAAGAGTTATACTAGAACTAGGTTTCTTTTTAAATGAGGAATGGATAAGAATACAAGGGATAAAACCAACTCAACCTCATCCTTAGAAGGATTCGGCCGAGTGGAGTGGGATTCGAACCAAGGGAAGGCCGGCCACATGAGTGGTCGGTCTAGACTAGGTGTTGGTTTAGAACGAAGTTCAATTCGAGTCACGTTTAAGTTAAATCGTTACGTTTATTGTTTTATCGAGAAACTTATTGTTTTAGAAATGATTTAAGCTCAAAGTGTGTCACCATAAGTAAATAAATATGTTGTGTTTACTAAAATAGTCAAACACTGATGCATGTTGTAAAATATGTATGTTTGTTGTGTGTATGGATGCCAGAAATAGAAATGTCAAAAAGTAGAAACTTTCTAAATAAGGAAAGTTCTAGAAATGAAATGAGATTACATACCAGAAATATCGAGTTGTCACACTAATTTTGAAAATTGTTTTTGTTCAAAATATATAGTTTCAAAATGTCTAGTATTGTAAAGCGTGAGCTAGCTGCACTTGAAGTTACTGGGAAAAACTATATGCAATGGACCATCGATGTTTTACTAATTCTTGAATCAATGGGCATTCATGGAACTATAAATGAAAACAATGAATGCTCATCCCAAGACAAGGCAAAGGCACAAGTGTTTCTTCGTAAACACATTGATGACATGTTAAAATTTGAATATATTGATGTCACTGATCCATGTGTTCTTTGGATGTCTTTAAAGGAAAGATTTGATCATCAAAAGGAAGTTATACTTCCAAGTGCCAAAGATGAATGGCGAAATCTGAGGTTCCAGGACTTTAAAAAAGTAACTGAGTATAACTCTGCTTTGTTCAGAATCTGTTGCCAACTTAAATTTTGTGGGCAAACGATTACTGACGAAGATATGTTGGAGTAAACATATTCCACATTCCATGCATCAAACATTAACTTAATGCAACAATATCGATTGCAAAAGTTCAAGAGGTATTCTGAACTGAATACTTGTCTCCTTGTTGCAGAGCAAAATAATGAGCTCTTAATGAAAAACCATGAATCTCGTCCAACGGGATCAGTAGCAATTCCTGAAGCAAATGCTACTAATATTGATGGTCCTAGAAACAATACACGTGGACGAGGACGTGGTCGTGGTTATGGACGAGGCTGTGGGCATTTTAATCGAAACCTAAACCATAACAATGGTCGTGGAAAAGGAAATTATTATAATCGTGGTCGTGGTCGTGTTTATAAAAATACTGATTATAATGCCACTAAAAAGAAAAATGTCCAAACACAAGATAAGGCCAAAGGGGCAAGGTATGATGCTGGTAAATCAAAGAATGCTGAGAGTTGTTGTTATAGATGTGGTTGCGCAGACCATTGGTCTAGGACATGTCGCACACCTGCACATCTTTGTGAACTTTACCAAGCTTCCCTCAAAGGAAAGGGAAAAGAAGTAAATCTCGTTGATAATGTTGAAACTAACAACATGGAATTCAACATTGATGATATTACCAACCTCAGTACTCTCGATTTCTGCAATGACATGGAAGACATAGATTAAGGAAATCAGTGGTTTGTTGTAGCCTGTTTTTACTTGCTTTCTATCTTATGTGATATATTTTCCCTTCAGGAAATGAAGTCTGTTGTATGTAATATATATCCCTTCAGCAAATAAAGTCTGTCGTTCGTAATATATTTCCCTTCAGCAAATGAAGTCTGTCTTATGTAATGTATTTCCTTTCAATAAATGAAGTTTCTTTATAATAACCTCATTGTTTGTTTTTCATATGTGAAGTTCAATATGAGTTTAAATGGAGCACAACATCAAGGAAATATTGGAGATCTTTTAATAGCAGATAGTGGTACTACACATACTATCTTGAAATCGAAGAAATACTTCTCCAAAATAAACCCAACAAAGGGTTCAATACGTACTATATCGGGTCCTGTATACTTGATTGAGGGAACTGGAAAAGCTAATTTCATATTACCTAATGGTACAAAATTCCAAATAGATAATGCATTATTTTCTCCAAAGTCAAGCAGAAATCTATTGAGTTTTGGTGATATATATATCTTAACGGATATGACACGCAAACCAAAACAATAGATAATAAGAAATTTATGCTTATTATAAATGACAATCGAGTGTTGGAGAAATTACCAAAATTTGATTCCAATTTACACCATACATATATAAATAAAGTAGAATCAAATATGGTAGTTAAAGAAAAACATTATCATCCTGGGATATTTAGTTTATGGCATGACAGGTTAGGTTATCCAGGATTAACAATGATGCGAAGAATAATTGAGAATACACATTGTCATCCATTGAAGGACCAGAAGTTCCCTCAAACAAAGTAATATGAAACCGTGTACGTCTTGTTCCCTTGGAAAATTAATCATAAGACCTTTACTGATGAAAGTTGATAAGGAATCACCTAGATTTCTTGAAAGAATTCAAGGTGATATATGTGGACCAATTCATCCACCATCTGGACCATTTAGATACTTTATGGTCTTGATAGATGCATCTAGCAAATGGTCTCATGTTTGCCTATTATCATCTCGTAATATGGCATTTTCAAAATTCTTAGCTCAAATCATTAAACTTAGAGCACATTTCCCTGATTATACAGTTAAAAGAGTAAGACTGGACAATGCTGGTGAATTTACTTCCCAAGCATTCAATGACTATTGCATGTCTGTAGGGATTGTTGTTAAACATCCAGTAGCTCATGTACACACACAAAATGGTTTAGCTGAATCATTAATTAAATGTCTACAGCTAATAGCTAGACCATTGATAATGCAAATCAAACTTCCTGTTTCCATATGGGGTCATGCAATATTACAAGCTGCATCATTAATTCGCATAAGGCCAAGTTCATATAATGCATACTCTCCCTTACAACTTGCTTTTGGTCAAGAACCAAATATTTCCCATCTTAGAATCTTTGGATGTGCAGTATGTGTTCCTATTGCACCTCCACAACGTACAAAGATGGGTCCCCAAAGAAGGTTGGGTATATATGTTGGATATGAGACAAAGTCTATTATAAGATATCTTGAACCTTTAACAGGTGATGTTTTTACAGCACGTCTTGCTGATTGTCAATTCAATGAATCGGTTTTTCCACCATTAGGTGCAGAAAAGAAAAACCAAGAAAAGGATGTCTCATGGAATGAACCTTCTTTGTCATATCTTGATCCTCGCACAAAACAATGTGAAACAGAAGTTCAAAAGATAATGCATTTCCAAGAAATAGCTAATCAATTGCCGGATGCATTTATTGATACAAAAAGAGTGACTAAATCATATATTCCAGCTGTTTATACTCCAGCTCGAATTGAAATTCCAAATAGGCAATATGATGATAAAATCACACAAGAACCTAAGACAAGCTTGAAGCGTGGAAGACCAATTGGCTCAAAGGATAAAAATCCTCGAAAAAGAAAACCAACAGAAAATGCAATTAATGTGGAAAATATTCCTGAAGAAGCACAAAACAATCCTCCGATTGAGGAAAGTAATGTTGTAGAAAATATTGATGAGAAATTTTTTTATGCTGTAGCATGTGATATTATGAATGATGATTCTGAACCACAATCTGTTAATGAATGTCAAAATAGACATGATTGGGTTAAATGGAAAGAAGCTATACAAGCTGAACTGAATTCTCTCAATAAGAGAAAGGTATTTGGACCTATTATTATCACACCTGAAGTTGTGAAACCATTAGGGTATAGATGGATTTTTGTACGAAAAAGAAATGAGAAAGATGAAATTGTAAGATATAAAGGTAGACTTGTAGCACAAGGTTTCTCTCAACGACCTGTAATTGATTATGAGGAAACATATTCTCCAGTTATGGATGCAATCACTTTTAGGTATTTAATAAGCCTTGCAGTCTCTAAAAATTTAGAGATGCGTCTTATGGATGTTGTTACTGCTTATTTATATGGATCACTTGATAGTGATATATATATGAAAATTCCTGAAGTTTTTAAAATGCCAGAAGAATTGAATACAAAACCTAAAGAAATGTATTCTATTAAACTACAAAGATCTTTATATGGGTTAAAACAATCTGGACGCATGTGGTATAATCGTTTAAGCGATTACTTGACAAGTAAAGGTTACAAAAATAATACTATTTGTCCATGCGTATTTATTAAAAGAACAACATCTGGATATGTGATTATAGCTGTATATGTTGATGATCTAAACATCATTGGAACGAATAAAGAAATTCTTGAAGTTATTGAACTTTTAAAGAAAGAATTCGAAATGAAAGATCTTGGGAAAACCAAGTATTGTCTTGGTTTACTAATTGAACATTTGCCTAATGGAATACTTGTACATCAATCGAATTATACTGAAAAAATCTTGAAGCGTTTCAATATGAACGAAGCCAAATCTTTAAGTACTCCAATGGTTGTTAGATCACTAAATATTGACAAAGATCCATTTCGCCCATGCGAAGAAAATGAGGAGGTTCTTGGTCCAGAAGTACCATACCTTAATGCAATAGGTGCCCTAATGTATCTTACTAATTGTACCAGACCTGACATTTCTTTTGCTGTAAACTTATTAGCAAGGTTCAGTTCATCACCGACAAAAAGGCATTGGAACGGGATCAAGCACATATTCCGATACCTTCGAGGAACTAGTGACTTAGGATTATTTTATCCTAGTGATTCAAAACAAGGATTGATTGGTTATGCAGATGCAGGGTATATGTTTGATCCTCATAAAGCAAGATCTCAAACTGGGTATGTCTTCATGAATGGAGGTACTGCAATTTCCTGGCGTTCTCAAAAGCAAACACTTGTTGTCACATCTTCAAATCATGCCGAAGTAATAGCACTAAATGAAGCAAGCAGAGAATGTGCATGGTTGAGATCAATGACACAACTCATACTAACTTCATGTGGACTGGATAAAGATAAAGTCCCAACTTTAATATATGAAGATAACGTAGCATGTGTCAATCAAATGAAAGAATGATATATCAAGAGCGACAGGACAAAACATATTCCTCCAAAGTTTTTCGAATACACTCAAGAGCTTATAAAGAATCATGAAGTTGAGATAAAGTATGTTCAATCCAGTAACAATGCGGCAGATCTTTTTACGAAGGCACTTCCCACTGCAATCTTTAGAAAGCATGTATCGGGTATCGGAATGCGACATGTGCATAACATGTGAATAATAGTGATTACATAAATAAGGGGGAGTAAACTATGCACTGCACTCTTTTTCCCTTCGCTAAAGTTTTTTTCCCACTGGGTTTTCTTTAGCAAAGGTTTTTAACGAGGCAGTAGTAGTTGGAAAATGTGTCATACAAGGGGGAGTATTATGAATATGAAAGACAAAGCCATTAAATGGATTGCCACATTTTCAACCATTCATGTCTTCTCCATCAAATCTATATCTACTTATTTACCTTTCATTTGTATGTACATGTAATTCACGGGTAAAACTTTTAGTATAAATACCCCATGAGATGGATGAATAAAATGCACCTCAACACTTTCATAAGTGTTTACATACTTCTCTTCCTCTCTTCTTTCTAATTATTATTCTTCATCTTATGTTCTTGTTATAGATGTAGCAAGTTTTTTGATGAAGTGCTAATAGAATCATAATCATATTTAATTTATAACAGTATGTATATTATCAATTGAAATTTGAAAGCTTCGAATTATATATGTATACTTGTCAAATATTACAAAAGAATACAATACTTGGAAGAATATTAAAAAGAAAATAAGTAACAGCTGCTATATGTTGCCGTTGCCGGAGAAAAACAGTTAACCTCTAAGCAAACGGAATTAGAAGAAGAATTTGAAGACGATGATAATGATGATGATGATAATGGTGATGATGATGATTTACTTGAGACAGATTACATTACGCATCATATCCTTAAACTCCATGAAATCAACACGTCCGTCATGATTCCGATCAACGGAAGATATCATCATCTCCACTCTTCCGATTTCATTCCCTTCTGCAAACCCTAACTTCACAAGCACCGTCTGTAACTCCGTCGCCGATATAAATCCATCTCCGTCTACATCAAACACCTTAAACGCCTCCGTCATATCCGCCTCCTCCTGCTTGCTTGCGTCACCGGTGACCTCCTCCTGTTCGTTATCGTGATTTCCTAAATCGTCATTATCATCCAGACGGAAAAACAGATCGTCGATTTCCTTATGCAGAGCCTGGAAATCATCGAATGTTAGACCGGTGTTTCCAGGTTGGATAAACGTTTTGATCATTGAATCCAATTCGTTCATGTTAGTGTCGAGACCGAGGAGAATTAACGCACGGCTGAGTTCATCGACGGTGATGATTTCGTCGCGATTCGTATCGAATAAATCGAAAATCCGTCGGAGACGGACGGAATTGAGAGACGGTGATCGGAGACGGAAGGAGGAGGATTTGAGTTGGCTCCCTTTAGCGGTGGATTCCATGGCTGCTCCGCCACCACGAATTAGATTGAATTGAAATAAATTCAATCTCTTTGATCGAAATTGACTATAAATTCTACTTGAATTTATTCTAAGTTTAGGAAGATTGATTCAATGGCGGTCCGAGATTGAGATCGAGATTTCATAGAAATTATGAGTCAAACATTAATCTGGTGGAATTGCTGGCAGAATCTGGATCCATTAGATGCACCGATTTTACGGTAACATCACAAAAAATAAAAAATTGTTCAAATTCGATAACGGTAATAATTAACTAAGCCTAAAACAAGAAAAATGTGTTGTGAGAACTCTCGCAATCGGGTATTTAACCCGGCGATTTTTATAGCTTATTTTGTCTTAGTACAATCATCCCATTTAGAATAACATTCATGGTTGCATCTAAGTCTAGTAAAAACATGTATTATGTCATTAGTGCACATCATTTTTAGACACGTGTCAGTTGTCTACATTTTTTTGTACAACTTAATAATAATTTAGTGAGTTGGTGACTCAATGTAAACTCAAATCGAACTCAAATAATATAATTTTTATCATTTATAATGATATATAAGCTCAACCGAATAAATCGGTATGAAAACTTATACACAAAACTTCTTACGTGATTTAATATACAAAGAAGCAACAATTAAATTTTTGATACGTTACCAGTATCACTGTGTACCAGATAAACGTTAAATTACACATTTTAAAATAACTTGAAGAATCTTTTGTTTCTATGTGCACACGTGCTTAATCAAATTTAACAAATGTTAAAGTCCATATTAATCTCCACTCTATCCCACGTCTACATGAAGCCCACAACTAACAATACGATTTTTCTGAATATCCCAAGATCTTCGAAAACAACCAGATAACTATCACATGATTATTATCATCTTATTAAATTCAATCTAACTACCCACTCTTCTCTATCACCTCCATGTAAAAAAACTCAGAGACTCCATTTTTCTCTCGCTGCAAACATTAAACCAACCAAATAAACAAATACCATCAATCTCTCTCGCCTCTGATCTCAATAACTTTGAAGGTATCTACTCAAAAAAAAAATTAACATTTTTGTACGTGTATTATCATCTTGTTCTCATTTAGCAATTGTTCTGCTCAGTCGTCACCTCCGGCAACGAACCAGGCGTTCCGGCGATCACAGTTCACTCTGGCGACAAGCTTTCCCGGTCACTCGGTCTCTCTTCGTCTCGCTCGGTATAGTCTCTTGATTGTTTTATTTCCATGTTGTTTCCATCACGTAATTACGTATCTGTTAATCGTTTATTCATGTGTTCCCCGAATCAGGCGAGATACACATAGTAGTGTGTGTGTGTGTGTTCTTGTGGGTGTCTATGATCGGTACACCGTCGCCTCTCTTTTTTTTTCTTCTTTTTTTTATATTTATTTTCGCAACTATGAAATCGCCGGCAGCTCTTGCTCGTCACAAAATTTTAAAACAAATACTTCCAGCCATTTGTTGTTTTCTTTTAGCATTTGCACGTTTAACCCATTTCGGAAGATGACTTTAGTAATGTAAATTTTTTTTACTATTTAATAATCATTCAGATACAAATCAATTATATCTTATTAATTAATTATTCAATTAAATATTTAGTTAATATTAAAGACTAATGTTCGTTGTTAAAGTTTTACTTGGTTATTTAAATTCCTAATTACTAATCTAATTATTTAAATAATAAGTAGTACACAAATCTCTACGTGTTAAAATTTTGGTAACTATTAATAACTAACTAAATTTTTGTTATTATTTGATAAATTAATTACTTAACAGTTATTTTAATTTTAATTTTTTTTATTTAAATAATTATATCTCGTATCACACTATTTATTTGCTTTTAATTGAAATGTAATCCTTCCTAATAAATTATATATTTAAACAAATGTATTTAAAATACAAAATCACTTCTTACAAAGTCACCAACATACTGCTCGAGTCTAAATTCCCTCAGGGAATCATTTATGCAACATTTAGTTTAGGCGTGTCATTAGACCGTCCCTCATTTATTTACTTCTATGCATATAGGGCACTAGAAGTCGTTTGGTTGGAAACATTATCTCATTATTTGAGTCTTTTGGGAGCATTGTGTAATGACCCGAAATTTTTGGTAAATAAATAATTATATAAAAATATGATAAATAAGGATATATCGTTTAAAAGACGTGGAAATTGGTTTCGTGTCGTTTGGATAACGTATGAGAAAGTTATGGATGAAACCGGGTCGAGATGATCAACGAATACTGCAGCCTATCTGGGACAGGCAGTTCGCAGCGCGAACCTTTGTTCCCGATCGCGAGCATCGGGCAGAGAATTGGGGTTTTTGGAGATCGGAGTTCACGACCAGATCACGTTCGCGAGGAGTTCCCGACGCGGGAAGTTCGCGGCGCGAACTCCCCCTTCGCGGCGCGAACTGCTAGCTGGTGGTATAAATCGGGTTTGAGCTGGTGGTATAACACTTGTGCAGCCGATTTCTAGAGAGAGAGAGAGAGAGAGCGATTTTGGGTGTTCTTGAGCATAGAACATCACCATTTTTGGAGATCTTCAACCCTTGTCAAAGATCTAAGGTATCTCAATCTTCTAGTTAGTTTATGGGTTGAGTTTTGGGTAAATCTTGAGTATGAAGAGTCTATGTTGGAAATCTTGTAAAAGATGTATATGGTGAGTGTAAAACACTCCAAGATTGTATGAGAACCTTGTGTTCTTGATGGATCTGTGATTTGTTGTGTTAACCTCAAGCTAGGGTTTTGAGATTTCCACCAAGTTTGGGGAACTTGGTGGTTAAGGGTATTATAATAAATAAATGGTGTCTAGTTATGGATAATAACTAGATTATATAATGATATTGATAATAGGTCAAGAAGACCTAAGGATTGGTGATATTTCACAAGTTGGAAAGCGAGGATTCGTGTTGATAAACACGATTTGGAGTTAGCTTGGCTAAGGTGAGTACATGTGAACTTTAAAACTGAGTACATAGCGATAAAGAAGTATTTTCATAATTTGTGATTACTAATGCTTAAACTAGTTGTTTAGTGTTATTATGAACTAGTTGATTCAATTGTGTGAATACTAACTAAGATTAGCATACTGATATATTGTGTGACGGCCATATGCCATTATTGATTGATGTGACATATAGTCACATGTAGTGGTTATAACTAGGGGTGAGCAGAAAAAGAGGGTAACCGGAATTGGAACCGGAACCGCTTGGGAACCGGAGGTTCCGGATCCGGAACCTGCTAGGAGGTTCCGGTTCTGGTTCCTAAAATCAGGGAACCGGCCTAAGAGGTTCCGGTTCCGGTTCTCAAAATTAAAGAACCTGGAACCGGCGGATACCCTGTATATATTTATTAAATATATAATATATAATATAAAATACATTAAAATAAATGATTTTACTCAAAAATATCAGACTATAGCTGTATTTTTAACAGTCCAAATTATATGGGCTGCTTTATCACTTATTGGGCCAGAAATTGGGGCTCTAAAATTATCCCTATTTACCGATTACATGAGTTAGAAATTAGAATTAGCCACTTAGGGTTTCATTTTATCTCGCCAGTCGCCACTTCTGCTCTCGTACTTACCTCTCCGCCGCCGTTCTCCAACCTCCGCCTCTCTCGTATGTGATATTTGTAATATTTAGTTAGTAATCCTTAAACCATATTTAAACTCGCTAAATGATATTTGTAATCGTTAGTTTATGTAATTTATTGTCGTCTTGTTTATTTAGTTAGTAATAGTTAAATGTTTATGAATTTAGAGACAGGGTAACCGGAACCTGCCCTGGAACCGGTGGATCTGGTTCCGGTTCCGAAAATTTAGGAACCTGTCTTCCAGGTTCCAAATCCGGTTCCTATATTCCAGGAACATGCGGTTCCAATTCCGGTTTCGGTTCCGGTCGGAACCGGCGGGTACCCTGTTATGCTCACCCCTAGTTATAACGGGTAGATTGACATAGGACAGGTACGTGATAGATTCAGAGGCATTCTGGGTTATCACGGTATCTTTAAACCGATGGATTGGAGACATTCCGATCACCCAACAAGTTGTTGGATCTGACTGAATCGGAGGCATTCTTGTTACTAAGATAAAGATAGGTCACTTTGGCTGAACACTGTGACAATGGGGGTTCAACTGAATCGGAGGCATTCTGGTTAGTAGGACAAAAATGGGGTCTCGTTGGATTGGAGGCATTCCGAACAACTTGACGGGTCGAATAGGCTATAAATGAATGTGATAGGATTACCGAGGAGGTGATCGATGTATATGAATAAGATAGGGTTACCACGGATGTAACTAAATATATATATATATATATATATATATATATATATATATATATATATATATATATATATTTATAATATATATATATATTTATAATATGGATCAAGAAAGAAGCTAGGTTATTTAAAGAACTTAAAGAAGCAATTAGGAGCATTGATCTAATTAAAATATCCAAGGGCACTCAAGGGCATGATTGTCATTTTCCCCCTCCTTTAATATATACTTTCCTTTTCAATTTCCCTCATTAAGTACGTGTTTTTCAATTGTGTTTGTCTCATCTTCTCCACATCTCCTCCATAGCTCCATCAATGGCTTCCTTAACAGCTTCTCCATTAAAACCAGATACCAACCATGTTTAATGTTCGATTCAGCTCTAGGTACGAACCTCATTTTTTTCCTTCTGATTTCAACCATTACGAACCAGAGAACGAGGTCTCAGATTCAGATCTGAACCAGGTCACCGGTTTGAACCATTTACGAACCCTTAATAAGCTCCTCAATTTCTTCATTTGATTCCTTCTTGTTTCAACAATTTTCGCACATTTAGACCTGAATCATGTCGCCAATTTCAACCAAATATGAACCCTCAATCAGCTCCTCAATTTCTTCATTTGCTTCCTTTTAATTTCTTCAGTTACACAATTGTAAATTTAAACGGGGTGCCTTCTGATACATCTTCAGGAGTACTCATTGTTGCAGATTTCAATTTTTCTATTAGCTCAATATAGCTTGCTTCAATGGCTACCGAATTTGATATACAATTGGATTCAAATCTACACAGCGATGGTAATTTGTTGATTCGAATAATGGTTTTTTTAGTTCAATGATTTTCAATATGATGTGTTTGTGTATGATATGTTGTTTAATTGAATTTTTACTTTGTTGCTTCATGTTTAATTGGTCAAAATGATGAATATGTGATTTTGAAATTGGTGAAGATGATAAAACACTGTTCATTTGCATTTTCATTTTGAAATCGGTGAAGATGTTGAAATCAGTGTTCATTTGCATTTTCAGTTAGTTGTATTCGTTTTGATGATTTTGATATTGGGGAAGATGTTGAATCAATGTTCAATTTCATTTTCATATTTTTGTCTATCATATTTGCATGGATTATTCGTATGTGTTTTGGTAGTTTTGAAATATGTGAAGATGATGAATCATTGTTCTTGTGAATTTTCTTAGTTTTGTTGTTTTCATGCTTTATTAGTTGCTATTTTGAATCAATAAAGTTTTAGAATTTAACAAAATTAGGATACAAAATTCTTCATTTTCATTTTCATAGATAGAGTTGCATTTACATTTTCATTATACCTAGTTATTCATGAAATTTTAAACACATGTTCCAAATACTAGTATTTACATTTTCATACTTGCATTTTGCATTTTCATTTTATGTAGTGTTTACCTAAACTTATAAATACGGATTATGTATCAACTACTCGTTTTTCAATTTGAATTTACATTTTTGCACATGTTTTTGTTTTTCATTAAATCTTGTTATTCCTTGAATTTTTACCCAACTTTTAGAAAAATGTCATTTACATTTGCATTTTCATACTTGTAGTTGCATTTTCATTTTATGTATTTATTCTCAGAAATTTTACATTCTGGTTCTGTTATAAATATTGTTATTTGCATTTGCATTTTCATATTGACAGTTGCATTTTTATATTGTCAATTGTATTTACATTTTCATACTTGTAGTTGGAGTTGCATTTTCATTTTATATAGTTATTCCCTGAAAATTTATATATAAAATCTGTTTTAAATACTGTCAGTTGCATTTGCATTTTCATACTTGCAGTTACATTTGCATTTTCAATTTCATTTTGTAAAGTTTTATGCCATTTTAACATTTTTTCTTGTAGGGTGTTCTGAAGGAATTGGGGGAAAGTGTGGAAACTGTGACAACTATGATCCGCATAAGATCCGCACTTGTCTAGAAAAAAAAAGTACAAGATGAAAAGCGCCACGATCAGATGATGATTAAAGATTTGCTTGCGTAGCGCGTTAGTTTTTTATTGGTTCTGTTTTATAGTCTTACCAAATGTAGTTTAACATATTTTGGAATTTGCATTTTCACTATATCTGGTTATTTCCTGAAATTTTAAATATTAGTTATGTTTTAAATACTCTCAGTTGCATTTGCATTTTCATACTTGAAGTTGCATTTGCATTTTCATACTTGCAGTTGCATATGCATTTTTATTTTATCTAGGTATTCTCGGTTTCTATTTTCCTCTTCATGTATCATCAATACTTCATGAATTCTAATGTACATACACTTTCTCTATCAACTATTTTAATCAATACAAAGACAAATCCAAATAATAACCATAAAAACAACCAACTATCAATAATTCCTTTTTATGTATAATGAACACTTGTAATCTAAATTTCAATCAATACGAAAATTACAAAAACAATAACAATCTGGTTTAGTTATGCAAATATCCATCAATCCATATCAACAAAACCAACCAACCAAACAACTAAAAAACAAAGAACCACCTAAAAAGCAACCAACCACCTAAATTTACCAATTCATATGAACAAAAACCACCTAACTACTTAGTTTATAGTTTAGTTATACTTAAAAACTTTTTTTATACTTAGCCCAACATCCGCTTTTTTACTCACTCCTTTGTAGCTTATTCATAATTCTTACTTCGGCATCTTCTGTGAGTTTAACTCGTTCTTCCTTTGTTAGTTTTTAATACTTTTCCTGTATTTGTAAATGTACTTACTCGTCATATTCTTCTTCTTTCTTTACCTAAGAGAGGCAGAGAGAGAATCGTTAGTTAGATATTACTACTCGTTTGTTTGCATATTTGTAAACAAATTACGCAATATTTATGAGAGAATGAAGCTTATAACATAGTTAACATTAATATACAAAATTCAATAAACAAACAATTTGCCTTAAATAGTTGGTTAAATCACAAATTACCTTAAATCAGACAACATTACTTTTTCAACTTAATCAAAATTCAATAAACAAACATTTCGTTTATTGTCATGAAGTCGTCATCATCGTCATCATCATCATCATCATCATCATCATCGTTTTCCGTTTCTTCACAATCTGTAATGCAAATATGTCATATGTTACATAATACTTTTTGCAATAAGGGAATGAATTGTCACGCATACACAAACACTTTCATTTTAAAGACAATTGTTTTTTGATTATTCAAACAAATTCTTAGACTCTCATAAATGAAAATGCATACATCATAAGTCTTATGCATTTTCACACAGAAATGCAAATGCATATACACATACCTATTCTATGTTATAGTTCATACTCGTTACACGCAAATGAGACTTCTTTTTAACTTCATATTTCACACACACATAACATGAAAATGCATAAAGACAGATTTATACCTTCCTTTTCCTTTTCCGATTCCTTTCCTGGTCTTGCTCCCTTCTCTTTTCCCGACATTCTTTTTCTTCTTTTAGGACTTTTGGCATAACTCGTTTCCACTCAACAATCACTACCAGATTCTGTTTTTTCAGTTGTAATGTTAATATTTCCATCTTTTCGAACCCTGGATTGCATCGATTTCCATTTTGTAGAATCTCGTGTTTTTTATCTTCTTTTCATCTTGTAGCTGTTAATGAATGAATTCAACTTCTTTCTGATTTACAACTCTAGTGTTACCTGCAATTTAGGAAGCATATTAGCATTTTGTGTCAATAAACTTTAAATAGATACTCAAATGAAAAGGCAAATGCATTTTAGCATTTTGCAGTTGACATAAAGGTAAATCATATGAACATGCAAACAAACAATATGCATTTTCTTATATAACAGGGCTGCAACTGATCGATTCTCATATGAAAATGCAAATGCGAATGCATTTTTATGAGAGAATCACCTAATAGTCAATAACAGCTTGAATAGATTCCTAACTACAGTGTAAAGAACCTAAAATTGCTGCAATTAAATTCATTCAATTAGAATTTACAAATTAAGCAGAGTCAAAATACCATTGGATCAAGAATATATATATATAACAAACACAAAAATGTAAGTGGAAATTAGAATCAGTCGTGCATTTATAATAACAAACAGAACAAACAATGTAAAATAGAATCAAAAAACGAGAACAAGTAGTATCACCATTAATTCACGAACCAAAAAACCCTAGTACTGATAAGTTACCTTTTAGAACCTCGACTGAAACTCCTTGACTGAAACCTCTCGATTGTCTGATTATAAGCATTAGAATGTCCGATTGAGCCCCGTGTAAATAAGAACCCTAGCAGATTGTGAGACAGAATCAGAAGAACCCTAGCAGTTTTTAAGGGACATCGTTCGACTGAGATAAATGCAGGCCTTCGATTGTCCAGTTGAAACCTCTGATTGAAACCCTAAATCGCTTCATTTGTGAGAGAAAGAGTAAATTACGTCGCCTTCGTCGAGTGAGAGAGGAATGTGTGAGAAATTGAATCTTGAAACTGAATTGTGAGGCTGAAAGGGGTATTTTTACAATAATACCCATTATGCCTAATTTTCCATCCAAACTCCCCCACCTAAATGAAATCACACGCCTTTTCTAAATCCCATCATCTTATCCCTTAAATTCTAGATCTAATGGTTGTAAACTATTCCCTATGTTCTTTATTTAATAATGCTTTTCTATAGATCCTCACTCTGTTTATATATGTTTATATACCTAATAAATGAGATTATTTATATGTTAATGTCGGGTCTAAAACCCATGTATCTCACGAGACAATTTTGTCTTACGTACTATGTTTGTTTGTAATGCTATATAATCAGGTTCAGGAGCTAAGGATTAGGTGCGTTTGATAGTGAAGGCGCACGGGCTTAAGTAGAGATAGCAAGGTGGATTTACGTTTGGCTTTGGCTATGATATAATTTTGTAACACCAACTATTGACTTTTATTTAATGCCAAAGATTTTGTAAATCCATATTTTTGGGACAATTATTCTAATGTTTTTGAAAGGATTTTACGAAAATATTTTGTATTAAAAATTGAGGTGTTACAACTTGGTATCAGAGCTATAGCTTAAGCGAATTAGTTTGGGTTAACCACCCTAGGCTTAAGTTATAGAAGCAGAATGATATATTTCCGTTAGATAACTAGGTTGACCTTGAGAGATTTAGGGCTAAGTTGTCTTAGGGTCGAACCCTAGGAAGGATTGCCTTATGTGGTCATATTTCGAGTTTGAGAGTCCTAATGGAGTATTGAATGGATAATTGATTGTGAATTAGTTGCCATCTTTTTATAGCAAAATGGTGAACGTGAAAAGTGGACGGACTCCACCTAACTCGGAAGAGGATCTAGAAATTTATGCTAACTACATGCCGGTAACATTGAAAGTGGTCTGTGATATGTTCGAACGAATGAGGGAAGAAGTAAATGAGGACGTGAACCGGATTATGGATGATCGGATGATCAAAGAAAGGGAAGGTAATTTCAAACCATGTGTAAAGAGTAAGTATTCGGGTAGCGATGCCCACTTGGAGAAATTCTCGACTGAAAAGGAAAATGATATGAGTCTTGATAAAAGTGATGGATGTTCATTCGAGGCGTTTATGGCATGTGAGCCCAAGGTGTATTCGGGAAGTTTTGAGCCAAGAGTCAACGTCCGGTGGATTCAAGAAACTAAGCAAGCTTTGGAGAATAGCAATTGTAAAAGGGAAGATATGGTGACTTATGCTTTTAGAATGTTGAAAGATGAACTACACGTGTGGTGGATTATGATGTACGAAGTCTTAGGCAAGAAGGCAATATGCAAGATGTCGTGGGGAGAATTCACGAGCCGTTTGAAAGAGAAGTTTTGCCTCAAGATAAGCTTAGAGGAAGTACAAGAGGAAATGGTGATTTGTAAGAAAGGAAATGAGTCGGTGGATGTGTACGCCGAGAAATTGAATCAGTGGGGAGCCCAAGAACTACCAAAAGGTGGGGAAAAGAGGAGAATCGAAGACAGTTTGGAGCCATCAAAGAAGGGAAGGTTCACACCGACTTTGTCCAATAAAGTTGGTGGCGGAAAGTGTCAAAAATGCGGTAAAGGCCACAAGGGGGTATGCAAGTCGGGTACAGCTTTATGCTTCACATGCGGAAGAGTTGGGCACAGGGCAAAAGACTGCGGGGTGAATAACATCAAAGAAGTGGAGTGCTACACGTGTCGCGAGAAGGGGCATTTTAGTGGTGCATGCCCGAAGAGAAAAACCGATATGCTGACATCAACTACTCACGAGAAACCGAACCAGTTACAAGTCAAAGGGTGTGTCCTACATCTCGCTCGGGATGAGGCTTTGGGAAGCCACCATACCGCTTCAGGTACGATGTCTATAAATCTTATGTTATATGATCCGTGAATTACTTGTTGATGAGTCGCACGAGATGATATCTAATAAAATGGGTCGTGACAGTTGTTAGATGAGCCTTGTTGTGAAAGTAGTTATTAGAGTTAACTTCCATGACCTATGTATAGAATGAAAGTTCTGAATTAATGACCGGTATTGAGAAAGGAGAAATTAAATTATGTGGAAGGGAGTAACGATGAGAATCCTTCATGAAAGTATAAAATGATATTGAATAAACGATCAATATATTTTGATTGGTAAAAAGGAAAACTATGGTGTCATGGAGTATCAAAGACGGAATATGAAAGTGGCAAAAGTTTCCTATGTAAGGTTGATAGAATGTGAAAGTGTTATTTTGTGGTGAGAAAGTCGTGCACATATGGAAGGCGACGTGAAGGAAATTGTAAGGTATGACGATATTAATGGTGCAAGAATCGAGATAGGTAATGGAATAATGATATGCTTGAGTGTAACGTGTAACATATGGAAATGACGGGGTGTCAGAAATCACAATTATGGAAATTGGTGATTGGATTGGTCACGGGTGTGACGTAGTATCGCGGTTGGGAATGGACTTCCCACTAAGCTCTTGATGTATGAAGTACTGAACATGTAGGATATCAATTGTCTCATAATCGATAAATAAAATGTCGAAATAAATGGTTGATCGAATCAAGGTGACCGGTAAAACCGGAGGGTTATGAACTGTTAGAAAGTTTAATAATTACCACATTAGTAACGGGAAGGTTGGAAGATGGATGTAATGGGAAGGTGAATTGACTAAGTACAACAAAGATAAAATAAATGGAACGGTTAGTAGTATTAGAAACCGGTTATGCGTGAACCGGGAATGTGTGACATGTATGCTATATGTGTAGTGGTCTATAGAAGGCATGTGATGTCGGTAATGACCGTCTGTTGTGAAACGAGAAAGTATAAGGTATATGATTAGTAGGAAAGGAAATAGCGAAAATGAGTGATGTGGAAGATGTGTGCATGTGTGGCATGCATCATGGAATGGATTAATTGGTCCTTGTAGGATCGGAGGCATTCCGATTTGCAAGGATTGGTTGGGTCACTTTTGGTTGGGGGCATTCCAACTATCGTGACGATTTAGATCTCGATGAGTTGGTGGTATCCCAATCATCTTGATATGATACTCGGATGGGTGATCAGATGTGTTAGAGCTATGGTATTATTATCTTGTGTGTGTAGGATTATGTGGTTAATGTTGTAGCTACATTTATGTGGATAAATGAGAAATGGAACTAAGAACGCGAAAAGCATTACGATGAAAAATATAAGTGTAAGGGACACTTACGGATTGTAGAGAGGTTAGTGTGAGGAAACCATCATTTGCAAGAACGATTGGTATGATGATGAATAGATTAAAGTTATCAAAATGATTGATGTGATACATATATGAATGAAAGGATACAAAGAAATGGTGTAAGCGGCCAAATAAAGGTTAAGGGACAGTAAGTGCTAATGTGACCTTGAGTAAAGCCGTGAATTTCTGATTATTTGGGAGAAGTTGAAATTTTGGGGAAATGGGAACAATTATTAAGGAGACTATAACGAGTGGAACGGAAGGTGATAAGTTAAGGAGGGGTATTTTGTGAGTAAGAATATAATAGTTTGGAAAAGTATGGTTGACTTTATGCATAAGTCAAGGTTAGTCAAAAACTGTGATTGGTTGACTTTTGGGCAAAGTTGGACTTTGACCCTCGTTTTAAACGACTAGTAAATAATGGGGGCATGATGTATCGATCGCATGTATGTGAGAAGGTTAAGGGAATATTTAGAAGAGTCATAGTCGAATTATGCGACTTTGACCCATTTGGGTGTTCGAAATGAAATTGGGAATTGAGCATAAAATCCTTGGTGGATCGTGAAATTGAAGGCTGACTATGAAGGAAACAGCGTCTAAGAGAATTTTTTAGAGCAAGAAATTGTTAAGGTGTTGTTGAGCTTGTGCTTGAAGTCAAAGGATAGACAATGTTGTAATAGGATGGGTTGGTCAAAGCAAGATTTTGACTTTCATTTTGATTGATTAGCTAATTATAATGATCAAGTCATATCATTTCTATAAGTGTAAAATGATTGGTTAAGCGATTCAAAGTGTTGCGGTCAAACCGTGCAATTTTGACCCGTTGAGTAATATGAGGTTAAAGATTGATTTTCGACCCGTTCGGGCCTAGCGGGGTTAAACGGATATTTAAACGAATGTTGTTAAGGATTCATTATAGGAAAAGTTCAGATGTAATGAACACGAGAAAATGGAAGTGGAATGCCCGGGTTGGAAATCTTTGAGTTGATTCCGTGGACGGAATCCTTTTTAAGGGGTAGATAGTTGTAACGACCCGAAATTTTTGGTAAATAAATAATTATATAAAAATATGATAAATAAGGATAAATCGTTTAAAAGACGTGGAAATTGGTTTCGTGTCGTTTGGATAACGTATGAGAAATTTATGGACGAAACCGGGTCGAGATGATCAACGAAAACTGCAGCCTGTCTGGGACAGGCAGTTCGCGGCGCGAACCTTTGTTCCCGATCGCGAGCATCGGGCAGAGAATTGGGGTTTTTGGAGATCGGAGTTCGCGACCAGATCACGTTCGCGAGGAGTTCCCGACGCGGGAAGTTCGCAGCGCGAACTCCCCCTTCGCGGCGCGAACTGCTAGCTGGTGGTATAAATCGGGTTTGAGCTGGGGTTTCTTCATTTTTCACCCAACGCCTTTGCAGCCTATTTCTAGAGAGAGAGAGAGAGAGAGAGCGATTTTGGGTGTTCTTGAGCATAGAACATCACCATTCTTGGAGATCTTCAACCCTTGTCAAAGATATAAGGTATCTCCATCTTCTAGTTAGTTTATGGGTTGAGTTTTGGGTAAATCTTGAGTATGAAGAGTTTATGTTGGAAATCTTGTAAAAGATGTATATGGTGAGTGTAAAACACTCTAAGATTGTATGAGAACATTGTGTTCTTGATGGATCTGTGATTTGTTGTGTTAACCTCAAGCTAGGGTTTTGAGATTTCCACCAAGTTTGGGGAACTTGGTGGTTAAGGGTATTATAATAAATAAATGGTGTCTAGTTATGGATAATAACTAGATTATATGATGATATTGATGATAGGTCAAGAAGACCTAAGGATTGGTGATATTTCACAAGTTGGAAAGCGAGGATTCGTGTTGATAAACACGATTTGGAGTTAGCTTGGCTAAGGTGAGTACATGTGAACTTTAAAACTGAGTACATAGCGATAAAGAAGTATTTTCATAATTTGTGATTACTAATGCTTAAACTAGTTATTTAGTGTTATTATGAACTAGTTGATTCAATTGTGTGAATACTAAGATTAGCATACTGATATATTGTGTGACGGCCATATGGCATTATTGATTGATGTGACATATAGTCACATGTAGTGGTCATAACGGGTAGATTGACATAGGACAGGTACGTGATAGATTCGGAGGCATTCTGGGTTATCACGGTATCTTTAAACCGATGGATTGAAGGCATTCCGATCACCCAACAAGATGTTGGATCTTACTGAATCGGAGGCATTCTGGTTAGTAAGATATTTGATAGGTCACTTTGGCTGAACACTGTGACAATGGGGGTTCTACTGAATCGGAGGCATTCTGGTTAGTAGGACAAAAATGGGGTCTCGTTGGATTGGAGGCATTCCGAACAACTTGACGGGTCGAATAGGCTATAAATGAATGTGATAGGATTACCAAGGAGGTGATCGATGTATATGAATAAGATAGGGTTACCACGGAGGTAACTAAAGTATATATATATATATATATATATATATATATATATATATATATATATATACCTAATAAATGTGATTATTTATATGTTAATGTCGGGTCTAAAACCCATGTATCTTACGAGACAATTTTATCTTACGTACTATGTTTGTTTGTAATGCTATTTACTCAGGTTTAGGAGCTAAGGATTAGGTGCGTTTGCTAGTGAAGGCGTACAGGCTTAAGTAGAGATAGCAAGGTGGATTTACGTTTGGCTTTGGCTATGATATAATTTTGTAACACCAACTATTAACTTTTATTTAATGCCAAAGATTTTGTAAATCCATATTTTTGGGACAATTATTCTAATGTTTTTGAAAGGATTTTACGGAAATATTTTGTATTAAAAATTGAGGTGTTACACATTGCATCAGGTGAGTTCACAGCCCCACTTTCTATTGCATTTTATTTACTATTTTACAACTTTTGGGTGAAAAACATAACAACTGCTTTTATAAATCTTTTTGTGACTATGATTTCTCAACCCCTCTTTTGCTACGTTTTAACTATTTTACTATTGGGGTGAAAAACATATCAACTATTTTATAAATAATTTCCATTATTTGTAATCATTTATTTTCTTGTGATGAAACTATTTTTGGAAACTAGACAACGAATCCTTATGCTTGGACTAAGTTTAGATGTACATGGAAGTGCGTATATGTTACATACATAATTATTAGCTGGTTGCGACTAGGCCCTGGATATGCAAATAGTACTATTGGCAGAGACCTACCCTCCCACGATTTGACCATTTTTATCGGTGTTTACCGAACCACGAGTAGCACGTTAAGGTTGTTGTTTTGATTATGGACTTAGGGTCAACATTTTAACTTAAAGACCTTGAAAACCTTTGGGGGATCACTGTCACTAATGTTTCTACTACTGCTCTCGGAGCAGGCCAATGATTATCACACTATTTAACATTTTATATCATTTTATATCATCACACTATTTTTGCCAACGATGGCATACGAAAACTACTATTTCTACTTATTGCGATTTATATCGTACTACTGCTCTCGGAGCATGTCATTTTTAACGTTTATCATTACACTATTTTTGCCAACAACGACATACGAAAACTATTGTTTATAGTACTGTTTTTTTTAAACGTTTTATATCATCAAACTATTTTTGCCATGAATGGCATATAAAAACTATGGAACTATTTAACTCAATAAAACCTGTGAATTCACTCAACAATTTTGTTGATACTTTTACTTATGTTTTTCAGGTAACTAAGCTAGGCATTGAGTCGCATGCAATTGGGAGTCAAGCCTTCATTTAATAAAGATGTCACCTTTTTAGTTCATTTTAAATAAATGATGTTTTGGATTTAAATTACTTTGTTTACGTTAAATTTTGGTGACATTACTTTTTATCAAACATTTATAAAAAATGAAACATTTATTGTTTACGATAATCATATGCTTATGTATACTCGTGAAGTTGCACGCCCGTTCTTCCGCAAATCATTTTTGACGAGATGTGACATGTGTGTGTATAAATCCATTAGAAAATTCTATTATTCATATTAAAATTTTCTGCTCCGTCCTTCTAATAATAATATGATTTTTATCTTAAATTCACATTAGGGGATGTTTAAAAGGGGATATTTAAAAGGGCTTATTTAGAGGGTTTATGCGTTTTTAATCTTATTTAAGTTTAATAAGCATTACTTAATATTTAGTTGAGCGTAAATATAATGTGGTTATATTGGGTTTGTAATCCCTTAAAGTAACATCTCCAACTCTATCTAATATAATATGCCGTTACAAAAAGAAAAAGAAAAAAAAGCGTCATTGATGTTTTAATCTATACAAAATAAGGTATTTTGAACATGATTTTTGAACAACAAAAAAAAAAACATGCATGAAGTTTGTTCAAGCATGGCGTTTTCAGGTTTGGGGTAACCTTGCACGCCTACGAGAAACGGTTCCTTTCCATGTTTACTTGAAAAGTTTCCCTCTTGTTGATGTTCCATTTTTCCTAACTTTTAATGTTATATTTTCTTTAAAGGTTGTACGATTAATTGACTTTTAATGATACATAATACCGCCAAAGATATAGTATGAAAGAAGTAAGATGTAGACAGTCATATATCTATTTAAGAGTATGAAAAACCTCGAAAAAAGTTTATGATTGAAAACAAGGTATGATATCTTCGAATATATAGACATCCTAAAATCTAAAAATAGTTTTATGAAACATGTAAAACTATGGTTCTAATATCACATACTTCCTCCGATTCAAAATAAGTGATACACTTTCCTTTTTAGGGTGATTCAAAATAAGTGATACACTTTGAAAAGTTTCCTTATTTGGCAAAAAAAAATGGGACCCACATCCACTAACTATTTACTTTAACAAAGTGAAATGACCCCTTTACCCTTACTTTTTACTTTTAAACATCATTAACTTTACTTTATTCAAAAGGTGTGGGACCCATTCCCCACTAACCATCCAATTAATATAATTTAACCATCATTATAATCTTTTGCCTCAAAAACCGTGAAACCCCAAGTGTATCACTTATTTTGAATCGGAGGAAGTATATAAACATGTACATATAAAATATTTAACAAATATGTGAAAGTATATATACATATATCATATATGTATATGACATGTGTAGCAAATAACTAATGTAAAGCATCAATTACATGTAAGATATATTAAAAATACAAATTTAAGAAAGAGTAAACATATTTTGACGAGACATGTTTAACAACTAAAACATGTAAATCAGAATATAGTATACACTCATGATTTTGTTTAGTTTATATTTTATTATTATTATTATTATTATTATATATATATATATATATATATATATATATATATATATATATTACAATATAATAAGTACCATAAATATATTTGAATGCATATATGCATGTGAAATCTATAAAATAAGGGTTTTGATAAAAATAACGCTAAAATTTTTAAGGGCATAAAAGTTATAAATTAATTCATAGTGAAAAGTGATTCCTAAAATAGATTGATGAGTTAATTACACAAATGATCCTTTAAGTTGGTACCATATTTCACGTTTGGTCCTAAACTTTTAATTCCGACAAGTATAGTCCTTTAGTTTGTCAATTTTGTCACGTTTAGTCCTTTAGGCCAAACGGTGTTAACTTTTTCTGTTAATTCTCCCCATGTGCAATGCACATGAAGGCAAACTGGTCTTTTCCATCAAATTATTTGTACATGTGCATTAAAAGTTGTACATTGTGCTTAGAGGTTTATTCTTCCCCTGAGCTGCAACCTATGAAATCTTCAAAAACAAAAATTAAAGAAAAAGAGGAAGCTTATATGTGAAGATACATCAAGCCAAATCAAAAACAAAATTCATCAAAAAGCTACACTCTTTCATATTCTGGTTTCCACCAAATACAACCACCACCTAGATCTGTGAACACCATCCTCTTTTTCATTCCAAAAAATCAGTCCCCCTTATCTATCGTTTATTTCATCTCCGACAGAAGCCCTAATCGATAGCGGCGGCGGCGACAATAGTGGTGGTGTTAGCCTGAGAATAATAGGCGCTGCTCGTGATGTCAAGAAACCCTAATCGATAGCGGCGGCTGACTTCTATGAAACCAGATTTGAAAAAAAGAAGAAAGATGTGAGAAAGTCGGAGTTTGATCGGAGATGGTGACCGGTAAACAAGTTCGCCGCCGCTAGTGATGTCGAGAGCCGTTCGCTACCGCTAGTGATGTCGAGAGCCGATCGATCTCTGCTTCACCCTTGAAATCCGTACCTTAGATCGATCTCTTAGCCTCTGCTTCACCCTTGAAAATCGGCGTCTAGCATACGAAATTTCTTCAGAATCATTGGTGCTTGACATCTTTGCATAATAACACAATTATTTGTGATTTAAATCAAGATGTGGGTTATGTGTATCTTTGCTATGTGCGTGTTTTTATGTATTCATACTTTTGGATTTAAATTTGTATTATTTGTGATTTTAGGATGAAGAATATCGAAAGTATGAATTGGGTTTTGATTTTGTGAAATTGTTGGTTTTGATTTGAAGATGAGTGAGGAAGATGAAGGAGCAAGAAACAGAAAATAATGAGAAATGACAATAATGCTCTCATGTGTATTGCGAATGAGGGACTTAATAGAAAAGATTTAACATTGTTTGGCCTAAAGGAATATACGTGACAAAATTGTCAAACTAAAGGACTACACTTATTTGAATTAAAAGTTTTAGACCAAAAGTGAAATTTGATACCAACTTAAAAGACCAAACGGAATTAATTCTAGATTGATTTACAAAATTTCAATGCATTACACCATTATCAAAAGCCATAAAATAATATCATCGGATAAAACAACTAACAGTCAATACTTCCCTAACAAAATGCAAGTGAAAAGAAAACATGAAGCGACCGTCACCGCCATACCCGCCGGAGCTCACCCATACAGGAGTTCCAGTCGCCGGAGATGCATATGTTTGTCGGTAACACTCACCATAATCGCCGTCGGTCTCATAATCCTCATTCTGGCTCTCACCATCTTGAAGTTCAGAAAACCGATCACCACCGTCATCCTCAAAGACATAAGCACCACCGTCAACCTCCTCCCGTTAAAACTTTCCATCAACATCTCCCTAGACTTAACAATTTCCGTTAAAAACCCTAACAAAGTCGGAATCACTTATCGGAACAGCTCTCCGCTACAACGGCCTAGACATCGGCAGTGTTCCCATTCCCGCCGGAAGGATAGGCTCCGGCGATACGAAACAAATGAACCTGACGCTTACAGTTTTTGTCAATCGATTGCTGACGGATATTGACGTGTATAGTGACGTAATCAGCGGTAATTTTCCGGTGTCAACTTATACTAAAATCTCCTGTGAAGTTCGTGTACTGAATTTGTTTAATATTCATGCGGTGTCTACTTCTACATGCAATTACAAAATCGATATTTCTAATAGGAAAATTACGAATCTGAGCTGCCATCACAAGAATAAATTGTAGTCTATAGATTGTCTTCGTGTTGTACAATATATACATATTTACTCGATCTATCGATCTTGTTCGTATTTGCGTCTGTATATATGACACATATATATAATAGATGATATTAGTTTTGTTATTCTTGGTGTTGTTAATTATATTAATGTCAGATTATATTATTGAGCATAATGGGGCTTATTCACGCACTATAATCAGCCTATGTTTTAATATATTTGTACAATCTTCTATAAAATTTTTACAGTATAGTGAAGAAAGTAAAATTTGCGGTATAGATACTACGTCCCTTTATTTGTATACATCTGCAAATTATAAATAATAATAGTTAGTTTGTATATTTAGGATCTTTATTCTCTTCCAGTACTTTATCCCACACTGGTTATCGATATGGGATATCCTTCACCATAGTCTCGACCAAGCTTGAGAAGAAATCGGCATTATCCGTGATTGCTCTCCACGTTTTGTTCAACTTATTGTCGTCGAATTCAATGGGGGAAAGGTCGCATCCCATTCTTCTTCCATAGCTTACTCAATTCAACATTTCAAGATTCCCGCGTCAGCGTCCTACAAATGTGAACAAATTAAAAATACAAGTAATGAAATTAGACTAAGAAGACATCCCAAAGTTTTTTAATACCACCACTGCCACAACCGCCTAGACGTGGCTGCTGATCACCGCCTCCTGGAGGATCACCATCACCATGGCCGCGTGCAACAGCTACCATTTGTAAACAAAAATATATACGAAGAAACCCCAAAAATGAGCATTAATGTTCTTTTGCAAATGAACCAATAAATCAAACAACTCAATAAACATAATGATTCAAAGCAACATTATAATATTAGATAATCAAATGATGTCTAGCTCAGCTGGATGGGTTTTACTCTCATATGAGGCGTGAGCTCTGGAGTTCGAATCATGTAAACACCTCTAAATACGAGGGATTTTTCCCTAGAAATCCCTTGGGTTTGCTCTGTAAAGGAGCTCGAACCCGGCTGGAAAATTGCGAGTAGGCTTCCGTTGAGTCGTTTCCAAAAAAAGATAATCAGATCATCATTACCACAACTGTGTGGTTCATATTCATCTTCGGAATCTTCATCACCATGATAGATCAATCATATGCTCCAAATCAACTGACAATGATAGACTAGATGAATTGATGTCATGTATAACATCTTGTTGGTCATCTTCAGCGATGATATCCCTGTCCCATATCTTCATGTGATTCACCTCTTGGATGACCTTCCAATAATGTTGGCTTGATTCACCTCATAGACAACCTTTAGACGGGTCATCAAGGTAAAATACTTAATTTGCTTGTGTTGTAAGAATGTATTGGTCATCTACAAACCATTCAGTCTGAATAGAAATAATGGTTATGAGTGACACAATGTTGTTGGTTATCAGTTTTAAACTATTTACATTGAAACAACACAACCCTGTAAGTCTGTAACCACTAATAATTCCAACCATAGCTATGTGTATGAATAAAATCACATGAACTAAAAGCATGAATCAATTATAAGCTGAGGATAGTATCAAACAGAAGTAGAGAAAACACATTCGCAAACAGATAACAAGTAGATACGATTACATTTTTCAATGTAGGAAATTGAATACCGATTATTTCGATTTCGTAGCCCTAAAATCAGATGAACATTTGACACGATCTTGTAGACATTAAAGTAACAATTAAAATTGGCAAAATTAGGGTTTGGTAGATGAATTATGATGATTAGCGTTTACCTGAAATCAAGAAATTGACAACAGCCGGAGAAGAGATGTGAATGCGGATTGAAATCTTGTGTTGTTTGAAACAATGGAGGTACTCTTTGAAGAAACTTACGTGAAGAGACGGCGCAATGAGGCCGACGGTGAAAGTGACTTATTAACTTATTAACTTTTTAGTCAATAAGTTATTTGTGTAAAGTTAAAAGTCATTTTCAAATGACTTTTTGTAAAACTTTTAAAAGTTGTTTTTAAAAAGTAAGAGGGTAGTAACTTTTCAAAACAACTTATGACTTTTTGAGCACAAATTACACAAGTACCCTTAATGACCTATCAAAACCTACATCCTCTTCACTTCCACACTTCCCTTTTTAGTCATTTTACACCAAAAAACTAATCCAAACACATTTTAAAAAATAACTTTTCAATACCAATAAGTTAATAAGCTAAACCAAACAAATTTTGTAAAACTCCTTAATAAAACTAAAAAGTTAATAAGTCCTTTTACCTAAAAGAACTTTTAAAGTTAAAAAGCTTATCCAAACACACCCTAAGAACCCTATCTCGTAAAACTTTTTGTGGCGACACCCTGAATTTTTGGGTGGAAATTAACGCATCTAATTTCGAGGGAAAAAATAATAAAAAGAATGAAAAATCTTTTTCCGGCGCCGGACGTCGCCGCAAAATGTCCCGTTGAAAGTTAAAATTTTCGTTCACTTTTTTTTGTCTTTTTGCTCTTTTTGCGGGTGTCGTCTGTCGCCGCAAAAGATCTTCGTCGCAAAAAATGTTTTTTTCTTATTATTATAATATACTCCCTCCGTCCCACAAAAAAGTACCCTTTTCTCCCTAAATTTTTGTCCCACAAAAAAGTTCTCATTTCTCAAATTGATGGGAGTCCACTCAATAAAATAATATAATTTTCAAAGACCCCACCACTAAGTATCCAATAACTATCTTTCTCTCTCCAATTAAACATTATATTTTAATCAAAAGTAATATTAATTACCCCACCACTAACTATTTTCTTAAGACTTGTTCCCATGAGAAATGAGTACTTTTTTGTGGGACGGAGGGAGTAATTTTTAAGAGCAATTGTATTTGTTTCTACTCATATACCTACCAATTTGATGATGACAAGTGTCAAAAAAGGGATGATATGAATAGAGAATTAGTGGATTACACATGTCAAGGTTTAGAAGTAAGTAGGTATATGGGTAGACACAAATATCATTTCTCAATTTTTAATCTACGAAGTTTATGCATATAATATCAACAATTGTTGGCATATATGGTAATTAAGAGTACGTTTTCTTAACATTATACTTCCTCCAATTTAAAATTAGTGATACATTGTTGGTTTCACGGTTTTTGAGGCAAAATATGATAATGATAATTAAATTAGATTAATTGGATGGTTAGTGGGGAATGAGTCCCACAAATTTTGAATAAAGTGAAATTAATGATGTTTAAAAGTAAAAGTAAGGGTAAAGATGTCATTTCACTTTATTAAAGTAGATAGTTAGTGGGTGTGGGTCCCACTACTTTTTACCAAATAAGATAAGTTTTCAAAGTGTATCACTTATTTTAATACACCCAAATATGGAAAATGTATCACGAGAAAGTATTTAGTAATAATGGCTTTGGGTGTGATGGTGTTGATACTTGATAGTAGCAAAGCAAGAAAAATCATGAGACATAAGATATGTTGCAGCATCAAACTCCATATAACTTGTTTAAAAATTGTATAATACCCTACTCAATTCTCTTATACCATCTCATATAACTTGGATTTAATGGGAGATGACTTTAGGTGTTGGTGATTAGGGTTTTGATCTAGCTTTTGGCGATGTAAGTGATATGGGTGATTGCAAGAGGTGGTGGCTAGCCATGGTGGTCAGAGGTGTTTCTTTTGGCCGATCCAGTTTTTGGATTGTGCACAAACCTAGTTTCACCAACATTCTTTATGTTTCACATGCTAAAATATCTAGTAACCACAACTCGAGTCAAAACAACCCTACGTTTCCTTAAATAAAAAAACAAAAAAAAAAAAAAAAAAAAAAACAGAAACGTTGCGGATTAAAAAGTAAAAACACATTCATTTGTGTTCGTGTAGTGATGAGCACAAAATTGGAAAATGTAAATAAACATATTGTCCTCATATGTTTACTCTTTCCATTAAGTTATTCAAATACCAGGTCGAATTTCTTTTCTCTTTTTTTCTAAAACCACCTTTGACTTTAGTCAACAACTTCAATAAGAGTTGTCTCATAATCATCAGGTGCGATAAATCCATGCAGATTCATCACTGTTGCTGCTACGTTTGCTAGCCCTCCATTTGGTACGCCTTTGCGGAACTTTACACCCGCTGCTAACCCCGGCCCACCAATTGCAATTGGCACCTGATTCATTAAATACGATTATATAATTTATATAAATGTCGGTCATAATTTAATCAAAAAACATGATAATAAATAAATAATATAATTAAAATGATTAATAATAATAACTTACGGGCTGAAGAGTGTGGGAAGTTAGGATTTGAACTTGACCATCCTTAAGAATAGGCTCACCCTTTTTGTTTCTTTTAACCATATCTTCAGCATTACCATGATCAGCAGTTACTACATAAATTCCACCCACTTGTTCTACTGCGTCAAGAATCATCTGTCAGAAAAAAACAAAATAAATTATATAAACGGTAACGATTATAAAATAATAACTTTTTTATATTTAATAAGTTCAAAAAGTTGGTCAAAAAATAATTCGGGTTCCTGATTTGAATGCATAAAAACCTTCTAGATCAATTTATTTAAAAATAAGTAATTGTATTATTAGCAAAATAATATAATTTGACACTAATTAACAGAAAACGTTATTTTTAAAAGGTGGTAACAAATGGATTCAAGTGAATATGACCCATTTTCAATGCATAAACCTCTAAATCGTTTTACTAAAAGAATATTATTATTCTAAATAATATACATTTTGTAACAATATTTTGTGAAAAAAATATTATTAAAAAAACTTTAAGATTGGTTACCTTAACGGCTTCATCAGCAGCTTTGCAAGCCACAACAGTAGCTTCAACATCACCAGTATGCCCAACCATATCACCATTAGGAATGTTAACACGTACCTAATAAAACACCTTACTATTAATTATTAAATTAACTATTTTAAATAAAAAATAATTAATTAATTACTGTTTACCTGGTCAAATCTACCACTGAGAATAGCCTCACGGACTTTCTCACCAATTTCCAAAGCTTTCATTTTTGGTTGAACATTGAAAGTAATTCCACTATCACTTGGAATTTCAACATATTCTTCCAATTCTGAATTGAAATAACCAGATCGGTTTCCGTTCCAGAAAAATGTCACATGACCGAATTTCACCGTCTCACTGTTGAATAATTTGGTCAAATTAAGTTTTATATAAAAAAAAATCATAATTAAAAAATCGACCATTCATAAGTAAACGGGTCAAAATCCTCAGATTTAATTAAATTAAAAAAGAAAATAAATTCTTACCTGCAAGCAAAAGTGCGAACACCATTATGCACCAAATATTCACCAGAAGTCCTATCAATCAAAGGTGGAGAAACAAGGTAATGATTTGGAAGCTTCAATTCTCCATCATACTGAAGCATACCAGCATATCTAATTTTCGGGACCCGAACTCTATCAAACTTATCAAATTTCTCATACTCAAGAGCTTGTGCAAGCATAGTCATACGGTCTGCCCTAAAATTGAAAGTTACAACAGCATCACCATCCACAATGGGGCCCACGGGCTTTTCATTATCATCAACAATAACAAACGGGGGCAAGTATTGGTCATTTGCACTGGGGGCTGCCCGAAGGGTTTTGATTGCTTCAACAACGTTTTTGAATTTGTGTGGGGCCTCACCAAGAACTTGAGCATCCCAACCACGTTTCACAACTTCCCAATCGTTCTGAAAAAGTAGGAAATTTGGGGGTAAAATGACGATTTTACCCTTGGAAGGAAAAGTTTAAATATTTTTAAATAAATTACCTCGTAACGATCCATGGTGACATACATTCTCCCTCCACCAGAAGCAACTTGTGCATCAATGCCTTTGCTTCTTAATTCTGATAATTCTGCTTCAAGAATTTCAGCAAAACCAACACTTGAACCGTCCAAAACATCACGGCCATCGGTTAGGACATGAACACGGATCTTTTTGGCACCACGGTCACTAGCTCCCCTTAGCAACAACTGCAATCCAGTAATATAAATAATGATTAACAAAAAAATATTAAATTAATATTTTATATAGTTATATACCTGTAATTGATCGAGACGTGAGTGAACACCACCATCACTCATTAATCCAATAAGGTGCAGGGTGTTGTCTGCAAAAGATTCCTTGATGTAATTAAAACCTTCATCTTCGTATATCTTTCCAGATGCAAGAGCAAGATCAACGAGTTTAGCCCTAAGAAAAAGACAAAAAAAGATTCATAAGTAAAGGAGAAAGGGTTAAATAAAGGGAAGCAAGATCTCACCCTTGAGCATAGATCCTTCCAGCACCAAGAGCATTATGTCCAACTTCACTGTTTCCCATGTCATCTTCAGTGGGAAGTCCCACAGCAGTACCATGAGCCCTCACCAATCGCCATTTATCAGGGGCGCCCTGCAGCAAAACACAAACATCAAATGTTATTCAAATAATTTTACTAACGGATCAAATAGCATCTGCAGTTCGTTTTAGGTTTAAATAGAACAGTTTTTCTTCAATTAAGGAAAAGCTTTCACAGTAACAACAATCAATTTAATTCAATACCATCAAACAGACACAAAATACTTGCTGTATTTTTCTAACAGTTACAATTGCAGAAGCAATAAGTTCGAGCCATTAAACCTAAGCTAAATATACATAACAGATGTACTAATCAATCTCCGATTGAACACGTGCCTAAATACACATTCAGATCTTAATAAACGAATCGATTGAACACATAAACATAAAATCACTTCGAAATCATCGATTAGCTTTGATTCAACTATTGTTTCTCGTAATCCATAACGGTTAGTTACTTCCAGCTATGAAGTGCGATCAATCTACGAATCGAGATCAATATCCTCTCAGATCTAATTTACAGTTAACAACGAGAATCCGCCATTGATAGAGTTCAAATTCAACAGATATACATACACAGATACATACAGCAATTAGAGAGAGAAAGTGAATACGTTTTTGAGAGAATCCATGGTAGGAGTTTCAGCGACATGGATGCAGTTGTACTTATCGGCAGAAGCTTCACCCCAACCGTCCAAAACAATCATGGCCACCAGCTTTCCCTTCGGTAGCTTAGGATGATCGGCCAAATTCCATGAAAAACCGGTGCTCCCCATCGCTCAATAGATTCTCGATTTCAGTGTTTTCTCTAGATCTCCGTTCAGGTCCGAAATGAAGCAAAAAAGTAGGTCTATGTCGAATGGATTGGAGAGTATATGCGGAATATATACTGACAGTTTTGTTACGTATTTTATTGTGTGTTGTGCAAGAAAGGACCCCCAAGGTTGGCCCATAGTTAAAATTAGCCCATTTGTTTTGAACAATTTGATCTCAAAACTCCAGTGTTTAGTGATCGTAAATTTCGACTAGTGATTTTAGTCATACTTTTTTGGTTTAATCAAAGTAGAAAATAAACGTTTTTATTTGGACTAGTCATACTTAAAACCACATGTGTGCTATAATAGATAATATGGGTGTTCAATAAAATTAACATGAATCGCTAAACTAGAACCTACTTTACTACAGTTGCCTTATGTTCTCATTTCCAAACCGTGTGTGTATATATAAGTAGTAAGTTGTAACTGCATAATGAGTTAATTATCTATCATTCATTCTTACTTACAATCTTTTATTAAAAATTGCTATTTTTTAAATGCATAGGATTACGGCTGACATACATAATATTTTACAACTCACATGTCCCAATAGGACTTAAACCAAGAAATTATTAGATATATGTTCATTCACATATCGCTATGTTAAATGTTTTTTTATTATAAGGAATTGTTATGTGGATAATAAGTATGACTTATTATTGAGTGTGATTTAATTATGTGAATTTCATGTTTTGTATTATGCTATGGAAATAAAATCGACATCTTTTAATTTGGCTTGACTTATTTAGTTATTTACACTTTCTAAAAATTGTTACTCGTCATTTGAACTATGGTTAACCACTTTTCTTTCAAGTATCCGCTTATTATTATTAAGGTAGTTGTACTTGCCTCGTAGATCATAGATAAAACAATTATGGTTTATTCAAACTGAACAAAACCGCATTATGAACATCCTTAATTGGTACCGAGTCATGTGCTTTTGTGTGACACAGTATCGTTTTAGTATGATTTGTTTGTATCACTATTTAATTTAAACACAAAATTGGAGGGTTGGATTTGAAAATAAAAAAGACTATTCGAGAATAAGACGTTATTTTGGGGTCGGGGTTAAGCGGCGTGACGAAGAGGACTGTTTACCCACCCGCATGACTGCTGACACCACACCATCTTTCATTTTTCATGCTTTTTTCCTTCAAAATTCAAAGTCAAAGTGGAATGAATACCTATTGGGCTATTTCCATTCATGTACCATGGTCCCTCGCATAAGCCCAAATTCAAATCCAAGTCCAATATGATCGGCCCAAATAAATAATCTATATCCACATATCATATGTTGTTTTCATTGCTCTTATGACAAGATCAAACATTTAAAAAATTAAATTAATCATATTCGATTCTTTCCAGTTGGACAAATGGAAGACCATAACCCTAAGGTGGAAAAAATTAGCTATTATTGATCCCAAGTGAATAACTATTACCGAAGTGGGCGTCTGAAATTATCTCCTACATGATGAGAGGAAGGTTCTGTAACGGTCATAACAATGTATATATTGTGAACATCACAAGTAAAACTCAACCATCCCAAAAGAGACCATTATAAATGGGAATGACTTTTAAAAGGAAGGAACCAACATTGCGTGTATGGGTATGTAAATATTTCTTTTCAAATGAAAGTATTTAACCCTAAAGGGTTTTTCTAACTCATGCCCTAAGGGCATGAGGTAAGAAGTATTTATTGATGTTACAATTGTCATATATGTTGAAAATGGTTATTAGAATTAGAGTTCATTTAATGCATTTTACACTATGTTAGGAAAGATTTTGTTTAATTAATACTTCTTAGCTCATGCCCTTAGGGCATGAGTTAGCCAAACCCTTAACGAAATTGTTTAGAGACTTAGAATGTCTGGGCTAATATGTATTTATGATAGATGTTGTCGGTGTTTCACCTTGGAATGACTCATTAAGGCATTTCCTAATTGTGACGCGTTTCTTAACTCGTCAATAGCATCATATTATTAGCCTCTTCACTATCGACGTGTTATTGACAAGGTTGTGCTAACAGCGACTCATCACTAACTCATCTCCACTTAAAAATATTAAAAATTACACCCGGCTTTAAAAAGCCGCATCATTTAAAATAATAAAATACGAAAAAACATGCATTGAAAATCAACACGTATTTATTCTGTTCGCATTTGATATATTTTTGTTTCCCTGCACCTGAGGTGGTAGTGATTCTCAACAGAGTCCAGCGAGCTATGCACAATAATATTATGACACTTAAATTCACAAATATTGTTTTAAAATAACCAATTTTACAATTCAAAAGAACTAATGATATAGTTTATTGCTCGTTTGTATTCTTCATTTATGTAATTTATATATATATTTGTCTTTAGGTGAAAATCGAAAGTAAACAGTATTATTTTCAACTCTGGCGTACTTGGAGTTATTTGTATGTAATCGGAGATATGTGTATTGGTCGACATAAACAATAAAACAAATATTATCTTTGTAAACACCTATGACAAACCTTGATTTTGACATATTTCTTGTAGCCATTCTATCAATTATTCCGGTTTTCGTAGTTAGCATCAACTCATCATTTCAAGGCTTGATGTTGAAACTTGAAAGATATACTTAATTTATTAGTCTACGGTAATACATTGAATTATTCCGTATGCTGACTACATTAAAAAGAATTAATAATCAAAACGAATGGTCGAGATTTGATTAGTGTATAATATTAATTGAACAAGTATATAATATGAAGATATATGTATCTATACACACTGTTACGATAACCATTTGACGATGGTGTAATGATAAATGCTATCAGATGACTTCATCAAAGTCACGAGTTTGATTCCTATCTAGGTGAATATTTACCAATGGTGAAGAGAAAATTCATAATCGATCACAATAACACTTAAAATAATTAGATTATGTACATCTTGAAAATAACAAAGTAATATCACCATGAGTAGAAAATGAACCTAGTAGCTAAATGAAACAGTAATTTTAACTATAATTAACCTCTCGTTTTCTTTGACAGTTATTAGCTTGCTGATAATTTAATATACTCCAATACGAAAATTACAGAATTCTGATTGCTTAAATTTCAAATCAATGAAATTACCTATTTCAGTTATCATTATCAATATTAATAAACTAAGGATGTTAAAGTTTGAAGTGTCATGATTCACTTAATTACAGTATATTATTTTATTTTATATAGCAACTAGGGTCATGATCAATTGTAAAAAACTACAACCAACTTTTAGTTAGTTCCTAATATAATAAGTATAACTGAAAATCAGCAATAAAACTTTTACGAGGTGTTTGGCTATATTATTAGGTTACTAGTAGTTAACAAAATATCAAACTCATTCTAACCGGTGAGTCGATCAACTTAAAAATCAAAATGTATATATCTACAAGTAAGAGTATTTAAAATGATTTTTCTGTAATTAATTAGGTCGCCAATATCACAAACAAAACTCAGATATCAAAGAGAAGCCCGTCATAAATGTGAATATTCTTTAAAGAAAACTTATAACTTTGAACTCATAAATACAACTGGAAAAAGTTACGGACCATTAACAATGAGTTTTATGAACTTCTACACACACAAAAAAATGGAAAATAAGTTTAAGAACACTCCATAAGTTTCGAAAACATTTAATTTATGTGATATTATGAAGCAAATGAAATACTATTCACGTGTGAAAATAAACTAAATCGAAACAAATTGAGAAACTTAAAAGATAATCAACATTATTAATCAAACGATCATATTACTTATTTATGTTTGATTATAATTTATAAAGAAGTACTCCTCATCCGGAACTTGATCCTTTATATAAAACCAAAAAAACCAAGCCCTCAATATACATATCATCATCATCATTCATACACTTAATGACAATTAAAAAAATTGAGGGAGAGGAATCAACTTACACAATCTCAATCTAACATTCTAACCCTAAATAGCAAATCCAATTTCCATTGTTGTAAACATCATGATCCAAATGCAATCTATATATGTACCCGACAGGATCTCAAATTGAGTACTATTTGATATGATTTAATTGATCATGTTGAATTACGTGTAGAACCTTCGAGAAGAGCCTCCGAACATTTGATCCAGAAGGACGACTAGAGCCATCGCGACGGTGGAATCAATCTCCGGCTGAACAACCAAACGGAAAACATCTCCGCCGAAAGCAACACCTCCGGCAGCTTCCTTACGCTTGATTTCCGCAACGCGCCGCCGCTTGTCGTCATACACGACGCAGCATCTCTGCGCATAAGAGCCTTCGATTTCGTAAGCTACGTTCTTTTTCCTGCTGCTTTTCGGTAATCCGGTGGTGGTCACGTGAGCTAGTGATTTTGCGTTTAGGAAATTCACGTGTTTCGTCACCGAGAAACGTGGATTCACCGTCTTTTCTCCGTCGTACACCAGCCAGCTGTCCATCAGGCTTAACCTCTGTTGAATTAACGAATCACACAATTAGATCGTAATCAATATCAAATTAACACAAATTTATCTTATACAGCTAATAAAAATTCATCATTAATTACTTAATCTGTTACAATACCTTACGGCGGATGGTGAGGACAGAGTGACCGTTGGCATCCATTAGAACAACCTCCGCCTTATTACTGGCGGCGTAATTATCAACTCGAAACACGAGATTTCCTTTGTTATCGAAGACTGTAAATCCATCGCAATTGAAAAGCAGTGATTTCTTCCAGACGGTGAGGACGACGGGATTCCGGCCGGCGGTGGAGGGTTCCGTGAAGAAACGATGTCGTTCGGAAGCAAGTAGATGTGGAATAACAGCTTTAGGGTATACTTTTGTCATAACTAAATTCAGTTTAGTTTAGTGTGTTTAAAATTAAAGAGAAAATGAGAGTTTGAAATTTTGTGTTTGGTTGGTGGTGTTGATCAATGAAGGATGGGGTTTTTTATACTCCTGATTAATTGATTAGTATGTTCTAGAACGACGAAAATGCCCCCTGCAGAGTGGGAATATGGAAAAATTGTTGCTGTGTACTTTTCGTTTGATAATTTGGATATATTCGAACTAAATAGGTGAGTTCAAATTGTTTTTTGATTTTAAATGTTCAAACCGAGCATCCAAACTTATTTAAATGCAAACCGATCCGAACCAAATTACAATTTAGTTGGACCGTTTTTTTCTTTTTCTTAATATACTTCAAAAAGCTAAAAAAGTATATAACGTAACTAATATTTAAGTTTAATATGTACAATTTAAAACGATAAACTATTTTTTACATAAATACAAGTCTAAATTATAGCTTGTGACATTTCAAACTATGAGATATTCTGTTAATTTTCATAGTTCATAGATATTTAATTGTTTAAAAATGGGCTAGAATTGTTGGATATATATCTAGGTATATGTATATTACTATTTGGAATTTTTGGACAATTCGGATTTTACAATGGAAACCAAATCCAATCCGAAAACCAAAGTATTAATTTTATTCAGTCCAAACCGATCCAAAAAATCAATCCAAATTATCTATTTGGATAATCCGGTTATATCCAAATAGTGAACATCCCTGTACAACGAAGAAATGTGGGGCGATTATGTCAAACGCGTGTATGCCACTTCCCTCTTTCTTCATAAAATTGGCGGTAAAAAGTAAAAATAAAGAATAACTTTGTTTTAACGGATTGTCTATATATATCAACTAGCTTCAAAGCCCGCCCGATTGGGCGGACATGCTTCGAAAAAGATATAGGAAAATAACAAAATAGTAATAGTGTTGAAATAACATAACAATAACAATGTCACATATAAATAATAAATAATAAAATATAAATGCAAGAAACTTGACTCATTTTCAAGTAAACAGACTGAAATTGCATACTTAACAGACATTGGTATATGGATTACATCAAGATTAAGTTGACATCAACGTTAAGTATGCAATTAATAAACCACTGCAACACATATTTCTAAATTAAATGATTCGTTTAATAAAGCACATCTCACTAAATTGCATTAATTATATAAATCGTCTACGCATTAGTTTCCTTTCTATACAAAACAAAAAGTGTTTGTGGGTCAACCCTTACTTTATACCTTTTTAAACATCATTAAAGGTGTGAGGCCATCTATTTTTGTCATCTTCCTATAAAAGCAACAAAATAGTAAAAAAGTGTGGGTCCCCATCTATTCTAATTACCCAATTTAATTTCATTAATCTCTTATTACCTTATTTTGCCTCAAAAAACATGAACTTAAAAGTGATTCACTTATTTCGATACGGAGGAAGTATAACACTTATTTGACACACTAATTATATCATCTTGCTGACATGATACAATAATTGAATGAAATTTATATGCATATGATATGTTTTAAAATACTTACCATAAAAAGTGAGTTCAATAAAATAAAGAACTAATGTTGGATCTTGGAATCAAAAATGGCTGTCAGTAAGTTGGACAAGAGGTATGCCTTGTATAACAGCATGTTTTTCTTGAATTTCAGTAGCCATTGCGGCTATAATTGCTTGAAGCTTTGTTCCAACTGCTAATACTATCTTCATTACAAAATTAATCGTTAGTTATAACAAACCCTCTTTCATCAAATTAATAAATAAAATGGAAATAAGCAAATCATAAATCTTTATTAACAAACTCGAGAAGAAATCCTTACGACAAAAGGAAATAGAGATAGCCAAATCATAGCATGAGTTCCTACAATATGAATCCACATTTACTTATAAATTGGTCGATTCAGGTTTTTTACTATTATATTTAATTATTAATACATAAATCCTCCTAAATAATTGATATATTTAATTATCTTACTCGCGCATTTTACCACTTTTAATAAAAAGTAAAAACATGAAAACTTACCTTGAACATTAGCAAACAGATAGTGGACTGCAGTAGACCATAAAAATGGACTGAAAATATCGTCAATTAAGTGATTTATTAAATGATTTACACAAAACATAACAATAAGAATAATATGTAAAAGAATTAATTACATGATCCCAAGGTTCTAAAAGACGCAAGGCGCGGCGTGGTGGCACCATCAAGCCTTGAGCATGGCGAGTCGTGGCGAGCCATGGCGTTTTTCAAGGCGTGACTTAAGGCGGCAAATTTTTTAATATATTATATATATATATATATATGTATATCAAATTCAAAAATAATTATATCCCTATTGATTTACATGACTTCATATGTGAAGTTTATAAAACAAGTGTTAAATCTAAATTTGTAATTACATGCCATCATTTTTTTCAAAAAAATATATCATTTTTTCAAAAAAATTTCAAATTTTTACAAGAATTTTCAAAAAAAACTCGCCATAAGGCGCGCCTTATGCCGCCTTATCGCGTTTTTTTTCCGCCACGCCTTATACTGCCGCCATGGACTGTTTCGTAACGGCGTAGTCCCGCCTCACGCCTTGGCGCCGCCAAGGCGCCGCCATGGCGCGTTTTTTAGAACCTTACCTAATCCCCACAATAACTTTAAAATACAATGCTCAGGTAATAGCAGAAGCATAAGACGCGTTTTAATCTTGAAAATTACAAAAAAAAAAGTGATTAAGGGTGAATTTAAGCGCCTTTTTCACTAACAACGAAACTTCATGGATTAATGGTAATGCTTTTGGTGCAATTATCAGTTTTGTAAATCCCAACAAGTCGATTAGCCAGCTTATAATTACAATTATGCCTTCTCTTTCTCCATTCATCATATTATTTTTTAGTTTCATCACGTTCATTGGTTACCAAATTAAGTTCCTCAACCCGCTCATTGTATACAGATACTTTTTTTCGATAACTGAAGCAAAAAAAAAAATACAAATTAAATAACAATAAATGTAAAAAGAAAACAAATTAATTAAGCTTACTCTGCAATTGAATCAAGATTAGGGTTCATTTCTTTCATTTGTGTTTCAAGTAAAGCCACCATTTCTAAAGCTCTTTTAAGATCACAACCCTCTGCAAAACATTCGTCTCCAAGTGTAGCTTCAAGTTTTCGGGGTCCACTAAATATTTTTTAATTCTGTAAAAACATAAAAAAATAAAACAATAATAAAAAAAATTGAATTTTTTTTAAATATTTTATAAAAGCAAAGACTTACTGTTCCATGTGTTTAGAAAGATTTTTGTTTAAATCTTCAAGTTTTTTCTTGTACCCTTTTTCTTTCATTTCTAATTCTTTTTAACATTTTTCTCATGTCTTGTAATTTATAATCAGCATCAACCTGTTGCAGTATTAATGTGTTATATAGATGTGGTAATTTTGACCCGTTTACTTGTGAATGGGTCGATCCATGTTATATTTTATCTCTAACGGGTCAAACAAGTAGAGTTTTTTTTTTTAATTAGCTAAAAAGGAAAGTTGTCAAAAGTCGCCTAAAGTTATTTTTTTTATGCATAAAACCTCTTAAACCATCTTATTCACATAAATTAGATAAGGGTTAATATATGTTTAATTCTCAATCTTTCAACTATTTGGCACTTTAACCCTTAAAACTGCTTTTTAAAATGTTTTGTCCTTAAATTTTGTTTTTGCAATCTTTAACCACCCAACTATCATTAATTTATCAGTTAACTCCCTAAACTTTTCTTTTGTGGACACACAAAAAAACTGAGAAAAAGGACCAAAATACATTGAGGGACAAAAGTAAAAACCACCGGGGAAAATAGTTTTAAACAGCCAAAAAGTTGAAATTTTATTAATTAACATTAGATTAAATATTGAAATAATATAAATTGTAACTATATTTGACCTCAGATGCACGCAATTCATCAACAATTTTCTTCAACTTTTCATAATCAGATTTTGCTTTGTCAAGCGCATCTTTGTGTTGACCTATCAACTACACAAAACAAAATTGAAAATAATAAAAAAACAAAACTCAATATAAAACCTTAATTAATAAATAATTAAATTAAATAGTAATTAGTAAATAACCTCTTCTGTCTTCTTAAACTCATCTTGAACCTTGAATGCTTTCTGCTCAATCTCTTTAAATGTGTTGAGCAAGTTTTCCTTTTGTGTAATGAGTCTTTCTTTCTCTTTCTTTGATTCTTCAATTCCATTTGTTAGTTTTTTCAACATTTTTTGGCCCGTTTCTATTTGAACCTTGTGTCGGTTAATCTCTGTGATACTTTTATCAATGTCCTGAAAGTTGAGGCGTGATTTATGTAATTTACTCTTACTCTAATGAGAGGTTTTGCAATTATACTTAAACTACCAACTTATTTAAATAACTACAGAATTAACAAACAAAAGTGTTAACATTTACCATCTTGACCGATTATAGGATGATTATTAGAATAATACTTATTTAACCATATTTAATATACTAATTCTCTATACTTAGTTACTTACATTTTGAATCTTGACAACTTTTGATTTCTATTTTTTCAACTTTTCTCCACCTGCATTATCAATTTTGTTTTGAAGTTCTACCACCTACACAAATACAATAATTAACCTTTTTAATTAATCAAATCTTTAAACAAAAAATTAACATAATTAAAAATAAATCAAATTTACAACCTTTTCCTTCAATTCTTTTGACCCTTCAGTCAACCTATGAATCTCTTTTTCTTCTTCCACTATAAACTTTTCAAGTTCCTTAATTTTTTTAACTTCATCTTTACTCGGTTCTGCACCAGCTTTTAATGATTCAAGTTGGTTTTCAACATATTTTTCTTGTGATATTAAATTCTCAATCTGAAAAAATACAAAATTAAACCATAAATCATCAAAAACTCAACTTACCACGGCATTTTACAAAATGATTTTTTTTTTTAATTTGACCTCTTTTTGGCTTTTGGCTAGTTCAAATTCGAGACATGTGATTTCTTTTTCCAAATCTTTATAGTGCCTGCAAACTTCAGATATTTGTTGTCTAACACTTTTTAATTTTTCTGAAATATTCTGAAAATCATTTTCTGCATCTGTAACTACTTCTTTAGAGACAGTTGTGACTTTTAATGAAGTACCCATTTTTCCACCACGAGGTGTTTTTCCACCACCTCTCATTGTTCCTGATGTTTCTATAAGTTGATTCGATCCAATACCCACGAGGTGTTTTTCCACCACCACCCATTTAATTATACTTGCTTGTGATTTATACTTGCTTGGGATTCGGTCAAATTGCTTATTGAGATAGTTCGCTACATTCATGGAAGAAATTAGTTGTGGCATTTTATCGAACAGTTAGTGGGCATCAGGGAACATTCATGTCTAAGAATCAACATCTTTCAAATTAATGTATTCTGTAAATCGATGATCGTAGAATTATAATTAATAACTTTAAAAACTATACAATAGAGTAACAGTAACACTAAAACGTAGGAGTTGATTATAGAAATCTGGATGGTAACTCACTGTAAACTGAAATTTAAATCCCCTGGATGATAATATATACACAAAAACATAGGAATTTCCCTAACTAAAATTATCATTCGAGAAATCGTCATAGTAACTCACCATAAACTGAAACTCAAAGACCCATGGATGATGTTGCTGGGAATTTCAGGAGGCAGGGGTGAATCTGTATGTTGATGGGATGAGTTCTCGTGCATCTGAATTAGGGCAAGACGAAGATCCCAGGAACGATTCCAAAAAAATGTGAATTACCATGTGGATTTTTAGTCGAGTTCTTCAAAGAGTATAGACCATGGAGACTAAGATATGGCGACTTCGATTTGGAGAACCATTTGATTTCCTCAAGCAGCCATTGGCGATTTTGAATTGGTGATTGTGTTGAAGGGCATCAGGGGCAGTTGATTGCAGCAATGGAGAGCTTAGAGCATGGATTGAAAATGGATACACAAAGATTTGGGCGGAGAGGTCGTATGGGGCGAGATGAATTAGGGCGGAGAGGTCGTACATGCCAGGTGGTACGAATTACAGGTGACGGCAGCCAATGGAATTATAGGTGGCATTGGTAGCCAATGAGAGTGTTTTAAATGGATGAGTTGTCAAACTAAAAACAAATGTAGGCTCATATATAGGAGAAGATTGACCATCAATGGTTACCTTGGGAGTTTTATCTTCAAAAAGGTTTTGGGTTTAAAACTTGCTGAAGGTATTTCTCATGAGATAAAAAAGGAGGTGGTTTTATTCCCCCAAAAAAACATATTGTCCGCTTAAATATCACTGCATATGTCGAACAACTAACTTGCCAACTTGTCTATTTAAAAAAAATAAAAAATAAAGAATAACTATTGAATAGAGAAATTGCATTAATACTTATTATTTGTAGTTACTTATATTTGTAATCACTTACTTGAGAAATACAAGTGTTAAAATAATATATGATATCAATAAATAGATCTAATGGATTACTCATGTTATCTTGTGGTAAGTAGCAATATGAATTAAACACAAATAATAGACATTAATAGTATATTTATACACAAAATTGAATCGAAATAGTGAATTAAGATTAAAATAGTTTTTTGCGATGTTTTCGTCTTTGTTAAGAGTATAGATGCATTTTACGATAGATCTGCAAGAATACATCATAATAAAAAATAAAAATATACTCCCTCCGTCCCTAAATAAAGTTCTCATTTCACCTTCAAGTTTTGTCCCTAAATAAAGTTATCATTTCTCAAACTTAAGGGACCCACTTAATATAATAATATTATTACCAATACTTTCACCACTAACTATCTCTTAAAACACTTTCTCTCTCCAATCAAACCTTATATTTTATTCAAAAGTAATACCAAATACCCCACCACTAACTATCTCCTAAAATGTTGTGCCCAACACAAATGGGAACTTTATTTAGGGACGGAGGGAGTATTATTTATAAACAATTGATAAGTAACATTTTTCCCAATAAATATTATTATAGACAATAACTTGTTAGAGATCTAATAACTTGATGAGGTTTTCGGAAAATTGATGCGTTCATGTTTGATCTATCCTTAAAACAACTGTTTTTTGGTACTAATGATTTACATTTTGTCTGTAAACAGTCATCAAATAAAATTAGTTAAGTCGTTATTCAAAAGTTTTTCTATCATTTTATACTTAAAATAATATAGATATTTAAGACAGGATAACATATTTTTTATTAGTAAGATAGTGAAATGTTCAAGGTAGTCTATTAATTTTATCTAGTCCCAAGGGACATTTATTAGCCCTTGGATCAAGAAAAATTAATAGTCAAGATCAAGATTCAAAACCACCACCACCACTACAAGCACATGTGCTTCTCCGGCGGCCGGCGGCGGTGGACGGCGGCGATGGGCGGCGGTCGGCGGCGGAGGACGGCGGCCGGAGGTGGCCGCCGGCGGTGGTGACCGGTGGTGGTGGTCGTGACTGGAAGCACATGTACTTCGTGACTTGCTTTGAATTTTTTTTTGTGTAGTGAAGCACATGTGTTTCATAACGTCAAGCACATGTGCTTCGTGATTCAAACAAAAATGACTTGCTTGTAAGTTACATTTGTTCAGGAACAAAAACACATGTGCTTGGCTTTATGAATCACATGTGCTTGGCTTTATGAAGCACATGTGCTTGGCTTTATGAAGCACATGTGCTTCATAATGATATGTTCGTCACTTGTTTTGATTTTTTTTCTATGTAGTGAAGCACATGTGTTTCATAACTTCAAGCACATGTGCTTCGTGATTCAAACACAAATGACTTGCTTGTAAGTTACATATGTTCAGGAACAAAAACACATGGGCTTGGCTTATGAAGCACATGTGCTTGGCTTTATGAAGCACATGTGCTTCATAATGATATGTTCGTCACTTGTTTTGATTTTTTTTCTATGTGAAGCACATGTGTTTCATAACTTCAAGCACATGTGCTTCATGATTCAAACACAAATGACTTGCTTGTAAGTTACATTTGTTCAGGAACAAAAACATATGTGCTTGGCTTTATGAATCACATGTGCTTAGCTTTATAATGATATGTTTGTCACTTGTTTTGATTTTTTTTCTATGTAGTGAAGCACATGTGTTTCATAACTTCAAGCACATGTGCTTCGTGATTCAAACACAAATGACTTGCTTGTAAGTTACATGTGTTCAGGAATAAAAATACATGGGCTTGGCTTGTGAAGCACATGTGCTTGGCTTTATGAAGCACATGTGCTTCATAATGATATGTTCGTCACTTGTTTTGATTTTTTTCTATGTGAAGCACATGTGTTTCATAACTTCAAGCACATGTGCTTCGTGATTCAAACACAAACGGCGGACAGCGGCGGCGGCCGGAGGTGGCCGGAGGCGGCGGCCGGCGGTGGCTGTAGGTGGGGGATTTGATCTTGACTATCTTGATCCAATGGCTAGGATTTGTCCCTTGGGACTAGACAAATCCTTTGGACTCCCTAGAATACAACTCTATTATATGATATTAAATTAGAGAGAGTAATTTTAATGTGAGTGTTAAAACCATGTTAAATAGGAAAAAAAACTTTAACATGACTATAACAAGGATTCCATACCTGTGCTCTAATTACAAATAATGTATGTTCTTATCAACAAGATATAAATGTTAAATAATATGTTTCTTTTTGATGGTTGGCTTGTTATCAGATCCACCCAATCGTACGCATGTCTAGTTACCTTTTCAATGAGTGGGCCTATATTTTGTGTATCCACAAGTTGTAGATAATTGTCGTTCAAAAAAAAAAGTTGTAGATAATTGTTCATGTAATACTAGGGTTATTCCATTCATGATGTTGATATTCACTCACCGGTCACAAAACATGCATTATTTCATTCGCTCCTTTAAGAATGCCTACATCATTAACCAACGACTTTATTTATTTGGTTTACAGTTTACACTACCTAAACTTCACCATCGTACCTATCGAATCACCTAATTTATGATAGGGGCGGTACCAAGAGTTGTGTAGAGTAGGCACAAAAAGATTTCCAGTTATTAGCACAACATCTTAACCAACTGGTTAATAGATCATATGTTCATTATTTGATTGTAATTATCTTACATCCACCACCACTACCTCTATCATCACCTACCATCCACCACCCACTATCACTACCTGTTGGGTTTCGTACCAATTTACCGACACTTTGTTCGTCGCGGAATTTACGAACAAATCATAACGATAAACGATTAAACGATAAAGGATCGTTTGATCTACGAGTCTAAGGCAATTAGAATAAAATAAATAAATCACTTACATTGGCAACACTTGGTGATGCGAATCCTTGAGATCTTGTACGAGCCAGAACTTGTCAAGAACGAGGATTCAAACTAGAACCCCTCTACTTGATCACACTCGAGGTTGACAACGAACGAGACGATACACCACAACGTAGTGTAAAGTACCCTTGAGAAAAATAAAACGAAATCGCACCGAAAACTATTTCGGTCGAACCCTAGGCGGCGGCACGGCGGTGGTGCGGCGGCGCCGGTGGTTCCGGCTGGCGGAGGTCGGACGGACAAGGGAGGGGGGCGGCCAAAACTTGGGTGCAAGCTAAAAGCCAAAAGGTGTGTTTAGGTCAATACCCCATGCACCCTATTTATAGGTTTCGCCAAGGAAACGTTTCCTTATTTGAGTTGGACTCAAATTAGCCCAAGCCCGCTTTATTTAATTAAACTATTAATTAAACTAAAGCCCATTTAGAGTAACTAGTTAATACCCACAAACTTATTCTAGTCCATCTAGCCCGTTACACATTTGATTATACAATTAATCAAAGCCCGGTTCGTTTATTCTCGTGTTCGTTTGCGCCTCAAGAGCAACCCCAGTAGCACTTTAATTTACGTTGACCAAGTCAAACCGTTTATTTGATGACGTTGAACACTATTTCTAACAGTCTCCCACTTGGGCATCTCATCAACTATAAACGTTTGTCAAGCATACTTTTAAAGTGTGCAATTAGTGCAGCTGCTGAACTCTGAATCTCATCAGAATCCAGTTCCTAAGATAAGTGATCATATGTCCTTCACTTCGCGATATCCCACAACTAGAGACACAGACACTCGTCAATCTCTAGTCGCGACTGTGTTTCCTGATCAAGATTTATGATGACTGATTAAGACTACTAATTGAACTTTCAATTTAGTCATGACCTGCGCAGGTTTTAATTGTCACATCAAATCAACAGGGGGCCCACAGATATCTCTTCTTTCATACTTTTGAAAGAAGGAGTGAATAAACTTCGACTTACATTGTCTCTGCCATAATCGTTACATGACACATGGAAGTACTTTGTATAGCTACCATTTACGAATAGCATTGGAGCAAACCAATGCATCACGAACTCATATTAGGAGACTAATGTATCTAGGTTTTAAGACCTATATGATATTACCGTCTCACTATTACCTTTGAATTTTTCCATGAGGTGATACTCTGAGCATGGGTTGGTCGAACATTTAAACTCTTTATTTAAATGCTCATGAGAGTAGCAGCAATCTCCATGCTATGTTCAATCTTATGAAAAATCTACTTACTCTTCATGACATCTTAATTCATTTCTCATTCACATGAGAATGATCGACTGTGGACGTTTAAATGATCTATTAGATCATTTTGGATTTGTTCTAAGCATGCAAAAGTGAAACACAAATTTAAATACTGTATGAATGATAGAACACTTGCAAATTATTTAATCACCACAAATAAATCATCCATTCATATAATTTAATATATGTTATACTGTTTCAATAAATAAACTAGTACAAGTCACTATGAAATCTAATTCCTATCGTCCTAGCGTGTTCATCATGCTTGGATCGACTTAGTGGCTTTGTGAATGGATCAGCCGGATTCTCATCGATGATACCCTAGTCACGATGATCTCCCCTTCCTCAACATGTTTTCGCACATAGTGATACTTTCTGAGTATTGAAGGGTTTTGATAGATACTGATTGACCACTTGGGTCAACCTCCTAGATCACTTGGTTCGAACCATAGTGACTAAGAACATGAACTTGTTCTTGACCGGTTAGAACTAACTAGCTGATTTAATCCCTAAATGCGGAACTGAGATTAAACCTAATCCTTAAACCCTAAAGGATTGGGATCTTGGAAATCTAGAGTAGATTAACAATGGAAGAAACCTTGTATGAATAACCAAACACACACACACACACACTTGTGTGTGTTTCGACCAATCCCAAGAACCCTAGGGTTCTTGGGTTCGAATTCGGCCAAGAGGGGAGTAGGGAGAAAAGGTTTTCTCAAAACATACCTTATTGATTGCTTAAGATAGTCCACTGATGATGAACACAACGAGCGATCTTCTAATTGATCCTTGTAATGATCTTCGAATCTTCAAGACTTGAAAAACGCGAAGAACGAACGAAGAACACGAAGAACGAACGAAGAACACGAAGAACACGAAGAACACAATGCTTGTGTTCTTGTGGGAGTGTTCGGCCGAAACTAGGGAAAGGGATCCCTAGGGTTTCGTGATTAAGGAGCAAGGAATAAGGGAACCCCATGCCTTCTATTTATAATAGAAGGACTTTCACTTAGGGCCCTTCTAGTTTAATTAAGATCAATACTTAATTAAACTTATCCTTTTTCATATTAAACCCTTGTAGTTTATTACTCTTTTATTATTGCACTTAACTATTAAATGTCTAGTATCAGTACACTTAATAATTCGGTACCCATATACACGAAATATATTCTTGTATTTATACTTTTAATAATTGATTATATAATAAACTTTATATAATCTAAACAATAATATTATCCAATTACTATATGATTTAATAGCTTTAAATCATATTATGGATAATCTATAATTAACACATTGTATATTTACTCAACTAGTAAATGTACAAATACTTGTATTAATTAGTTAGATAAACTAATCTAGTAATAAGTCAAACTTGACTTAATACGTAACTTGATTCATAAATGACTTATTATGAATCACTCCTCTTCCGAGTATCATTACATATCTTGCTCGTATTACATGCACTCACCGGTGTGACCCTTAAGTGTTTCGTAGGCATGGATGTATCATCATAGGTTGACTAACTGTGCACATAAATCCTTCAGACTCCCACTTGTGCAAGGTTGTAACCTTTGTCTTAATGATACGAGCTACAGTGGCCTTCTAGATGGGCATGTAGGTAACCAACCCCATAAAAACAGCTTTGTGTAACCCATGTATAGTTTCTTGAAAAACTCTTTAATAGCGTCTCCTAGTAAAGAACACTCTGTCTTTACTTCTTGGGCAACTATGTTAGGTTTATCCCTTGCAGCACGATATTTGTGATAATGAATACGAGCATGGTAGAAATTATCAACTCATGTATTCAAAATCATTTAATGACTTCTTGATTCAAACTGTTGTGATAAACGACAAAGAACAAATCAGTTCGTTTGGGCATGGCCATGGCCATGCACTTTCCAGTTATCATCATGTCAAAGGACCCATAAATATCTCTCTTAAAAAGGAGGTGCAATTACCATCTTGTTATATTTCGATTCAAAATACAAATTCCTTTGTACCCAGTAAAGCCTTGTATGACAACCATATTTTAGAATTGTCTAAAACGAACCAAAGCACATTAGTCAATGTATCCCAAACCAAATGCCTCAGGCTTAAGGACAATCCTAGTGAATAATACTTTTGAACTTTTCAACCACGAAGTATTATCACGGTGGTCAATCCAATATTCGTCGAGCTCCAACAGAATATCACAGATATTTGGTTTACACAAAACTTGTGTAACTATCTTCGAAGAACTTCGAATCTACCACCAAATACCGCGATGACGTTAACATCCCATCGAGGTTCCCACCAAGACGAGTAGTCACGGATTTATATCTTTTGAATAAAGAAACTTTTATTCATGGATGTTGTAAAACATACAAATTCTGAATAACAATGATACTAACTCATGTATTATTCCTCACTGGACATGGATACAGAATTATTACTGGATCATTACTTATTCTATGCGTTTGTGTTGATTACTTAATGACTTTTACAACCTTAATTGTAACTTTATCACTAAACCAGTCATTTCTATTAAACTAAAGACATAAGACGAGTATTTGAAAAATACTATTTCTTTTGCCTTTGCTAGATTTTGTTCTTGCAACTTTCCAGAACATATTCTAGTCTTGCCCTTTTATGCAATTCGGCAAACATAGGAGGATTGGAAAGTAACTCCTTAGTTTCTTGAATTCATAAAATTCTCCTTGTAACTAAAGCCTCTTTTAGTCACTTGATTTGTAGATATATCATTACTAGTTAAAGAAATTTCCTTAAATGATTAACTTATTCACTGGAGTGTGAATATCCTATTAGATTTGCAATAATTAATCACAAGACTTGTGACCACGCTATTAGGCTTGCAATAATCTAATCAACGATCATTTATCATTTCTCTTAACTCTTTGGCTAACGACTTGGTAATATCTTGTTGTTAATATCCTAACTAACTCATTATTAATACCTCTAATGAATATGTTAGTCATAGCTCCCACTAAATTTTATGGAAATAAGCATCACTTAAACTACTACTTTTGACCTAGTCAAAAACTTATAGTTTAACCCTTTAAGAATTAATCAATTATTAAAGTCATCCTTTGGATTTGCGAATATCCAACATTCCTTTGAAGGGAATCATGACTTTCATTGATTACTGTAACTTACAAGTATAAGACACTTGAAACGATACTTCCAATTCTTAAGTGTATTAGTATCTTTTAAGAATCTCATTTAATGCCAAAGTCATTTCTTGGATTTCTCAAATATCCATTATTCCTATTAGGGAATTATGACTTGATCAAATGTTGTATTTATTATAAGTATAAAAGACTTGCAATAATACCTTTTAATTCTTAAATTCTTTAATATAGTTTGTCTCTTTTAAGAGTTCATTTAATGTCTAAGTCATTTTCCTTGGATTATACGAATATCCAATTATTCCTATTAGGGAATATGACTTCATTAAATTCCTTTATCACAAGTATGAAAGACTTGTAATAATACTCTTTAAAGTCTATCTTGACTATATCCAATATAATCATACTATATTAACACTAATACTTTAAAACTTACTATCATAAGTAACCATTTACTTAAGATGTTTTAAATAAGTTCAATATACCTTGAACTTTATGCTTTCCATAAAAAACTCTTAAATACTTTCATTAGAAAAACTTTCTAATTACTAGCATCTAAGTAATTTGAGCTTCTTAGATAATATTATTCATTCAACAATCAAACAAATATAAATCACGAGATTATTAGTAAATCAAAACTTGACTTACAATCTAGTCATAAAACTTGACTAGTGTAATTATCACATATGCACACATTATAATTCAACCATGGATTCATAATTTGGTAAAACCAAAAACGAGTTTAATATAAAAAAATTGTCTTAACAAAAATAAAATTGTTTTCCTTGAATCCAAAATGAGAAATACTGAATTATAAGATTAACTTGGTGCTTGTGGGATTATTACTATCTCATGATGGCCATCTTCACTTTCCTTCATCTCTTGCAATAAACGATTGCAAAAGTTGAGTTACTCATAATAAACTTTACAAGTATGTTAAAGTGAATATCTAGAAGTTGGTCAAGTCAACTGAGGAGCTTGCATTGCCTCCTACCCTTTGACCCTTGCCACAACCAAGACACCGTTTCTCGGTCCTTGTCTTGTTTGGCTTTACCTTCTTGACCTTTTGTTTGACTCTATTACCCTTGGGCACGTTTTGGCTGAGATTGGTTTCATCCTTTCCCTTTCCACTGCGCCTCTTTCTCTTTTTCACTACCATCATCAATTACTATGAGATCATCTTTAAACTTGGTCCCCAACTCAACTCATTAGTCTTGAGCATGGAATGTAGCTCAACAATGAATTGCTCCATGTTATGCATGTTATAGTTGACTACATAAGACTTATAGTCATCTAACAACGAGTTGAGTATCATTACTGTTGCTAACTGCAACGGTACTGGGTGTCCTAGTCTTTTTAAGACCATCCATGTGCTCTTTCATTTTCATGATGTGAGCACTTACTGATGATCCCTTAACCATCTTGCAAGAGTTGAACACTCTACAAGCGTAATATGCTTGTACTGGTTCATCTCTAGCATTCGTGTCAGGGGCATTTAGCATTACTCTTTCTAGGACATTTCCTTTTCTCTCATGCCTAAGCATAATCCGAAGATCACGCTTCCAATTGAGAAACTTTGACCTAGTCAATTTGTCCTTTTCTAGAAACAAGTGTAGTGAGAGATTGGTGGTCCGTGTCGTGTTAGTTGTTGCGCCGTCTACAAATCAAACCCAGTTTAATAAGTAATCATCAACAAACATTCTCTAAAATATATTATAAACCCATAATTTATATTTTAGGCCTAGGATCCATATGTCACATTCTCGCCGCAAGGTTTGGGCACTTCCCGATGAGACATGCTGTTTCTGGTAGGTAACATCCTTACCGATCGTATCAAGACTTGACACGATTCCTAGGGGTCGTAGAATCTTTAGACTTATAACTTATTACAACTTTGTACAATTTAATTGTACATTTCTAAGTTAGTAATAAAGTCTAGTATGTTTATTCTACTCAAGTACTTTTTGGGCCGGGACTCCCGATTATCACCAAAGTAGATCATACCATCTAAGACAGTGAAATGTTCTGCGCCGGGACTCCCGATTATCACAGAACCTTACGCACCCTAACACTCGCAATGATTTGAATCCATATCTAAGGTTCTTTATCCTTACAATATGAATATCGTTTAACAAGTGAGGTGTTCCATTAGGTGGATAGTACTTAGATCTAAGATTTTCTTGGGTTTGTTTAAGTCTTGAACTAAACTTAAACCTTATTCCAATCTTAATCCTTGTTTAAAATATGTGACTTGTGAATTCAAGAATTCAACAAGACATCCTTTTTAAACCTTAAGAACTTTCTTTAAAACTTATAGTTTCAAGAATTGCGTGACTTATATGTATACCTAAAACGAGGTGTACAAAACGTATTACTAGGTTTTGTGGAAAACCTTATCTAAAATAAAACTTACTTGTTTTATCTTTCTTGAAAAAAACTTAAAACTTATGTTAAACTTTTAATCCTTTTATGATTCATAGACTTGAATCATAAATCTAGTTTAACACACCTAGTTTTTCATATGTTTGATAATGAAATCAAACATTTGTTTTGACTTACTAGTTTTCTCCAAAACTTATGTCTCAGTGACACACTTATAAACGTTGTGATTTTCTTGTGTAGCTCCCACTAGCTCCAACAACCATGATGTAACTTAAGCTAACACAATCACCGGTTTATACTTAGTGAAACTAATAAACTTATTATATAAAGACTATATATAATAATACTTAGTTTGTTTAAACCTTTCTTACATTTAACTTGAACTAGTTAAATATAGGTTCTTGTTATTTACACTTGATCATTAATCTAGTATACTACATGACTTGTAAAATACTTATATTATACTTGTATAATTACTAGTTATAATAACCTATAACTTTATACACCTTATAATACTAATATATAACTTTGTATATTTCTAGTTCATCATATAATCTCAACTTGTACAATTTCTAGTTATCATAACTTTGTACTTTCTAGTTTTGATTATATAATTAACTTATACAATGACTAGTTATATTATTATCCTTAAAAATCAAAATAACATTATCTTTTAATGTTCCATTTAATCTTGTATTTAATATATGTACATATATATTTCTTTTAAAATAAACTTGTAACATTCTAACAAGAATATTACATCTAATTTATACGTATGTATTTTAACTTAAACTAATTAAAAAATACGTATAAACTACTTTATTTATTAAAATTCATTTTACTCTTTTAAGTGCTTAAAATCCGAATATATATATAAATATAAATAAATACATCTTGTTAATTTCTTGAACTAAAAATTAACACTTCTTTTAATTCTCATTAATTAGTCTAACCCTAATCTTGTTCTTGACAATCAAAACTAGGGTTTTGACTTTCTTGATCAAAGACATTAATTAAAAGATTAATTCTAATCAATCCTATTTAAACAATAAACTTTGTTTAAACTCTAGGATATATTATAATCCTAATAAATTTATTTAAACTTTTTAATTTAAACCTTATAGACAATAAACTTTGTCTAGATTTCTAGGTTTAAAGAACTAGTCTTTAATAAATCTACTAAAGTAATAATTAAACCTATTAAGCATAAACTTGTTTAATTATCTAGGTTTTAGATTATTAACCTAATTAATTCTTTTAAACAATTAAACTCAAACTAGTTTAATGCTCTAGGGTTCTTTAGGGTTTCGAAATTCTTAATACTAAGAAACTTTTCCACCAATTAAACTAAACTAGTTTAACATACTTGGTGTCCAAGTTTCCTCCTAGATTTCGAAATCTAAAAGAAAATAGGAAAGAATTCTTTTAACCAATTAAACAAATCTTGTTTAATATACTTGGTCCTAGAATTCCTTGCTTGATCACGAAATTTTGGGGGAAAAGGAAAGAATCCTTTTGATCAATTAAACAAATCTTGTTTAACATACTTGATCCTATGGTTCTTCCTTGCTACACGAAATTTCTAGGGTTTAGTAAAGAAGCCTTTTGATCAATTAAACTAACCTAGTTTAATATTCTTGATCCTAGGGTTCTTTACAATTTTCGAAATTTCTAGGGTTTTTCTAGAATCCTTTTGACCAATTAAACTAGACTAGTTTAATATTCTTGGTCCTATGGTTCTTACCCTTTTCGAAAATACAAGGAGAAGAAGAAGAAGTTGGAACAAAAAAAAACTTAATAAAAATTAAACAAACAAACTTTGTTAATCTAGTTTAGATCTCTAAACCAACTCTCTGATACCACTGCAGGGTTTTGATAGATACTGATTGACCACTTGGGTCAACCTCTTAGATCACTTGGTTCGAACCATACTGACCAAGAACATGAACTTGTTCTTGCCCGGTTAGAACTAACTAGCTGATTTAATCCCTAAATGCGGAACTGAGATTAAACCTAATCCTTAAACCCTAAAGGATTGGGATCTTGGAAATCTAGAGTAGATTAACAATGGAAGAAACCTTGTACGATAACCAAACACACACACACACACTTGTGTGTGTTTCGACCAATCCCAAGAACCCTAGGGTTCTTGGGTTCGAATTCGGCCAAGAGGGGAGAAGGGAGAAAAGGTTTTCTCAAAACATACCTTGTTGATTGCTTAAGATAGTCCACTGATGATGAACACAACGAGCGATCTTCTAATTGATCCTTGTAATGATCTTCGAATCTTCAAGACTTGAAGAACGCGAAGAACGAACGAAGAACACGAAGAACACGAAGAACACAATGCTTGTGTTCTTGTGGGAGTGTTCGGCCGAAACTAGGGAAAGGGATCCCTAGGGTTTCGTGATTAAGGAGCAAGGAATAAGGGAACCCCATGCCTTCTATTTATAATAGAAGGACTTTCACTTAGGGCCCTTCTAGTTTAATTAAGATCAATACTTAATTAAACTTATCATTTTTCATATTAAACCCTTGTAGTTTATTACTCTTTTATTATTGCACTTAACTATTAAATGTCTAGTATCAATACACTTAATAATTCGGTACCCATATACACGAAATATATTCTTGTATTTATACTTTTAATAATTGATTATATAATAAACTTTATATAATATAAACAATAATATTATCCAATTACTATATGATTTAATAGCTTTAAATCATATTATGGATAATCTATAATTAACACATTGTATATTTACTCAACTAGTAAATGTACAAATACTTGTATTAATTAGTTAGATAAACTAGTCTAGTAATAAGTCAAACTTGACTTAATACTTAACTTGATTCATAAATGACTTATTATGAATCACTCCTCTTCCAAGTATCATTGCATATCTTGCTCGTATTACATGCACTCACCGGTATGACCCTTAAGTGTTTCGTAGGCATGGATGTATCATCATAGGTTGACTAACTGTGCACATAAATCCTTCAAGTATATGTCTGGTTCGACTGTGATCTTTGGATTCTTTAGTCAGGGCGACTTCACCTTCATTATCACAGTAGATTTTCACTGCGTCCTTGATGCTTGTTACAACACCAAGGTCACCAATGAAATTCTTTAACCATGTAGCCTCTTTTGATGCCTCACTAGCAGCAATATACTCAGATTCACATGTGGAATCAGCAACCGACTGTTGCTTGTAGCTTTTCCAAGTAACAGCTCCTCCATTCATTAAGAATACCCACCCAGATTGTGAGCACGAGTCATCTCTGTCCGTTTGGAAACTCGCGTCACAATAACCTTCCACTTTCAGTTCGTCTTTCCCACCATAGACTAAGAACATATCCTTTGTTCTCCTTAGGTACTTGAGAATCGTTTTCACCGCTATCCAATGATCGTTGCCAGGGTTGTCCTGATATCGACTCACCATGCTTAAAGCATATGAGACATCAAGACGAGTACATATCATGGCATAAATGATCGAACCTATAGCCGAAGCATATGGGATTCGACTCATCTTATCCCGCTTTAACTCAGTGCTGGGACATTGACTTTTAGTCAAAGTTATGCCATGGTTCATTGGTAAATAACTCTTCTTAGACTCAAGCATATGAAACCTATTCAATATCTTGTCTAAGTATGTACTCTGGCTTAATCCTATTAGACGTTTTTCTCTATCTATGTATATCTTGATTCCAAGTATATACGCTGCATCTCCTAGATCCTTCATTGAAAAACACTTTCCCAACCAAGATTTTACATCTTGCTGGGTAGGAATGTGGTTGCCAATAAGTAATATGTCATCGACATATAGCACTAGGAAGACTAAAGTGCTCCCACTAGTTTTGGTATAAACACGGGACTCATCTTCGCTTCTCGAAAATCCAAATTGTTTGACCTTTTCGTGAAAGCAAAGATTTTAAATTCGAGAAGCTTGTTTCAATCCATAGATTGATTTCTCAAGCTTACACACTCTCTTAGTATGTTGCTTGTGGACAAAACCTTCTGGTTGTGCCATATAGACATCCTCAGTTAACTTTCCATTTAGGAAAGCAGTTTTCACATCCATCTGCCAAATTTCATAATCATGAAATGCAGCTATTGCAAGCAATATCCTTATAGACTTTATCTTGGCTACTGGTGAAAAGGTTTCATCATAATCAATCCCATGAGTTTGAGTATAACCTTTTGCAACCAGCCTAGCCTTATAAGTGTGCACATTCCCATCCATGTCTGTCTTCTTTTTGAAGATCCATTTACACCCAACGGTTTTAATGCCAGGTGTAACGTCAACCAAGTTCCATACTTAGTTGCCATACATAGACTGAATCTCGCTCTCCATGGCCTCTTTCCATTTATTGGCCTCAGGGCCTTCCATAGCTTCCTTGTAGTTTGATGGCTCATCATCATCGACTGGTAAACTATTATCAGTCGATGCATCGCCTTCAGCAATATGGTATTCATAACAATCACCAAGATGCTCAGGAGGTCGAACAACTCTAGAGTATCTACGTGGAATGATAGGAGTTATATCATTTTGTTCAACAGGAGTCTCATCCTCTGGTTGAGTACTAGTGTCAACTATAGATTCCGTTTCTATTTCATTGGTTGATTCTTGAGACTCTTCAAGATCAATTTTGCTCCTACTGTCTTCTTTGGATAATAGCTCTCTCTCAAGAAAGAATCCTCTTTGAGCTATGAACACTTTGTTCTCAGTAGGTTTGTAAAACCGATATCCAAAAGACTGGCGAGGGTAGCCAATGAAATGACACTTCTCTGATTTTCTTTCTAGTTTGTCATGAGTTTCATGCCCAACATAAACCTCACAACCCCAGATTTTCAAATGTCTGAGCGAGGGAGGAATCCCTGTCCACATTTCAGAGGGTGTCTTGGCGTAACCCCAGAAGCTCACTGGAAGAGTTGCACGACTCATCATTGATCGAACCATATCTAGTAGTTTTCGATTTCTCCTTTCAGATACTCCATTAAGTTGTGGAGTTCTAGGAGGTGAGAGTTGGGATACTATTCCATATCTCTTTAGATGATCCATGAACTCTTGACTAAGATACTTTCCACCCCTATCAGAGCGGAGCATCTTAATCCTTTTGCCCAACTGATTCTCAACTTCGTTTTGAAAAACCTTGAATGTTTCAAAAGTTTCTGATTTATGTTTAATCAAATAAACATAACCATATCTACTGAAATCATCAGTAAATGTAACGAAGTATGTATCTTTCACCATGTCTAGTGATTGACTTGAATGGTCCACACACGTCAGTGTGTACAAGATCCAACAAGTCTTTGCCTCTTTCACAAGTCCCTGTGAATGGCGCTTTAGTCATCTTGCCAAGTAAACAAGATTCGCATATATCATTCGATTTGAGGTCAAATGATTCTAACACCCCATCCTTTTGGAGTTTGGTGATTCTTTTCTTGTTTATGTGGCCTAAGCGACAATGCCATAGACATGATTTATCCAACACTCATTTGGATGAATCAACATTCAATATTAGATTTCTATTGTTAACGCAAACAACACTTTCATATATGCCAGAACAAGGAATAGCTTTCAATATAAAAACATCATTTTTATGAACTTAAATAGAACCATTTTCATTATCAAAACCAAAAGTAAAACCATCCTTAAACAATGCATAAAATGAAATAATGTTTCGTGCCATGCAAGGCGGATAACAAACATCTAATAAAGTAATCGAACTATCACTACTAAGCATGAGCTCGTAATCTCCAATCTTGGTGACAGCAGTCGAGACTATGTTTCCCATGATTAGATTCAGCTCGCCATGCTTCAGCTTCCTGCTATTCTTTAGTCCCTGCATATCAGTGCAAATGTGAGTACCACACCCTGTATCAAGAACCCAAGAATTTGACATGGAAGTACTATGAAGTTCGATCATAAAAGTACATGATGGTCTAGACTTTTGGACTTTCTAATTTTTCAGATCTTCCAGGTACTTTGGGCAGCTTCTTTTCAAGTGAATCATTCATTGCAATGAAAACACATTGAATCCTTTTGTGTTATTAGTGGACTTCTCTTTCTCTTAAGCTTTCATTGGGTATGTCCCACCTTAGCTTCCCATTTTTCATTGGGGTGAGAAGGTTCACTTGTCGTAGCACCACTTGATTCAATAGTTAAGATAGGAGTATCAGAAATAAAGTTATGAATGTCTAACATCCTTGCTTCAGTAATTATTAATTATTAGTTCCATGCAAAACTCTATGAGTGTAATGTCTTTATTATTCTTTATCGTAGTCTGATACGAACGAAGAATATGTAGGAGTAAGCGAGTTCAAGACTATGTCAACTGCTAATTCCTTAGACACATTTACACCCAAACTTTCTAATATGTAGCCTCTCATCATTTGATGAAGCTACATATAAACTCTCCTTTTCCCACTTTGCAATTCGAAATGAATCTTAGGTTTTCAACAGCAGCTCGTGAATTAATCAGATAATCCACATTTGTTAAATTTTGTAATACTGTTACGAAATGAAACTTTTGAGATAGAAAATCGAGGACGATTTTATGGTGAAAGTGGAAGTAGAAGTGGTGGTGGAGGAAGATTGTTGTTGTTGTTGGGAATTGACATTTACAAAGAAAACAATTTCTTTGTTAGTTTATTTATTAGATAATCATTAATATTATTTACCCAATAATCTATTAAGGCTAGGATCCAACATTACGTTATTTGATGTAAGAGGGATGCCGTAATTCACACCGAATAATTTCATAAGGAAACATACTATTGTTAATTTCAATCACTATGAAATCCCTAGATCTTTTAGATTCATTTTAAACTTTTAAAATGGCATGTTAATCTCGATTCTATGCTCGTCGCATAATTCATGATAGGGATACCGTGGATCATGAATTTGACGGTGAATCTACCATAAAAGCACTCACGAGGATTCCCGGCTCAAGTTCGCTTGGGTATCGCGAGAATCTTATCACCCATAAGTATAATCTCAAAATTAACGTACCGGCTCAATTGCACGCGCTTCGTTAATCAGATTATACCTTGAGTGCGTGTCTCTCATGGAGAGCACAATCTTTCACATTTAACTTCAACGCGAAGTTTTGTTTAATGTATTTACTTTAGTTGTACATATATAAACCTTTATAATATGTTAAATTAAACTTTTAATTTATCTTAACTAAAGCAATATATAATTCTTTTAATTCTATTAAAATGCGAGGACGCACCTTTTAACAATTAATTAATTATATTTATAATATTTAAATATACTTGTATTTACATAATATTATAACGGAGGAATATATTAAAAACTATTTTGATATATGGGAATTTCGAAATTTCGAAAATATATATATACATATAAAATTATACTATTAATTTATATATATATATATATATATATATATATATATATATATATATATTATAATTATCTTTTAGATTCTAGATTTTATCTCTTTTGAGATATTTTATATTACATTATATAAATACAAAATCAAATCTAAATAATATCCAAAATTCGAAATCCCTTTTATTTTTATTTAAAATTTTCGGATACATACAAGATTGTATATATCCCTATTTTAAATTTGGTTTCTTTATTTAAAACTCATTTAAATAATCTTATATATTTACCAAATCTATTTATATAAATATATATATATATATACCGATTTATATATATAAATATAAATATTATCTTTTCAAATCTTTTATTCTAATACATCTATATTCCGAAAATATATATGTATAATAAATTTTGATTTATTTAAAACATTAAATAAATATATATTTATATATAAAAATCGAAATCGAAATTTTATATATATAAATATAATCTTTTATTCAATCTTATTTTAAATAACTAATAAGATAATCATGGAAAAATATCTTGATAATTTTAAAACCTTTAAAAATTATCCACTTACCATATTTTAATTTAAATACAATTTTACAAAATTAAAATATTTATTTATTTATTTATTTCCGATTTTCGAAAATTCCGAAAATAGCAAAAACAAAAAAAAAACTTTTACTTTTTCGAATCTCGGATCTAACACTCTTAGATTCATAGACTAACGCTCTGATACCACTGTTGGGTTTCGTACCAATTTACTGACACTTTGTTCGTCGCGGAATTATCTAAGGCAATCATAACGATAAACGACGAAACGATAAAGGATCGTTTAGATTTACGAACACTTGGTGATGCGAATCCTTGAGATCTTGTACGAGCCAGAACTTGTCAAGAACGAGGATTCAAACTAGAACCCCTCTACTTGATCACACTTGAGGTTGACAACGAACGAGACGATACACCACAACGTTGTGTAAAGTACCATTGAGAAAACCCAAACGAACTCGCACCGAAAACTATTTCGGTCGAACCCTAGGCGGCGGCACGGCGGTGGTGCGGCGGGGCCGGTGTTTCCGGTTGGCGGAGGTCGGACGAACAAGGGAGGGGGGCGGTCGAAACTTGGGTGCAAGCTAAAAGCCAAAAGGTGTGTTTAGGTCAATACCTCATGCACCCTATTTATAGGTTTCGTAAAGGAAACGTTTCCTTATTTGAGTTGGACTCAAATTAGCCCAAGCCCGCTTTATTTAATTAAATTATTAATTAAACTAAAGCCCATTTAGAATAACTAGTTAATACCCATTAACTTATTCTAGTCCATCTAGCATGTTACACATTTGATTATACAATTAATCAAAGCCCGGTTCGTTTATTCTCGTGTTCGGTTGCGCCTCAAGAGCACCCCAGTAGGACTTTAATTTACGTTGACCAAGTCAAACCATTTATTTGATGACGTTGAACACTATTTCCAACACTACCATCACCACCACCCAACACAACCACACCACCACCTACCATCAATATCACCACCACCCCACTACCGCGACTACTACTATCAATATTATTACCACCACTAGGGTATCCGTCATCGTATTACGTAGATACACATATATGTATGTATCATATGAGTATATAATTTCAATACAAGCAAAGGATATATTCACATGCTTTAGTTAATTTGGACGGTAAAAAAAACACATATTGTCCACTAGAAGCAAAAGAATCAAATTTTGAAACTTAATGAAAAGGATGTCTGCTTATTTTCAACCCCAAATTGCAAAAGAATCCATTCATTCTCTTTCGGTATCTAAACAAAACAAAAGGAGAGGAATATGGTAAGTGCATGCATCTAACATTTTAAGATCCTGCCAACGGTTCATTTGTTTGCAAACTGAATGCCCGTTGGTTTTGAGACACCGATGTCATAGGGACCTTCGGTTGATGCCGTCGGTTCCATACTTCAGTTTTGCCAGTATACGTAAGTTGTCCACTTTCAATTAAAAACCCACTTCTTCACTCATAAAAAGATATTAAGTAATATGAGTGGGGTCTAAAAAATTATTAACAAATATTTGTCAATTTATGTCAGTTAATATGACATTGATGTGAAAAAATTACAAAATTAAAATTAGCCTTAAATCTATTGCATTTTGTAGAAAGGTATTGATGTCTTATAGCGGTGATTTATTATGTGTTATATTATCAAAATCTCCGAAAACTACGTAGGTACATTGTTTAAGAAAATTGTTTTGTTATTTATCATTATATTTATTAATTTAGTATATTATTTTGAAGGGTTTTGATAATGGCATCCCTTAGGGCTGTCACTAACAATGAATAATATTTACAATTTACCCCCTTTAAACTTTATTAGTCAAATTGTCTTCCTTCTTTTTAGCAACATTCAATCTCCTCCACCAATCAAAATCAAACTGCTAAATCTTATCAGTTATTAGTGACAGCCCTAAGGGCTGTCATTATCAAAACTCTATTTTGAATATATACTTGTAATAACTACACATATGATATTCATGGAACACTACAAATATTATAGTATTCTAATTTTAGACGATACCAATATATCTATGTTGTTTAAAGAGCAATAAAACAGTTAATAGTAGCATGAAACTTTTATTTTGATAACTTTAACAAATTTATTTAGGAAATATAAAGAATTTAAATTATGTGACATAACTTGCTTTTATAAAATGAGTATTTATTTATTTTCGTTGATTTTGTTTTCACAGCCAGTCAGCCACCATGGCCTTGGCTTATAATAAAAATATTTGTATGGTTGATGGATGGATGGAAAAAGAAAAGAGAAGTCTACTACGAGTGCTCTTCCCACCAAACTAAAACAAATATAAAACTAAACATACAAAAAAAAGTCCGGTTTATCTGCTTATTAAATGTTTACGTTCATAAATGTTTCATTGTACAACGTTTAAATATGTGTATGGTTGTTATTCTAGTTATTATATTCACTTTGCTTTTATCATTGGTTATTATGTACAGCCATATTCAATTATTTTACTTTGTGTTGGAGTGTGTTATTCATGTCAACTTAAAAACTTTATGGTAAAAACAAGATCATATAATAATTTGTTATTTAAAAACATTTATCATATTCAATTCAAAGATTACTGTAATAATAATAGTTAAAGGAACAATCATTTTTAGTATGGGAAATGCTAATAAGTGCCCTAAGGGTAATGGTTAAGAAATTTTTGTGGCTTAAATTAATTGTAAACTATCTAATAAAAAGCACCCCATGTATTTTATTAATCAACTTCAATTATGTATGCTTTCTTTGTTGTACATTGACCACTTTAATTATTCTTAACCATAGTCCTAATGGCAATGGTTAGCAAATCCCTTTAATTATATAGGGATTAATTTGTTATATTGGAACATAAAAGTTTTAAGGATAAATTATTATTTTAAAAAAAATCTAGATAATGAATATTATATGTTCAGGTAGTAAATTGTCATTCTAAAAATATTAAAGTTCACGGAATTAAAAATATAATTTCAATAGAGTTGATTTTGTTACATAAATTAGTTTTAGTTTGTATTATATTTATCTATACTATATTAAATTAGAAAAGAAAGATAAAAATAAATTTTGCCCCAAGATTCGAACTTGAGTGAAAATGAATTTATCCTGTCTTAAATGTACTCCCTCCGTTCCAATTTAATTGTCCGTCATTCCGTTTTAGTTTGTCCCAAAATTATTATCAAATTAAAATAACCACCAATTAAAAAATAGTTAAGTGGAAAAAATAGAATTTTATTGGTTAAGTGTAATAAATGCACTTTTATTAAACTGTGTGATTTTCATTTGTGAACAATAATTTTAGGACAGATGGAGTATAATATAAAATTATGTTTGGTAAGTGGCAAAATAAGATTGAAAGATTACTATTCACATGATGCAAAATGTTATTATTATTATAATATAATAGCGTAGTATATGTGTCAAATAGCGAAAGCAATAATTTTTAAGAGTTTTTTTTAATATTCTTTGTAGTTTCCAAAGTTAATAGGAGGTGATCAATGGTGGCTGATGGTGTGGGTATTTAAAACCGGGTATCCTTCGAATATCTAGAATTATGATATCCGGATTTCGGATTGTAGATTTTTACTATACAAGTATCTGAAAATATGCAAATCCGAACACCCAGTGGGCTGAATAAAGCTCTTCTGAAAAAGCACATCCACAAATCACAATGACTACTAAAAACAACTTATTAGCACAAATAAGATGCTAGGCCGTAAGTCCATATATAGCGTGTATATTGGTTACTCCATATATTTATTTACGCGTTTTTATAGTAATTTCCGAAAAAATTAACTTTGATCATTGTCTTTTTCATAATTATTAAGGTCATTGATTATTGGATACCGGACTTTTTAAAGACATATATTTAGGTCATCCAGGTGACCTACCACTATTAGTTAAAAAAAAATTTCGTCAAGTACAATGACTATATTGTACATTTTTCAGAAAGTACATTGACCTCGAGGTGCAATAACTTCTCGTTTATATTTTCTTGATACTTTTCACGTTGGTAAATAATGATCACGTCATCATTTTGTTGCAGCTTAAATGATCAGTTTATAAATTAATAATCTTAATAAATGGAAAAATACAATGATCAAAGTTAAAATTTTTAGGAAGTACAATACAATTATTACTTAGGTGCTGTTTGATAGCATCTGAATGATCAATATTTGAATGATGCAGATGTCTGAATGATTCAGACTTCCCCTAACATCTGTCTGATTAAGAGGCAGAACATGTTCAATTACTAATTCAGAGGCTGATTAAGAGGTCTTACCAAACGCTCTGAATCTGTATGATTAAGAGACTGTCCTCTTAACTGAATTATTAAGAGACTTACCAAACAACACCTTAGTAAATTAGCCCTTTTAAATAATACAATAAGTTGGGTGAATAAGCTAACCCAAACACCCACCCCTGTTGGCTATGTTTGGAGTTTGGACCATTCGGTTGATAAAAATCGCTAACTGAAAGAGAAAGGTGGCGGAAAATATATATACTTCGCATGTTCTATGGAATAGTTTCGAGATAGAAGATGCCGATTAAAGCAAAAAGAATACGTCTTGTTTTCATTCCTTTTGTTTTCACTTTCCTTTTGGTTTCGTTGTTTTATTACATATATTTTAAAAATATAATTTTTACACCATAGTTTTTTATTATATTCATCAAAACTATTGTTTAACATAGTTATCCAGTTAACTATAAAGCTTACAATGCATGATGTATAATTAAGCTAAAACTTATAGTATAAGAGAAACATTTAAGGTAGTCCATCTTTTTTTGTAAAGTCATGAGGGATAACTAATCTTAACCCTTGGAACAAATGGTCAAGAACAATCCTCAAACCACCACCATCACCATCACATGTAATTTGATATATCAACACCACTACCACCAGTCCACCACCCCCACCCCCATCCCCACTACCGCTGCCCACCACCAACTGTCCGCCGCCACCACCGCCACCGGCCACCGTCACCACCACTGACAACCTCTCGCCACCTCCGGCCCCTTTCAATCACATGTGATTGTGTATTAAAGCACATGTGATTGCGCACTGCCGACCACCAACCTCTGCCGGCCACCCACCCCCACCACCGACCGCTTTCAATCACATGTGATTGCGGTGGCGGCGGTTGGCGGTGGTCGGCGGCGGCAGTGGCCAACAATAGTGCTGGTGGCCGGCAATGATGGTTGTGTATTCAATCACATTTGATGATGGTGGTGGTTAAGGGATTAATCTTGACTAGTTAACTTTTTTTTTATCCAACAGTTAAGATTTATCATTTAAAGCTTTGTTTTATTGATGGACTTCCTAGAACACACTATAAAAATAAATTTATTTCCCAAACAATAGTTGCCAAATGGGCTGGATTTAGGGACTATGGTCCGGCTAACATATATACGCACAATGCAATTGCAAGGTACGTTTTTTGAGAAATGATATCTCCGGCTCATCTTCCTTAACACTTTGATAAAATAATGTAAAATCCACTAATTCTGACTCATAATATTATCTCTTAATTTTAACACATATCTTAATCTAATAAATAGGAAAATAAATAAGAACAAATAGTAAAAAACAATACCATTACTCATATTTTTTTATAGAAATTTTCGGAAGACAATGATTCGAAGAAGAACAAGGCAAGAGGTTATCTATTTATCATAAAGAAAAACATAAATAACATGAAGAAGTAGGTTTTTATCTGGCTAGCATTATTACAAAAACAAATATTAGGCCCTAAATAAGACAGTATAAATCTACATTAATCCAAGAAAGCAAAATTGTATTGGCAAGCTTTTGACTAGTCAGCTACATTTTAAAATCTGATTTCATGTTCAATCACCCGCTACGTAACTCTTACCCTCATAATACCTTCTCTCACTTTTTCCCTTCCTTTCGTTACGTTTCTGAACCAACAATAAACTAATAAATAAATCAAAGAGCTTTTAAATGAAAACTATAGATTTGTATATTAAGAAAACCCATGCGGATCATTCTTATAATTCTTTCTTACGTTTTAAAAATATTTTTTTAACAAAAAAAATTAAAGAACAATTATAACTGCAAGAGGTTTCCGTTAAAAGGACTATCAATGCAATTATTAAAAATAAAGGATTATAGGTGAAATTTAGAGTAAACCTAGGGACCATCCTTGTAATTTGCTCTTTATTAAAAGAAGGTAAAAAAGTAAATACTTTTAGTTTTTCCCTTAGGGTCTGTTTGGTTGGATAGAATGAAATGACAAATGAATGGAATGGACATGGTAATGGAATAAGTAGCGGAATGGAATGATATATTGCATTCCATTATCTTGTTTGGTTAGAAAGATTGGAACTAAAAATGTCATCAAAAGTTGTTGAGTATTTAGATTATATAAATAATTTTTATTAATTAATAATTTAATAAAACATAAAGATTTAAATTTTCAAAAAAAATTTAAATTTTCAAAAAAAAATTAAAATAAAAATTAAAAAATAAAAAAAAATAGATAAGATTATGACTTAACAATATATTTTATAGTTAATTTTGAAAATCAAATAATATTTTAAATAAATTTTAATTCTAAGAAATATACTCACTCCGTCCCACAAAAAACTTCCCATTTCACTTTATATTTTTGTCCCACAAAAAAACTTCCCATTTCCCATATTTGATGGTCTCCACATAATAAAAAACTATTATTACTAAAGACCCCACCACTAATATCCACTAACTATCTTTCTCTCTCCAATCCAACCTTATATTTTAATCAAAAGTATTATCAATGACCCCACCACTAACTATCACCTAAAAACTTGTGCAAAAGCCAAATGGGAAGTTTTTTGTGGGACGGAGGGAGTATATTTTATAAGTTTTTATAAAAAAAGTTGTTAATTTATGACTTTTTCATTCCATTACTAGAAGGAATAGAAAAAACCACCTACCCCTAAGGAACGAAAATCCTTAAAAGGGGAGGAATCACATTCCCAGAGTAATGATTCATTCCATTCCTGCTTGGTAAACAAACACGTATTTTTTATTCCATTGAAATGATCCATTCTATTCCTACCTTCATTCCTACATACCAAACACTACCTTAAATATTCGCAGCTGGTATAAAACTGATCTATCCAAAACTAACAAATAATCATGCTATTTAAACATTTTTTATGTTTTAATAAGAGTTATAGAAAATATGTAATGGAGCATTTTATTTAATGTTTTCTGAAACAATTTATATGTTTTAAAAGAATTAAAAAAAATCGTTAAATAATTTTGGTCAAGGGAAGTAATGAACCTGATAAGCCTCGTGATTTGATACAATCCTCTTAATTATTGTGCTAGTAGTGATGTCGAGAGGGCTTTCTAACACCATAAATATCTCCATACTTCTTGGAACATCGTATGGATCACGGTTATCCTGTGAGATGCATCACATAAAAGATATTATTAATAAAGAAAAATATAATAATGACATCAGCAAAAAAAATGTTAGCAGCATACCTTTTCAAAATCATCATCTTCTGTAACTGTCCCATGGACAACTAAAGAGATGTTAAAAGTTGTGATCTGCATCATTTGATTTAGAGACTTTATTTTATTAGCAAAATGACCCTTTTTGACTAATCCATACATGATCTTCACCACATTTGACCAAGGGAGAAATACAATTTTCCCTTTTTAAATAAACTCAGTTTTTTTTTTTTTTTTTTTTTTTTGTGTGGATATTTCATAAAATAAACTAATTGAAATTGAAAAAAAAGGCTCAGTTGAAAAATGTTACAAAAATCCATATTGATTTAAAAATATATATAAATATAATATGTTTGACCATAAAAAGAGGGATATGTAAAACAGACCATATCCTTTGAAACTTCGCATGGAGCACCAATAATGACCTCATCCACATACCGACAAGCCAAAACACTTAGGCTTCGTTCATGCAGATTCATGATTGGTCGGTGTGCTCCTCTATTCGCACTAAACCACAATTTAAACAACAAAAATTAGAAATTAATAAATAAATAGATAAATATATACATAAAATTATTCTCTCTCTATTTCTGGTGTGTGTGTGTGTGTGTGTGTGAGAGAGAGAGAGAGGGTCATACCTTACAGTTTGATCCGTGTGAATCCCAACAAGTAGAAAATCTCCAAGTCCACGAGCAAGTCTTAAAATCTATAAAAAAACACATAATCTTTATTTCAAAACTAAATTTCATTTTTACCATAAAAATAACAAAAATGTGAAGTTTTGCACGTACCTCAACATGGCCAGCATGGAACAGATCAAATGCACCATCTATATAAACTATGCGAGCATTAGGACCAGCTGCCTGAAAAAACATCAATTGCATGAATAATTGGACAAAATAATACTTCCTCCGTATCAAAATAAGTGAATCACTTTACTTTTCGGGGTGTATCAAAATAAGTGAATCACTTTAATATTTTACCTTATTTGGTTAAGTTTTTATATTTAAAATTACCCCTTTACCCTTAGTTATCCTTCTTTAAACATCATTAAAGGTGTGGGGCCCCATTCATTTTTGTCATCTTCCTATATTTGACTTTTTCACCATTCTAATTACTCCATTTAATTTCACTAATCTCTTATTACTTTATTTTGCCTCAAAAAACGTAAACTTCAAAGTGATTCACTTATTTCGATACGGAGGAAGTATATTTTATTTACAGATAGGGACCTTAATATTGCAAGTTTTAAAAATAGGGACTGTGCGTGTACTAAACATAGCCGAGGTACGAAATCCATGATATTATACAAACCACAGGGATGATTTATGTAATTCACTCAAATTGGTATAAATGACACAAGATACATATTTGGACTACCTCCACATACATTTATAATATTTTATACCTAATGTTTGCATTAATATTATTAGCATTTAATTTAATTTATAGCACCTTTTCATTAGAAAATTGAACAATTCTTCGAGAGGTAGGAAGAAAATGAGAGACACGGGTCCCACTGCCAGAACCACCATCATCATGTTTTTGGCTGTGACCAGAACTAAATTGTCTTTGCAATGAAGCATGACTAGGGTTCTCACTACTCGTTCTTTCTCTTACACAAAGAAGCATTCGACCTGAATTATTCATATTTCAAAAATAATTAAAATTATTATAAGAGTAAATTACAAAGATGGTCCATAGAATTACACCAAATTTCACCTATGGCCCTTTACTTAAAAAAAAAACATTGATAGTCCTTTTTTTAGGTACCTACAGTCCTCTAGCCTAACTTTAAATGTTTCTGTTTAAAAATTACACCAGTAGTTCTTTAAGATTACACCGGTAGTCCTTTTTCTGTTAAAATATTTTATGGCGTTAGGGTAAAGGACTATAGATGCAAAAGGTTTCCAAAAAAAGGGCTACCAATGTAATTTGTTAGAGTAAATGACAGCACGTGAAATTTGGGTTAAACCCAGGGGACCATCTTTGTAATTTACTATTATTATAATTAGTGATGACTAGTTTGTGTCCAATTTTGAGCTAGGATCTAATAAAACCAGTATTCAACTTAATTTAGTGATAACTCATTTTCATTTCACGGATCCCATTTCCTCCCACTTTTTGCGTGACATATGGTGCAAGTCGTATTGCACTTAATTCTATATTTAATTAAATCATATTCTAATTTCTAAACCTAGTTTTTAAACAAAGAATAACACATACCAACAATATCTGTACTTGATACACCTTCAGTTCGTTTTATCTGCTTATAACGACCAGCTTTCTTTGCAAGGGCATATGCGTCAGTTCCATCAGGAAGAATGCATGGATCATCTCCATGAATAATATAATCTATATTATATTCATCAAATAATTTCCTCATGAATTCTTCAGTGATAGCATAAGGTGCATCAGGAATTACTTCATCAACCCACTTAACAGCACTCACCATAAGCATCCTTAAATAAGAAAACTAAAATTAGAATCGTATAATGTATTTGATGTTATAATCATCATAACCATTTATATAGATTAAAACAAAGCTAATCAATATTTCAAGTTTTAACAACACCTTTCCACTAAGCTTATGGTAACTAAATCATCAAATTGGCAACAGCAAATGCATCAACTACATCATTATATAGCAACAACAAACATAGAATGTAAGCTAACCTAGAAATCAGAATCAATGTTCGCATAATCACACCAAATTCGAAATTAAACCAAACAACAGCATTGCACTGAATGTCGTCAACATCGATCTCAGAGGTAAATTTATTCATTAGCCAACAAATTCACTAAAATTGAAATAGAAATTGAAGAAATGAAGAGCAATTAGATAACCTTTCATGGAGAGGAGTAACCGGAGGTCCTTTATTAGCAGTAATTTCAGCATCGCTAACAACGCCAACAATCAATTGATCTCCGAGAGCTCGTGCTTGCCGGAGAGCATTACAGTGGCCGTAATGCATCATATCAAAACAACCGTCCATATATACACGAATTGGCCTCTTTTTCTTCTTTCTTCCGACAATTTTCAAAGGTGATAGCTCCGGCCAAGCGGCGGTTACCGCCACCACCGAGATTCCTGCAACCAAACCTCCGATCAACCATGTCGCTAAAAACCGCTTCGAGTTCTCCAGACCTACATCTGAACCCATATTTTGTGATTATATTATTCAGGAATCTGTTCTTTCTATTTGATGTGTGCGGCTTTATTCTTTCTAGAGTAAATTACACGAATGGTCCGTGTGGTTTACACATTGTTTTGGATTTGGTCCCTAAGTCTCAATAATTATACCCGTGGTCACTGTGGTTTACACTTCGTATTGGTTTTGATCCCTAAGCAAGACGGACGTTTATTTCTACCGTTATACTCCCGCACATGCCCTCCACGTGAGGGTGTTTTTGTCATTTACTTTTAAACCCTTCTCTCACCTGACCCCACCTACCCCCTTAAATCCCCAATTTCGATTTCAGTCCTTAACTTCATCGTCTTATTCGTACTCTCACACAGAATACTTGCTCCGGTGAATCCAATGTACAACATACGATCTAACGCTGACAATAACGATCACGCTTTCAATCTTAATGAGATATATGGTATGTGATTTTGCTTTTTTTTTGAACTTCCGTAATCAGTGAAAACCCCTAATTTTTTTTTTGTTTCAGGTGGACAACAGAGTATGTTTTCACTTAAGATTTTTCATGGTGGATCGTTTACGAAGTTCCCTAGTAGAAGGTATGTCAATGGTACGGCGAATTTCGTTGATCTCCTAGACATTGATGCATTCTCTGTTCATGAGTTGGACCACATTATGGAACAACTAGGCTATAAAGATGAATTACCTCTGTATTACCATTTTAAAAAACCTGGATGTGATTTAGATTTTGGACTTAGAGCTTTAGGTAATGATGAAGATGTTCTTAATTTTGCTAAATATATTCCTGAAAATAAGCTGATGTTAGTGTATATTGAGCAGGGTACTACAAAATTAACAACATATTTCACATCTCCAAAATCTACAAGAGTTGTGATAGAGGAAATTGATGATTCTACTGCAAACAATCAAATTTCTAATGTCAAAAGGCCTGCTTCTAGGGTGTTATTTTTAGAAGCACCTCCTAGTGATCCTAGTGAACCCGGTGAAAGTAGTTCTAGTGTTCAAAAACTGCTTGAGTACAACCAGTTTGACTTCCAATATGAATTTGACCCTTTATTTAATGAAGTTAGACAAGGCATGCCACCTGTTGTCACACCCCGCCAAAAATGGTTTTGCGGAAGAACGAGGTGCGACTAATTAATAACATAACACATCAATAATAGTAAACTTCGCATAAAATGTAAAATGGATTGCCAATGTCGTTACAAAAACCAAAAGAAATTGTTTAACCATAAAACAAAATAAATGTTTGTAACTGAAAACTAATGTCCTAAAGACTTATTATTGAGACCAATGCATGGCAATCCTTGACAAAATTTTATGCTTGACATAGCTTAATTTCCGTTACCTGAGAAAACATATAGAAAAAGTGTCAACACAATGGTTGGTGAGTTCACAGGTTTTGTGAATCAATAAATGTATCATCGAAATCGTTGTGTACAAATCATGTACAAAATAGTTTAGGTGCAATGCTTAATCCCTCGCAAGCTAGCTAGGCAAACAAGTTAAGGTATAATCAAGGGGCCGATAATCAAACCAAAATCTAAAGTAGTTAGAATATAAAGCTCAAACCCAGTTGGGCTAGCGCATAACTAACCATGAGCGGGGGATCAATCCCGATAGTACTATCTCTATATTCCTTGGCTAAAACGTATAGTTAATGATTATGGTTAAACGAGGACATGTATTGTGGTCCTTAAACAGTTGGTACGTGTACACCACAATGATTATACAAAGATCAATTATTGCAAAATAGTTGTGTAGTATATGTTTTCTCCCCCAATAGGTAGTTATAAAACAGTAAAAGTGGGGCCGTGAAACTCACCTTAGCGAAGCTTCCAAATTAGTAAATCCCCAAAATTTGAGATTCCAACCAAAGTTTCCTAGCGTCCTAAACGCATATGTATAGTTAATAAGTGACGGTCTAAAATGACTCGCCTAGACTATATGATGCATGAATGTTTCTCTCAACTTGAATTTAGATGTAAGCGATACGTTGGTGACTCGATAGGGTTGGACTTGTATGTTTAATATAGTTGTGTAAGTAAAGTTCATTTTCTAAAATACTTTTACTTTATTCGTATATATATAAATTCGTTAACCAAAGTTAATTATTTAAATAAAAATAAATAATTATGAGTAATTATTAATTAAATAATAATTGAGGAAAAATGATTTTTTTAAATATTAAATAATCATTAAATAAATATTTGATAAATAAATATTAATTAAATAAAATATTTAATTAATTAATTAATTAATTAAATAAATAAATAATTAAATAAATAAATAAATAAATAATTTAAATAAATTATTTGGAAATAAACTTTCTGTTCAGATTATAAAATAAATAAAACTTTATTTACTTTTAATTAATATATTTTGTTTATTTATTTACTTTTTAAAATCTAATTATTCTTATAAAAGAAGTATTGGGCTATTTTAATATAAAGGAGACTGATGGGCTAACAGAACATTGAACTGGGCTGCGGAATTTGGGCCCGCTAGCAGGCCAAGGCCCAATCGATTTAGCAGATTCAAACATAAAAGGTTTTTGGGCTACAAAAGATTGATTTTTAATATTGATATGAACTAAAACGTTTTGGGCTTAATTTGATTTAAGACACAGGCCTGCTGATCAGCACTGTGACTTGCGATCAACCTGTAGTCGACGGAAATCAGAAGCAGAAACCGGCGGTGGCCGGAAGCCTCGCCGGAAAAACGAGTTTAAATATATGTAATTCCGATTGCTAAATACGTAAATGTAAGATACCGAATTCACCCGAAATACACACACTACTGGGTGTGTGTGTGTGTGTGTGTCACCGGAGTTGGTGACTGTCACATCGGACTGAAAAACCACCCCTCGTCGGGAACGAGGGAGGTGTAACAGGTTCGAAAACCAGAAGTTGAACCGAACAAAAGTCACGAAAAAGTATGATATAAACTTATTCCAAACCAACCGGATACATCTACCAATATATATATATGGGTCGCCGGAGTTGGCGGTCGTCAACCAAATCAGAGAATAAACCCTCGTCGGGGACGGGGTTTGGGCGGCTGAACCGAAATTCACCAGATGAGTGAAACCCATGACTGGAATCAACTCGATAGTTTACGTAAAAGTGTAAAGCGATATTTAAGAGGTGCCGGCACACACACACGGTGTGTGTAGCCGGAGAAAACAACTCAAAACCCACGAGTGTCATTCCCGAACCAAATCCCAGAAACGTTTTAGAATTTAAAACTCACGAATGCATGCTTAAACAGAAGAAAGTATGGTAAAGGTTTATACCTTTCGAGTGTCAAGAAACCGAGCACGAGATCAAGGAAAAACTGCGTCGCCGGAACTGCCTTGTGTTCGCCGTAACTTAGCTGTGGAGATCGCCGGTATTCCTTTTTGCTGGGTTTTTGGTGAAAAGTGGTGAGGAGAGAGGGAAGAGTATTATATAGGGGTAGGGTAGGGTTGAAAAATGATAGATGATAGACTCCAATTTGAATATAATATATTTTAATAATGAGAACGTGTACCTGATCATTGGGGATTCGGTATTTGACTGAATCATACTATGATGGATAAGAATCACTATTATTAAAATTTTATAGATAATTACTGGTGTAAATGGAACTTCGCTGCCCACATTTGAACTTTTAAATTCCACAATGGAATGGCACCATGCATGCACATGCATTTCGAAAAGGCCAGAGGTATCTCAAAATTCTTTTGAGATTATTATTATTATTATTATTATTATTATTATTATTATTATTATTATTAATATTATTATGTTAAATTTGTATCTTTTATTTTTGTATTTTAGTTTGAACCACTTTTGTATCAATCACTTTAATTTAGTTATAACTTTATTATATAAAATTCATACTTTTGATTTGGGTTTTGTCACCAACTCGCTAAATTACAGTTAACCACTGTACAACCTTAATATCAGTTACTTGCATCTTTGTTGTTGTGTACAAATTAATATATAATTTGTATATTTCGTTAGCTTTATATGGATAAAAATTGTACTATTACTAAAGTCATAGTGGATGCGAACTAAATTATCACAATTAGACGTTGGGTTAAACACCCAATCGCGAGGGTTGTCACATTCTCCCCTCGTTAAGGAAATTTCGTCCCGAAATTTAAGATGAGAACTTACTAGTTTTGGGTTCGGGAAAGAGATGCGGATATTTGCGTTTCATCTGATCTTCTCGTTCCCATGTGTACTCAGGACCGCGTTTAGAATTCCAACGTACTTTCACAATCTTGATTCTACTTCGGCGAAGTTTTTGTACTTTCCAGTCGGAAATTTCAACGGGTTCTTCGGTAAAGTGTAGTCTATCGTTGATGGCTATTTCTTCAGTCGGTACAATTAGAGTTTCATCAGACAAACACTTCTTAAGATTTGATACATGGAAAGTGTCGTGGATACTGCTAAGTTCTTGCGGTAATTGCAACCGGTAGGCGACCGGGCCAATCCTTTCCAAGATTTCAAATGGTCCAACATACCGAGGGTTTAGTTTTCCTCGTTTACCAAAACGAGCAATGCCTTTCCAAGGCGATACTTTCAACAAAACTTTGTCGCCTACAGCGAATTCTAATGGTTTGCGACGATTGTCAGCATAGCTCTTTTGCCTATCTCTGGCTGCTTTGATTCGGTCTTTAATTTGGAAAATTTTGTCAGTAGTTTCTTGAAGCATTTCAGGACCAGTTATTTGACTGTCACCAACTTCATTCCAACAAAGTGGTGATCGGCACCTACGACCATATAGTGCCTCGAATGGTGCGGCCTTGATGGTTGTGTGATAGCTATTATTGTAAGAGAATTCAGCCAAGGGAAGGTGAGTATCCCAATTACCACCAAAGTCTATCACACAGGCACGCAACATATCCTCTAGGGTTTGGATGGTTCGCTCACTTTGACCATCGGTTTGATGATGATATGATGTACTCATGTCGAGTCGAGTCCCTAGAGACTTTTGCAGCGATTGCCAGAAATGAGAAGTAAAACGAATATCTCTATCAGAGATTATAGAAATTGGCACTCCATGCCTAGATACGATTTCTTTGAGATAGATTCTAGTTAATTTTTCCATTTGGTCAGTTTCTCTGATAGGAATGAAATGTGCCGATTTGGTAAGTCGATCGATGATTACCCAAATCGTGTCATGACCATTCTTGGTTCGAGGTAGTTTAGTGATGAAATCCATGGCGATTTCTTCCCATTTCCATTCGGGAATTTCAGGTTGTTGCAGAAGACCAGAAGGTTTTTGGTATTCCGCCTTTACCTTAGAACAAGTTAGGCACTTGCTGACATAGATAGCAATTTCCTTTTTCATATTGGGCCACCAATAGAGTTTCTTTATATCATGGTACATCTTGTCAGCACCTGGATGAATAGAGTATTTAGATTTGTGTGCTTCATCTAGGACAATTTCACGAAGATTTCCGTAATTTGGAACCCATGTTCGCTCCATGAAACATAGTGTTCCTTCTGAGTTGGTTTCTAATTGTTTTTCCATACCACGAAGGGATTCATTTTTAAGATTTTCGACCTTTAAAGCCTCGGTTTGTGTGACACGAATTTGTGCAAAGAAGTTCGTGTGAATCGTCATTCCCAATGACTTAACACGTTTGGGTTTGGTTCTTTCTTTTCTACTTAAGGCATCAGCTACCACGTTTGCCTTTCCAGGATGGTACTTGATTTCACATTCGTAATCGTTTAGTAGCTCGATCCACCTTCGTTGTCTCATATTTAATTCCTTTTGGTCGAAGATGTGTTGAAGGCTTTTGTGGTCAGTGAAAATTGTGCATTTGGTTCCATATAGATAGTGTCGCCATATCTTCAAGGCAAACACCACTGCACCTAGTTCAAGGTCGTGGGTGGTATGATTCTTTTCGTGCCCTTTCAATTGTCGAGATGCATAGGCAATCACCTTTTCTCTTTGCATCAATACACATCCCAAGCCCTGATGGGATGCATCACAATATACCACGAAGTCATCGGTTCCTTCAGGAAGTGCTAGAATAGGAGCACTACAAAGTTTTTCTTTTAGCAATTGGAAAGATGCTTCTTGTTTTTCTCCCCATTCGAACTTCTTATCTTTTTGAGTGAGGAAAGTTAGAGATTGAGCGATTTTTGAGAAGTTTTCAATGAACCGACGGTAGTAACCGGCTAAACCTAAGAATTGTCGCACTTCGGTTGGTGTCTTAGGTGCTTCCCAATTCTTGATAGCCTTTATTTTTGCTGGGTCGACGTGGATTCCGTCTTGGTTAATCACGTGACCGAGGAATTGTACTTCTCTTAACCAAAATTCACACTTCGAGAATTTAGCGTACAACTTTTCTTTTTCTAACAGTTCGAGAATGAGTCTGAGGTGTTTTTCGTGATCGCTTTTGTTTTTGGAATAGATTAGAATGTCGTCAATGAATACGATCACAAACTTATCAAGATAGGGTTTGCAAACTCGGTTCATTAGGTCCATAAAAATGGCTGGAGCATTCGTCAACCCAAATGGCATAACGAGGAATTCATAGTGACCGTAACGTGTACGAAAAGCGGTTTTTGGAATACTGTCCTCTTGGACTTTCAACTGATGGTAACCAGATCGTAAATCGATTTTCGAATAATAACTAGAGCCTTGGAGCTGATCGAATAAGTCGTCGATTCTTGGAAGAGGATATCGATTTTTAACGGTTACTTTATTAAGTTCGCGATAATCGATGCACATTCTCATCGATCCATCCTTCTTTTTAACAAAAAGGACCGGAGCTCCCCAAGGCGAGAAACTCGGTCGAATGAATCCAAGATCAAGGAGTTCTTGGAGTTGGGAAGAAAGCTCTTGCATTTCAGATGGTGCAAGACGATACGGTGAGCGCGCGATCGGTGCGGCTCCCGGGACTAAGTCAATGCGAAACTCGACTTGTCTTTTAGGTGGTACTCCTGGCAAATCATCAGGAAATACACTAGGAAATTCACGCACGATAGGAATATCTTCAAGTCGTCTTTCTTTGACTTTCTTGTCTACAACGTGTGCGAGAAATGCTTGATACCCTTTCCTCAAGTACTTTTGAGCTTTCATGCAATTCACCATTTTAAGAGATCTACGCCTTTTCTCTCCTTGGATAACGAGGATTTCCCCAGAATTTTATGGAATTCGAATCAATTTTTCAAAGCAAACAATTTCGGCTCTATGCTTAGATAACCAATCCATACCAATTACAATATCAAAGCTTCCTAATTCAACAGGCAATAAATCAATGGAAAATAAATGGTCTTCTAGAGTGAGGCTACATTCTTTCAGTATCTCATCAGTTTCTATTAACTTTCCATTTGCTAGTTCAATCGAGTAATTCTCATTTAATTTACTAGCTTCTATATCAATTAAGGGTCTAAACTCAGTGGACACAAAGCTCAAATCAGCGCCACTATCAAACAAAATAGAAGCAAAATGACCATTGACAAGAAACGTACCGGTAACGACGTCAGGGTTCTCACGTGCGTCGCCGGCTCCCATCACAAATGCACGTCCACGTGCTTGGTTGTTGTTGTTGTTTTGGTTCTGATTGGCTTGGTTGTTTTGGTTGTTATTGTTGTTGCGGTAATTGTTGTTCTGATTGCGATTGTTGTTGTTGTTTCGATTGTTGCCATTCTGGTTTTGGTTGCGATTGTTTGGTTTGGGGCAGTTAGTCCTGTAATGACCAATTTCCCCACAGTTGAAACAAGTAGGGTTGTTGTTTCTATCACTATTGTTGTTGTTGTTACGATAGGAGTTTTGGCTCCTACAATGTTGGGTAAGATGACCCCATCTCTTGCAATTTCCACATTGGTGGCACCTACCATCATGGTGCCTCTCACATTTAGGGCATCTTGGTTTATTTCCTTGATAAGTATTTGCCCCAGCATTGGTGGCATTGTATGCTTTGGCAGTCTCTTGTTTCTTATTCTGTTGCCTGTCACGCCCTTGCCCACCTTGACCATTCCATTTCCTTTTTCCACTGTTATCCCCATTTCCATCAACAACTGGTGCCTTTCCCTTTCCAGTACTATCCCTTGTTAATTGACCCATTCGAACCGCATTATCGGTAAGACTGTTTGCCAAGTGAATGGCATCTTTCATAGTGGTGGGTTTGGATGCCGTGACCATTCCCCTGATTTGGGATGCCAAACCCCAAGTATACTTCTCGATTTTCTTAATCTCAGGAGTCACGAGGTGAGGAACGAGTCGGGCTAATTCGCTGAATCTAGTGGTATAGCTAGTCATATCAGATCCTACCATGGATAAGTCCCAAAATTCGTTTTCTAGCCTTTGAAGTTCATTTCTAGGACAGTACTCCTCCAATAGAAGAGTTTTCAGATCATTCCAAGACATTTGATAGGCAGCATCTCTACCAAGCGCTTGGAGTTGGGTGTTCCACCAGGTCAGAGCCTCGTGGGTCAGAGTACAAGTGGCATATTTCACTTTGCAATTTTCTTGACATGAACTGATGTCAAGTACCACTTCCATTCTTTCAAACCAGCGAAAGATCCCAACGGCACCTTCAGTGCCACTGAATTTCATTGGATCGCAGCCTAGGAAAGTCTTGTACGAACATCCTCTTTGTTCGTTCCCCGAGCCTGCGCGATTTAGAAAGGTAGATTTATTTAACGATGAACGAGGGAAGAGAATTATAATTCTAAAAATTAGATAATTGACATTCATTACCTCCACCGCCAGGTGGGTTGTTGTTCCCTGGGTTGCCGCCACTTTGGTTGTTCTGGTTTTGCATGGCAGCAGCTACTTGTTCAGCGACGAGGCTAGCGATTTGTGCAGCAGAGAGAGAGCCTTGTCCCTGATTGTTGTTACTTTGTCGTGGAATTCTTCGAGAAGCCATGTTTGAATTCTAGTAAACATGAGATAACATCATAAGGATGGTGACTTAAATGAATAAAATTGAGAATATAAACTTATTCAAGCTTTATCAAATGATCAAAGAAAGAAAAATAAATAAATAAAATAAAACATAATAAAATAAAAAGAAATTTTATTGATACCAATATTTCATATAGTAACAATAAGTTTTATTTGTCACCTAAATCCTAATCCTAAAAATAAAAAAAATGTCCTAAAAACATAAAATGAAAAGATAAATGCAACTTTAAGTTGCCAATGAAGCTAAGGGGATGGGGAAGTAGGTTCTTCAGGATCCTCTTCAGGCTCCTCTTCCTCTTCCTCCTCCTCCTCCTCTTCTTCCTCTTCCTCCTCCTCCTCCTCCTCTTCCTCTTCTTCAGGTTCTTCTTTTTCCTCCTCTCCCTCTGGTCCAGAGTCGGATTCAGAATCCGGTGGTGCCAGGAATCTGTTGGGAGGAGGTCGAACACGCTTCCTTGCGGTCCTTATCATGACTCGTCCACTACCGCGCAAACGATAGAGGAATCCTGGTTGTCCCAATTGTGGCTCTGGTGGGCGTTGATCAAGAACCGGTATGTAGCGTCCAGCGAATCGACCTTGAGGTGGTGGCGGATTCAAAGGAACATGAGGAGGTGATGCTGGTGGTGATGGCACTGGTGACTGCACTGGTGATGGTGATGGTGATGGTGACTGCACTGGTGATGGTGGTGGTGATGGTGACTGCACTGGTGATGGTGGTGGTGATGGTGAGGGTGATGGTGCCCTCACTGATGATGTGTCACTGTGCTCGCTGTCCAAGCCTGATGAACCCTCAAATGAACTCGAAGACATGCTGTAACAAATCTCACAAAGTATCCCTAATGTAAGCATCTAGTAGAAATAATAATTTCTATCTAAGGCAAGTATAAGGCAAGTAAGTCTCCTAATGAAACTAAGGAGGGATATGAGATGCAACTCTATATGCAGTAAAAACTTTTTGACCAAAATCTTTTTCCAGTTATAGATTAGACTGACGCTAATTCACTATAACTAATGTCTCTGATACCAATCTGTCACACCCCGCCAAAAATGGTTTTGCGGAAGAACGAGGTGCGACTAATTAATAACATAACACATCAATAATAGTAAACTTCGCATAAAATGTAAAATGGATTGCCAATGTCGTTACAAAAACCAAAAGAAATTGTTTAACCATAAAACAAAATAAATGTTTGTAACTGAAAACTAATGTCCTAAAGACTTATTATTGAGACCAATGCATGGCAATCCTTGACAAAATTTTATGCTTGACATAGCTTAATTTCCGTTACCTGAGAAAACATATAGAAAAAGTGTCAACACAATGGTTGGTGAGTTCACAGGTTTTGTGAATCAATAAATGTATCATCGAAATCGTTGTGTACAAATCATGTACAAAATAGTTTAGGTGCAATGCTTAATCCCTCGCAAGCTAGCTAGGCAAACAAGTTAAGGTATAATCAAGGGGCCGATAATCAAACCAAAATCTAAAGTAGTTAGAATATAAAGCTCAAACCCAGTTGGGCTAGCGCATAACTAACCATGAGCGGGGGATCAATCCCGATAGTACTATCTCTATATTCCTTGGCTAAAACGTATAGTTAATGATTATGGTTAAACGAGGACATGTATTGTGGTCCTTAAACAGTTGGTACGTGTACACCACAATGATTATACAAAGATCAATTATTGCAAAATAGTTGTGTAGTATATGTTTTCTCCCCCAATAGGTAGTTATAAAACAGTAAAAGTGGGGCCGTGAAACTCACCTTAGCGAAGCTTCCAAATTAGTAAATCCCCAAAATTTGAGATTCCAACCAAAGTTTCCTAGCGTCCTAAACGCATATGTATAGTTAATAAGTGACGGTCTAAAATGACTCGCCTAGACTATATGATGCATGAATGTTTCTCTCAACTTGAATTTAGATGTAAGCGATACGTTGGTGACTCGATAGGGTTGGACTTGTATGTTTAATATAGTTGTGTAAGTAAAGTTCATTTTCTAGAATACTTTTACTTTATTCGTATATATATAAATTCGTTAACCAAAGTTAATTATTTAAATAAAAATAAATAATTATGAGTAATTATTAATTAAATAATAATTGAGGAAAAATGATTTTTTTAAATATTAAATAATCATTAAATAAATATTTGATAAATAAATATTAATTAAATAAAATATTTAATTAATTAAATAAATAATTAAATAAATAAATAATTAAATAAATAAATAAATAAATAATTTAAATAAATTATTTGGAAATAAACTTTCTGTTCAGATTATAAAATAAATAAAACTTTATTTACTTTTAATTAATATATTTTGTTTATTTATTTACTTTTTAAAATCTAATTATTCTTATAAAAGAAGTATTGGGCTATTTTAATATAAAGGAGACTGATGGGCTAACAGAACATTGAACTGGACTGCGGAATTTGGGCCCGCTAGCAGGCCAAGGCCCAATCGATTTAGCAGATTCAAACATAAAAGGTTTTTGGGCTACAAAAGATTGATTTTTAATATTGATATGAACTAAAACGTTTTGGGCTTAATTTGATTTAAGACACAGGCCTGCTGATCAGCACTGTGACTTGCGACCAACCTGTAGTCGACGGAAATCAGAAGCAGAAACCGGCGGTGGCCGGAATCCTCGCCGGAAAAACGAGTTTAAATATATGTAATTCCGATTGCTAAATACGTAAATGTAAGATACCGAATTCACCCGAAATACACACACTACTGGGTGTGTGTGTGTGTGTGTCACCGGAGTTGGCGACTGTCACTTCGGACTGAAAAACCACCCCTCGTCGGGAACGAGGGAGGTGTAACAGGTTCGAAAACCAGAAGTTGAACCGAACAAAAGTCACGAAAAAGTATGATATAAACTTATTCCAAACCAACCGGATACATCTACCAATATATATATATGGGTCGCCGGAGTTGGCGGTCGTCAACCAAATCAGAGAATAAACCCTCGTCGGGGACGGGGTTTGGGCGGCTGAACCGAAATTCACCAGATGAGTGAAACCCATGACTGGAATCAACTCGATAGTTTACGTAAAAGTGTAAAGCGATATTTAAGAGGTGCCGGCACACACACACGGTGTGTGTAGCCGGAGAAAACAACTCAAAACCCACGAGTGTCATTCCCGAACCAAATCCCAGAAACGTTTTAGAATTTAAAACTCACGAATGCATGCTTAAACAGAAGAAAGTATGGTAAAGGTTTATACCTTTCGAGTGTCAAGAAACCGAGCACGAGATCAAGGAAAAACTGCGTCGCCGGAACTGCCTTGTGTTCGCCGTAACTTAGCTGTGGAGATCGCCGGTATTCCTTTTTGCTGGGTTTTTGGTGAAAAGTGGTGAGGAGAGAGGGAAGAGTATTATATAGGGGTAGGCTAGGGTTGAAAAGTGATAGATGATAGACTCCAATTTGAATATAATATATTTTAATAATGAGAACGTGTACCTGATCATTGGGGATTCGGTATTTGACTGAATCATACTATGATGGATAAGAATCACTATTATTAAAATTTTATAGATAATTACTGGTGTAAATGGAACTTCGCTGCCCACATTTGAACTTTTAAATTCCACAATGGAATGGCACCATGCATGCACATGCATTTCGAAAAGGCCAGAGGTATCTCAAAATTCTTTTGAGATTATTATTATTATTATTATTATTATTATTATTATTATTATTATTATTATTATTATTATTATTATGTTAAATTTGTATCTTTTATTTTTGTATTTTAGTTTGAACCACTTTTGTATCAATCACTTTAATTTAGTTATAACTTTATTATATAAAATTCATACTTTTGATTTGGGTTTTGTCACCAACTCGCTAAATTACAGTTAACCACTGTACAACCTTAATATCAGTTACTTGCATCTTTGTTGTTGTGTACAAATTAATATATAATTTGTATATTTCGTTAGCTTTATATGGATAAAAATTGTACTATTACTAAAGTCATATTGGATGCGAACTAAATTATCACAATTAGACGTTGGGTTAAACACCCAATCGCGAGGGTTGTCACACCTGTTAACTTACAAACAGAATTTGTTCCAAACATCATACAAACAGAAGTTCAACCAGATATACAAATAGAGGTTGAACCTCATATACAAGTTGAACCTGAGATACATACAGAAGTTGAATTGGATGATGATAGTGAAGATAGTGATTACAAATCAGACCAGAACACCGGAGCAAGTTTTCTGTGTGAGAGTACGAAGAAGACGATGAAGTTAAGGACTGAAATCGAAATTGGGGATTTAAGAGGGTAGGTGGGGTCAGGTGAGAGAAGGGTTTAAAAGTAAATGACAAAAACACCCTCACGTGGAGGGCATGTGCGGGAGTATAACGGTAGAAATAAACGTCCGTCTTGCTTAGGGATCAAAACCAATACGAAGTGTAAGCCACAGTGACAACGGGTGTAATTACTGAGACTTAGAGACCAAATCCAAAACAATGTATAAACCACAGGGACCATTCGTGTAATTTACTCTTCTTTCTAATTTGCTTTCTCATTTTGTGGTTTGGGCTTTTCTTTTTTATTATTTCTCTCCCCTTTTGGATATTCCCAATCCCAAAATAATTTATTTTCTTTAAATGTTCAAATAAAATTACATAGATCTTGCACGCAGCAATATGGTTTAAGCGTGTGCGGTGTTAAAGATTCGTGTAGCTATTTACAAATTAAACTTTGCAGATCTTACAACAGTATGATTGAATAAATTACAACTCTGGTCCCTTTTTAACTATAATTTTAATATAATAAAACCTTCAAATTAAGGGAAAATGAACCGTAATTATGCTACTTGTTATAGGTACATTCACACTGTGAAAGAGCCTATCTGGCAAACGTCAACAACGTGGAGGCAAATGCAACATTACCCACCTCCACAGCGTGGAGGCAAATGGAACATTAACCACTGAAGAGCAAGGAAATTATTCAAATGTGGGCCAATTTTTGAATGTAAATCAGGTACTTGAGTGAGATTTTGTTTCCAAGGTTAAATTGTAAGTCAAAATTAACCAATTTTAGTTTGAAGAAGATCAATCATAAACCAAATCAATCAAATATAAACTTGCGTTCTTAGTTATCTCAAAAATATAATTTTGAAATTTAACAATGTGAAAAATACAATACAAATTTTTACAGTAGTAGATTTCATATATAAAGTTTGTATTCTTAATTCATATACATTCAAATTTGTTATAAAATTCAAATAATTTATATTAAGTATTCATATCGATTATGTGAACTGACATGTCACTAGTTAGAATACATATGTAATCAAATAAATGATATGAATAACATTTTTACACCGAAAATTATGCTAAAAGAAAATTTTAATAGGAAATAGAAAATAATAAAGGGTAAAGGAGAATTTATTTTTGCTAAAATTTGCATATGGATAGTATACGAACACAAGATTATATGTTTCAAGATGTTACGATAACCAATAAGCTAAGATGCAGCTTGGATAACTTTCATTTTTATACTTTCAACTTTGCACTTTGTACGTATAAAAATGAAATTTAGATAACTTTCAACTTGTTTTAACACCCATAATCTAATTGTCAACTACTAAACTGTGCAACGGGTCGTGTTCGAATTTGGTGATAACAACCTACCATACCAACGTGGACCCGACACAAACTGGCAAAAAATCACAAGCACAAAAATGGCATCAAAATCAAAACATAAACTCAAGTTTCTAAGTGATTACACTTACTCTTAATGTATTACAACAGAAGAACTTGATACCTAAAAGCCATTAAAAGGCCTAAAGCTAAAAGGTACATCTTCTAAAGTAATTGAATTATTTGCTATCATCACATCCCTAATACCATCAATACACACAAACTTTACCCGAATAAATATCATAACAATCGTGAAAACACAAAAACGAAAAAAAAAATTGAAAAAAAAAACGGGTAATCACTTGCCTACCTACTTTTACACCAAACAAAAAAAAGTACTTCATATTCCCGAACCGCAATCTTTCTCTTGATCATATGTTGAAACCGGACCGATTATAGTCCAAATGGCTAAAATTACACTAAAATCCTTACTTGCAAATTCACGAATACACATTCGTTTTTTTTTTTTTGTTTGAATTTTTTTATGGATTCACATTGCAATCTGTTAAGAAATGATTTTCAAGATTTAGAAATTTTCTCCAATGAGTTTTGTAATTTGGAATCCCGAGTTCTAGCCAAGGTTTCATGTTGCCATTAAAATGTAAAACTGCTGCTTTTTTAATAGCGTCATTAGTAATACCGTAATTATGGCCTAATCCCGATAAAACCCATGAGTCATCGAGTCTAATGAGTAATCCTTGAAATGTGAGCATTGTTGCTCGTATTGTGGCTGTTTCGGTCATTTGCTGTTGACAAAGAAAAGGTGGTTGGTTAGTCAATAAAAGTCAAAAGGTGGTTTTTGACCATTTAATTAGGAATGGGTCTGTTTGGGTTATGTTTTTATCTCTCAGATGTCAAATGGGTAAAATCAAGAAAACATGTTGAATTTCGCCCAAAATTGTATATATAATGCATAAGTATAAAACCTCCTAAATTAGTTTTTTCCAAAAATTATACTCCGTATTACTTTTAAAATAATATAAATCTATTATTGCATGTATTTTTAATGTGTATAGGTATAAGACCTCCTAGGTCAATTTATTCAGAAAATTATATTACTAATACAAAAATATAATTTTATAATTATATACCATCCTAAAATAATAAATTATTAAACTTTTTATAAATAAACTAGTATGTCAAATATGATTAGTAATAAAAAAAAAAGGTTAAATATAATGATGTATCGAATTTATGCAATCAAAATACACTTTGGGCAACTTTCAACCCGTTTAAGCCACTTCTAAATTCCAATTTACCCTTACAAAGAACAACAATTTAGGCATTTACATTTAATGCACCTGTGATAATGTGTAAACTAATGGTAGAATTGGAAAATGTGAATTAATATGTCTCTTTGGGACAAACTAAAAATGAGTACTTGTTTTAAAATTTACCCGTAGACCGACTAGAGGTAAAAATAACCCGAATCAACCCAATTTAATAAACGGGTCAAAATTAAAATAAAAATAAAAAAAAATTCAGAAAACAACTCACCTGTTGCTGTTGCACGAAACTCTGATACATTTTAGTAACATCTCGTTCCCTCCATTTAACCAAATCAACAACATTTAATCCCGACATCCACGTGCATGAATTTGCATCATAATTTCCTTTTCCCAAATAATTTTTTAATGCACCTAATTTCACATTACACGATTCCAATGCACCAATAACCTTACCTTTCATATCAAGATTCCATAAATCCGACAAATCACGTTGAACAACAATATCATCATCAAGAACCACAACTTTCTTCAACTTAGGGAATATTTTGGGGATTTCATAATGCCAATGAGAGAAAACTGAGATATATTCGGTTCTGGTTTCGGAATTTGATATGAACGAAACACGTAATTCTTGTGGTATTGATAAATGAGAAAATGGTTGATGATTTTGTTGTTGTGAGTTGAGATCTTCGATGTTTATAACTTGAACGGTTGCATCTTTGTATGTGTTTGTGAAGAACCACATTTTCATTGAAAAGAAGCTTTGTTTATCGGTTAGTATGTGAAATACTTGCTTCTTAGTGGCCTGAAAATAATAATTATGAGTTGTTGATGTAGAAAGATGTGAGTAGGTGAAAAAAGTTATAACTTTGAAAAAAGTTGTATTTATAATGAGAAAAAGTTGATGTAGAAAAAGTTGAAAAAAGTTATAACTTAATGAGAAAAAATATAGATAAAAAAACATACTCTTGCATTCATAACAGTCGAATTAATCACCACAGAAGAAGCAAGCACGTTACTTGAAAACATAACATAATGATGCAGATCCTGATTCAACAAAGTCTCTGACTGGTCAACATCAAGGGGAGATGTTTTAAAATAGTCAACGGTCAACCGCATTGATAAACAATGAAGACTTTTTGGTGTTGTTTGGACTGCCAGTTGGTAAAGAAATGCACTTTGTTTCATATGAAAACTGGCTTCATCTTCTGTTAAGTCAACTAACTGTCTTAATTTTTTATCGACATTGTTATAGTCAACGGTTGCTGATTTTGCTTTTGTAATTGTAGCTTCCATTTTTTGAAGCTTCTTCTCAATCCTAACAATAATATTAAATCCAGTTTCAGGTAAACCAATACATTAAAATGTAATTTTTAGAAGTTTGGTAGATAAAAATGTATGTTTTGAAGTACAACGATTGTCAAAAAAGGGCAATGTGATTTTATTAATTTAGGCAGTGGTCTGATTTGGTATTTATAACTTTTTAAGGTCTATTTTGGTAATTATAACTTTTAAGGGTCCATGGTAGTTACAAACTTTTAGCTTGCCTATTTTGGTAATTAAAGTTTTTCCCTCCCTATCTGCTAATTAAAAGAAGCTTTTTTGGCCCTATGTGGTTATTGTTTTTTACATTTTTAACACTATAATTAAGAAAAACTTAAAAAGTTATAAAATCAAAATGGACCACCACCTAATGTATATTGCTATTTTATGAATTCACTTATGAAGTACGAACATACAATAACAAAACATGCATAGTAACTAGTAAGATACACTCTAGTTAATTAGAATAAAAGGAAAGGTAGTCATAGCTCTTAACTTCTTAAGAACTTTTTGGGATTTCAGAAAAATAATAATAATAAAATTAATATAAAAATGAAACTTACTGGGGTGGAAGATCTCTATCAGAAGAACCTATACTAAGAATATGTTCAAATTCTTGAATATTTTGCTTCATTTCTTGTGTAAATTGTTCAAGATGTGAAAGCTTTGCAATACTCGGATAATAAGCTCGAGCCACATAAAGTTGATCCTTCATTTTTTTAATTATTAAATCTTTCATTTTTTCCCTATGTTGTTGGCGCCACAAGCAATAGCTTCCAAATTTTAATTCACACCTTTTTTCACTCTCACCAATCACTTGAATAGTTTTACTGCCTTCAGGTGGCGGATCCACTCGAATAATCTGTATAATAAGATTGATAAATTCATATATATCTTTAATTAAATAAATATTTTAAATATCTTAGAAAAAAGTATTACATTTCTTTTTGGAGCTGGCTTTAATACTTGTGTAGGCACAACAAAACCTGCAGTTATTCCAAAGATGCATAAACAACTTTGAAGAACCAAATTGATTAAGGGTAAAATAGCAATATACTTTAGGGAGTGATCCATTTTGGTATTTATGACCTTTTATGGTTCGTTTTGATAATTACAAGTTTTTAGTCGGCCTATATTGGTAATTAAAGTTTTTTTTCCTGTCCCTATCTTGTAATTAGAATAAGTTTTTTTTGGCCCTATGTGGTTATTATTTTTAGCTGTATATTATTTCAGAAATCGGTCGGCTTAAAACTTGTAATTACCAAAAAGGACCTTTAAAAATTATAATTAACAAAAAAGACCACCAGCTATAGTATATTGCTACTTAATGACAATTTCCCTTGATTTAAAAGGGTAAAATCTAAATGAACACATTCTAAGAGCAAAGATCTACCAGTGGTTTTGTTCTCTGCTTCCTTGATTGAATTCCCTATAAACTCCTTTCCTATAAACTCCTGATAAAAAGAAACATGCATGACAATGAGATAAACAGAGAACAGTTAACTATGGGATTTAAAAACACACATTTGTTGTATAATATGATAACTTGAATATGTAACGTGATAAGATTTATATTGCTGACTAATTGTTTGGTGTGACCTACATTATATGCTAATTACTGACATAGGCTATAGTGTTAATTTCACTATTGCTCTTGATGTGATCATAACTTAAAATGGAGAATTGTGCAACCTTGAAGGAATGTAGGGAACTACTTACCAATAAAAATAGCTAAGTGTTCACATATATGGGTCCCACAACAGTTAAATTTTAAGAAAATTATCTACAAGGATACATGCATTGGTGTATTGCCTACATATTAATACCAATAGTACAAAAGTTGAGTCTTAACCATCAAAGCAGTATGCAATGAACCTTTGGAAGAGTTGGTCCAAGATTTTTCAAAAGTCCATTTACACGTGATGATAGCCCTCCCTGCAGAGAGATCATGCCAGTGTAAGAAAAGTCAAATTAGCTTAATTTCATGATTCAACTGAAATCATAATAAGCATATGATGATTACAAGGAAGTGATGCTTTGTTTGATAGTTGGTTTTTATTATTCTATATGTGATTATTTAAAATGTGTGCAAAATATAACTAGAGTTAGTTTTGTATAAAGTTACTTTAACAAATGTGAGAATAAGGCATTACTTTAATTTCCGGTGAATCAAAATCTACAGGCTTTCTTGCTGGAGCAGAATTCCTTTGCTCAGTAGCATACCCTGTGAAAAACATATCCAAATAATGTCATAAGTTCATATTCACTGTCCAGTATGAATTTTTAAGTAAGAACAATACAGATCTGGATTATGAAGTTTAAAACATACTAAAGTGGAACAGAAATCTAACTAAACCTATACACTTGACAAAATTGATTAACCAAATGCAAAAAGAAGAACGATAACAGTATAGATCTGAGTGATAAATAAGCAGAATCGTAGTTTATAATGCATCAAATCGCCCTTGCTTGTAATATTATAAATATGTAGATCAAAATGAAGTATATATGTCATCGGATTGAAGAACCAGCGGCAATTTGATCAATCACTATACTCGATCCGAAATATCAATCACTGATACTGTTAGTTTTTTCAAAAACTGGATAAAAGTAATCACTAGATGAAGAACAAATGAACTAAAAACATTACGAGATCACACATACATACGCAAATTCGCTAACGGAATGGTGACGAAATACAGATCTAATCAATCCTGTAACCGATTTAGGGCATAAGGATGAATCGAGCTTACCAACAGAGTGAAATCCGTTATGTAAACCAAGTAAAAAAGCAAGAGGAACGAGCATTGAAAGCAAAACGAGCCCTAAAACGGCGATTACAAGCCAACTCCATCGTTTCTTTCCCGGCATGGTGTTTGATGAAATCGCACCACCCTTCATCCCCTGCCATTCCATCTACTTCAGTTTATTTATTATAGTTGTCTAGTAATGACAGTAACAAAGAGATACTACATGAATCATCCTTCAAGATTACTTAATTACATATACTACCCTTTTGTTTTGTGAAAAATGAAATCTTTGAAAATAGCAAGTGCAAGAAAAATTGTTATTTGCATTGCTTTACTATTTTCGATCATTGTTTTATCATGAGAGTTATATGCCCACTCTTCTGCAAGAAACTATTTTGGTGGGGTGTGACGGAAGAATGGAAAAATTAGATGATTAGAATGTGATTAGGCGACTATGGAAATCAAATAATGAGAAGTTAGACGATTTGTAAGGTAATTAGTCGGTTTTGGGAACCAAATATTGAGAAATCATAAGATTTGGAAGGTGATTAGGAGACTATAAAAACCAAATAATGGAAAATAAGGCGATTTGGAATGTGATGGGGCTATTTTGGAAACCAGATCATGGGAAATCATGCAATTTGAAAGATGATTAGACGATTAAGAATGTAATTTCGTTTTGAGTACTTTTTTGGGAAACCACATGAGTCGATTTGGAAGGTGATTTCACTTTGAAGGTGATCTGGAATGTGATTAATAGTAAGTTTTATATGATGTGAGAGATTTTTAAATGATACCTAAAAAATCATTGACTGGTATTAATACAACTGTTAGTCCCTAGACTAAGTAAATAAGATTTGATGATCAATAGCTAAGAAGAATAAATCAGCTGAAGTAAGTATCTCAGCTGAAATACAAGTATATTCATATACCTTCAGCTGAGTACGTACTTAGCTCTAGGAATCAAGTCAAATCAGCAGCAATTCAAGAGTAATCATTCGAAGTCTATGGCCGAAGGACAGAGACCAGAAGAAGACCAGTCAGCTGATAGTGGAATCAACTGATGGTACCTGGTGCAGATAAAGACTTAGTGGAAAATATTCTTGACAGTTTGAACATTTTCCTTTCCCGCTCAAAGAAGAAGAAACGATGAGGATCTTCTATTTTGGAATAAAAGATATTATGTCAGTACATCATCGTTTGTCCCTCCAAGCATGTAAAAGGAAAGTCAACATCTTTTGTACTATCATAGCACACCTTTTCACTGTGCGTCAGAAAAGGTAGCAAAAGGAGTTGACACAAAGTACAATTGGGACTATAACATATGCAAGTGCATTAAATGTTTCCGTGGACAAGTCTACATCGACGAATTATATGTTTACACGTCGATTAACTTGTGGACAAAGAAACATGGATCTTGGGCTATATATAGAGACGTAAATGCTTGCATTTACACACACCTTTTAGCATTCATAGCACAAGAACATTATCTGAGAGTTTGTTATTGTCTGGTATTAACTTCTTCATAGTTATTACTCAGGCATTCAATATCAGCTGTTGGTATCAGCTGATATAACTCTCTTTGTATTGTCTTCTAGTTTGAGCGAGCAAAAGTGTCACTTCAAGTATAAAGTTTTAGTAAGTGTGTACTATCTATTTACGCAAACTTTGTACTGTATTAAGTTGTTTTAATAAACTCTTAATCATTGAAATCTTGTGTGTTCCTTATATTAAAGTCTTTACTTAGCCGTAACGCAACACGTTTGTGTTGTTAGGATCCAACAACAACGATGGAAAATTATTTTATATTAAGAAACAAAATATGGTTCCAAGATGTTTCATTTCCAAGATATTTTTCGATAATATAACTCTCAAAGATTTCAAGCTACTCGTAAAGCTATTTTGACATTTTAAATGTTTTTCATAAATTTCTTTGGTAACTTTTATGTTTTTTTTGCAAACTTAAAATAATTTTGTTATGCTTATTGGTTAACTTATAATGCCCTTCCTAACAGCGTCCCCATAACTCGTCGGTGATGACTTGGACCTGGTCAGTGGAAGGATACTGTTGGCGCGATACGTGTCCGTTGAACTCATCCCCCAAACTCGTCAGATATCAACCGTGTGTTCTCAATCTCTTCACTTTCAAAATCTAGAGAGAGATGTAGTGGAAAAGATAGAGAGAGGGAAAAGGAGAGAGGGAATGCAGAGATATTTTTGGATGAATTTGTTAGTTTCTTGTCAGTATGGAAGAGAGTGATATGACGCGCTGATGTGTCAGAACGAATGAGTTCTCAAACTCGTCACGGTTGTTAGAAAGTTTGTACGAGACGGTTAATAGTGTATATGCCCGTAAAAGTCCGGGTAAAAAACCAACCTGACCATATCCGATTCAATCCAAGTCATAGCTGTCTATCAATTACGCTTACAATTGCTTTATTTACCTTCCTTATTGGTGTCAAATTGCAAAAGAATCCCGAATAGTTTGCGCACATTCGGTACTTGATGCCTTGTACCAGAATATATATACATCTAAACCACCAGCAAATTATTCGTTGACGGTTGACCTTTTTCCGGTGGTATTTCATCTCAATTGGCGGTGATTAACAGCAGTAATTCAAGTGTATGTTATACAGGTACAAATTTAGCATCAAACGGTTTCGAATTTGAAGAACGAGCATCATCATCGTTGAAATTAGATACAGAATTAGGTCAGGATCGAATATTTGGATTGATCGGGATCCTGTTGAATCATGTCGATACCAAAGGAACCGGAGCAGGTGATGAAGCGGAGAGATGGATCTGTGCTTGGAAAAAAGACAATTCTCAAGAGCGATCATTTTCCTGGATGTCAGAATAAGCGATTGTCTCCTCAAATCGACGGTGCTCCAAATTATCGTCAGGTTTACTATCTGTTCTATTTTTGATGCAATCCTTTTACAAACAGCTGAACATTCTAGATTTCAGTGCTTGATTTGTCGTTGCCCACTTTAGATGTAATGAAATTGAAAACCTTCAGTGTAGGAGTTATACAGAAAGCTTTGATACAAAAATAAAAACTGACATTTTGTGATTTACTGAAGCTGTGTTGCAAATTGTGATTGAATTACTGAATATTTGGTCATATAGAATTGAATCTCTTTATGCATTCGTTAATTTAACATCATATGTGAGTGACTAATTAGATGAATTTCCACAGGGTTATGCTAATGTAGTTGCTTCATGAAATTATCAGGCTGAATCAATGCGTGTTCATGGTGTTGCAATCCCAACTATTGATGGGATCCGGAATGTTCTTACGTATATTGGGGCTCAAATGGATGGGAAGCAAGCAAATGTTCTTTGGATCAACCTTCGTGAGGAACCAGTAATATGATTTTCTTTCTTTATGACAATATACTTAAGCATTACCAAATGTTTTCTTGTATGCTTCCACAGTTCCACTTATTTATGACAATAGCAATTACATTAATCGAATGGAATAGGACAGAGTACAACTGAAATAACTTGAAAAGGTCATGAAAATCATGAAATTCTTATGAATTTGTGTTATTGGCTTGAAGTTGTGGAATGGGATCGGTGAAAACAGTGCTGTTAGTGTTGAGTGATGATTATGTAGTTGATGTTAGTTGGATGTGAATGGTTCATGTAATTATGTTAATATCTATATCTACATATCTAAATAACCAAATATAGTTATGTATGCAACTATGCATATCTATATATACACCTAGTGCGGATATAGGAGGCAGCCTCTTCCCCCGTATAATAATGTATATATGCGTGTTTGTTTTTATACATCTTTAAATGTGTGTGTGCATATACATATAACATATGTATACATCTATAAGAAAACCTTTGCATTATGGTGGTTGTTAAGCCTTAAATAACTGTGCTAAACCTTTTTATTTGAAACAGGTGGTTTATATCAATGGAAGACCATTTGTCTTGCGTGAGGTTGAGAGACCCTTCTCCAATCTTGAATACACGGTGTGGTTATTCTTTCTCTTTTTTGCTCAAACCACAGTTGAGACTTCACACACACACACACACACACACACACACACACACATATATATATATATATATATATATATATATATATATATATATATATATATATATATATTGGGTCGAGTTATATAGAGAACTCATATTTCATGGTAACACAGAAAAACCCGCCTAACCTAATCAGAATTTAGTAATTACCTATGCAAACCAATAACATTTAACCCAAATCAAACACATACTTAAAAAAAACATCAAAAAAACTGAAAAACATACATGCACCATTAACACTTATAATACATACATGAATAACATACATGCGTGATAACATAGATGTATACATGCATTAATTACCTAAATGCAAACCAATATTTGAGGGTCCCTCATCAAATCCATTCATGTATCTTCCATGATCCGTTGATTTCGAAAATCAATTGTTTAGATTAGGTTATATACAAAATATAGGGTTCTCTATATAACTCTCCACTACATATATATATATATATATATATATATATATATATATATATATATATATATATATATATATATATATATATATATATTGCATCTGAAGTTTGATGTTATGAATAGGGTATCAACAGGGCACGGGTGGAACAAATGGAAGACCAGCTGAAGGAAGACATATTGTTAGAAGCTGCAAGGTATTGTTTGTCTTTTTGACATGTTTTTTATAGCCATATTATCTGAATGCCTAACTGACTAAACAGGTATGGGAATAAGATCCAAGTAACCGATGAACTGCCAGATGGTCAAATGGTTGACCAATGGGAACCAGTTACACGTGAATCTGTGAAAACACCACTACAGGTATTACCAATAACTAATTATTATTTAACTATATGAAACCAAATGAACATTTCATATCTATTTTTGCATTCTTTTTCCTTCTATTTTAGGTATATTTGGAACTACAAAAAAGACATTTTCTTGTTGACTATGAACGCATTCCAGTAACAGATGAAAAATCACCCAAGGAACAGGATTTCGATACATTGGTAAGTATTGTTTTCAGTTAAAAAATGAAAATGAATCTGCATATATGTAATCTGGTTTTTATATAATTTTTTTATTAATAAATATTAAATATCATATAAAATAGGTTGATCGAATTTCCAGAGCTGATCTTAAGACAGAGATCATTTTTAATTGCCAAATGGGACGGGGACGTACTACCACAGGGATGGTGATTGCTACATTGATTTATTTTAACCGAATTGGTGCTTCTGGTAAATACATTTTATCATCTTATGTCCAGTGTTGTATTTGAAATAGTGATTGCATATTACAGTGGACTTTTAATTTATTTTTTTTAACTTTATTAATATTATTATTAGGCATACCAAGGACAAATTCGATTGGAAAAGTTTTTGTGTGTGGCTCAAATGCTAGTGACAACATGCTAAACACAGAGGAAGCACTTCTTAGAGGCGAATATACAGTCATAAGAAGCTTGATCCGTGTGTTAGAGGTATGCAGAGTAAATTACATAAACCATCCTGCAACTACTGAATAATTACATGGATGGTCCCTAATTTTGTAACTTGTGAACATTAATAGTCCTTAATTTTAAATTTGCAACATCAACGATCCCTATTTTGAAACTTGTAACATCACTGGTAGGGATAATTGGTGTTACAAGCTTCAAAATTAGGGCTATCTGTGTAATAAACTATCCTGCAATTACTAAATAATTACAGGGATGATTTCTGTAATTTCTGATATTTACGTAACTAAGAAAGCTTTTTGAGTAGTTTCTTGATAATTGACATGCGTTTAGGGTGGTGTTGAAGGCAAAAGACAAGTGGACAAAGTAATTGACAAGTGTTCCTCAATGCAGGCAAATATTTCTTTATTTAATTTAATAACAAACTTTTGTGACAGCTGGCATGCATTTTAACAGAATTTACGTGAAGCAATTGCGACATATCGAAACAGTATTTTGCGACAACCTGATGAAATGAAGAGGGAGGCTTTACTATCGTTTTTTGTTGAGTATCTTGAAAGATATTATTATCTTATTTGTTTTGCTGTATATCTCCATACAGAGAAATCAAATGCTAATTTCAATTTTTATCATTGGATGAAAGCAAGGCCTGAACTATATACCATCATTCGCAGGTAATATGTAATTTTATTATATAAATATAGGGAAAATTGCATATAAAGGTAACGTATAACCAATTTTGTTTATACCTTAAAAAGGTAATATACTTTCAAGTGTTTTTTATGTAGGGTAATGTGATCTGGTTACCTGGTCAAAATGCTAATGTGGCAGCTGAAGTATCGGTAACTTTTACCATGATGACTTTTTCATGCTGGTTTGGTGCTGATTTGGCATTGTTAAGAGGGAAAATTACCGAAAAAGGTAATCAAAAATATCAAATTTGACAATGTGCGGCGCCAAAAATTATCTTGCTCTTAAAAAGGAGTTAAAAAGTTCAATTTTCAAATACTTGAGGATTTTTCATAAAAATTAAACTATATTCGGGTCCCTAAATTTATCAAAAAATTGAACTTTTACTCCTTAAATTTTAAAAAATTTAACTCTCACTCCTAAATTTGCTAAAATTAAAAAATTTATAGTAACCCACATTGTAAATTTGAGATTTAAATTACCTGTCTTGGTAATTTTCCCTTGTTAAAACCAGTTAACCTACAAGATTACTGTAAATAAAACAATTCAAAAGCACGTTACTTTTTATGCAATTTTCCCTTTAATACATGAATATTATCATTCATGTCCTGAAAAAGTAGTAGTTATATACTTATATGTTACAGGTTGTTAAGACGGGACCCAATGGGCGCACTTGGTTATGCAAATTTAAAACCATTAAACAAAATAAAAACAAACGAATCTGGTGATAATCATCCTTTTGAAATGGGAATAGTTGCTGTTTCAAGAACAGGGGAAGTTTTAGGAAGTCAAACCGTTCTTAAAAGTGATCATTGTCCAGGCTGTCAACAACCGAATTTACCCGAAAGAATTGAAGGTGCACCAAATTTTAGAGAAATTCCTGGTTTTCCGGTTTTTGGTGTTGCAAATCCAACTGTTGAAGGAATTAAAAATGTGATTAAAAGGATTGGGAAGGAGGGTAGATCCGTCTTTTGGCATAATATGAGAGAAGAACCGGTTATTTATATTAATGGAAAACCGTTTGTGCTTCGTGAAGTTGAAAGACCCTACAAGAACATGCTTGAGTATTCGGTATTCTATCCATCTCTCTTATTATATTTAGTTTTTAGAGTAAAATACAGAAATCGTCATCATCTTCAACCTTTTTCTTTTATTACATTTTTATCTAAAATAAATAAATTTATAATTTCATAAAGAGTAAATTACACAAATGGTCCTTTAGGTTTGTACCATATTACATATTTGGTCTTATTTATGAAATTATTGACATGTTTGATCATTTACCTAAACATACGTTAACTTTTCCTGTCAAACAAACGGGTTTTTATGAGTTCAAATTGGTGAAGGGAAAGGGAAAAGGACAAATTTACCCCCTCGTTCATCACACGTGGCCATACTTGACAGGAAAAATAAACGTTTGTTTAGGCAAAGGATCAAACGTGTCAATAGTATCAGAAATAAGGACTACCAGTGTAAAATTTATGAAACTAAAGGACCAAATATGTAATCTGGTACAAACCTAAAGGACCATTTGTGTAATTTACTCTTTCATAAAATTATACTCCCTCCGTCCCAAATTTATTGTCCACTACAAAAAAGCACACAGTTTAAGAAAAGTACATTAATTATACTATGTCACCAATCAAATTTTCTCTTTCCCACTTAAATGTTTTTTGATTGGTTGAAATTTAGGAAAGACAGTCTTTGTGGGACAAACTAAAATAGTATACAAGACAATAAAAATGAGACGGAGGGAGTAATAACTATGATATTAAATTGTTGAATGTAGGGAATTGAGCGTGAAAGAGTAGAAAGAATGGAAGCTCGATTAAAAGAAGACATCCTTAAAGAATCCAAACGCTACGGTGGTGACATCATGGTTATCCACGAAACCGAAGATGGAAAAATATTTGATGTTTGGGAACATGTTAGCATAGACCTCGTCCAAACACCCCTAGAAGTCTTCAAATCCTTACAAACAGACGGTTTCCCAATAAAATACGCCCGTGTTCCCATAACTGACGGAAAAGCCCCCAAAAGTTCCGATATTGACACTTTAGCCCTCAACGTTTCATCTGCATCAAAAGATACCGCTTTTGTATTCAATTGTCAAATGGGCCGAGGTAGAACTACTACCGGAACCGTAATCGCGTGTTTGGTCAAACTTCGAGTTGACCACGGGAGACCAATTAGGGTTTTTACTTTACTTGATGATGTGGCACGTGGAGGTGAAAATTTAGATAACGGGTCATCAAGTGGGGATGAACGGGTTGATTCGACTCACGCGTTTGGGATAAATGATATTCTTTTACTATGGAAAATAACTCGGTTTTTTGACAATGGGGTTGAATGTAGGGAAGCATTAGATGCAGTTATAGATCGTTGTTCTGCATTACAAAATATTCGCCAGGCTGTACTCCAATATAGGAAATTATTTAATCAACAAAAAGTTGAGCCACGAGAAAGACGGGTTGCATTAAACCGTGGTGCTGAATATTTGGAACGTTATTTTCGGTTAATTGCGTTTGCAGCTTATCTTGGAAGTGAAGCATTTGATGGATTTTGTGGACAAGGGGAATTTAAAATTAGTTTTAAAAGTTGGTTACATCAACGACCTGAAGTCCAAGCTATGAAATGGGCTATAAGATTAAGACCTGGAAGATTTTTTTCTGTTCCTGTAAATATTCTCTTTCAACATTATTTTGAAAATTGTTAGGTGGCAAAATGGGCGGGTTGGGTAATGGGTTGGTTCAAAATGGGATCTTTTTTTCTCTTAAAAAAGGATTTTTTTTGTTACTGTGTCAAAATGGGTAATTTTTTGTATGAGTCGAAACAATAGCCCAATGATTTGTTTATTATTAATAAAATGATTTAGGAGGTTTTACGCTTCAAAATACACTTTGGGCGGTTATCAACACGTTTGGCCCATTCGACTTGTTTCCTTTTATATGATTTTATCAATTTTACAGGTTTGACCCGTTACACAGACCGTGAAAAATACTTTATTTATTTTTAATAAAAATGATTTAGGAGGTTTTACGCTTCAAAATACACTATGGACGGTTTTCAACCTTCGACCCATTTGAACTTGTTTCCTTTTATATGATATTATATATGATTTAGGAGGTTTACTAGTTTGACCCGTTAGAGTGAGAGACCGTGACCTGTCGACCCGTTCTTACCAAAACGGGTTGAAATTGCCACCTCAGTGTCCTAAGGAGCTCATGTTTTCACATCAATTTGACAAACTTTTCAATTTTCAGGTAGAATTGAGAGATCCACAAGAATCTCAACACGGAGATGCAGTAATGGAATCAATTGTTAAAAAACGTAATGGTTCAGTTCTCGGGAAAGGATCGATACTTAAGATGTACTTTTTTCCAGGTCAAAGAACTTCTAGCAATATACAAATACATGGTGCTCCACATGTTTACAAGGTATAATACAACTTAGATATAATTAAACATTTTAAAAGAAAAAAATTGCAGAAATTAAATTAAATTTAAAGCCCAACATAATTATATAGTATGTCCTAGATAAACTAGTTTTAAATTTTATGTAGTAATCCCACGGTTCACTCTCTTTCAGGTAATTTTTTACTTCAACCGTCATATATAAAAGTATAAAACATAACCCAAATCAAGCAATTCACAAGTTAATTGGTCAAAATTACCTATTTTTTAAAAATTATTTTTTTATAAAATTTTAGGTGGATGGTTATCCGATATATTGCATGGCAACTCCTACAATTTCTGGTGCAAAAGAAATGCTAACTTATTTAAACTCCAAACCCAAACCTAAACCTAATTCCACTTCAGAACAAAACAATCCCCAAAAAGTAGTTCTAACCGATTTACGCGAAGAAGCAGTTGTTTACATAAACGGTACACCTTTTGTTCTCAGAGAATTAAACAAACCGGTAGACACATTAAAACACGTGGGAATAACTGGTTCAGTAGTTGAACACATGGAATCCCGATTAAAAGAAGATATCATTTCAGAAATTAAAAAATGTGGTGGAAGGATGCTTTTACATCGTGAAGAATTTAATCCAACATTAAATGAAGTTAATGTTGTTGGATATTGGGAAAACATATTTATTGAAGATGTGAAAACGCCTACTGAAGTTTATTCAAATTTGAGAAATGATGGGTATGATATTGTTTATAAAAGGATCCCGTTGACTAGAGAACGAGATGCATTGCCTTCTGATGTTGATGCTATTCAGTATTGTATTGACAAGTAAGTTTTTTTTTGTTTATTTATTCATGATAATATTGTGTGTACATATAGAAAAGGGAAAATTGCAAGAAAATGCAAAATGTAGTATCAACTTTTTGATGATTATAGCTCGGTTGGAACTGGTCAGTTGGACATAGTTGAATTGGCCGGCTGGTCGAATTGAAAAAATCATTTTTTTCTAAAATAATAAGATAAGTAAATTAGACATGTGCATTTTTTTATATATGCTTTGGAACTCAAAAATGATAAACTTAAAAAAATAAGTTTTGGAACTCAAAAATGATAAACTTAGTTAAAAAAATAAGTTTTGGAACTCAAAAATGATAAACTTAGTTAAAAAAATAGGTTTTGGATTTTTTTTAATGGTATTTATTTTGTATTTTTCTAGTTTTTTGACATTTGTACACCATTTACATATGGCCAGCTAGTTCGGTCCAATATTATGGATAGTGAACGCTTCAATGCAAAAACAGGGTTTTAAAACATTTAATGCAACACACAAACGTGTTCTTACCAAACTATGTAATTTGTTGCAATAAATGGTAAAAAGGGTCTTTTTACTTAAATTATCGGTGTGCTTTTACTTTTGTCTCCATGGTACAACTCATTTTTTTTTTTTTTGTCACTCGAGTCAATAAAAGATGGCTCTATGTCGCATTTAGGTTATTAAATCCTTTTTAAATAAGTTATTTTCATTTAAGATATCATTATATATATAAGTTAACTTTGTTATGTGAACTTTTAATTTTTTTCCCCATAAAAAAAATCATTTTTTAAACCGTCCTTAATGGCCTAAACATGACACAAAACCATCTTTTAATCAGTAAGTAACAAAAAGTTTTATGTAGTCAAACATGTTATTTTGAAGTAAGAAACCTAAAAGAAATGGTATATATTGCACTAAGCGGTTATATAGTAGGTTGCATATATCAGCTAAAGTGGATAGTACATTGCATTTTGTTGCATTAAATGGTAAAAAAAAATATGGTAAATATGTCGCATTTAATGGTAAAAAAATGGTAAGTATGCTTGCATTAGATGGTAAAGTATGTTGCACTAAATTGTAGAGCATATTTTTGTAAGGAATGGCATAAATTAGTAAAAAGTGAAGAGTAAATTGCATATTCTTTCAGTTTTCCCATCTAGAAACAAGTCTTTAACCAACTTGTTTTACAGTTGTGCAGGATCTTATTTACTGGTATCACACACGGGATTTGGTGGTGTTGCATATGCAATGGCAATTATATGTACAAGACTTGAATCAGAAGGAAAATTAGATTTAGAATCTTCTGGTAATAACCAACATTTATTATCTTGTAATTCTCAAGATTCATATTTCGAAGCACGTGAAAAAGGTGATTATCGTGACATTCTTAGTCTTACAAGACTTCTGGTTTGTGGGCCCGAGAGTAAATCAGATGTTGATATTGTTATAGATAGGTATGTCTCATTTTTCTCACTTATTACAAATTAATTTTACTTTTTTATGTTTTGGTAAATAAATGGCGCTTTTGATTATTAGAACGGAAAATATCATAAAATAGCAATATTATTTTTAAAAAATGTAAAAATAATAATAACCTAGAACAAATTTTATTTTATTTATAGAAAATTGCAATGACCAAAACGAGTCTTAAAGAGTTATAAGTACCAACATTGACCACCCCTAAAGTATCATATCAAAACACTATTTACCCTTATTATCTGATTATAATGATTGAATATCACATAATTACATTGAAAATAAAGTTGTAGAGTATATATTACCATTATAGCCTCGACATAGGATAATTTTGATAATATTTTAGGGTTTTGATAATGACAACCCTTAGGGTTGTCATAAGACATGTATAAAATACTTGCACATTCATCCGTAACCGACTCCTGAATTTTAGGAACTACTTCCATGTACAACTTTTTATGCACTTAATGACATCCCTTAGCGCTGTCATTATCAAAACCCAATATTTTATTATTAATTTTTTACATTTTTATAAATAAAGGTGTGCTGGAGCTGGGCATCTTCGAGATGACATTTTATTCTATAGTAAGGAGCTTGAAAAATTTGATGGTAATGATGATGATCATCAAGCATACATCATGGATATGGGTATCAAAGCATTAAGGTCAGTTATTATTTTTATTGCCTTTTTAGTGGGAAAATTAAAATTAGTTGAGTAAGAAAAACAAACAAAAAAATCTAAAGCCAGTGTTTAAAAGGGCATAAAGGTAATTTCCTCTCAAGTTTTCATCTGAAACTACAAAACATTTGTCTAACTATTTATATTATCCATATTTGCAGGCGATATTTTCTGCTAATAATGTTTAGATCATACCTATTCTGTACTTCCCCTGTAGACATGAAATTCACAACATGGATGGCGGGCAGGCCCGAACTTGGTCATCTTTGTAATAATCTTAGGATTGATAAATGATATTAAACGTGTGTAAAATGTCTATAACGCCCTTATTTATGTATAGCGGGCCATGGTTATTTTAGTAATTTTAGTTCATAGTCTACTGACCGAGTCACTGGCCCAAATATTAATGAGGCTATATCCTTCATTGTGACGATGATGATACTATATATGCTGATGATATTGTATCTAGTGCTTTTGCTTTGAGGTCAGTAGGGCTTTTTGTGGAATATATAAAATATGTAGGATATAATTTGCACAAATTTGTGGTTTAAGAATCTTGTTGGGTTAGGTTTTGATTATATTATATTATATCGTATTACTTGAAACTTCCATAATTAAAATCATTAGAAATTTTTAGCTTGCTCATTTGCTAATTTTGCTTTTGATTGACATTTTCAAAGTTAATGGAGCTGTCTTAACTCTTAAATAATGTTTTGGAGGTAACGAATTTGATTCATTCTCTAGTTAAACATTTACTAGATGATCAGATCAGACAACAAAACTCACATTTGAATGGTTGTATATGAATGATTTTTTATTATTCCACCCTCATGTCATGGGATAAGTGAAGAATAATTTGTCGCCGGTTAGTGTAAATGATCGTGAGTGTAAAATCTTTCTAAAATAAGGGCTACTATTGTGATTTTCGAAACTACATATCGATTGGTAAAATTCGAAATATATTACAAGGACCGATAGGTGTAAATTGTAATTTACTCTTTTTATAGGAAGTTAAATTACATTATTTGTTTGCTTATTTATCTTTTTTTGGAAACGGCAAATGATAACAACGGAAGCCTACTCGCAATTCAAACGAGCACCCCCGGTTCGAGCCCTTTACAGGGCAAACTCAGTCCCCATAGGGATTTCCAGGGAAAAATCCCCCATATTTGGCACCACAAGAGGTGTTTACAGAATTCGAACTTCAGATCTCACGCCTCATATGGGAGTAAAACTCATGCATCAATCCTGCTGAGCTAGAAATTACTAGTAATAGTAATTACTAAATTAATTTTAATTTATAAGTTTTGGCAGTTACATAAAATCAACTTGTAAGTTGTCTTAAAAATCAACCGAAACCGAACTGGAAACCGAAAAATGTAAATTGGTTCAGTTTTCGGTTTTGCAATTTCATGATTTTCGGTTCTGGTCCGGTCCTCGGATACGGGTGAGTAATTGGAGGTAGATCTATGTTAATAAAAAACGGTGTTGGGTGGTCTTGGTATATATTACTTGTCGATGTTCATCTTGCCAAAGAATGTCGATAAGGTTTTAGAGATGTTACGAGCTTCATTTTTTTGGGGTGGCACCGATGCTAATAGAATAATTCATTAGGTTAAATGGGAGTCGGTTTTGGCCTCACATCAAAATGGAGGTCTAGACATTAGTAGCCTGAAGGCTTTCAACATTGCTCTCATATTGAAATGGGTGTGGAGGTTTGTCAATAATAGTGACATGTTATGGTATAAAGTTATCAAACAAATATATGGGGATGATGGTGGTTTGAAGTGCCAAAACTCTCGGCAATTTGGACCTCACCCATGGGCTCAAGTGTTTGAAACTGATTTACTCATATAAGGAGAAAGGGATCGACTTGATTGATTACTCATTTGTCGAGAAAGGTAAGAAATGGGAGTAATACTTATTTTTGGAAGGATGCTTGGATTTCAAATATATCGTTTCGGAATGCTTTCCCGAGATTATTTGCATTGGAAGAGAATAAGGAGTGCACGGTGGCGGATAGGCTTCAAAATAATGTGCATGTTTGGGGTTGGTGCCGGCACGTTTTAAATGCAATATGTAGCTTAACCGAAGGTGTTGTTTTAAACCATGAATCGGATAAATTGTTGTGGGGAGTTTGAAGTTAAAACTACTAGATTGTGACTTGATAATCTCTTTTTGACTTCTTCTGTTTTGAAAACGAGATGGAATACACTTGTGCCTAAGAAAGTTAACATTCTGTTCTGGAAAATTAATCTAGACCGCATCCCTTCAAAAGTTAATCTGTTTCTGAGAGGGGTTCAGTTAGACGATCTTAATTGCGGGGTATGTGGTTGTGACATGGAAGATACGAACCATATTTTTTGGAGTCGTGTTCTTGCTCAAGAGGTGTGGCGGTCTGTTGGCAATTGGTTGCAACTGTTGGATACGGATGTTGCAGACTTGGATGAGTTATTCGATAAGATGGAGTCAAGTGCTTGTACTAGGCGGTCAAAGTTGATTATGGAATCAGTTTGTTTTGTTTAACTGTGGTATGGATATTGTGGCGGTACCGAAATGCCATAGTTTTCAACAATGGGGACGTTCGGAAGAATCTTATCATTGACTCTATTAAAGAAGTGGCGTATAATTGGATTTGCAATCGTCGGATTAAATTTAAAGTTAGTTGGTCATTATTTTTTGTAATTGTTAGATGAATTGTTTGTTTTTTTCTAACTCCTCGTTAGTTTTTTATGTTTCTAATGAAAGTCGTTTAAAAAAAAAAAAATCCACAAAATACTCCCTTCATTATAAGTTTCAAACAAATACCTCTTTACTGTATTGATATTTTTATTAGTTAAAGGGTACTTTAAACGGGAGAAAACATTTGAGAGTGATAATGAAAAGGTTAGAAAACAACTATAGAAACATTACAATTAAGTTACATACATCTAAGTAAAAAATTACATGAGATTTACCAGATAATCTGAATAACGAAAACTCATCCATGTACCGCAAAGAGTTAAAAAATTACATGATTCACACATAACCAGCACCTCAAATTTTGACACTTCAAAAGTATACCAAATCGTTTGTCCAACGGAGGCACTACTTTGTTCTATGCCGAAAACTAGATCTACAAGTTCCATTTCAAAAGTGAATCACTTTAAAGTTTATGTTTTTTTTTAGATAAAATAAGGTAATAAGAGATTAATGAAATTAAATGGGATAATTAGAATGGATAGGCCCACACCTTTTATTATTTTATTGCTTTTACTAAATGGTGAAAATGTCAAATATAAGAAGATACAAAAAATGGATAGGCTCCTACACATTTAATGATGTTTAAAGAAGGATAAGTAAAGATAAATACATAATTTTAAATATAAAAACTTACCAAATAATATAAAATTTTCAAAGTGATTCACTTTTTTTAAAAGATTAACTTATTTTTATTAGTTAAAGAGATATTTTTTTTACTTTCTTTACCGCCTACTATTGTTGTTTTTTTCTTTCGCTCATTTTATTTCTTCTTTGCCAGCTCAATTTATTTCTTTTGTGCTATCTTTATTTTCAATTCTAAGCATTGATTTTTAGTAATCTAATTCTTTATTTTCAATTCTCTAACAGACATCAATGTATATAGTTTATTAAATAATATATTTCACAATTACTTTAATTTATATTATTACCTTAAAATAATTTAAACTATAAATTTCATTTAAGTATTATCAACGAATATGTTGTTACCTTAATATAATTTAAACCCATCCACCATTCTTCTTATGATCACGATGCTATTACGTATTAACTAATAAATGGGGACTTTATAAAATTTTGGATGGATAGGTGAACGGTTTCATTTTTAAATCTATTCAACCGACTTTTTCGGTTGGAACTAAATCAACGTTAAAGATAGATGGAGTAATGATGGATGGGTTTTTAATTGGCGAAGAAATATTAAAAGATGGTTTGAACAAGAATAATATGATAACCTTATGACTCTAATTAGTGGGTCTTCTCTTATGAAAGGTAAATATGAAGTTCCTTAGAATTTGGGGGACAAATGCGAGTTTACGGTCGGTGACACAAGGAAATACACCAGCGTATAAGTGAATATATAATTTGTACACAATGGTGTATAATGGTGGTATGTCATGATATTTTTTCATTTCTGTTCTCAATTCATGATATTTAAACTGTCTAACAAGCAACACAAATTGAAAACAGTGTTGGTGATAAACAGACAGTTAGTAATTCAATTCGTACTTGTTTCTGTTAATCATCCTTCCAGTTATGCAAAACTTCTTACAGTGTGATCTTCATCCTTCCAGTTATGCAAAGCTTCTTACAGTTATGATCTTCATCCTTCCAGTAATGCAAAAATTCTTACAACATTTGTCACATTTCTGTTGTAAATCTCATTTACATTCTACTGTATGGACTTATCAAGTATGGAGAAAGCTAAGATATGATATGATGTTTGTCCAAAACTTTTTGATTGTTGTCCAAATGCCATTCAATTATGGCTTTTTAATGCCCTAATTTTATGATCTTCACAATTTACCTCTAGTTATATGTATATTCCAGGTGGACAGTGGTTTGAAGGATGATTTGGTGTTAGGTGACCCAACCGCACCACGGTTCGTGTTATGGGGCGGTGATTTAAAACCGGTTCCTTCTGATTTGCCCTTTTTTGATCTCATGAGTTTTCCCGGAAAACTAAGAGCAGGTTTTGGTGCTCTCGGTCTCCACCACCAGTTTGTATTCTCATCATTCTTTTTCTTTTTTGAATATTTATTTTAGAGTAAATTACATAAATCGTCCCTATGGTTTATAAGAAATTATGGATTTTTGTCCCTCAATGTTTTTTATCACAAAGATAGTCCCTGATTTTGCAACATCAACAATCCCTAAATTCTTAACGGCCTTTTTTTTCTTTAGTGACCATTGGTGTTACAAGTTTCAAAATTAGGGACTATCCTTGTAATAGAAAAACTAGAGGGGTGATTTATGTAATTTACCCTTTATTTTACTTCCTTTATTTATTTTTTGTCTTTTAAGTCTATTTGTCATGTTATGTAGATTCTAATAAAGTTTACAGGACTATGAGGAATCCATTGAAGAGTTTGTTCGGCGTAATCTTGGTGATGAAGTTTTTGAACGTTTGATTGAACCATTTTGCTCAGGTAATATAAAATCTGATACCTCATGTTTTAACCATGGTTAAGTTAACCAAGTTGAAATTGTGATATTTCAGGTGTTTATGCTGGTGATCCATCAAAATTAAGTATGAAAGCTGCATTTGGAAAAGTTTGGAAGCTGGAGCAAAATGGTGGTAGCATTATTGGTGGAGCTTTTAAGGCAATCCAGAAGAAAAATCGGGATCCGTAATGTTATATCATACCCTTAATTTTAATTATTTATTAACTTATTTACTAAATTTTATATTATTATAATACTGAATATCATATGTGGAAAATGGCAGGAGATTACCAAAACCAACGGGCCAAACTGTTGGATCTTTTAGGAAAGGACAAGCAATGTTGCCTGATGCCATTTCAAAAATGTAATCTTATACATATTTTATTTCATGTCATATGATGAAATTACAGAAATGCCCTCAAGTTTTATGGATAAATTTTAACACAAAATATGTCAACACCTCATTGAGTATACTCTAGTCTATATAAGAACTTAGGTGCATTTTCGTCATTTCACATGTTTTTGGTTGAAATTGGTATAAATTACACCAGATATATACTTGGGGGCGTATATGAAAGTTTTAATAGATGGGTGACCTTTTTGAAAAAAACTTGAATACTATATATTACCCCTTTTTACAGATTGTATAACATTTTTAATGAATGATATGCATGTTTTTAGGTTGGATAAGAGATTGAAATTATCATGGAAGCTAAAAAGTGTCTCAACATTGGAGAACAAAGGTTATTGTTTGACATATGAAACACCAAATGGGTTGGAAAATTTGCTGTCTAAAACCGTTGTGATGACTGTTCCATCCTATGTGGCCAGTGACTTGTTGCGTCCTCTTTCCGTATGTTGAAACTTAACTGAATTTTTTATATATATTTTTGAATTTATATATATATGGGCAAACTACACTAGATTGCATCCAATTATACATGTTCTATTATTGTCTTCAAAAATCAAAATTTACCTTTTAATATTTTGGTTTACCTGAAAATGGAATTGTGCTTAGGTGGCGATGGTTTTTGCCACTTGCTTTTTAAAAAAAATGTTTGTTTTACCTTTTGATGTGCTAAACTCCCAAAACTTACTTTTTTGAGGTTTTGGTTTACCCAAAACTAGTATGTTGCTTAGGTGGCACTTTGCCTTTTGGATTTAAAAAAGATATATATGTCTTGCATTTTGATGTAAAAAACTTCCAAAACCTATTTTTAATGTTTCGATTTACTTGAAAATGGTATTGTGCTTAGGTGGCATCCACGTGGATTCAAGAAATATATATTTGTTTTACCTTTTGATGTACAAAACTTTCCAAAACCTACTATTGTACATATTAATTTGAATCGTTTTAGCGGGCTAAGGGGAATTTAGGTAAACTGATGCATTAAAAGGTTGTTTTGGAAGTTTAGTATATTAAAAGGTAGAGTTTTGGAGTTCAATACATACAATACTAAAACGTGTACAGTTGGATACACTCATATGTAATTTTCCCAAGATTTATGTATATATAAGATTGTTTTTTTCATTTTAATAATGAAAATATATTTATATTTCAGTTGGAAGCAGCAGATGCATTGTCCAAATTTTATTACCCTCCAGTTGCAGCAGTATCTGTCTCTTATCCAAAAGAAGCAATTCGTGCTGACCGTTTGATTGATGGTCAACTCAAAGGTTTTGGTCAACTGCATCCACGAAGTCAAGGCGTAGAGACTTTAGGTCACTTGTTGTCTCACATCTTCATGAACTTTTATATTTTAATATGTTTTAGTTTTTATTTTTTAATATTTTTTAAGGTTTTTATTTTTTAATACTTTTGGATATTTCAGGTACGATATATAGTTCGTCCCTTTTTCCTAATCGGGCCCCACCTGGAAGGGTTTTGCTCCTGAACTACATTGGAGGAGCTACAAATCCGGGTATTTTATCAAAGGTAAGCATCCTCGACCCGTTTACTTATGGGTGGGTCGAATCGTTGACCCGTTTACTTTTACATCTATAACTGGTAAATTGGGAAATAAAACCTTAAAAAAGAAGGGTCGTATAGGTGCAATGGGTCAAAAGTTGAACAAAGTGTTCTTTTAATGCATAAACATCTTAAATTATTTTATTCAAAATATTTGATAATAATTGAAATAAATATATTTTTCGTAATCATACTTGACACACTTAATATCTATAGAAAAACTTAAGAATTTTGTCAAGAAGTATTTCGGGCCAACCCGACCCAACCCGTTTCAAGTTTCAACTCGTATCCAAACACCTGTTTTGACCCATTACCCAATCTGCTTGACCCGCCCATCTTGCCATCTCTAATTTCCTCATTTAAGAGAAAGCAACTTAGCCTTTTATATAAATAAATAAAAAATTAATCTTTTTATTATTATTATTATTATTATTATTATTATTATTATTATTATCATCATCATGTTCTAGTCTTGATTGTCATTTCAATTGGAGTTTGTTTACCCATTTTGAAATTTACTGTCATTAGTAACTGATTTCATTAACAAAAACTTAATTTATACCAGACAGAAAGTCAACTTGTTGAAGCAGTTGACCGTGACCTACGAAAAATGCTGATAAATCCTAAAGCAGGAGAACCGTTGACTTTAGGAGTCAAAGTATGGCCTAAAGCAATCCCACAGTTTCTAATTGGTCATTTTGACATTTTAGATACTGCAAAAAATGCTCTTATTTATGGTGGATTTAAAGGTATGTTTCTTGGTGGGAATTATGTGTCGGGTGTTGCTTTAGGTCGATGTGTGGAAAATGCTTATGAGATTGCAACCGATGTAAGTAATTTTTTGTCACAAGGTGTGTATAAGTAAAGTAATAATATGTCATTTTTCGGGATATTATTTCTTTTATAAGGTTAGGAATTATAATTTTTGTAACAAGGTGTGTGTGTGACATGCCAAATTTTAATAATATTGTTTGCGTAGGTTAAAATCATTTTGTTATTATTGAGGTGATGTTGTAATCGCTATTTCTTTTTGCTCTTTTGAGATTGTAGTAACTGAAAATTTTGATATATTAATGATCTATTTCATCTATATAGTATTCTTGTTTATGATCGAGTTTTGCTTGTGATTTACGCGACTTAATTGTTACTGTGATCGTTTCTGATCGTTTCTGAACCCATGACCATATGGTAACTGTTTACCTAGGGAAATGATCTAACATGTGACCTTTTACTACTAGGCATCACTAGATGGTTCAATTATTACCGGTTTGTGTTCGATCAAAATGTTTTTTTCTCCTTCCTGCATTTTCTAAGAAATAATGTATATACAACAGTCAAAAGCCATATAATATGGTTGAAATGCAAGATTAAAATAGAACACAAAAAAAACTTGATTAACTTTTTCTATGATGACAAGATCTAAACAATGTATTAGTGATCTAAACAATGTATTAGTTGTTTTTGTTATCTTTGTACACATATAACTAGAGCCCTAGAGGGAAATCCTTGCTTTCCGGATTTCAAATCTTTATATGTTTTACTATTTCCTCGCATCATCGTTTTGAAATAGTAAATCATACGAAAGCAAGGAATATGTTCCATATAGCTAATTACCACACATCTCATTATAAGCATATGCTATAAAATAACAACATACTTTTGTGTTTGGTCCACATTTTGGTAAAAAAAAATCTTTGATCGGTTTTGATCAATTTAAGCTTGTTTTTATCCATACCTAGTTATCAAATATTGTAAATACGAATTTTAGTTTGTTGCAAAACTCGTAATTATCAAAACAGATAAAAAGTAGTGTAACACCAAACACAATAAAGATTAAAAAAACATTGTTATTTTATAACATATATCCTTTATTTATGGGTTGCAACTAAATAATAACCAAGTAACTAGTTTAATTTTTCTTTTTCTTTTTCTTTTTTTTGAAAACGGCTAGTAACTAGTTTGATAAAATTCTAGTTTACCCACTATAATTTTGGAACCAATTTTGAAGAAATTGAAAGTCAAGGGGCTCATTTGCTCATCATCCAAATTCTGTCGCTACTCAAAATTCAAAAATACAAATGGAGAACAAATCGACCGTTGAAGTCATTGGAGTCCATTTCTATGGTTTCAAACTAAATCCAGCAAAAAAGTAAACGCCTTTACACAGCTCGCTCTGGATCTAATATTGGGATCGATTAGCGTTAAGCACGATTCCTCAGCTCAAAATTTCTTAATTTCTAGGGTTTAATTTCGTTTGCTGTTAACAAATTCAAGCAATCAATCATGAGACGCCATGGCTGGCAACGGCCTCTTCATCCTCTACAGGTTTCATTTTTTAGGGTTTATCTTTTCTGTTTGTTTTCTATTAATTATTTTCAATAATTTCACTTGATTGTGGCGTTAATTACGTAGGGTTTTGTTTTTACAGATAGTCGGAATGTTCATATACGCTTTCTTAGTTGCAGCATTCTATAGCTTCCTAGGGCTTTTCGTTGGTACTCGAACAGCTGTCATTGTTGTCTCCTCAATCTATTCATTTACGGTACTTAATAATCCATGAAAATTGATCATTTGTTGTGGGAAAATTGCCAAGAAATGTAACCGAAGATCCTAAATTTGATCAAATAATTTTCTGGAAGTCTAATTTTTAACAAATTTGGTTGTGAAAGTTTAAATTTTGACAAATACAAGAGTGAAAGTTGTATTTTTTAAATATAGTTTAATTTTGACAAAGTTTTCTTGAATTTTATAAAATCAAACATTCATAAAAAATTACAGATACTTCATGTTGTCAAATTTCGGATTTTTGGTTATGTTTCTCGGCAATTTCCATATTCTTTATCTTATGGTTGTTTTCCTTACATTATAATTGTTTCAATTTTCAGGCAGTTGCAGTCATGTTTCTATTTATCAGGTGCACTGCAATTAATCCCACTGATAAAACCAACTCCAAAAAGAATAAGAAAAGGAATAAAAGCATGTCTAAACAGCTTAATTATGGTTTTATATTTGGTCACATTATCATGAGGTTTTTCACAAAAATCGAACGTAAGATTCTTAGGAAATTTATAAGGAGAAAATATCTTGATCCTTTGAGTACAACTGCTCAAATGGAACCTTTGCTTCCATTCCCACTTGTTATCAAAGATGATTCGGTTTCACCGGGCCCACTTCAAGACGATATATCGTTTTGCGCCCTTTGTGATTGTCAGGTTCGGTTTAATCGACTTTTTGTCAAATTTCCAAGTCTTGTTATAAACATATATTGTTATTATTATTATTATTTTGCCTAAATTAAAAATGTACTTTTATGTTTGTTCATGTTTAGTGATTGTACAAATTTCTCTGAAATTGGGGTCAATAAAAGATGACTTTGTGTTCTATTTTGGGTCATTTGGCAACCTGATTAACTTGTTGTTGCCACCATGTCATTAGTTTATCAGGTTGCCAAATGATCCAAAATGAACACACACAAAAAAATTGGTACAATTATAAACACGGACAAATGTAAAATTTTGTTGCTATTTTTAAGCAAAAAAAAAAAAAAAAAAAAAACCTATGTATCTTCAACATGATCATGAATGTTTGTTTTTATAGGTTAAAAAGCATAGTAAGCACTGCAGAACGTGTAATCGGTGTGTCGAAGGGTTTGATCACCATTGCAGGGTAAGTAAAGTTGTGGATATATTTCGTTTTTCCATAATTACAAAATCTTGTATAAAATTAAAACCTGACATTTTTCATAATGATTTCCCGTTTCAGTGGTTAAACAATTGTATTGGGAAGAAAAACTATCGGACTTTTATTCTTCTCCTCATTTTTGTCTTGTTAATGGTTAGTAACCAACTTTCTACTTTTATTAATTACTATATATGACCAAACATGTATTGCAGTGCAAACTGGACTGAAAACCGACCAGAACCACAGAACCAGACTGAACCGAGCTATATTGGTCCGGTTCTCGGTTTGGTTCCAGCTGGTTCTTGGTTCGGTTCTTGGACAGTGCATGTGCTTAATGTACTGACCATATATTTTTTTGTTTTTTGGTTTTTTATCATATCATGCAGCTTATGATAGAAGGAGGGACTGCAATTGCTGTTTTTGTTAGGTGTTTTACTAATGCAAAAGGAGTAGAAAGAGAGCTTGTAAGAAAGCTTCATTTTCAATTTCCAAGAGGACTTGTTGTTGCCATTTGTGTAAGTCTTTCTTAAGGGGGGTGTTTGGATTCAGGGTTTAGGAATGTGGGAATGGGAATGGATATGATAAAAAGGGGTTTGGTTTAAAGATATTGGATTTGAAATTAGGAATTACATAATTAAATTGGGGAATAAAATTGTGATTGATTGTAATATGAATTTAAACAGGTTTTGTTGGTTCTACTAACAGCTTACGGTTCAGCAGCTTTAGGACAACTTTTCTTCTTCCATGTTGTTCTCATACGCAAGGTCGAATTTACCATTAATTTGTTTATTTTTTATTTCATATAAATATGAAACTATTATAAAATGTTGTAGGGAATGCGAACTTACGATTACATAATGGCAATGAAAGAAGAAAATCAATTAATGGAACAAGAATTTTCAGAAGATGATTCGGATTTGTCTTCTGATGAGAGCATAGAGTTTGATTCACCTCAAAAAACAAGATTCGCGATATGTAGAGAGAGAATACCAGAGGTATGTAAACCAATTTAATTTAATTTAGTTTTTATTACCTAAAATAACAATGTATTTTTACATTTGTACATGTTTAGTTGGTACAATTTTTTTGTCCAAATGACATGATGATGTGGTAGTAACCGAATGACCCGTGATCATGTTGTTGCACTTGATCGCTTTATCAGGTGACCCAAACGAGACACAAAACATCTTTTAATGACCCAGTGGGACAGAAATTTGTTATATTAGACAAATAAAAACACGACAATAAGTAATGATTTTTTCCACTAAAATTTTCAGAAGCAACAAATACTTTCCGTGCGAATCGATAAACCACCAACCAAAAAACACGCAAGTATAAATCCATGGAAGCTAATCACAATGAGTCGTGAAAAAGCCAAATTAGCTGCTGACGAGAACGGTTCATGCAACAAAAAACAATGGTTGAATTAGACAACGATTCACTTAAGCCACTTCCACTAGAGACAAAAAGTGGGCCCTCATTAACAACAACAAACATAAACGAGAAAGAAGTTGTTGGTGTTGGTGTAAAAGGAATGCTTTCGAAGACGGGTTTCTCCATCACCAAAACAGAAATATACAAGTAATTTTGATCTTAAATTGACCGAGGGAGCTTGAAACGTATATTTCAACGTATATACAAGTATGTCTTAAATAATTTTAGAAATGTTCGTTTAATTTTATTGTCCTTTCTTTCCACACCTTAACATTTTACTTCTTTCAATTTGGGAGAAAAAACTATATAGTATATTTTTTATTTTGCATATGACTAAGACTTGGTTGTTAATAGCCAAACCAAGGATGAAACAGTTGATATCTTTGGACCGAAAATTGGGGTTTTCTGACTTTTTCGGATTTGGACATGACCGAACACAACTGAGAATTGGACCGTCGGTTCGGTTTGTCCGCCCGGTTCTAGCCAGTTCAGTTTAAACATCCCCTCATAAAGGTCACTAAATAAACAATCACCAAACCCATTTTTGAAACAGACTTAACAACCCAAAATCCAACCAATCCATTTATTACCCTACACTCTAAAGTCTAATCTTAGATTTTTTAGAAACTTAACTAACCCCATCTTTAGGATTGTGCAAATTGGACTGGTCGGAACCGGTGGACTGGACCAAATCAAGCTATACCGTCTAGCTCTTGGTTTGGAGTTTCATACAAACCGGTTCTCGATCCAGTCCAAAACATCATCTTCCTCGGTCCGGCCAAAACTCTTTTCCCAGTTCTCAATCCAGTTCCGTTCCAACTGGTTTTTGGACTATGGACATGCCTACCCCATCTAAAAATTATGTTGTTTTTTTATATATTTGTATTATAGTCTAACATGTTAATTTGGGCAGAAAAGAAGATATTGACCATTAAAATGTCTGCTTAGACAATGTTTTTTTCGGCATTTCCTTAATTAATTTTACCACAAATACCAGGTCAGAAACTAGGTTGCTCACTCTCAGGCCCAAGTCCATAAAAATAGGCCAAAACTGATTAACCAAAAAACTAACTTATTTGCTACCCACAACCAAATTAACTGGTTTTCAAGTCTACATAACTGAAATTTCAAATTTAGGTTCAGTTCAGGGTCATAAGAGGTTCTAAAAAACATAAAGCATAACATCACCATCAAACCTTAAGAGATAAGAGCCATGATGAACCATCATATTTTTCAAAGCATGCGACAATTTTATATCAGCAAAAGTGTGATAATTGGTTGTTATACTTGTCATAAGCTCTTTATAAACTAAAGACAATTAAATGTGCACTGAAACAGTATCTTTATACAATGATTTCTATCTAATCCAATATACAAAATCATCTTAATGATACACATGAAAGGTTCCATTTTAGTATAGATATCGTTTAATTACCGTGAAAAAACATTTGCAAAAATCAATGTCATACATTAGCCTCAGAGCTGACAGACGATGGTGGGGGTACCGACCCGTTTCCACCATCTTTACGGGTTTTTGGAGGATCCTTCACCATCACGGGTTTAAACTATCAAACAATAGTGAATATATTTAAGATATATAACAATATTTATCGGGTAAAATTAGATAAAATACTAACTCACCTTTTCATTCATCTCAAATTACTCATTGTACTTGGTAAAAATATTAGCAATGGTGACTTTATCAGGTTACCCAATGACTCAAATGGGACAAAAAGTCAACATATAGTTGACTTTATCATGGTTTTTTATTTATAGGGTTTTGATAATGACATCCCTTAGGGCTGTCAATAAGAACGGATAAGAATGAGCAGTCTTGATTCTGATTGGAGGAGGATTTTAAATGTTGCTTAAAATAAGGAGCATAGGTTGACTAATGAAGTTAAGAGGGGGTAAATATGAAAATAAACTTCCTATTATTCGTTCTTAATGACAGCCCTATCAAAACCCTTATATTACCCGAATTTATTAGTTAATAGGGTTATTTACGTAAAATGTCAACATAAGTCTGACTTGCCCATTAAAATAGATGGTTTCGTGTCCCTTTTGGGTCATTTAAAAACTTTTTAAATCAGTTATTTCTATAGAACACTATCATTATGTATAAATCTAATGCTAACATTTTTTACATGATTTATACTTTTTGTAACCACCATTTTGGTGTAAAAAACAACTTTTAATGACTCAAACGGGACACTAAACCTTGTTTTAATGACCAAATAGGACGATAGATACTTTGTACAAAGATTAAACAAGAACAAAATGAGAAATAAGTTGATATTTTAGACAAATAACCTAATTGCACAAAATAGCAACGAACTTTGGTCAAATTCCCAATTCTGGAAACCATCTCTAATTATTTATCAAAATATAAGACTATTATCAATTCCCAATTCTAGAAACCATCTTCTATATTTGATAAACAATGAAAGATGGTTTCTGCAATTGGTTATTTGACCAAAGTTCGTTGCTAATTTGTGGCAAACATAATATTATTTAAGGAAAACATAATATTAACTAACCTGGTATATAGAATATATAACATTTCTTCTTATTTGTGCCATCATTTCAATAAATAGATTATATCCTTCAAGTTTGTACTCAATGAGTGGGTCCCGTTGTGCATATCCACGTAGACCGACTGCTTGTTGTACAAATTTTAGGGCTTGCAAGTGTTCTTTCCATAATCGATCAATATTGCTTAATATTAAAAATCTTTCTGCTTCTTTCATTAATCCTGGTGCTTCTTTTTCCACAATATCCTAAAATAGTAATCATGTCTTCAAAATTTTATATTTTTGCTTCTTTTTATAATATAAATTGTTGCCAAACACCGTTTTCTTCTAGGGTTTTTTTTTTTTCAAAATAATAATGTGTATTTTACATTTGCTTTGATTAGTCATCGTATAATTTTGTGTCCAATTGGGTCATTATATGATGATTCCGTGTCCCGAACAGGTCGTTAAAAGATGTTTTTTTACAAAATAAATGATATAATTTTTACAAATAAATTTTAATTTTGTATATAATGATATTATATAATAAAAACACTTTAAAAAGATTTTAATGACCCAAACATGACACAAAGCCATCTTTTAATAACTTGATTGGGCAAAAAATTGTATAAATAAGTACTTTGTTATTTTAGACCAAAAAAACATTTCTAATAAATTAAAAAATGAAAATATTGATAGAAACATAAAATATGAGATATATAAGAGATATAATAAAGTTACTCTTTTCTGTAAATATGCTTCACGTCCACAAACACGAAGATAATTCCTCAAATCTTCATAAGTTGCACATTTGCTCACAAGTAAATCTGGAGTCAAATCATTCAACAAATAGCAATACCTGCAGTAAATATTAAATGTTAATTTCATAAATATACGATTTACAAAAAGGTGAAAAAAACCAAATATTGAAACTTGAACTTACTGCTGAAGTTTTGCAATAAGTTTTTCAAAATCCCAATTTTCCTTTGGAGCATCAGAACCAATATTTGCCTATTAAAATTGCATAAAAAGTTGTATTATAGATATTTAGCAGTCATATTTTATCATAATCATTGGGTTTTTTTTAAATATCGAATATAGATTATGTTAAAATATAATTAAAAGAAAAACCTGTAATATGTCATCCATTGTGAGTTCAGAATATTCAATAAGTAGAGATTTGAGATCTTGAGATTCTAAAGCTCTCCTTCTTTCTGTATAAACACGGTCTCTTTGACTGTTGAGAACTTCATCATATTCAAATAACTGTTTTCGAATATCAAAAAAGTAATTTTCCACTTTTCTTTGTGCTTCATCTAATGCTTTTGTTAACATTTTTGATTCGATTGGTAGGTCCTCTACTCGAAAAGCTCTCATCATTCCCTATAATTACTTATTTTTTAACCAACCATAAATAAATTATACAGAAAATGTCATAAAATAGCAAAATACTTTGTCCATTTTGGTAATTACAAGTTTTTAGGTTGCCTTAGGTCATTATAGTGCTAAACAATAATACCACATATACCAGATAATGGCGAAAAAAACTTTAATTACCAAAATAAGCTTGCTCAAAATCTTGTAATTACCAAAACAAATAAAAAAATAATTAAATTGCCAAAATAGGCCTAAACTATATTGCGATTCATGACATTTTTTGTAAATTGTAATAATAAAAGGAACATAATAGACAAAGTTTAAACCTGAATTCGATCCCCCCCAAATATGCGAAATATATTATCTTCAAGACTTAGGAAAAAACGGGTACTTCCTGGATCCCCTTGCCTCCCACTTCGTCCACGCAACTGTATATATATTTAAAAATTAAAATATTATTTTCCATATATATATATATACATACATATTTATGTGATGAGAACGTGAAAAACAATATGAAATGTGGAATAAAACACACGAAATGCACATAATTTGAAGAAGAAAAAACAGGATGAAGCTTTTGTAAATATTTCACAATTACAATACCTAATTTTATTAAAATATATGAAAAATTAAAAGTGAAAAAATGGACCTGATTATCAATACGTCTTGATTCGTGTCGTTCTGTCCCAACAACATGAAGTCCTCCAGCTGCAACAACTTTGTTCTTTTCTTCCTCTGTGAAAGCTTTATATTCTTTTGCAATTTGTAAAAAAGAATTACGTAATTTAGCAATTACTTCATCTTGTGTGGGACCCTACACAATATTATTTTTGTTTTATAATTTAATGATTGATAATATGATTTATGAGTTATTGACAGGTGTCACCTTTTCGCAGGCATACGAGAGGCGTTCTTCAGCTTCCAGCTCAGCTAATGACCTCTTACCCCATGAGGTGGCAGCCAGCTGTACTGCTTCTTCAACTACATGTGTAGTTTCTTGAGATAATGCACATGGGAATAAACTTTCACTCACCTGAAAAATATTTAAATGTAAGAAAACATGCGAGTATTCGGTAGTTTGATAAAAAATAATGTCATCCAGATCAGGGGAGTTGGGTGGGTTCATGTGGAAATGGGTCATTTTTAATACGGGTCGTATCAGGATCACTTTTTTCTCCATTTTTTTTATAAAAAAAATGCCAAGAAAGGTGACCAAAGATCTCAAATTTGACAATACGGGGGTATGAGTAATTTTCTCTGTCATCAAAAGGAGTGAAAGTTCACTCCAAAATTTGAATTTTCACTCCTTTTAACTGTATTTGACCCGTTTGAGATAAAGAAAAAACAACCCAAATCAACCCATTCATAAAATTAATGGGTTGAAATTCCCACAGGTATAGTATGTAATACAATTAGAGACACAAACCTTCCATGTCTTCTTTGGAGGAGGTTTTTTCACAGAAACAAAAACTCCCTCACCAGGCTTAACAACGCTGCAGCATTTATTTTATATAATTAAAGTGTTAATATATACTACTTTACAAAATAGTAAATAAATAAATAATGGAGTAGTGTATAAGGAAGCCACCCAAGTATATATCCAGTTTTTTTTTATATTAAACCGACAAAAAACATAGTGGACGAGAAAAATAACCTTAAATTTCTTAAAAAGTATTTTGGGCCATATGTCATTATTATTTTTTACATTTTTAACGCTATAATTACTGAATTAGGCCAGCTAAAAACTCATAATTACCAAAATGGACCTTAAAACTTATAACTAACAAAATGTACTACCGTCTAAAATATATTATTATTTTATGACATTTTCCCTAATAAATAAATTAATACAGTATTTAGGTTTTCGTAAAATATCATGATTTTATAGATTAATTATATAAAAATACCTTGGCATGAGTACCTCGCGTAGCTTCAATCTAGCCATAAATTCTGCATTACCACCAAGAATTATATCTGTTCCTCTGCCTGCCATATTTGTAGCAATAGTAACTGCCCCTAACCGACCACTTTGTGCAACAATCTCAGCTTCTCTCTCCACATTTTCTGGTTTTGCATTTAAAACCTGAATATGAATAAATATAATTCAAATATGAGTGTTTTTTCTTCTCGAGGATTATACAAAGTTGAGGTTATTTTCATGGCAAATTGCGTAAAAAGATAACCAATTTAGGTCTTATATTTGTGTCGGGTAATAACTAATAACCATCTTTGTTTCCACCCGTAAAAAGGTAACCAACTTTCAAAAAATTTGATAAAAACCTATTAACTTAAAAAAGGGGTAAATTACAGAATTTGACCAAAATACCCTAATTTTTAATTTATCAAGATTTTTTAATTAATTTTAATTTTCTAATTATTTTTTAATGGGTTTTGATAATGACAACCCTTAGGGCTGTCAATAAGAATGAATATTCTGTTTCTTGTCCCATTTTTTCTCAATAACAAGTTTAGATTGTTAACTAGTATCCGTAAATAGAGGGAAAATAAGCTGACTCATGGAGACAAATATGGATAATACATGGAATCTAATTAGTTTTTATTTTTTTAAATCAAAGTTTTTATTCTTATTGACAGCCCTAACGGTTGTCATTATCAAAACCCTTTTTTAGTTACCCCAAAATACAAAAGTAGCAGAATCATTTAAATGGTGGTCCGTTTTGTTAGTTTTATTTTTTATGGTCTGTTTTGTTAATTACAAGTTCTTATCTGAGCTAATTTGGCAATTCGGGTTTTTTTTTCCACATATGGTAATTATAAGAAGTTTTTGTTGGCGCTATGTGGTTATTATTTTATACGTTTTTAAACACTCAAATTACCGAAATAGACCGGCTAAAAAGTTATAATAACCAATACTGGCCTTACAAACTTAAATTTAGCAAAACAAACCATCAGCTAAAGTAAATTGCTATTTTATGAGTTATGACATTCACCCAAAAAATTATACTTCCGGTCATTGAATATTGTTTTGGGTTAAAAAAAAATACTTGTAAGTAACTTTAATCATGTTAAGTTACAAGATCAACCTAAACAAACACTTTATGAAACTTTTAAGCCTTTTTGTGAGTGCAAATAAAGTATTACCAAAACAATTCATGACCTTTTAATGCAATTTACCTATGGTCCTTTACTTAAAAAAATTACATTGCTAGGCCTTTTTTTGGAACCTTTTGCAGTTATAGTCCTTCAGCCTAACCTCCGTCAAATTTTGTTATAAAATTACACTAGTAGTTCTTTTAAATTACATTAGTAGTCCTTTTTTGTTATATTTAATGGATGTTAGGCTAAAGGCGTCTAGTGCAAAAGGTTATCAAGAAAAGGACTACTCGTGTAATTTTTCAAAGTAAAGGACCATATGTGAAATCCAGAGTAAACTTTAGGGACCATCCTTGTAATTTACTCCTAAGTAATTTAAATTAAATACTACAAATTATCACCTCATGAGGTATTCCAGATTCACGGAGTTGCTTTGACAATAAATCACTTTGCTCAACACTAGTTGTACCCACAAGTACAGGTCGCCCCGTTTTATTCATTCTAGAAATTTCCACAACAACTGCTTGCCATTTTCCTGTAGTTGCCCTAAACACCACATCTGAATCATCCTGCGGTTACCAAATCATTCATTTTTTTAATAATTATTTTTCAAAAATAAAAAAGAATATGTGGAATATTTTATTATTATTAAACCTTTCGTATCATAGGTTTGTTTGTCGGGACAATTGTAACTTTGAGCTTGTAAATACTTTCAAATTCAGAACTCTCGGTTGCAGCAGTACCAGTCATGCCACAAAGTTTTGGAAACTGTGGAAGATTATATTGAAAAATTAATGAGTTGCAACAAGTATAATAAGTAAGATGTAATTTTGATAAATAATATGCTAAAAAAGAATCGTTTTGTAATCATTATTATACATCAAATATTTATATTTATAAAAACTTCTAAACAACTTTCTTAAAAAATAATCGATTATTATTGTACTAATATTCTTTTTGGTATCATAATTATGTATCAAATATTTATATTTTTAGTGCATTAGTACATACAACCTCCTAAACCACTTTATTCAAAAGAAATTGATTATAATTGTAATAATATTGTTTTTGCAATCATATTTGCGCACTAATTATTTAAGATAAATTTAAAAGATAGACAAAAAAGGTGCTTTTGGGTCGACCCAACCAGACCAATTTCAACATGAACCCTTTTTGGCTCGTTACCCAATTTAAAGATCACAAATTTCCACCTCTAATATTAAAATTTCCAACCAATTAAAGACAAAAAGTTGCAAAAAAACCTGAAGAAAGAAGTTTTGGTAACTAATTGAGGCAAGAGTCACAGTCTCATTTTGAATGGGAAGACTTTCTTTGGCTTCAACTGCCTGATGAAGACCATCACTCCAACGCCTACCCTGTAATCCCATGAAAATTAAAAATTAAAAAGTTATATAAAATCAATTTGGATTTCCCTTGAAAAACTTGCAAAATATACTTTATTTTTTGGCAAAATTTCAAAGTTCATATACTTAAAAAATATATTGCATAAATCGTCTGTGTGGTTTGTAGTATGTTATAGATTTTGTCCTTCAACTTTTTTTGTAAGACAAGTAGTACCTAATTTTGAAATTTGTAACATCAATGGTCCCTGGTTTTGAAACTTATAACATCAACAGTCCCTAAAAACTCAACGGATTTATTTTTTATTTTTTATTTTTTACTTTAGGAAATGTTGTGTTACAAGTTTCAAAATTAGGGACTATCCATGTAATTTTTAAAGTCAATGGACGAAAACCAAAATTTCATACAAAGTTACAAACCATAGGAAGATTTATGTAAATTACTGTAGATTTAATTAATTACCTGCATAACTCTACCACTAAATTCGTCCACTATTAAAACCTCTTTACCACGAATAATATAATTCACATCTCTAAGAAAAAGCTCTTTAGCTTTTATTGCATTTATTAGAAATGAGGCCCACTGTTCTCGAGGATCATATAAATCTTCTACTTCTAGAATTTCTTCAGCATCTGCATAACCTTGTTCTGTAAGTAAAACATTTTTTTGCTTCTCGTCCACCTGCAATTTATTTATTAATTAATTTAATATTCAGATAAGGATAACATAAAGCTTTTTTTTTTGTGGCTAAAATAACAATGTGCCTTTACATTTGTCCATATTTAGTCATTGTATAGATAGACTATTGTCCAGTTGGGTCTTTAAAAGATAGTTTTGTGTCCCAATGGGATCAATAAAATGTGTTCTTTACCAAAACAATTATTTAAAAAAAAATGATAGATTTATATATAATGAAAACTATTGTATAAAAATAATTCATATAAAAGTTTTTAATGATCCAATTGGGACCAAAAACTATCTTTTAATGACCTAATTGGACAAAATTTCAATGACTAACAATGACAAATGTAGAAGCACGTTGCTATTTTAGACAAAAGAAATATTAAAAAATTTAAAAGAAAGAAGTATTTGAAACAGTATTACTTTCTTACCGTATAATGAATATCTCTTTCAAAAGCAGCAGCTATTTTAGCAGCTTTATAATATCGTTCACTTGGTTTCTCAGCGGGCCCAGATATAATAAGAGGAGTTCTTGCTTCATCAATTAAAATTGAATCAACTTCATCGATCACACAATAATTAAAACCTCTTATTACAAGCTCATCAACACTCTGTAAACAAAAATATTATTATTATTATTATTATAAGTTTTAAAATGGATTAAAATAATTTCTGAAAATATATTTGTATAACACTGAAGTATGGATATCATAAAAATAACTTTCCATTGCAAGATTGTCTCTTAGGTAATCAAAACCAAGCTCACTATTGGTGACATATGTGATATCGCATAGGTAATTCTGCCTTCTTTCTTCACTTGTCATATTTTCTGAAAAAATAACTCATTTTTAGACTAATATATCCGATTTGCAAATCATATATCTACAATATACCAATTTCAGTTAGTGCAAAACATAACGACTATTTTATGTAGTGGACTATAAGAATTAGCTTTTGATGTAACAAACTTTCAGAAGTTACCTTATGCCTTTTGATGTAATTTGGTTACATGAAATGTTAACTTTCAGAAGTTACCAATTTTGAATGTGTGTAAGAATTTTATTTTTTTGCCTAATATTTCCCTAAATGTAAAAATTTATATTTATGTTACCTTTTAATAAGCGAGAAAATTAAAGAAATCCTACATCGTCAAAATTGATACATTATATTGCATTTTTCGGTAATTTTCCCTTAAAATAATAATAATTTTATAAAAAAAAAAAAGTAAGACATACGTTGGATTAGGCCAACCGTGAGTCCAAGAAAACGAGCAACTTGACCAACCCATTCACAATCCCTTCTTGCAAGGTAATCGTTAACTGTAACAATATGAACTCCTTTACCACTTAATGCATTTAAATAAGCTGGTAAAATGGCCACCAGTGTTTTTCCTTCTCCAGTCCTCATTTCAGCTATTTCTCCTTTATGAAGTACCATGCCACCTAAATATTAAAAAAGAAAAAAAAAATCAAAAGTTTTTATCACTTGCATGAATGTAGCCAACTTTTGTGGGCCAAATTAGTCATTACATCAAATAGTAACATAATTAACCTTAATCAAGATACAGAGAAGTGGTTTCAGCATCATAAATGCAGCTAACTTTTGTGGGACAAATTGTTCATTATTTAGAAGATATAACATTTTTTATTGACTTAATTGTGAGTTTACTACAATTACCTTTATATTACACTAAATAGTAACATAATTAACCTTAATCTAGATACATAGATGGTTACAGGTATCAATAATGTCATATCTTCTATATAATATGATGCTAAATGTAGTTTGATTTGTCATATTATCATATCCAAAAGCAGATCATATTATGTTTTAGGTGTTCAGAAAACAGTTATGCAACCTCATTTCTCAATCTCATTTCAAGTCTGATAATTTAGCAAATTCAATTCAACACAAGGAATCATGATTCATGTATTTTACCTATTAGTTGAACATCAAAAGGACGAAGACCTAGAACCCTTTTTGAAGCTTCTCTCACTATAGCAAATGCCTCCTGCAAGATATATATGAAAAATGATAATTAATAGATCAAACAACACTTGTAACATCTAAACAAATGAGATATATACTTACAGGTAAAAGAGAATCTAACGATTGAGGTGATTGACGAGCTCGTTGCTTCAATTGAGTAGTCCGATCCCTTAATTCAGAATCCGATATCGAAATCAGTTCCGATTCAAGCGAATTGATGAGAGCAACGGTGGCAGAGTATTGCTGTCTGGTGGACTCGCCGGTGTCGGCACCGCCTTTGAATATTCCGCCCAATAAACCGCCTAACGACGCTGCCGGAACTGTTACATTTTTCCGATCCCTTTGAAAGTGATTACCGTTAGAATGATAGTATCGGTGTCTATTACTGTTGCCGGTGCTGCTACTAGTGCATTCTCGTAATAGTAGAAGATTTCGAGTGAAATTAGGGTTGAGAAAATGATGAAAATTAGGGAATTTGGGACTGAAGATTGGAGAAGAAGAAGAGGTGAAATTGTTGTGGTGTGACAGAGATGAAAGCGCCATTGCAGTAATTAAGAATTGGTGGTGCTAGTGTTGTGTATTTGCGATTGAGTGCTCCATGAAAGAACACCTGCAACTCGTTTGTTGTTTGAAGAAGAAGATGATGAATGGAGAAATGAAACTGCTTTGGATAAGGTGTCAACTTGGGTAAATAATTGGCGGAAATTTTCGTTCCAAAACAAAATATATAGTAAACTAGCTTCAAAGCCCGTCCACGGGCGGGCATGCTTCGAGAGATGTAGGAAAATAACGAAATATTGATACTGTTTTAATAACATACCAATACATAATTGTAATAATGATCGAGAAATGATTTTTGATTGTACTGTTTATTTTGCATCTAAATACAAGTTAAGATGTGGTTATATAGACAAGTGAAACCAATGGTACAAAATGGGTAAATATGAAACTTTGGGAGCACCACTACATGTTCAAGGAGGAAGTGCAGCACGAAGGGCATCACAGCAAGTCCCCACCCAATGACCTTTAATCACCAAAAGAAAGATGATGTCATGAAAAAAATATTACAATAATAAAATTCATATGATTTGTGTTTTTAATAAAAAATGATACCATTATTCTGTGTATATAAAAAAATCATGTAAGAGACAAGTAATGTTGTCAGGTCAACCCAAATGTAGAAAGTACTTGTTTCGACCCGTTTGATAGAGGGCTTCTAGGATTCTAGCTCAAAATTATATTCAATGCTTACCTGAAAAAAAAATCCAAAGGAAAAAGGTTAGAAACAAAGGTAGCATAATCTATTTTATGAATTTATATTTAAACGGATCACTTTGGAGTGTATTTTATTGATAACTGGTCAAACGGGTTAAAAAGGAAAAAAATTATAGTTTTATAATCTTAATTTTTTCAGCAAATATATGTAATTTTACCAAGAAATAGGTGATCGGATTTTCACCAAGAACTAAAAAACATAACATGTAATCATAATCTCTAACCATAAGGTCAAAAAAAGAGAAGACTGTTCTACACTGATCTAAATTGTAACTAAACATGTACATCAAGTCTTGATTTTTACCATTTGAACTCAGAATTATTTTCATATCAGGAAATTAAAGCATACATATGTTTACTTAACATCATACCTTTAAAATTAGGCAAAAAAACGATAATTTAGAAACCAAAACCATTTAACATAACCTAAATTAAAATTTCCCAATTGATCATTAACTAAAAAATTAGACCGAAAATGTAAGAAATGGATTTGGAGTCAAAGGATGCCTAATGGTTAGTAAAATTTAAATTGTGATTCAGAAAGAAAGGGGGATTTTTATGGATACAAACCTTGATATTTCGACACTGTAATACATATTTGATTTGCAAAGAATCATATAATTAGGTTAGTTCAAAACCTCTTGAACACCTGCAAGCATAAAAGCAGATACGGATATAGATTTACACACAATTGCAGCCTTAATTGAACATGGATGATAAATGGGTAGAAAGTTACCAGTTTGGACATAGAGATGACAAAAGTCTTACATTTGCAGCCCTAATCGATTGCAACATTAGCAGACAAGGAGCCTTATGGACAAAGTGGATTGGGTAATATCAACCCATGACCCATCAACCCAATTGTCACACACCTACCATATATATCTACTTCAATGTATATTATAGTGTTCAGCTCTAGCACTCTATTTTCGAACCATTAAAATGACAAAATCCATAAATGTAAGTACTTCACAGGGGTTAAAATTGTGTTATAAACAAATATTTTTTTTTAAAAAAATAAATATTTAAGACCTACCAAAAAGACGATTTTCAAGACTACCGAGTGGCAAGTACTCATGAACCAAAACTCTTGATTCCCTTGAAGCCCATTAGGTTAAGTTGCTTTACAGCAACAACCTATTAATCCCAACATTCTGATAATTTAGTATCACAATAAATAACATTAGTATAATATAATATGGCAAAAGAATAAAACAGAATAATATAAAACTTACTTTCCTAGATTCTAAGTTCTAACCGACCCTTGTAAACACTTCCAAATCCACATCAAATTAGCATCTTTAAAATTCCGTGTTTCAACAGCAAGCTCACGAAACGTAAAACTATGTGCCACATTAGCTCTCTGACTACTAAATCTTTTCCCATTCACAGAATCTGTCACTAAACACAAATTATTATTACTATTAAAGGTGTTACATAAATATATGTATCTATATCTATATCTATATACTATAATAACCTTACCAGTAGCATCATTGCATGTATTCCCCCTTCTATCAACCGTAAGAAATCAAATTTTAAGCACAATGAATATGAATATATAATCCAGAGTCATATTTCTAACCTGCAAATTCATTGGATGCTATATCACCATCGAAATTTTCAACATCTTTAGTGCAATAACTAAAGCACGAAAAAAACCTCATCTAAAAATGACGGTTTTCGCACAGGTTCACACAGAGACGTTTTAAAATCAATTCAAAATTAAGTATAACAAATCAACAGGATTACACACTGTATCAAACAAAAACCCTAATTGAGCAGACAAGTACTAACCTTTAGCAGCGAAAAATGCTTGGAATGCATGGATCCGTCACAAATGCTTAGAATTTAGCAGCGAAGAATGGAACACAAACTTTGAATCTGTTGACGTATCGGACCCGTCGTAATAAATTGTTGAAGAACAAATAACAAAAGAATTTGAACCGAGTATCATAGTCGAGATGCAAGAGAAGTTAAGGTGTTCAGGGATTTTGCCATAGAAATCGTGAAATAAAGGGAGGAGAGTGATTATTGATCAAAGAAACCTTAGAAATAGGCGAGATGAGCTGGTGTTCAGGGAATTGGCTTAGTAATTCATTGACTAATGACGTGGCATATTGGACCAATGATAGAGCTCCAAACTGATGAGTTGGCATGCAAAACTAATAGCACAAATTGACTTAACTTACTGGAATTCAGTCAAATTGTCACAAAACTTTGGCAAGAGTATACCAAATGAAGCACATGCTGGAGAAACCTACAATAAAGTCAATGTTGGTCCTGCAAATGAGTAAATTAAAGAACAAATTTCAAATTTGCCTTCAAACTTACAAAAAGATGGAATCTTGAATATGAATTTAATCAAATAAATGTACCATTAGATGATCTTGCAGCACAAGATAGGTAGCACATGTTACTGTACATTTAATTTGTACTTCATTTACTAATAAAGCTCTCGATATTTGTTGATACTGCAAGACCAACAGTATCAACTTCAAATTCGGTTAGATTTTCCACATACATACGCTTCTTAACTGAAAAATTATAAAAATTAGCACAAAAATAGCATTATATTGTTAGGTCCGTCAAATATGGGTCAAACTTACTTGTAAATATGCTTAATGGCTTTAACTAACTTTTAACATATTCTTAATGGCTGCAAACAAACCATGAATAATTTTAAACTAAGACAAGTTATTACTGTTGTATTTATACCCTGTAACAATTGTTAGTATAATCAAATAATTAGAATGAACAAAAAGAAACCTGAAAGTTGACGGGAAGAACAGAAAACCGCACGGAATGAATTCCTGTCCTTTAAGGTTTATACGAGCCGTATGCTGTTAGCCTTCAACGTATCACCCAGGATTTGATGCAGTATGAACGGTGTGTCCCGACAGCAAAAGAACCACCGTGTAACACAAAGTGATTACTCGGAAAAAAAACGAAGGAAGAACGAGCACTTCGAGAGCAGAGAGTTTTGCGAGCTGTGTATGTTTTTTCGTGTGTTCAACAACACTGCATTAGCTTCCATTTTATAGGCTCCACAAACGTAACGGTAATCCATCATTAGGCTAATGAATTCGGGTGTAATGGTCTTGACTACACAGATCATAACCGAATATGTATTAAACCAGATGGAATAGAAACGTTTGAAATAGTCAAAAAACGGACAGGGAATTAACTACGGTTTTAATCCCCAAAACGCTCACAACAGTTGGCTAGTCAAAAATAAAAGCTCCTCAGCTCCCAGCGACCGATGCGTCGTGCGAAGTGCAAAGTGCGCCTAAATCGCGCCATTTCGCGTCATCGGTCTCGGCTCGGCGCGCGTGTGGGTCTAGCCCTTAATCCTCCACTAAAGCCTTTTGGAAGCTTAAAGAATTAATTGCCTTATAAACTCATTTAAGTTTCTTCCTCCCACCTATGTGGGATAGAGTATAAATTGCCAACTTGCAATATCTCTATATTTCCTACAATCCCCCACCAAGTTGGAAATTTTCCTTTCATTCAGAGACAGATGCTGTCACTTAGGTGTCACGAAGATTAAACCTAAGTTTATGAGAGCAAACAAGAAGAGATTGATTCAATGGTATCCTAATAGGTTTAAACCAAGAACCTTAATAACCTCCCCGGTTTACCCCCACACAACATATGCCGTCTTTGTGTTCTCCCTGAGCACTAATATGGCCATGTGCTAAAATCCTTTTCATGACCCTTTAGAAGACGAACCAACAGTCTTCATTTGAGGCGGCACCACCTCTAGATCATATAGGAAAAATTTTACAACATCTTCGTTGCTTAGATGTCTCCAAAATTTTGTTAAGAGTATTAACTCATCCTCGTTCTCGGCAACGACGTACTATCCTACCTCACATGGATCTATCTTGATTGATAGTACCTTCTATCGTTAGTAACTTCGTTGTTACCCATTAAACTTGAAAATAGGAGTACTAAGTTCAAGTTGAGTTTCCATTACTAACGATTCTAGTTTGGTTTTAGACCCATGAATCTCGAGGTAGATGTTACCAAATCTCTCGTCAGAGGTTTGGTAAACGGATCTGCCAAGTTCTTCGATGTCTTGACATAAACAACTTTGATGGTACCACTTTCAATTAGTTGTCTCACAGAATGATGACGAAGACCTACGTGTCTCGTCTTCCCATTATATACAGAATTATATACTTTAGACAGTGTGGTCTCACTGTCACAGTACATGGGAATTGATGGCATTGGAGTATCCCACAAACGAATATCCAAGAGTAGATCTCTAATCCACTCTGCCTCTTTTCCTGCAGCGGCTAAAGCAATAAGCTCAGCTTCCATCGTTGAGTGAGCTATACATGACTGTTTCTTGCTCGCCCAAGAAATAGCCCCACCAGCTAGTGTATAAATCCATCCACTTGTGTATTTGGAATCACTCCTGTTATCAATCCAGCTGGCATCTGAATACCCTTCTAGTATGCTAGACTTTGACGTGTAAGTCAACTCAAGATTACTAGTCCTTTTCAGGTATCCTAGTACTCTTCCTACTGCCTTCCAGTGCTCTGTACCGGGGTTGACAGTATATTGACTTAGTTTGCTTACTGCAAAAGCAATGTCAGGTCTAGTGCAATGTGTAGCATACATCATGCTTCCAATTGCACTAGCATATTCTAGTTGAGCCACTGCTCTACCAGAGTTCACTTCAAGTTTTACACAAGAATCAAAAGGAGTGTTAAATTCCTTAAAATTCAAGTGTTGAAACTTTGTCAAAATTTTCTCTATGTAATGAGATTGACTTAGAGAAATTTGACTATCTGTCCTTTTAACCTTAATACCAAGAATGGTATCTACTTCCCCTAAATCTTTCATCTTAAAGTTCGAGGATAGGTATTTCTTTGTATCAAGAATACCTTTCAGGTGAGTGCCAATGATCAACATATCATCAACATAAAGACAGATAACTACGGTGTATTCAGGTGTGCATTTAGTGTAGATACATCTATCAACACTATTATGCTTAAAACCGAATGCAGATACAGTGGTGTCAAATCTCTCATGCCACTGCTTTGGAGCTTGCTTCAATCCGTACAGTGATTTAATAAGTCTACACACTTTGTTTTCCTGTCCGGATACTATGAAACCTTCAGGTTGCTCCAAGTATATCTCCTCCTTGAGATATCCATTTAGAAAGGCTGTCTTCACATCCATTTGATGAATGTACAATCCTTTCAATGCTGAGATTGCTATTAGAGTTCTAATTGAACTAATTCTAGCAACCGGTGCATATGTATCGAAATAATCAATACCTTCTCTTTGCCTATAACCTTTAGCGACTAATCTCGCTTTATAGGAAGATATTGATCCATCTGGATGATACTTCCTCTTGAAGATCCATTTAGAACCTATGGGTCTCTTTCCCTTGGGAAGATCAGCTAACTCCCAAGTTCCATTTCCCATAATTGAATCCATTTCATCATTAATAGCATCCTTCCAGAAAGGAGCATCTCTCGATGTCACGGCTTCAGTAAAAGTCTTAGGATCATCTTCTAAATTAATTGCTAAAATGACCTCTCTCGTCACTTTAGATTGAGATCCTTCAACCAAGTATGATAGAAAGTCTTCTCCAAAATTCTTTTCCTTTCTCACCCTTGTACTTCTCCTTGGTTCTTCTACAACAGAAGAAGGTGCTTCTTCTATATTAGAAGAAGGTGTTATAATATCTCGAGAAGTACTTGGTGCTGGAACAGGATTAAAGATCGAATTTGAGTTTTCATCATCTTCTATTAGCTTATCCTCGAAGAACTCCACATCTCTGGATTCTACGACGACACCTGATTCTTTATCCAACAATCGGTATGCCTTGCTATTCTGAGCATATCCAATGAATATACTTTTCATAGCTCGAGCTCCCAACTTGGATCGTTTAGGATCAGGTGTACGATAATAAGCTAAACACCCCCACACTCTTAGATGATCTAAGTTAGGTTTTCTACCTTTCCATAACTCATAGGGACTAGAGGGAATCACACGACTAGTGATTCTGTTGTGCACATAACATGCAGTCAACAATGCTTCCCCCCACAGATTGTGTGGCAAACCCGAATGATTCAACATACAATTGACCATCTCAACAAGGGTTCTATTCTTTCTTTCAGCCAAACCATTCTGTTGGGGAGTATATGGTGATGTTCTTTCATGCTTGATACCATTCTCTTCACAGAATGTATCAAACTCATGATTAAAGTATTCTCCGCCTCTATCCGAGCGAAGAATCTTTATATGTTTCTCATGTTGATTTTCAACCTCGGCCTTATATAGTTTAAATGCATTAAAAGCTTCGTCTTTTGTATGCAATAAGTAAACATATAAGTAACGGCTCGAGTCATCACAAAATGTTATAAAATATCTCTTTCCTCCACGAGTGAGTATACCATTCAGTTCACAAATATCCGAATGTATTAATTCTAGTAATGTTGTATTTCTCTTAACTTTTGGAAAAGATTTCTTTATAAACTTTGATTTTACACAAGTTTCACATTTGTCAAAATCTTTATTATTTAATTTTAACAAGCCTTTAGTTTGCATTTTTTCAATATTTTTAATATTAGTGTGAGCTAAACGTTTATGCCATAAAGAAATTGAACAAGCAATATAATCAGAAAACATTATTTCATTAAGTTCATAACCAACAACATTACTAGTGGTACCGTCACTATCACTTGCGGTACCATCACTTTCACTCTCAGAAAATTCAACATTCAAAACAGAATCACCATAATGGTGACTACTACCCACATCCCCCTCAAACAATTGAAGCCGATACATACCACGCGTATTAACGGCTTGTCCCACATACACCCCATCTTTATAAAACAAGGTCCTACCACCCTCAATCACCAACTTGAAACCATTATCATCAAACTTGGACGCCGACACAAGTCCTTTTGACACTCCCGGCACATGCAACACATCACGAAGGGTGACCATACTCCCATTACGGAAAGTTAGCAACACCGTGCCAATACCTTGAACACGCACCCTGTGACCATCAGCACACGCCACCACCATTCCTTCACGAACCGGGCCATAAGTTTGGAAGCTGCTACGATTCCCACAAACATGAATCGTAGCTCCAGAATCAAGAAACCATCCACGAGCTGCTATCACACGAGTCAATGTGGAAATCATGTTTGATTCCCCAAGATCCACATTGGCAATCAAGTGAGTTAGATCCGCAACAGCATTTGCGGATCCACCAACGGGCCCCGATTTCCGTAGTGGACATTCTCGTGCATAATGCCCTGTTTCTCCACAAACATGGCACTTTCCTGTTTTCTTGGATTGATTGTTTTGATGATGATTATTAGGCCTCTTGAACTCCTTCTTTTTAGGTCCCATGTTCTTGTTCATTTTGAACACTTTCTTGCCTTTGTTACCAGAACCCGAACCAGATGCAGAACCATGACCCCCACCTGACACGTGGTGAACACTCATTCCGACTTTACCCCTTTTGTCCCTGTTGCGAGTTTCCTCCTCAATACGGAGGTGTTTCAACAGGACATCCAAGGAGTAGTCCTCGGATTTGTGCATCATTCTTTTGGAAAAGTCTTTCCAAGAAGGTGGTAACTTGCAAATGATTGCTCCAACCTGAAAAAGCTCGGGAAGATTAATAGATAGAGAATTCAACTTATTCACTATCACCTGGAGTTCATGCACTTGCTCCATAATCGGCTTATCATCCACCATTTGAAACTCGAAATATTTAGACACAAGATACTTGTTGGTACCTTCTTCATGTGCCTTGTACTTGAGTTCAATAGCTTTCCACAACTCTATAGGATTTGTAATAGGAGCATACAAATCATAGAGACGGTCGGATAAGGAGTTCTTGATGTGTCCCAAGCATAGATGTTCGGACTCTCTACGCAGAGCCCTTTGCTTATCAAGATCAGCAATTGCTTGCACATCAGGGGCATCTCCCTCAGCAGGGACTGGATTAGCGGGAATTGGGGGCAATTCAGGATCCAACACAAAGCTTAGTTTAAGCACAGCTAGCATAAACAAAACTTTGTCAGCCCAACGAGTGTAGTTCTGGCCATCAAAACGATCAAGCTTGATGAATTCTTGATTCATCAAACGGAAGTTGGTGGAAGAGATTTCAGTGTCCATTTTTCTTTTCTGAAAGTTGATTAAAAATTAGTAACAGAATATAAAACAAACAGAAGTTATAAACCTTAAAGATTGTTGTATTTATACCCTGTAACAATTGTTAGTATAATCAAATAATTAGAATGAACAAAAAGAAACCTGAAAGTTGACGGGAAGAACAGAAAACCGCACGGAATGAATTCCTGTCCTTTAAGGTTTATACGAGCCGTATGCTGTTAGCCTTCAACGTATCACCCAGGATTTGATGCAGTATGAACGGTGTGTCCCGACAGCAAAAGAACCACCGTGTAACACAAAGTGATTACTCGGAAAAAAAACGAAGGAAGAACGAGCACTTCGAGAGCATAGAGTTTTGCGAGCTATGTATGTTTTTTCGTGTGTTCAACAACACTGCATTAGCTTCCATTTTATAGGCTCCACAAACGTAACGGTAATCCATCATTAGGCTAATGAATTCGGGTGTAATGGTCTTGACTACACAGATCATAACCGAATATGTATTAAACCAGATGGAATATAAACGTTTGAAATAGTCAAAAAACGGACAGGGAATTAACTACGGTTTTAATCCCCAAAACGCTCACAACAGTTGGCTAGTCAAAAATAAAAGCTCCTCAGCTCCCAGCGACCGATGCGTCGTGCGAAGTGCAAAGTGCGCCTAAATCGCGCCATTTCGCGTCATCGGTCTCGGCTCGGCGCGCGTGTGGGTCTAGCCCTTAATCCTCCACTAAAGCCTTTTGGAAGCTTAAAGAATTAATTGCCTTATAAACTCATTTAAGTTTCTTCCTCCCACCTATGTGGGATAGAGTATAAATTGCCAACTTGCAATATCTCTATATTTCCTACAATTACTACATTCATTTCATAACTATGCTTACGTTAAAAAATTGGTGATTTTAGTAAGGTCGAAATCAAGTTCATAAAATTTACCAGATACTTGTAGCAATCGATTCGCCACCTTATACAATTGCTTCTCATTTGTACAAATGCTCATGATATTACAAAAAAAGGGCTCCTTATATTACAAAAAAAAATGTGTAAGATTAGTACAATATTACACCAAAGAAACTTGTAAATGACATCAGTGCAAATGGTATATGGAAGAATACTGCTGGTAAAATTTTATTGGCAAATCGGGTTATTTATACGTAACATGTTCCGTAACTGAAATAATAGCCAATTCCCAATTACTTAAACCAACAGTAAAAAATATAGCCTTACCATTTCAAATTGTTTAGTTTGATGATTGGCTTGATGCTACATTCATTTTCTAATCCACATTTTTTTATTTCACAGGTAATTTCCATAAACACAAGCAATTTCCATGAGCACAACTTTTGATTCTAGCACACAGTTGTAACAGATCAAGATTAAGATTAAAAAACTGAACCATTACCTCCTTGAATTATCAAATTAAATTAAATTCACTTTAGTAAAAAACTGTCAACAAATTACGGATGTCAAAAGCGATGATCTGGAACATTTAGAGCAAAATCACAGCTCCATAAGCTAAAATTACAATTTCAAAGGTGAAATCAATACAGATTGAAACAAAAAACTTACCTAAATATGATTAGTGATTGTCGGATGTCGATTGATTCTTCTGAAATGGAGAGGGGAAAATACAGAAATGGGAGCAGAGTGGCAGAAGATGGTTGTGCTGGTGGCGGCAGCGGCGGTGGCGGGGTTATGGAAGAAGAGCTTTGGGTTGTGGGAGAAAAGGAGAGAGTCGTCGTTGAAGGTTTGGTCGGATGTCGATTTGATTCTTCGGGGATGGAGATGGAAAGCAGAGTGGCGTAAGATGGATGCGCTAGTGGAGGGGTTATCGAAGAAGAGTGATGGGTTGTGGGATAAGAGGAGAGGTAGAGAGAGAAGACTGTAATGGTGCTAGGGTTTAGCATAATGTCGATTGAAGCACGGAGTAGAGGGAGTAGAAGGAGAGATATGGGATGCCACGTGGACGAATGAGGGAATTACACGTGGCATTATGGACCAATGAAAATGGTTGAAAGTGATTAGTTGGCAAAATAAAATCATACGTAGCCTCATATATAGGTTAAGATTATATGGATGGTTATGTGGGTTATCAAAAATTTTGGATTAAACATAGCAATTTAATTAAAAAATGTTGGCTTATGGTTGACTTCATTGACCTCCTAGCTCCATGTAGACAAATGTTTGACTGCCTTTTGACATTTCCATCAAAGAGCATGCGGTATGGTAACGAGGGGTGGGGCTCGCCGTCCTCGCCACCACACCGTTCGTTACGTGAGCGGGCTGGTTCGAGGGAGCTTCGACGAAGCCAGCGGACGAATGGGGAGGCCCCACGTGGACTAGCCGTTGGCAACGGCTAGGTTTGACGAAAATTAATTTTATTTAATTTTTTTTATTATTTTTTTTTAAATAAAACCTATTATAAATAACTCCTTTAACCATAACTTTTTTTCACACCATCTTCTACACACTCTCTATAATTTCTTACACTTACACTCTCAATAACTCACAAAAATGTCTCAACCCCCACATCCCGATTGGATGAATGGTATTCTTGGATGGGGAAGTTCCGGCTCGCCGACGTCCAATCCGTCAACACCTTCGTCCCAACAATCGGTATCGTCCACCCAAATGCCGACTTATTCCCAAGAGCAATATAATCAATTTATGCTTCAACAACAATTTCAAAACCTTCAACAACCACCCCCCCCCCCCCCCTCAAATGTGGTCACAACCACAATGGTCACAACCACAATGGTCACAACCACAATCATCACAACCACAGCCATCACAACCTCAAGACTCGACGACCGCTGAAAAGGCGAGAAGAAAGGGGAAAAAAGTTGCAACCATCTTAAGTCGGACGATCATGCGGTGGGACCAAGCACAAGAAGTGTTATTGGCCGAGTGTTGGGTTAGCGTTTCCGAGGATGCCGAAAAGGGCGCCGACCAATCCGATGATTGTTTTTGGAACAAAATCCTTATTGAGTTCAACAAGGATGTTGATACGCCGCGTACCAAAGACATGTTGACGGGGAAGTGGAAGACTTTAAACAGTAATTGTCAACGTTTCAACGGTATCTACAAGCGTTTACAACGTACAAGGAGAAGCGGTGAAAATGAGGTTGACTTTTTGGCCCGTGTCCGACAAGCGTACCGTGACGAGTCGGCGTCAAAAAAACAATTTAATAACGAATGTGCGTGAGAAGTTTTGAGAAAATGCCCGAAATGGGATGCCCCCGAGCCCATTTCGCTCTCCGATAACGAAGAACTTTTCGGGGAAGATACGAGACCACGTCCAACGGGAAAGTCTCGTAAGGCAAAAAAAAGTAGATCGTAAAGTTCATCCGGCACTAACAACCCCGGAAGTGCCAGACCGCCGGACCTTGGCGAGGCTATGATGGCCGAGTTTATGCGGAAAAGTGAAGCCGCTCAATCCGCATACGAAAGTTCAAAGGCGCGGGATGACGTTTTCGTGCGGTTGGAAGAATTGAGATTCCTCGGCACTAGCACCGAGGGGTTGGGGCGCGCGGATAAGGCGAGAATTATCAAGCAAAAAAGGGCGATCCGTGAAAAATACCCCGTCGACGAAGATGAACTTGACGTGGACGATGACGATGAGTAGTTTTTTTTTTGTTTTTTTTCGGTATTTTTTTCTTATTTTTCGGTAATTTTTTTTTTTATTTTTAGGTATTTTAATTTGTATTATGTAATTTTTATTTTAATGAAGTATATGTTTTTTTAAAAAAAGAAAAAGAAAAAAAGGGGGTGGGACCCAAATGGCTTAAGTGATGGTAGATAGGGTATTTGGGGGTTTTGAATGTGAAATATGAAATGATGATGTGGCGCAGAGGTGGCGCATATGTGGCTTCCGACTTAAGGTGACCACACATTATGCTCTAATTTGACCGCCTAGCTCTAAACATAACAGTATATGCCCGCTTAGCGTCTAGGCACTCCTAATCAGCGCTAGGCCGGTTTTTACCGAAAAAAATAGAAAACCGGAATCAATTCAATAGTTTTCTTCTATGAAACCAAAATAAAAGTACTTTTCCCTCATATAACTCTATCCATAAATATTTTATTTATTTTAATATTAAATATTTTATCATGTTAGTTTCATAAGAACATACTAAAATATCTATAATGTTCTTAGATTAGTTAAAAAGTATGTGCAATGGTTTGAATAGATTTGGAAGTGTTTGATTGTGCATCTTGAAAAAGTGGAATTAGAAGACAAATACTCTTGCTAGGACAATAATGATCTAATCCCATTAAAAGTGAGATATGTGGAAGTGAAAATATAGACAATCACACCTTTACTCATGAGAGAAAAGACTACTTCCTAAAAAACCTTTGACAAAAGGTACGGTGGAAAAAAATAATAATGTATAAGTATATAGATATCCTTAAGAATATATATAGTGTAAAGCATGTAGTATAATATATACTACCTCCGTATCACAATAAGTGATACATTTAGAGCTTCGCGAATTTTGAGGCAATCGATTAAGGTAAGGTTAAAATAAATTAAAGTTGATAGTTAGTGGATGATGAGTCTCACTTTTTTTAAATAAAGTGATATTAGTAATGTTTAAAAGTAAAAGTAAGAGTAAAAGAGTAATCTTACTATATTAAATTGAAGAGTTAGTGGAGGATGGAACCCACTTTTTTTTACCAAATAAAGTAAATTTCAAAGTGTATCACTTTTTATGAATCACATTTAAAAGGAAAGTGTATCACTTATTGTGATACGGTAGTATAACACAAGTAAAATGTTAAAGCATGTAAACCTACAATTCTAAAATATTAAAATATGCATGTTTTCATAGTAATTATTACAATTTGAGGAATCATATTAAGACAATTAGATCAATAAATTATTTAATTTACATGTAACTGTAATATTTTAATAATTAATATTTTTTACAGGTTACCTTTTCTCCAAATCTGGTTATATTTACCTTGAATAACAGAATATCCAAACCATAATCACATTTACTCAAACACTTGGGCCCCGTTTGTTTTGACGCAATCCTCCGTAATCTTCCGTAACTGTATTTCAATTACATTACGGAGGACGTTTTGATGAACTTTTTTTTTCGTAATTCAATTACGACGTAATTTCGAATTACGATATTCGTTGTAATTGAATTCCGTCTCAAAACCCTAAGAATTCAATTACGGTCCTTTAGTAAACTAACAAATTCGAATATTTTATATACTTCATATTTTAATATCATTTAAAAAATAATAAAAAAATAAAAATTTTAAAAAATTTAAAAAAAATTAAAAAAAATTAAAAAAAATTATAAAAATTATAAAAAAATTAAAAAAAATTAAAAAAAATTTAAAAATTTAAAAAATTTGTAAAAATTTAAAAAAATTTAAAAAAATTAAAAAAATTTAAAAAAATTTAAAAATTTTAAAAATTTTAAAAAATTTAAAAATTTTAAATAAATTTAAAAAAAAATTAAAAAAAAAAATAAAAAAAATAAAAAAATTTTAAAAAATTAAAAAATTAAAAAAATTAAAAAATAAATAAATAAATTTAAAAAAATTTAAAAATTTAAAAATTTTAAAAAGAATTTAAAAAAGTTTTAAAAAATGTATAGGTATTGATTTGAATTACAACTCAAAATTTTGTTAACCAAACGCGTAACCGTATTCAATTACAACCGAATTCAATTGTAACCGAATTCAATTGCAACCGATTTCAATTACATTACGGAGAATTACGTCGAGCCAAACGCCCCCTTAAAGTTAAAACTAGTTATACAACATCAAGCTGCACATCAAGTTTAAACAAACAACCAAACACTCTACACAAAGGAAAGCAAATCTTGCTGATCCCAGGTGCAAATTTCAACCCATTTACTCATAAATGGAATAATGTGGGTTATGATAATCTCGAATGGATGAAATAAAAAAATGTTTGTAACTTAAAAAGGAGCATGGTAAAAATTGTCCAAAATATACTTTAATTGCATACAACCTCGTAAACCTTTTTATTCAAAATTTTAGATTGTTATTATTATTATAATATAGTTTTGTAACCATATTTAACATATTCATTTTTGCAGGAGTTATAAAATGGACAAAGTGGTTACGAGAATCAATCCATTTTTACCCGTACAAAATGAATACCCATTATAATTTATAACCTGTTACCTGATCCACTAATCTTTGCTACTTGAATTGCTAACTATGAACCTTAAAAACGACCAATTTTATACTCAAAAGTCAAATGTTGACTCTTTCAAGAAACCGATACTAGTACAAAGGCATGTACGATCAAAACAAAAGGTTTGAATTATATGGGTAAAGTTTACCAACTAGAAACCAGGTTTAATTTTCTTTAGGGACAAAATCGTCTTTTAGGGTAGCAACTGACACAAGTCTCTGAAATCTTTTAGTCAGTTCTTCATAAGACTCGACATCGGATGGTTGTACTTGTTCAATTGCACTTCTTAAATGATCCATTCTTAATTCCAATGCATCATGGTTCTCCTGAAATAATTATAAATTGTCTACTTAATTATCACTTAATCACAATGCAATGATTTGATGTTTTAACAAAAATAAAATAAAATAAAAGCTATTAAATCTCATTGATGGCCAAGGGATATTACTACAAGTGGCAATTGACAACATGGGCTGGTCGACTCTTAATGTGAGTCAAAACGGGCCGCACTGGATGGGTTGACCGCCACACACCTTTTTGTAACTCTTTCATTTATTTTTTGTATTTATTAGACCGTGATTTATGGTCTATATTTGTAAATGATTTAAGGCCTTTATTATGTATTGATTAGTTACTAGTATTAGGCTGTATTGGTCCTATATATAATCCCCTATGTAATCATTCTCAATATACAAAAATACAATTGACAGTTATACGTTTGATATGGTATCAGAGCCACACGCTCCACTCAAACCCTAAATTGCCGACATCCAATTCTCAGTTTTTTTTCTGTTTCTTCTCCGATCAAGTTCAATCTGCCATCAATGGCTATTACCCCGTTCACCACCGCTGAGAAAACCATTCACAACTCCCACAAATTCGGATTCAAACTGAGTCCATCTAATCATGGTCACTGGAAAACCATGATCAAACCCTTCCTTGTCACAAATGGGTTGTACTCCTATATCGACGGTTCTTGCCCTTGCCCGACAAAAACCACCACTGTTACCACCACCACTCCACCCACAGAACAAACAAATCCTGATTACACGACATGGGTTTCCAATGATGCCCACATCCGGATGCTTTTACTGTCCACAATTTCTGAAAATTCATTCAAACACGTTCAAGGCGAGACTTCCCGCGATTTGTGGCTCTCTCTCGAACGTGCTTACGCACCTCACACTTCTTCCAGAGAGTACACCTTAAGAACTCAGCTTCTCAAAATGGAGATGCAATCTGATGAAACATCGGCCGATTATGTTGCTCGAGCACAACAGTACAATGATGCTCTGGCAAATATTGGTGCAACCATGCCGGAGAAAGATGTTATTATGCTGCTTATTTCCGGTCTTCGGGAAGAATACAACAATCTCAAACCTACTTTGGTTGCTCGCCACCCTCCAGTAACAATTCTGGAGTTACCAGGCCTCCTTGCTAATCACGAATACATGACAAAAAAACCCGACAACATTGCACCAGCTGTTAATCAAGCATTTACCGCTACAACCGGCCGTCACCCGACACCCCAAAACAACAACTTTCAAATCCCAAATGATACTCTTCAGTCTCTTCAACAATTGATGACCCAATTAGGTCTTCACATACAACCTGCATCATCACAAAATCAGGCTTATTATTCCAACCGTAATGACTCAAATCGAAACAACAATCGTCGTGGGCGTGGCAACTATAACAACAACCGACATACGGGCTCATCCAACGGTAATAATTCTAGATTTTCATGGGCATCTAATCAAAACACCGTTTATGGTTCTTGCAACAGGTGTGGTATTGCGCATGTTCCTTCCCAATGCCCAAACCGTGATCCTTCCACAATCCGTCCACCAAGAAACACTCCTCAGGCCAACTTTGCTGATCACCGATCTCAAGCCTCCTCCTCTTGGTTGCCGGACACGGGATCCAACAGCAATGCAGCCCCGGATCTCACAAGCTTTGACAATGCCGAGCCTTATTTCGGTAAGGATACACTTCTTGTTGGTAATGGCAATAGTTTACCTATTCTTCATATCGGCTCTACCTCTATTCACTCCCCACATCAAAATCTCTCTATTAAAAACATTCTCCACGTTCCACAACTTAAAAGAAACCTTCTTTCTGTCCAGCAATTTTGTCATGATAATAATGTATTTTTTGAATTTCACTCTTCATTTTTTTGTGTGAAGGATTCGGTGACCAAGGCTACCCTCCTCACGGGACCAAGTAAAGACGGTCTCTATCCTATCCATTTACCAAAGCAAAGTTCTGATTCTCATGTTGCCTTCTCTACCGTTCGAGCTTCTCCCACCATTTGGCATCAACGACTAGGCCACCCTCATCCACAACTTTTAAAATTTATGGTTAATAAAAATTGTCTTCCTACTAGCAATAATTCTGTTTTAAACTTTTGTGCTTCTTGTCCAATGGGGAAATCATCAAAACTACATTTATCTTTGTCTAATCATAAAAGCAATCATGTTTTGGATTTAATTTTTTGTGATGTTTGGGGCCCTGCTCCTATTACTTCCTTCTATGGCCATCGTTACTTTTTACTATGTGTCGATCATTACACTAGATACATGTGGCTATTTCCCCTAAAACAAAAATCTGATGTTTTCACCACCTTTACACAATTTCAAACAATGGCAGAAAGACAATTTAATTCTAAACTTAAATCCGTTCAAACTGATTGGGGAGGGGAATTTCGAAACTTATCTCCTTTTTTTGAAAAACTTGGAATTCTACATCGTCTTTCTTGTCCTCACACAAGCGAACAAAACGGCTTTGTTGAGAGACGACATCGTCATGTGGTCGAAACAGGCCTCACTCTTCTTGCACAATCGGGTGTTCCAATGCGTTTTTGGAATTTTGCCTTTGAAACCGCCACATATTTGATAAACCGCATGCCATCCCGCACCTCATCTCAAATTTCTCCTCTCGAACACCTTCTCAAACGTAAACCCCACCTTTCTTTTTTACGTGTCTTCGGGTGTCAATGCTTTCCTCATCTTCGTCCATACAATCCACATAAAATGGATTTTCGATCATCACCATGTGTCTTTTTGGGGTATAGTTCATCTCATCACGGTTATAAATGTCTTGATCCTCAAACAAATCGTATTTACATCGCCCGCCATGTCCGGTTCAATGAAACCCACTTCTCGTTCCTTCATACAAACTCCTCTATACCACCCACACCCTCACTTGATCCATATTTTTCGTCATTCCCTGTTCCTACCACACATGACCCACCTTCATCTTCCATTCCATCCAATAACCAACCCACGGCCCAAACTGCCACAGATCAATCAACTCCTACCACGGCCCAAACCACCTCTGCCCCACAACCCACGGCCCAACCTTCACCCATACAATCACCTACTACTACGGCCCAACCAACTCAATCTATACCCGATGCCCCACCCACTGTCACATACCAACGTCGTTCCACCAATCCTACCGTCCCCGTAATTCCAGCACATCAAACATACCAAAACACTACTGATCAAACTCAAACCACATCTATCAACCAACCCCGTACTCGACCTCAAAATCTCCGCCAAAATCCTAAACAACGCACACCCCACAATGCTTCAGCCTTTCACACAACCGTTGATTCCTCATCTACTGAACCATCATCTTTTGCCATTGCCAACAGAAGTTCTCAATGGCGTGCCGCCATGGCCGATGAGTACAAAGCTTTAATTACAAACGGTACATGGACTTTAGTCAAACCTGTCCCGAATGCTAATATTGTTGATTGTAAGTGGGTATACAGGTTGAAACATGATGAAAATGGGAATATAAAACGTCACAAAGCACGATTAGTGGCAAAAGGTTTTAATCAACAACCGGGCATTGATTATCACGAGACATTTAGCCCGGTAGTGAAATCTACCACGGTTCGTGTGGTTTTGTCTCTTGCTGTTACGAGACAATGGCCTCTCCGACAGTTAGATGTTCAAAATGCATTTCTTCACGGTGATCTCAAAGAAACTGTTTACTTACGACAACCGCAAGGCTTCGTTGATCCACAATATCCTAACCATGTATGTCTTCTTCACAAATCTCTATATGGGCTCAAACAAGCCCCACGGGCCTGGTTTAATCGGCTTTCAGGTACATTATTACAGCTTGGATTCAAAGGTTCTAAAACCGATCCTTCATTATTCATTTATTCCCACAATGGAAACTTATTATACATGCTTGTTTACGTGGATGACATTATTCTCACCGGCAACAATCCTGCACTTATTGACCACATGATCCAACGACTTAGTCGTAATTTTGCCATCCAAGACATGGGTCGGCTGTCTTATTTTTTAGGTATTGAAGTAATCTTTAAAGATCATGATCTCGTTCTCTCTCAAAAGAAATACATCTCAGACATCATTAACAAAGTTGGCTTATCTCAGTCCAAACCGGTTGATTCTCCTATGGCTTCTAACACTGTCCTCGCTCTTGGTGACAGTAACTTATTTGACGATCCGGTTAAATTCAGACAAACCGTTGGGGCTCTTCAATACCTAACCTTAACAAGGCCTGACATCACTTTTGCGGTTAACAAAGTTTGTCAATTCATGCACTCGCCTACTCAAAATCATTGGTCCGCGGTCAAAAGAATTCTTCGCTATCTTCATGGGACGTCCAATCTTGGGTTACTGATTCAACAAAAATCAGCTCCAATTGTTCACGCGTATACTGACGCCCACAAACAACCCCTCACGGCCTTCTCTGATGCCGATTGGGCCGGTTCTTTAGACGACCGTCGATCCACGGGGGGATTTGCCATCTATCTTGGATCGAATCTGATCTCATGGCGTGCCCGCAAACAACATACTGTCTCTCGATCTTCTACAGAATCCGAATACAAAGCTGTTGCCGACACCGTTGCTGAATTGACTTGGCTTGAGTCACTTCTACAAGAACTTCATGTTCCTTTAAAGCTACCTCCTGTCTTGTGGTGTGACAATCTGGGTGCCACGTATTTATCATCCAATCCTGTGTTTCATGCCCGTACAAAACACGTTGAGATTGACTACCATTTTGTCCGAGAAAGGGTCGCTCGAAAACAACTCTTAATACAATTCATCAAGACAGATGATCAAATAGCGGATGTGTTCACAAAGCCTCTATCTTCACAACGATTCCTAAATCTCAGGTCCAAGCTAAAAGTCGCTTCCCGGCATTAGCTTGAGGGGGGATATTAGACCGTGATTTATGGTCTATATTTGTAAATGATTTAAGGCCTTTATTATGTATTGATTAGTTACTAGTATTAGGCTGTATTGGTCCTATATATAATCCCCTATGTAATCATTCTCAATATACAAAAATACAATTGACAGTTATACGTTTGATAGTATTTTAGAAAACAATTAATTGCTAATACGATTACAAAACTATATTATCACAATAATATTCTATTTTTTTTAAAATAAAACGATTCCTAACCCCTAAAAACACACCTAATTCCATTTTATTTGGGTTTTTTTTTAATTCTGAAATTTGACCCATTTGGGGGGTAAAGGATTAACCCAAATCAGCCCATTTACCTATAAAAGCTCTTATTTCTCAATTATTACTTGGACAAAATGGGAGGGACGGGCAGTTTTGGTGACAGGTCAAATGAGAGTTTCTTAATGCAGTCAAAACAGGTCAAAATGAGAGTTTCTTAATGCACTCAAAACAGGTCGGGTTGACCAGCAAACACCTTATTATACTTTAATCGATTTTATTGAATTATATAGATAACTAATGTGCTAAATACGATCACAATACATATATTGCTACAATAACAGACTCAGAAGGTTTGCGCATTTTAAACACTGTGGCTGAGATTGGCGGGCCTAAACTTTATGCTAGTCGGGTCAACCCGACAAAGGTAAGTAACCCAAACCCGATACCCGACCCGATGCTATTGTCGGGCCGGGTAAAAACAACCCGATATCAACATAAGACCCGGATACACCCGACCCGACGAGCATAATCAGGTTCAGGTTTAAGTCGGGTCGGGAAGTTTCCATTTTATCTGATTTTTCAAGTTTTAGCTATGAACGGGCAGGTTGAAATGGTGAAAATTAGAGATTACAAACCTCAATAGCTGCAAGAGCTGCTTCACGGCATATTAGAGATATATCTGCCCCCGTATAGCCTTCAGAAAGACGGGCCAACTCCTCAATGCATACATCAGAACTGCAACTCATTTTACACAAATGGATGCCAAAAATCTCCTTACGATCCTTTTCATTTGGTGGGCCCACATACACAAGCCTATCAAAACGCCCTATACATATTTATACATTTTTTATTAAAAAGTTGGCTTACAAAAGTAGCAGAACTAAAAAGGATCCCAAAGTTATACCTGGTCTTAGAAGGGCAGAGTCAATTTTATCAGGTCGGTTTGTAGCACCAATCACGGTTACGTTTACTCTCTGGTTTAACCCTGAATTAACAAACAACATGCATAAATAAATACTATGTGGCTCTTCAAAGTAATAATTAGATGTCTGACTGTTTGACAATTTATGCTTATTTAAGAAACCATTATAAATGACCAAAAAAAAAATGTTTTTTTTGTGTGAAAAAGTGACATGAATTAGGTTAAAAACAGATAGATAGAGTGACTTCAGTTTTCCTTTTGATAAACAATTTTGTTGTAGCCGGTATGTAAATGTAACTGATTAGGGGTGAGCATTTGGACCGAAAAAAACGAACCGAACCAAAACTGAGAACATGTAATCGGTTTCGGTTTTGAAAATTCATCATTTCAGTTTCGGTTCGTTCCAGTCCTTGGATAAAATGAGCATTTTGGCTAAAAACCGAACGGAAACCGAACCGCACTAAAACCGGACCGGACCAAACCTAAACCTAAAACATGTAATCGGTTCGGTTTCGGTTTTTGTAATTTCATCATTTTCGGTTTAGGTTCTATCGGTTTCGGTTCGGTTTCTGAACCGTGCTCACCCTAATAACGATTATCTAAAACTAACTATTTAACCCCTAAATAATCAGATAATAACAAAATAATTAAAATAAAAAAAACACATATTACCGTCTAATTCAACAAGAAGCTGACTCATAACCCGATCAGCAACCGAAACCCCATCACTTTCCTTTCCCCGAATATTAGCAAGCCCGTCTAATTCATCAAAAAACACAATGGAAGGAGCATTAGCCCGTGCTTTTGCAAAAACAGATTTCACAGCCTTTTCTGATTCACCAACCCATTTACTAAAAAGTTCCGGGCCTTTTACTGCAAGAAAATTAAGTTTGGCTTCAGATGCCACTGCACGGGCCAAAAGGGTTTTGCTGCAGCCCGGGGGCCCGAACAGCAAAACCCCGGTTGGTGGCCGAGTGCCAATTCGTTTGAAAGCTTCTTGGTGTTTTTGAGGCCATTCTACAGCTTCCATTAACTGCATTTTCACCTCTTCTTGACCACCAACGTCTTTCCACCTCACTTTTGGTACCTCGAGTATCACCTGATTGTAAATGGTTTTGAAAAAGTCAAAATTAGATGTCCCAATTTTGACCTACTTACTTATAGTTGGGTCTATTCAGACCAAAGTGTAATTTTAATGAATAAAATCTCCTAAAATTCATTTTTATTCTAAAATTTGGTATATTATTGTAATTATACCTGACACACTAATATAAGGAGAAAAACTTATAATGATGCGTTATGAAAATGACATGTGTCAAATGGGCTAATGTGTCGGAATTTTTTCAAAGTGTATTATTAATGCATAAAACCTCCTAAATCAATTTTATTTATTAATTTAAATATTATTTATATTATATGATTTTTGTAATCATACTCGAGACACTACTTACTTATAGAAAAGATAAAATTTTATGCACAAAAGTGTATTGGCTCCATCAAATCCAACCCGTACCAAAATGTTGATTGTTTTGACCCGTTACCCGACCCGCCCATTTTGCCACCTCTATGTCTAACAAATGAGACCAACCGGCAAGCGGTCTTACTTTAATTCTTACCATGCAAACAAATATTTAGATATATAAATTTTTATTGTGAAAGAAAAAGAAAAAAAAATACCTCTCTCATGGCACTGGGTCTCACTTTAATTCTTGCCTTGTCAAAATCTTCAAACGACACACTTAAATTCTCCTCCATAATATTTCCATCCTGAATCTCATCTGAAAAATCTTTCATTTTATTATGAGATATAGATGATTTATTATTAATCTTGCCAATGCAACGCCTAAGACAAATAAAAGCAGCTTCATTGCAGAGGGATGCCAGGTCAGCACCCACAAACCCGTGAGTTGTCATAGCCAAATGATGAATTTCATTATCTGAAAGATGGTGTTCTTTTTCTTCGAGTAAAGTAAGTAATATATCATAACGTTGACTGGGAGATGGAACGCCTGCATATGATTCAAAATAAAAGAAAAGAAAAGAAAAAATGTTTGTTATGAATTTGAAATATAATTATATAAATTATATTTTTTAATGGTTTTTACTTACCTATTTCAATTTCTCTGTCGAGTCTACCGGGCCGTCTTAGTGCGGGCTCAATACTGTCGGGCCGAGTAGTTGCAGCAATAACAAGTAGGCCTTCTGATCTATTAATTCCATCCATCAAATTTAGTAGAGTTGCAACAATTCTTCCAGAAAGTTCTTCACCACCTTCTTTTCGTGATGGTGCAATGGCATCCAACTCATCTATGAATACCTAAAAACATATAAAAAAAATAACTTTTTGTTCTACAAAGAATTCAACATAAGATTTTGCTAAAGTAATATTTTATGTAGAGTAGAGCCCATTTTCTCAACTTTTGTGGGCCCCATATTCATTTATCCTCCTCAATTCATGAAATGGGACACACAAATGAAAATTTAAAATAAATGAACAAAGAAGGAATGGCAGCACCTATCTTTTCTAAAGTTTTTGGCCAAAGTTTTTTTTTTTTTTTTATATATATATAGAAACACAGCTGAAAATATGTATAAATATTCAAGAAAAAATATGGCTAAAAAAGTAAACATTTTACCACAGCAGGTGCAGCATTGCTAGCTGACTCAAAGACTGCATTCAAGGCTTGCTCACTTTCACCATAAAATTGACTGACAATTTCTGGCCCGTTTACAGAAAAGAGATTGATGCCCGCATCTTTGGCACACAATCGGGCCAAAGAAGTCTTCCCTGTGCCAGGTGGACCATGAAGCAGCACTCCCTTTGTTGGTCGTAAACCCATACTATAAAAATAAAAAAAGATACACAAATTGTGATTATTGCTTTAGTTATAAATGTTTAGATCTCTTTTAGCTATTTCAATCCTTGTGTTTTTATGGGGGTGTTTGGATGTGTGAACTGAAAGTGATTATGTGACATTGAGTAAATTTATATCGGATGTTGTTTGAAATTGTAATAATCAGATATTCAGATATTTAAGTGTTTGTCAAATTCTAATTATTAAAGAAATTCATAGATTCAATGACAAAAAAGGACAAACATTTTGTGAAATGAGAGTAAAAGTCATTCAAATTATGTTAAAAAGAGGGGCTAAATAGGTATGTTTTCTTTACTAATTGATAGTCAGTTGTGATCATTTTAAGATTTAAGATATAATATAACCAAAAGTGACATTTTTGTTATACATGGGACGTTTTGTGAGTGTAAAAATCTGATTACTGTGACTTCAAGGTTCAATAATATCAAAGTAATTCCAAATACCCCCTAAATTTGTGTTTACAGTGAATTACATTAGACAACAAATAATAAAATATGAACATACCTTGATAAAGTGTTCTTAATAGTTGATGAGACAATAATATCCTTCAAGACCTTGTACTCCTTTGACAAACCACCCAATTTAGGAATATCAACTATTTTGCTATCTATGCTATCCTCGCTAGATAGATCAAAATTTCTTTTCTCAGAAAACAAATGAATTTTTGTTTCAGTGTCCACAAGAAAAGTGTCACCATATTCGGATATATTTTGAGATTTAAGAAACGAGCCATTATTTCTTTCAATATTACCATTTTCAGATACTTTTTCTGCACTTATGACCTTAAAAAGACAAAGTTCTGAAAGAAATGGAATTACCACAAAGTTTCCACAGAGTAAATAACGAGAATATAAGAGTGACATAGTGCATGTTTCAAGAAGTTTCTTTGCAGTTTCATCATCCAAAACTTGTCTTATATTACAAGAATTAGAATTCGGGTCAAAGCGTGTTTCTCTCTGTCTTGGTGAGGTCGGTTGACTGGAACATGGAGAACTTAACTTTGACCGAGTCAAAGATGGTGTCTTTGGAGATGAAATATTTCCATTTTCAAATCGAGAATCAACTTGAGACGTTTTGTTACTTTTAGTACTAGTTGAGCTCTTTGAAGAAATTAAGGATACATGTAGGTCTTTGCATTTGTATATTGAAATGGATGTGTTATTCCCATGATTGACAGGATATACGAAAACTGTCCTGCCAGAATCCGGATAACCCATTGTAGATGAGAGGGACGAAGATAATCGAACACCATTTTTTGAAATCTGAAATGAAAATGAACAGAAATGTTCAAAAACTTCAGTATAAAATCACAGACTACAAATTTTATGGTTTCAAAAGATTGTTTTCATACCTTACAAGAAGGGAAAACTGTAGCTAGAATGAAGTAGTTCCCTGTTTCTTTAACTATATTTTCGCTGAACATGTAATGTCTTGCACATTCATCGGCTAGTGAGCTAAGAGGATAATCTGAGACATCTTTCTTTAAAGAAGCAAGTGAAACCTGTATTAAATTCAATTAAATATTAAATTGCAACATCAAAAGATAGATTTATGACATGAACAAGATATTAATGCTTAATAATAGATGTATATATTTATGTTACAAAATGTAAATTTATAGCTAATCATAATCATATAATCAATTGACTATAGTTAATTTCAATAAGTAGTTTCCCTGCATCAACTTCTTACCAGCTTCTCCGATTATTAAATTTATAATATTAAAATAACAATCGAACATTCAAAATTGATTACAGCAGCTTGAAATCATCATCATTCAACATAGCAGAAAACAGAAATCAGATTACTTACAGATACAATTGAACCAGGAGTGATTGAAGAAGCAATCATGGCGGATTCTGAGAGCCAAACTTTACATCCTTTTGACTCAATTCCACCAGAAGCATCTTCAGTTAAGCGACAGATTAAAGCGGACGTGCCGATAAATGAAGGATAATCGGTTGAAATCACATCGAGTGAACGCAATAGTAATTGTTCATCGTCTTCATCGTTATAGCTAGGGTTCGAATTACTTTGAGGAGATGGTGTTGCTGCATCAGAATTGGAAAACTTGGAGTTCTTTTTGCTCTTCGAAGGCATTTTGTTTCGAGCAGAAGATACCAATGGCGGGTGGTTTTGGGGGTTTTATAAAACCCGAAGATGAGGGTTTTGTGAGAATCCGCATATTGCATATTTGCCCCCCATGATATTTTGTATGGTCATTTCGTCCCCTTTCTGTTTCCCTAGTAGATATGTCAAGTCCTTCACGAATATTTGGGTTTACAAAAGTAGTAACGGTTACAAGTTCGAGCTTTTTGTTGGAAGTGTGGGTTAGAGACTTGGGTGTGTTTGGTTGGAGATATTCAGATATGGGTAATAAGATTATTTATCATTGAAGATGTTTGGTTTGCTATTTACTACCATGAAATTAAATCTTAAAAGCTCAAAAGAATTTCGTCGGTAATCTCTTGTTGGTGAGAAGAACCATTAAATTATTAAGATTCACGAGACTCTTTCAGAACGAACTCGAAATCTGATTTTTTGACAAATTTAAAAACTTCACACATTCTCAATTTACACCAGCATTTTGGGGAATTTTAGTGGATTTTATGGTGTTGCTCAATGGATTGTCACCGCAGCTCTGAGGTCATCAAAACATCAACAAGCGATCGGAAACCTATTATCGTTAGGGCCGGTTGGACCCGGTTTTCAGTTTTTGTTCCGGTTCCCGGTTCTTGATTTTCAAGAAATTCGATCTTCGCGTTTACCGATTCCAGTCCGGGTAGGTTCTTGTTATTTTGGGTTTAGAACCGGAATTTTAATAGATACTATATATCCTACTCATAATTAGAAAATGCCCCCAACCCCTTTAAACTTCCATGAAATCACCATAAAACATCTAAATCCACATTCAAGTGGAACATATTTCCCAGAATCTATGAACAATTCGAATTGAAAACAAACTGTTTATGGCAAGATATAGAATTATTCATCGGTAAAGAACTAGAAAGACCAAATTGAAATATCTCTCGTGTATCATTATATCTCTTTTATTGAAGAGTCGGTGGGGTTTATGTTGTTTTATTTATAATGTATAGGGATGTTTCTATCATCACATCATCCTCAAGATCACTTAAAGATACATCCTCATTATTCTCGATAGCAATTGTAACACTATCAATGACGGTTTCCGAGTTTTTTTAAAGAATATAAACTTCCGGTTCTATCCGTTCTAAACCCGAAAATTACCCGAAATCGAACCAGAACCGGTAAATTGGTCTGGTTCTCTATTCTCGATTTTCCAGAAATTCGGTATTCGGGTGTGCCGGTTCCGGTACTGAACACACCCCTGGTTAGGATATAAGAATAAGATGTAGACAATCATATCTCTTTTTGGAGTTAGAGAAACTACTTACAAGAATACTTCTGACAAATAAAAGTTCACCAACTAAAAAAGACGTTTCCATCAAAAAATGATTTGTTCAACTTATGTGCGGCATGAGTTAAGCAATACTTGATAAGTTTAGAAATTCCTAAAAAATGCATTTAATATATCTTATACATTTATAGAAGTTTAATTTAACTGATACTTATTTGTGGATTTTTTTGGTATGTGCTCTAAGGACATATGATAGGAAATTTTAAATGTCTTTTATACTCTTGTATTTAATTCATCAAAACATTTATTTTTCAATAATGATTAGAGTATAACCAGTTCAACAAAAAAAAACATTAGTGACTCATCAATATCATTTTATAATGATTAAGGAATTTTGGTTCTTTAAATGTTCGTTATTGTATACCCATATGACACATATTAGCAACACCTATTTATTTATACTAACTTCAGGAAATTTTAACATCATTAAGTGTATTTTAACTCATGACCTTAAACACAAGTCCCTAGAGTAAATGTACACTTAATTACTTAAATTGGTTTTCTTTTACACTAATTCAAATTTATAGTTTCAACTTTCAAACAACAACCCCTGATAATTTCTCTATAGTTTGCAAACAATAGCCTACTATGTTGCAGTTGTTTCTTACTTTCAATAGAAAGCATAAAAAAGGTAAATACACAACTTGCTAAAAACAGAATAAGAAATACAATAAAACTTTCAAATTACCCCCAAAAACATAATCCGTCTCACTATATTAGAGAGAAAAAAAAATGTTTAAATTACCCGCAAAAACATATGTGATTACGACCTTATAGAGTTATAGAAAGGTTAGTATACATGTGGAAGGATAGTAATAGTATCATGCAAAAAACAATCTTCATGAAATTTCCATATTTAATTACTCCTAAACACAAACTGCATTCTCAACATGATTATAATTAATATAAATTGACGAAAAATTGCACGAATGATTTCATTAATCTTCTTCAGGGATCTGGAATTCGAGGTCTAGTTTTCTCTTCAGATAGGTTCTGTCAGCACTGCACGGTAAAAAAAATTACAAAATTTAAATGTGAATTTTAAGCGTTTTTCAAAGACCTAATTAAGTTTCAATCACTTTGAGTTATAATTACAGTATGACCTTGATGACAATTGTGATGACAATTTTTTTTGTTAGTGTAGTCACATGCAACGCATGTGAGGGCATTTTCGTCCTTTCCTATTTTAATTTAAGAGTAAATTAAAAGGATGTCTGGTTTTCCTTAAATTTCACCTCAATTTTAGAGTAAAGGACCATAGGTGAAACTTGTTGTAAAACTCAACAAATTTACGGGTTTTTTGTATGCCTAAAATCATTGTTCATAATAATATCAGCATCAATTAATTACCAACATAAAAAAAATAATGTAGAATAAACATTATTAAATGTATACTGGCAGCGTTAGATATATATATATTAGACCATAATTAAGTTGATATAAGCCGTTAATAGGGATGATTTGACTTTTCTTCCTTGTAGTCAAACCAAGCATAATAAACAATCTCTCTTAATCCCTATTTATAGAGTTAATTACTTTCAACTATCACTAAAAGACAGTTCCACTCACTCATATTGATCAAATAAAATATCATGAAGAACAAATACTTAAAATTAATAAATTAAAAAAAAAATTAGTAATTAATTACCTGTTAATTGTTGGTCTAACTGGCGGCCGAGCTCCAAAAACAGAAAAATCAAGTGACATTGGTGCGGGCCCACTTCTTTCATTACCAATACCAATACCATGATCATCAATTTTTTCAACAACTCCTTCAGGTTGTGGCATCACTCTTCTTGATTTTCTTGTTGGTGATAAAACAGTTGGCCCGAATTCTGACGGTTTTGAGTCTACAGATTCCTTTTTTGGTGGTGGTCTTGGAAGTAAAGCGGGCTCGGTTGGTGGTGGGCCAGATAAAAAGTACCTAACATATAATTCAAATCAGTTATTGAAGGAAAAATTACATTTTCCGTCCCTCAAGTATGCCCAATTTTCATTTTCAGTTATCGGATTTTAAAAATTGCACAGATTCCATCCCTGAAGTATGCCCAATTTCATTTTCAATTACCGAATTTGAAAAATTGCACAGATCGTCCCTGGTGTTTTTTTGGGCATACTATAGGGAAGAAAATTGTAATTTAAGTATGCCCAATGTTCAATTTCAGTTGCCGAATTTGAAAAATTGCACAGATCGTCCCTGACGTTTTTTACGCATACTTCAGGGACGAAAAGTGTAATTTAACTCATTTAATTCGGAAGGTTTATAAGGAATTTGTGAAGAACCGAACAACCAAATTTAGAGGTGGTAATTTAGTTTTAGAACCATTAACTTATGAATGGGTCATTCGGGTTATATTGTATCTTTAACATGTCAAACACGTTAAATTAATAGAATTAGCTTATACAAAAAATAGGTTGAAAGTCAGCAACAGTGTAATTTTATAAATAAAACCTCATAAATTATTCTTTAAAAAGTGCTTTTTGGTCAACCCTACCTGTTTAAACCCGTAACAAATACCTACCCGTTTTGATCCGTTACCCGACCCGCCCATTTTGCAACTTGAACTACCAACCAAGTATTACCTACCTATGTTCTAATGCTTGTTGTGCTGAAATCCTAGCCTTTGGATCATATGCAAACATTTTGGATAACAAATCCAATGCATCATCACTAGCCATTGGGAATAATGTTTTAAGAGGTTGTCCAGGAACAAATTGGTACTCCACATAATCAGGAAGATAAATCATATCGGGCCATTGAGACGGTTTTGGTGTCCCAAATGCAGCAAATATTTTTCCCAATTGATCAATATCACTGTTACCCTAAAAAAGAAAGAAAGACTCATGATGAAATCTAGTCATGAATGTTATATAAAAATTTAGACTATTTAAATAAAATTATTAATAATCTTATATAAAAAGATGCAAATTTTAATTAATGGATAAGGTGAATTTACCTGCAGAAAAGGGCGGCGTAGAAGGAGTTCAGCAAATATACAAGCTGCTGCCCAAACATCAACTCCAGGACCATACTGTTTGGCACCAAATAATAGCTCAGGTGCTCTATACCATCGAGCAAAAACCTATAAAAATTATTTTTTTAATAAATGGTATGCAAAATTACCACAGCTTTGGAAATTTAATATAAAAACAAATAAAATATGCTTGTAATGATATTGTGGACTTGTACATTCACAGTTGATTAATGTGACAAATATTATAATGTATTTCTTGAGATCGACAATAACGAAAATAACACTTGGTGGAAGAAAATTTTATTTATTGCATGAAAACAGATATAGCAATAATAATCTCGGGTATAATCAACACTTTCCAAAAAGAGGTGATTCAAAATAAGTGCAACACTTTCCTTATTTGGCATATTTTTATCTATAAAATTACCATTTTATCCCTACTTAACTTTATTAAACATCATTAATTTCTCTTTCTTCAATAAAGATAAAAGTTATGGTGGGACCCTTTTCACTAATTATCCCTTTAATTTATCATAATCTCCATTATACTATTTTACTTCAAAATCCGTGAAAATGCAAATGTTGCACTTATTTTGAATCGGAGGAAGTATTAAACTTAGTGTAAATTACAGAAATTGTCCCTGGGTATTTCGGATTCTGTGTTTGTCACTAAACTTTTTTTCCCTTGTGGTCCTCAAATTTCATTTATTCCGTCCTTTTCCACCTAAGTTGACCAAAATACATTTATTTTAATTATCTCATGTTTTTTAATTTATAAAATCTTTTTCCGGTCATCTTCTCCGGCGAACTTCCGAAATACATTTTCCAAAAATATGAGAGAGAGAACAGAGAAGATGAGAAGTTTAATTCGCGTGAAAAAATTATAAATTTAAGAAAAACGAGATAAATTAAAAATAAGGGTATTTTGGTGAATTTAGGTGGAAAATGACAAAATAAATGAAAAATGAGGACTGCGGGGCCAAAAAAACCCAGGAAAAAAAATTTAGGGACAAAAACACAGAATTCGAAATACCCAACTTAAACTTATGTAATAGATGCCAAGCTTGCTATGAAAAATTGTGTAAAAAGAATGCTTATTCCGTTAAGTAATTAGAAATTAAATAAATAAATAATGAATACCTGGTGAGTAAACCTTCTGTCAGGACTGCCAAATATGCGGGCCAGACCAAAATCTGCAAGTTTTAGTTGTCCACGAGGTCCAATCAACAGATTATTAGGTTTCATATCCCTGTAAAGTAAAGTGGCGTTTTTAGAATTTTTGACAATTGGTTTTATAATAAAGTAATTTATAACTGGTAAAAAAAGTGATAAATTATTTACCTATGCAGTACCCATTTTTTATGGCAAATGGTGAGCCCTTTCAGTGTCATTTGAATGTATGATTTGATATCAGTGGGTGATAGAACAATGTTTCTATCACGAATAACAGCTTCAAGATCGGTCTCCATAAACTCAAAAACAAGATGTAAGTTTCCTTTATGAGGAAAACAATCGATTAATTCTATGATATTTGGATCATGAAGCTCTTTTAGTAACTTTATTTCTCTAAGTGCTGTAAAATTCACCCCTTCTTTCTGCTTTCCAAGCCGAATTTTCTTTATTGCAACAGTTTGTCCTGTCTGTTTCACAATTTAATAGTTAGTTTGTATAACAAAAATATAATTTGTACTCATGAAGACATTTTAGGTTAAAATTATATATAAAGGGGGTGTTTGGGTATGCTTGTTTAGACAGCTTATCAGATTTAAATACAAATAATAAGCAATTTTGAGTGTTTTGATGAAGCCAGGCAGCTTAAGATTATCACCCTATATAAGGTTTTTTAAATAAGCTATTTGGATGATTTAAATGAGTGATTGTGTTTTAATAACACAACAATCTACTCAAATAAGCTTTCCCAAACACCCACTATAAGCTAATAAGCTCCTGCTTATTTGATAACTGATAATCATGGAGCACTGTAACCCTAGTGTTTCAAGGAGAACAGAAACCCTAATTTTTACATATATATCCGACCTAATTACCTAATAGCCCTACAGACGCAAGTCGTATATATATAAATACAGATACAGATATACGGTGGTGCAGTATATACGTATACGGTATACCTTAGTATCGATCGCTTTGTATACAACACCATAGGTTCCTTCACCGAGAACTTCACGTTTCAAGTAACGATCAGCTACTTTTTTTGCTAATAACTGATTCACTTCTGCCATCTTCTTAACGCCAACGAACAATCTACGTTAATTCTGTGTTTGTTTGAACAATCAGTATACGATTACATCATTATTATAGATTTTTGGGTTTACAAAATTTGTAACCCTAGAAAACAATTTGAGCAGATTAGAAAAATTAAAAACTAAAATATAGGCATATACGGACCTCTTTAAGCGGAATTTGTGAAGGAATCCATAGCAGATTCACCGGTGAAGAATGGATTTTTGGTCTAATAAACACGATCTGTAGTTGAAATCGAATTATATGAAACCCTGATGCAAATATATCAATCTGAAATTGATGAGAGGGTAGGTTCTAACAATTCAATTGAAGAGTGTTTGAATGATCGAATGAATAAGGGTTAAGCAAAAATTGTGATGGAGAGGTTAACGTTAAACCCTTTTTGCTTTAAATATAGCTCACCTTGCCAAATTGGTATTAGAGTCGTAGTCAAATTGGTGTTAAAAGTATTGATTTAAGAAAAAAAGAAGTTTAACGATGAATAAGGGTTTGACGCCGTTAAAAGATGTTTGATGAGCCCTTTACCAAATGGAACCTTTTAGCCTATTTTTAACCTCCCAACCCACAAAGAATAAGTTTACAATTTATTAATTTATTTTTTAATAATAAAGTCGAGATTATTATCAACAAGCTGATGGAAGGCCATGATATGTCAAGAGGAGGCCATAATGAGCCCCATTTAGGAGACTAGAAGATATCAGAGTTAACAAGACGAGGAGAAGGGGTAGACCATACCGTAATTGAGAAAGTTATCAAGATCAATCTGAATGATCTTGAACGTTATGTGGACATGATATCAAACAAAAGTTATTGGAGAATTAATAGATGATTGATGTTTCCTATTTGTGCTAGTTAGGAGACTTATTTTTACATGCAATAAACATACCTACTAGAAGACCTTGAGACTTTCAGATGTTTCACTTCTTAGATGTGGTAGACATACTTACTAGGAGGGTTTAAGACTTTTAGACCTATATGCCTATGTATCTCATATGTCACGTTTTACCTGCCTTACATGATACACATGTTTTATAAGTCTTTAACTTCTTTTATATCTATATTAATAACATGTTTCACATAGCATTCTTGTTTTCAATGCCAATAAAAAAGAGAAGGTGAACAAAAGGTGGAACAAATGGAGCAAGAACAAACCCTAACAAAATCCCTTTAGCGTCACCCCTCAATTTCCTTCGTTTATGAATTTGATGGTATGAGTATTTGGTGAGAAGGGTTTGTTCTTATAGTTCTGACTACTTTGGTTATGAAATATTGGATGGGGAAGAATTTAACAAGGTACTTTAGTCGTTTAATAAATTTTTTAACTACTTTAAGGATTACTTTAAGGATTAAAAGCGTGACCTACCACCGAAGTTTAAGGACTATCCATGTAATTTCTAGAACTTAGGGATCAAATCCGAAATTTTTAGCAAATCACAGGGACCATTCGTCTAATTTACTCTATATGTATTGGTCTATTTTGGTTTAGGCTCTATGTTTAGCTCATTAGTTGTTACAATATATTAGTATTAATTTATCATTATTATAATATGTTTAGTAATTATTGTAGATATGGTAGGTGATTATGGTTAGCTAAAGTCAAGCCTTAACATAAGGTATCTTTGTATATTTATAGAGAGTTTATCAAATGAGAATGTCAACGAATATCTTCTTTCATGGTATCAGAGAGTGATTGAATCCTCTCCTTTTTTCTCACCATTCTTCCGCATCTTTCTTTGACAACCTCAATCTTCATCTTTTTCTTTATGTTGATTTCGTGCACCATCCACAGAAGCAAAACACCCTTTTCTTGTTCTCTCTTTTTCTTTATCCATGGCTGCCACCAACCCAAATAACACCAACACCATCGTAACAACCCACAACAACACAGAAAAATTCCATCCTGCTTTGGCGGTATCTAACATCCGGAACCACATACCGATTCAACTGGAATTCACCAATGTTCAATATTCCACATGGGCGGAATTATTCAAAATCTGTGCTCGATCTCTTAAAGTTCTTCACCACACCATTCCCTCCTATAAACACCCGCCCAATACGGAGAACGGATTATGGTCCACCCTGTATGCAACCATTTTGGGTTGGATTTTTGCAACCATTTCTCGAGACCTAATCACCACGGTTATGGTTCCGGGTTCAACGGCTATGGATACATGGAATCGCTTACACGATTTGAAGACAATAAACATGCTCGTGTGGTAACTCTCGAGCAAGAATTTTCTAATACCGTTTTGTCCGATTTCGAAGGTTTTTCGGCATACTGCCAACGTCTCAAAGAGCTTTCCGATCAACTACGTAATGTCGGTGCCGAGGTATCAAATGATAGGTTGGTTCTTCAAATGGTTTTCAGTCTCACCGAAGCATATAACGGCGTCGGTACTCTCCTCCGTCAAAGCAACCCCTTGCCGTCTTTTCACCATGCCCGCTCAATGCTAACTCTTGAAGAGGCCGGGTTGGCCACAACAATAGCGGCGGTCGGGGTTCGTCCGGTGGTCAACGACGGTCCGGAGGCAATCATCAATCATCGCCTTTTTCTCCATGGGGTCCGTGGTATGCGGCATATAGCAATTGGTCACGTTCCCAAATTGGCCGATACCTCCATGCCCTTTCCCGAGTATGCCTTGGCCCAAATCTTCTACGAGATCTAGACAAAATAACCCAAGACAAGATGGTATCTTGGGCCGTGACCCACGTGCAGCCCATCAAGCATACATGTCAAATGTGTCCAATCTTCTTCTATATATAGAGCCTAATTTGTCCACGTGTCCTATTAACACATTCTGATTGGTCTGTTTTGATGACAGGAGTTAATGCCACGTGTCAAGAAAAACAAACCCTAAATCTCATTCATTTTCTTTCAGCCTCTCGCCCACCGTCTCTCCCGTATCACATTCAATTTCTTTTTGAACACAAGTCTTACAGGAACCAAGGTCTTCTGTTCTTCAGCTCGATCACCAATATCACTCCACAAGGTAATTTCAGATGCCCTAATTTTTTAACGACCGTTTGTTTGAGGCAAAACTTACATGCTCCCTTTTTTTGAACCCTGCGATAGAGGCTCCAATTTCTTCCAGACACTCGAATTACTGAATCCCTGAGCCCTATACGTTTCTTCCCACTATCGCATCCATTGGTTTTGATGTTGAGCCCTAATTAAATGTATGAATCTTACAATAACATCAAAATTATTAATGTATTCCATGATTATTTCACTGGTTTGATGTAATATTCATGTTAGGGCTCAAATCAGAATAAAAACTTGAAATCATGTAATTCAGTCGACTTACTTTGAATCATGACTGAATTAAATGTTTGATTTTATTTGTTGTTCATTAGTTTAATATAAATATCAAATTAGATTTCTTTCCTTTGATTACTATAACATATTGATCATATGGTAATGTAGTGCAAGTTGTTTTTGACAAAGAAGAAAAAGAATTCCTTTTTTGGATTTACTAAATACTATATTTATCACAGATTTTTTAATACAATTGAATTAATTTCCTTATGCACAAGTTTGTGTGTATATGGAGTTTCATGTTCACCAGAGGATTTGATACATCATACTTCTATTTAAATTCTACTGATCATAAGAATTCAATGGATTGTATATTGATGTACATCGAGTTTGACCTCTTGTGAGTCAAATGCGTCAAAGTTGCCCTAATTGGTCAAACGGATCAAGTTTAACCACCATATGCAGATTGACCTGTTTCATCAAGGCCACCAACACAATTTTTTAAAATTTGATTTTGTTGCAGGTTTGTTTACATTAAAGTGGATTGTTTTTCAAAACATTTCGTATCAATTTAATTGATGTTTTAACCTTTTTGTTGTTAAGTTTCGTGGACTTGATGCTGATATTAATTTCAACATTAATGATTACAAGGAAAACCTCAAACAGATTTTGCATAAGCTACTGAAATATCACTAAAACGTTAAACGTTTATGAATGTATGTGCAATAGAAATTAATAATATATACTCCCTCCGTCCCTAAATAAAGTTCTTATTTCTCTTGGGTACAGTTTTTAAGGAGAAAGTTAGTGGTGTGGTTATTGGTAATAAATTTGATTAAAATATAAAGTTAGTTTGGAGAGAAAATGATAGTTAGTGGATAGTTAGTAGTGAGATCCATGGTAATTATAGTATTTTATTAAGTGGATCCCATCAACTTGTGAAATGAGAATTTTATTTAGGAACAAAAATTCAAGGAGAAATGAGAACTTTATTTAGGGACGAATGGAGTATTGTATAGCATATGATATTTAGTTATTTATTTGTGATAGGTATCTTTTCATTCATAGTCATTAAATAAATTATTTGTGATGGGTACATCTACCTTGGATTGTTTGACAGTGAAAATGAAGCTGTAAGGTTAGCACATTAGTTATACTCGATTATCTCATCTTCTTAAATTACATTATCATGTGATTGTTTTTAATAATTAGGGATTATGGTAAAGAAGCAGTCGCCAAGTTAATAATTAGGGATTAATAAAAGCCAAGGTCAGACATTGTCGCAAGTTGGTTTGTTTCTTCAAAAACCAGTATTCTTACATGGTCAACTGTATGTCGCTGTTTCAAGAGTTAAGAGCAAGAAAGGATTGAATGTTATTTGTTGACACAAAGATGACAATTACACTAACTCAACAACAATTGTCGTTTACAAAAAAGTTTTATTTTCTCTAAATTTCATATAGCATATATTCATGTATCAAAAAATTATTTATCATCCTTTCAATTATAGATTGTTATGTTATTTCAATAGTATCACTATTTTGTTATTTTCCTATACATCTCTCGAAGCATGTCCGCCCATTCGGGCGGGCTTTGAAGCTAGTTCAGAATATGTCCCCAGTGACATAGAAACAGCCATGTATACTATGAATCTCCAACAACCACACAATCCATGGGTCATGGACACTGGGACAACATCTCATGTCATCGCAGATAAAGGTAACCTATCATCTCTTTTTAATACGAGCAAACGTAACGTCTTAGTCGGAAATGACCAATATATTCTAATTGTTGGTTACGGCCATACCAAACTAAAACACCCACAGCCGCCCTTAGCCTCAAATAACATCCTATATGCCCCACATATTATCAAAAACTTAGTTTCACTACGTAAATTCACAATTGATAATAATGTTTCCTGTTGAATTTGACCCTTTTGAATTTTCTGTGAAGGAATTTCAGACTGGAAAATGTATAATGAGATGTGATAGTCATGGCTACCTCTACCCGGTGACTTCCAAGAAACCGGTGCAACATGGTCAACATTCGGTGTTTGCAATTTTGAATAATACTTTGTGGAATGATCGTCTAGGTCATCCGGGCTAACCAGTTTTTGATTCTCTAAGACAAAACAATTAAACTTCGTGTGGTCCAAATAAACATTTTTCGTTATGTCATTCATGTGTGTTAGGTAAACATACCAAACTACCTTTTCACACTTCACTAAATAATACTTTGTTTCCGTTTGATGTTATACATCGTGATTTGTGGACTTCTCCGGTTTTGAGTAATTCGGGTTACCAGTATTATATTGTTTTCTTGGATGCTTTTACTAATTTTGTGTGGACCTATCCCTTGGCCCGAAAATCGGAAGTTTTCTCTATTTTAGTAAAATTTCATATGTTTCTTAAAACTCAATTTGAAAGGAACATTAAAATTTGCTGATATTTTTACCAAGAGCCTACAATTGATTCTTTTTGAAGATTTTCGAACCAGTCTAAACGTTCGTTCTCCTCGCGTATCGACTGTAGGGGAGTGTTAGAATATATTAACCTAATATACAATTCTCATACTGATATCATGCACTATGAACAGTAAAGTTTTGCTAAATTGCGCTTAAAATATATATTTATATAAGTTTTGTATGTAACTCAAGCATCGACGGCTCATTTAGTTTAATTGGTAAATCATTGAAATTCCATGCCCTTGGGTTAAGTTCAATTCCCTTTGTTTACTCCTTTTTTCCCATTTTTTTTCATTCCCAGGTGATTTTAGTCTTTTACATTCCCTCCCCTAATTTTTTATAATTTCTATTTTTAATCCTAAACTTTTATAGTCTATGTTTTTAACCTTATTTTAAATACTTTTTTTTCCTTACTAAAAATACTTTCCTCTAACTTCCATTATTCATATATTTGAATAAATACAAAATGAAACACCAACAACCTAAAATTAAAATTTGTAGACCTTAAATATGGTAGTTACTTAATTTTGTTATATTCAAATAATAAGTACGAGGGTGTAAAGCAAAATTTTCCGTAAGTTAACTTTTATAATAACATATTGTAAGTTATTTTTTATATATATTTTTTCATTATTCTCATCTTTGTATTATAGAAGTAGAATTTATTAACTTTTATTTATTTAATTTATATGGAACACGTTTTATATATTTTAGAGATATCTTCTAAGTTGAAAAAAATATAGAATGTAATTACTTAAAATACAAAAACTTTAAAGTTATTGTTTCAAGCACATAAAAAAAAGTTACGCTGATAAACGTTAGTAGTCTATAACCGTAGCAATGCGCGAGTAACACACTCCTCGTTAGTATTAATTTATCATTATTGTAATATATTTAGTAATTATTGTAGATTTGGTAGGTGATTATAGTTAGCTAAAGTCAAGCATTAACATAAGGCATCTTTGTATATTTATAGAGAATTTGTCTAATGAGAATGACAACGAATATCTTCTTTCACTACTCATTAGCAAGTTTACCCTAATCAGGTTTTCTATTTATATTGTATGTCTTTCTTAATTGTATTTCGTACTTTACATTTGATAATAATACGAAGTTCTAGTTGTTTTTTGTAAGTTTACGATAAACATCAAGGGTCCGCTTCTCCCGATAATCTAGAGAACCGTATTTTATGGCTTAAAGAAGTTAAAGAATTGGAAAATCTTAAAAATTGATTTGATGCAAAAACTCAAGATTAAATGGGACATAGAAGGTGATGAAAATTCTTCCTTTTTCCACGGTTTGATTAATCAACGTAGACGATCTCAACTGGTCCAAGGTATTATGGAGGATGGAGAGTGGATTGTTGACCCTCCAAATGTAAAAAAAGTTGTTTTAGACTTTTTCAAATCAAAATTTAGCTCGATCCAAACATATACTCCGAATCTTAACCACGACCAGTTCTTGCATCTTAAAGATTCGGATGTATCTATGCTCGAAAAATCATGCACCATGGAGGAAATTAAAGAGGCGGTTTGGAATTGTAACACCTCAATTTTCAAAAACAATATTTAAATAACATTTCATCCCAATTCAAGTAATAATGTGTCGGTGTCAAATACCGAGTTTACAAAAACGAAAAGGTTTCTTGTTCGAGATTATCAGAGTTTACAAAAACGGTGTTACAAATTATATTTTAGCCATAGGACAAGAACTCTAATCATCAACACCGAGCTAATCTCAACAAGGCCTCTCCTAATCGAGCCTCCTACATCTTTGATCCCGAACCTGAGTACATAGCAAAAACACAAACGTAGTACGTGAGACAAAATTGCCTCGTGAGATACATGAGTTTTAAACCCGATAAACAACTAGTCACATAATATCATTTACATTAGAATATTATTATTTATTTCATTCGGGTCACTTCATTTCATTCATCATTGGCCAATGTCAAGATAATCGAAATGCCTCCAATCTATCAAGACCGTCATATCCACGGTAACCGGAATGCTTCCAATCTACCGGGACTCATAGGTATTGGGTAATCGGAATGCCTCCAATCCACCACTAACCTTAAGGTACCGTAATAACCGGAATGCCTCCAATCTATCACGACCCTGGGGACATCATCATCATCATTACTTGTCAATTATCATTACGAGCTTATAGCTCCATCATTTCTCGATCGATCAATCATTTCATTATCATATAAGCAAATCATCAAAAATCACATAAATGACTAAATTACTCATAGACTCGATAAAACATTTAAACATGAAACATTTCTTAACTATGTACTCAGTTTTGTAAGTTCACATGTACTCACCTTAGCCTAGCTTAACCAATATTATCTCTTCTCAAGACTTGAATACCTCAAGCTCTTCCACCAAATCACCTTTGATCTTCAACTAGGAGCAAGAACCTTCAAGATCTAATGAAGATTAAGCTTCAAACACCACTTTATGCTCAAAAATCGACCACACCAGCTGGTAGGAGAAAACTAGGGTTATGGATGGCATTTAATGAGGTAAACCCGACTTAAATGCTGCTGGTCGGGGGACTTCGCGCCGCGCTTTAAACGGTGTCCATAATTTTCTCGTACGGTGTCCAAATGACGCGAAACCGATTCCTATGCGCTTTAAACGAATTATCCATGTTTATCGTATTTTTGTACAATTTATTTATTTACAAATTTCGGGTCGCTACAACTATCTACCCCATAAGAAAATTCCGTCCTCGGAATCTCATCATAGTTTATGAAGTTCGGGTACCTTTTCCGAATCTCATCCTTGACTTCCCAAGTCAAGTTCGGTCAAAGGGAATGCTTCCACTTGACCAACACCAACTCAATCTCTTTATTCCGAAGTTTCTTGGTCTTTGTCTCTAATATGGCTTCGGGTTCTTCTATCAACCGGTTCAGGGCATCAACCCGTAATTCTTGTAATGGGATAATATTTTCAACCTCACCCACGAACTTCTTCAAATAGCTTACATGGAATGTATCGTGAACACCTTGAAGTTTGGGTGGGAGTTGTAACTTGAATGCTTGTAATCCGACCCGTTTCAGGATCTTAAACGGGCCAACATAACTCGGGCTCAATTTGCCCTTCTTCCCAAACCGCATCACGCCCTTCCAAGGTGATACCTTCAACATCACCATGTCACCAACATCTAAATCATAAGGTCTCTTTTTTAAACCCGAATAGCTTCTTTGTCTATCTTGTGCGGCTTTCATATTTGCTTGAATTATTCCAATCTTTTCGTTTGTCACTTTCACAATTTCGGGACCCGTGACTTTTGTCTCTCCCGCTTCAAGCCAACACGAGGGAGTCCTACATTTCCTTCCATACAACGCCTCATAAGGCGGCATTTTAATAGCCGAATGATAACTATTATTATAGGAGAACTCGACTAACGGTAAATGTTCATCCCATTTACCCCCAAAATCCAATACACAAGATCTTAGCATATCCTCAACCGTTTGAATTTTTCTTTCACTTTGACCATCGGTTTGCGGGTGGTAAGCCGTACTCAACCGCAATTTTGTTCGCAACTCTTTTTGAAACGATCTCCAAAATCTCGAGGTAAACCTCGCATCTCTATCGGACACAATCGATAACGGGACCCCATGAAGTCTTACCACTTCATCCACATACAATTTTGCCAACTTTTCGAGTGGCATGGTTTCCCGAATTGCTAAGAATAATGCACTTTTGGTCAGCCGGTCAACTATGACCCAAATGACGTCGTGGTTCTTGCTCGTTCTTGGCAACCCAACAATGAAATTCATTGTTATATCTTCCCATTTTCCGGCCGGTACTTGTAACGATTGAGCTACCCCATAAGGTACTTGATGCTTGGCTTTTACTTGTGCACACGTGGTGTAACACCTCAATTTTCAAAACAATATTTAAATACATTTCATCCCAAAATATGCAAATAAGTATCGGTGTCAAATACCGGTTTTACAAAAACTAAAAGGTTTCTTGTTTGAGATTATTAGAGTATACAAAAATTGGTGTTACAAGTTATATCATAACCATAGGATAAGGACTCTAACTATGAACACCAAGCTAATCTCAACAAGGCCTCTTCTGATCAAGCCTCTTAATTCTTCGATCCCGAACCTGAGTACATAGCAAAACACAAACATAGTACGTGAGACAAAATTGCCTCGTGAGATAAATGGGTTTTAAACCCGATAAACAACTAGTCACATAATATCATTTACATTAGAATAATATTATTAATTTCATTCGGGTCACTTCATTTCATTCATCATTGGCCAATGTCAAGATAATCGGAACGCCTCCAATCTATCAAGACCGTCATATCCACGGTAACCGGAATGCCTCCAATCTACCGGGACTCATAGGTATTGGGTAAACGGAATGCCTCCAATCTACCACTAACCTTAAGGTACCGTAATAACTGGAATGCCTCCAATCTATCACGGCCCTAGGGACATCATCATCATCATTACTTGTCATTATCATTATGAGCTTATAACTCCATCATTTCTCGATCGATCAATCATTTCATTACCACATAAGCAAATCATCAAAGATCACATAAATAACTAAATTAGTCATATACTCGACAAAACATTTAAAAATAAAACATTTCTTAACTATGTACTCAGTTTTGAAAGTTCACATGTACTCACCTTACTCAAGCTTAACCAAAGATGTGACCCTTGGACACCAATATCACTTCTCAAGATTTGAAAGCCTCAAATCTTCCAACCAATAACCTAATATCAAAACCAATACAATGGTTTACATCAAACATTAACAATGACTACACATTCCATGACTAGTTAACTACTAGCATCGTTTTTCCCCAAATTACCAAACCCTAATTCCATAAACCTTCATATTCTTATAGATCCATATTATGAACACATTTTCCTTGTTAAAATACTATAGATCTAGGTTATACAATTTCCATTTAACCATTTATGAACAAACCCCAAAACTAGGGTTTAGCTATCCCTTCTTGAATATGACTTAACACCCAAGAGGTATGAAGATTTACATTTGATCTTCAACTAAGAGTGAAATTTCACAAGATTTGATGAAGAAATCGGTTCCAAACGATCCTTTGCACTCAAAACGTACACACACTTGTTGGGAGAGAAACTATGGTTTTGGTTTAGCATTTATGACCAAAATCCCGCATTTAAGACTGCAGCGACGAAGTTCGCGTCACTATCCTCATAATCGCGACGCTATCTAGCCCCCGCGTTAATTCGCGTTGCCACTTCGCGTCGCGAACCCCCTACGCGATCTCATTTTCGCGTTTTTCCCCGACGCTATTTCGGATCGCTGATTCGAACTTGCACCAGATAGCGCCGCTATCTCCCAGATAGTGCCGCTATCTATACCAGACAGGCCAGGCTCCACTTTTTGTTATTCTTTTCGACCCGGTTTCGTCCATAAATTTCTCATACGATGTCCAAATGCCACGAAACCAATTCCTACATTCCTTAAATGATTTATCCTTATTTATAATATTTTTATATAATTTATTTATTTACAAATTTCGGGTCGTTACAACTATCTAACCCTTAAGAAGATTTCGTCCTCGGAATCTCATCATAATTTATGAAGTTCGGGTATCTTTTCCGAATCTCGTCCTTGACTTCCCAAGTTAAGTTCGGTCCAAGGGAATGCTTCCACCTGACCAACACCAACTCAATCTCTTTATTCCTAAGTTTTTTTGTTTTTGTCTCTAATATTGCTTCGGGTTCTTCTATCAACCGATTCGGGGCATCAACCCGCTATTCTTGTAATGGAATTATGTTTTCAACTTCACACACAAACTTCTTCAAGTAACTTACATGAAACGTATCGTGAACACCTTGAAGTTCGGGTGGAAATTCCAACTTAAATTTGCCCTTCTTTCCAAACCGCATCACGCCCTTCCAAGGCGATACTTTCAACATCACCATGTCCCCAACATTTAAGTCATAGGGTCTCTTTTTCAAACCCGAGTAGCTTCTTTGTCTATCTTGTGCGGCTTTCATATTTGCTTGAATTATTCCAATCTTTTCGTTGGTCACTTTCACAATTTCAGGACCCATGAGTTTTGACTCTCCCGCTTCAAGCCAACACGAGGGAGTCCTACATTTCCTTCCATACAACGCCTCATAAGGCGGCATTTTAATTCTTGAGTGATAACTATTACTGTAGGAAAACTCGACTAACGGTAGATGTTCATCCCATTTACCTCCAAAATCCAACACACAAGACCTTAACATATCTTCAACCGTTTGAATAGTTCTTTCACTTTGACCATCGGTTTGCGGGTGGTAAGCCGTACTCAACCGCAATTTTGTTCCCAACTCTTCTTGCAATGATCTCCAAAATCTCGAGGTAAATCTCGCATCTCTATTGGACACAATCGATAACGGGACCCCATGAAGCCTTACCACTTCATCCACATACAATTTTACCAACTTTTCGAGTGGCATGGTTTCCCGAATCGCAAAGAATAATGCACTTCTGGTCAACCGGTCAACTATGACACAAATGGCGTCGTGGTTCTTACTCGTTCTTAGCAACCCAACAATGAAATCCATTGTTATATCTTCCCATTTTCTGGCCTAACAATTGAGCTACCCCATAAGGTACTTGATGCTCGGCTTTTACTTATGCACACGTGTCACACTTAGAAATATACTTAGCCACTCTTGCTTTCATCTCGGGCCACCAATACACCTTCTTCATATCTTGGTATGTCTTTGTACTTCCCAGGTGGATCGAATACTTAGAGTTATGGGCATCGTTTAACAATTCGTTTCGGGTTCCACCGAACTTGGGGACCCAAATTCGACCACCAACGGTTTTCAATCCTTGCTTGTTCTCTACAAAATGTTGATTTTTACCCAAACGTTCTTGCCTTAACTCTTCTTTCTCCATCACCTCCCGTTGGGCATTTTTAATTCGTTCCACAATACTCGAGATTACTTCAATCCGAGTCAGCTTCCCTTTAATAGGCTTTTCATGAACTTTTCGGCTTAAGGCGTCGGCTACCACATTGGCCTTCCCCGCATGGTACACAATTTCACAATCATAATCGTTTATCAATTTGATCCATCTTCTTTGTCTCATATTTAAATCTTTTTGAGTGAAAACATATTGAAGGCTTTTGTGATCCGTATATAACGTACACCTCGTACCGTACAAATAATGTCGCCATAACTTCAAAGCAAACACTATCGCCGCCAATTCCAAATCATGTGTGGTGTACCTTGTTTCCGCGTCCTTCAGTTGTCTCGAGGCATAAGCTATCACCTTTCCTCGTTGCATCAAAACACATCCCAATCCTTTATTCGAGGCATCACTATAAACAACGAAGTCTTCCATGCCTTCGGGTAACGCGAGAATCGGGGCGTTACATAATCTTTCCTTTAACAACGCGAATGCCTTTTCTTGCTTTTCTTCCCACACGAACTTGCTACTCTTTCGGGTCAACAATGTGAGTGGAGTTTCCACTCGGGAAAAGTCTTGAATAAATCGGCGGTAATAACCGGCAAGCCCGAGAAAACTTCTCACTTTGGTTGGAGTTCGAGGAGGTTCCCATTTCATCACCGCTTCAATCTTGGATGGGTCAACTTTGATTCCTTCTCGTGACACAACATGACCAAGGAATTGGACTTCCCGAATCCAAAATTCACACTTGCAGAACTTTGCATATAACTTCTCTCTTCGTAGTACTTCTAATGTTTGTCCTAGGTGATTTTCGTGTTCTTCTTCGGTTTTTGAATAGATAAGGATGTCGTCAATGAATACGATAAGAAACTTGTCGAGAAATGGTTTACAAACCCAATTCATAAGATCCATAAAAATAGCCGGTGCATTAGTCAACCCGAATGGCATTACCAAAAACTCGTAATGCCCGTAACGTGTACGGAACGCCGTCTTCTCGGTGTCTCCTTCCTTCACTCGAACGTGATGGTAACCCGATCATCAAATCGATCTTTGAGAAATAATCGGCCCCTTGAAGTTGATCAAACAAGTCGTCGATTCTAGGCAACGGGTAACGGTTCTTAATAGTCATCTTGTTCAATTCTCGGTAGTCGATGCACATCCTCATCGAACCGTCTTTCTTCTTGACGAACAATACGGGCGCACCCCATGGAGACGAACTAGGACGAATAAATCCCTTGTCGAGTAATTCTTGCAATTGTGACATCAATTCCCGCATTACGGTGGGAGCCAAACGATATGGAGCACGAGCTATTGGCGTCGCTCCCGGGACTAAATCGATACGGAATTCTACTTGCCTCTCCGGTGGCAATCCCGGTAAATCGTCGGGAAATACCTCGGGAAAATCCCGAATCACCTTCACATTTTCCACCGTCTTCTTTTCCTTCCTTCCATCTAACACATATGCCAAAAAGGACGAACACCCTTTGGCTAAACATTTTCTTGCTTTAACCGCGGTCATAAGGTATGGTAAATGGTGTCGTCTCTCGCCATACACATACACTTTTTCATTATTGGGAGTCTTGATCAAGACTATCTTTTTCACACATAAAATCTTTGCTTGATGCTCACCCAACCAATCCACACCAATAACTATATCAAACCCCGCAATTTCCATAGGTAATAAATTCACCCTAAACTTTTTCCCGTCTATTTCTAGTTCACAGTTTCGACACATATGTTGAACTATGGAGGTTTTACCATCCGCTATTCCTATTTCATACATGTCATCAAGAAGTTATAGGGGCACATTCAAATCCACAACAAAATTATGCGACACAAACGAACAAGTAGCACCTGAGTCAAACAAGATCCGGGCGGGAATAGAATTTACGAGTAGGGTACCTGGAACGACATCGTGGGCTTCATTGGCTTCATCTCGGGTAAGTTGGAAGGCTCGTCCTTTGACCTTCGTCAGCTCCGCTTTCTTTTATGCGGTCGACACCATCATCTCACTTCCCTTCTTCGGGCAAGAGTTACTATAGTGCCCTTTTTCGTGGCACGAGTAACATTCGATCTCATCCAACGGCTTGGCCCGGCAATCCCTTGCCAAATTCCTCGGCTTCCCACACTTAAAACAAGCTTTTGAATCCGCCAAACACTCACCCTTGTGGTCCTTGCCACACTTCTTACACGTGCCCACACTTGATTGCTTAGAGAAGGTCGGGGTGAACTTTCCCTTCTTCACCGATCCCGAGCTCCCCTCAAACTTCCTCTTCTCAAACTTCTCAAACTTTGGCCTCTCATTGATCCTCCTATGGCCCACTTCCTCCACATTCCTCGTCGCACTAATAGCCCCATCTAGTGTGGTGGCCCTCTTCACTTCCAACTCATACTCCCACGGGAGTCCATTAGCATAACGAACAATCCGGGACCTCTCATCCGGATACAGCTTGATCACAAACGGGATTAATCCCGTGAACTTCTTAGTGTACTCATCGACACTCAAACTACCTTTCTTCAAGTGAATAAACTCTTCTTGAAGTTTTTCTAAGTTTCTTTCGGGGTAAAACTTGGCTTTCAACCGCTTCCCAAATTCCTCCCAAGTCATCTTGTACACCGCCCTTTTTCCCAATGATTCATACATGGTGTCCCACCATACAAGGGCTTCATCTTTCAACAATCGAGAAGCATAGATTACCATATCACCTTCTTTGCATTTACTAGCTTCAAGGACTTGTTCAGTTTCAAGGATCCAACGGATCGTAACTTTCGGTTCGGAGCTACCATAGTAGTTATCGGGCTTGAAAGCCATAAAGCTCTTATAAGTACAACCCTTTCTTTCCCTCGGCTCGGGGTCACTTTCTTCCTCAGTTGAAGACTTTTCAGTTTGAGCAACACTACTTGACTTGCTCCTGGTGCGGGGTGGAGATTCCTCCCGCCTCTCACGATCCTTAGGTTCATTGAGTATTCGATGCACATCATTATTCACGAAATCCCTCATTTGGTTGAACATAGCTTGAAGATGTTCCACAGTTATCGGGTGTGGTTCCTATCAGCGCCCGAATTTTCCTCCTCGAGCCGATTCTCCGGACCAAACACCGGATTGCTAACACGATTTGAATCTTGTTCTTGATCAAGTGGACCCCTTCCACTTCTAGTTTGCACCATCATACTATAATAAGACATCAATCATTTAGAAGTCAATTCACCAAAGTAATGGTAATATAGGTCGTTCCCAAATCAAACATGACCTATTCCTTCAAGGTCAACCTTATTGAACTTACACCTAAGGTCTCAAGAGTCAATTCATAATTATCCTATGGAACCTATGGTCCTACTAGCTCAGTCTAAGTCTAGGATGGTCAGCTCAACCTAGTTAACTTAAACTATAGCTCTGATACCAAGTTGTAACACCTCAATTTTCAAAACAATATTTAAATACATTTCATCCCAAAATATGCAAATAAGTATCGGTGTCAAATACCGGTTTTACAAAAACTAAAAGGTTTCTTGTTTGAGATTATCAGAGTATACAAAAATTGGTGTTACAAGTTATATCATAACCATAGGATAAGAACTCTAACTATGAACACCAAGCTAATCTCAACAAGGCTTCTTCTAATCAAGCCTCCTAATTCTTCGATCCCGAACCTGAGTACATAGCAAAACACAAACATAGTACGTGAGACAAAATTGCCTCGTGTGATACATGAGTTTTAAACCCGATAAACAACTAGTCACATAATATCGTTTACATTAGAATAATATTATTAATTTCATTCGGGTCACTTCATTTCATTCATCATTGGCCAACGTCAAGATAATCGGAATTCCTCGAATCTATCAAGACCGTCATATCCACGGTAACCGGAATGCCTCCAATCTACCGGGACTCATAGGTATTGGGTAATCGGAATGCCTCCAATCTACCACTAACCTTAAGGTACCGTAATAACCGGAATGCCTCCAATCTATCACGACCCTAGGGACATCATCATCATCATTACTTGTCAATTATCATTACGAGCTTATAGCTCCATCGTTTCTCGATCGATCAATCATTTCGTTATCACATAAGCAAATCATCAAAGATCACATAAATAACTAAATTACTCATAGACTCGACAAAACATTTAAACATAAAACATTTCTTAACTATGTACTCAGTTTTGAAAGTTCACATGTACTCACCTTAGTCAAGCTTAACCAAAGATGTGATCCTTGGACACCAATATCACTTCTCAAGATTTGAAAGCCTCAAATCTTCCAACCAATAACCTAATATCAAAACCAATACAATGATTTAAATCAAACATTAACAATGACTACACATTCCATGACTAGTTAACTACTAGCATCGTTTTTCCCCAAATTACCAAACCCTAATTCCATAAACCTTCATATTCTTATAGATCCATATTACGAACACATTTTCCTTGTTAAAATACTATAGATCTAGGTTATACAATTTCCATTTAACCATTTATGAACAAACCCCAAAACTAGGGTTTGAGATTCAAGTTTTCCCTTCTTGAATCTATGACTAAAAACCCAAGAGGTATGAAGATTTACCTTTGATCTTCAACTAGGAGTGAAATTTCACAAGATTTGATGAAGAAATCGGTTCCAAACGATCCTTTGCACTCAAAAACGTACACACACTTATTGGGAGAGAAACTATGGTTTTGGTTTAGCATTTATGACCAAAATCCCGCATTTAAGACTGCAGCGACGAAGTTCGCGTCACTATCCTCATAATCGCGACGCTATCTAGCCCCCGCGTTAATTCGCGTTGCCACTTCGCGCCGCGAACCCCCTACGCAATCTCATTTTCTCGTTTTTCCCCGACGCTATTTCGGATCGCTGTTTCGAACTTGCACCAGATAGCGCCGCTATCTCCCATATAGCACCGCTATCTATACCAGACAGGCCAGGCTGCACTTTTTGTTATTCTTTTCGACCCGGTTTCGTCCATAAATTTCTCATACGATGTCCAAATGCCACGAAACCAATTCCTACATTCTTTAAATGATTTATCCTTATTTATCATATTTTTATATAATTTATTTATTTACAAATTTCGGGTTGTTATACGTGGCACACTTAGAAATATACTTGGCCACTCTTGCTTTCATCCCGGGCCACTAATACATCTTCTTCATATCTTGGTATGTCTTTGTACTTCTCGGGTGGATCGAATACTTAGTCTTATGGGCATCATTTAACAATTCCTTTCGGGTTCCACTGAACTTGGGGACCCAAATTCGACCACCAATGGTTTTCAATCCTTGCTTGTTCTCTACAAAATGTTGATTATTACCCAAACGTTCTTGCCTTAATTCTTCTTTCTCCATCACTTCTCGTTGGGCATTTTTAATTCGTTCCACAATACTCGAGATTACCACAATCCGAGTCAACTTCCCTTTTAACGGCTTTTCATGAACCTTTCGGCTCAAGGCGTCGACTACCACATTGGCCTTCCCCGCATGGTACACAATTTCACAATCATAATCGTTTATCAATTCGATCCATCTTCTTTGCCTCATATTTAAATCTTTTTGAGTAAAAACATATTGAAGACTTTTGTGATCCGTATATAACGTACACCTTGTACCGTACAAATAATGTCGCCATAACTTCAAGGAAAACACTATCGCCGCCAACTCCAAATCATGTGTGGTGTACCTTGTTTCCGTGTCCTTCAGTTGTCTCGAGGCATAAGCTATCACTTTTACTCGTTGCATCAAAACACATCCCAATCCCTTATTCGAGGCATCACTATAAACAACGAAGTCTTCCATGCCTTCGGGTAACGCGAGAATCGGGGCGTTACATAATCTTTCCTTTAACAACGCAAATGCCTTTTCTTGCTTTTCTTCCCACACGAACTTGCTACTTTTTCGGGTCAGTCAACAATGTGAGTGGAGTTGCCACTCGGGAAAATTCTTGAATAAATCGGCGGTAATAATCGGCAAGCCCGAGAAAACTTCTCACTTCGGTTGGAGTTCGAGGAGGTTCCCATTTCATCACCGCTTCAATCTTTGACGGGTCAACTTTGATTCCTTCTCGTGACACAACATGACTAAGGAATTAGACTTCCCGAATCCAAAATTCACACTTGGAAAATTTTGCATATAATTTCTCCCGTTGTAGTACTTCTAACGTTTGCCTTAAGTGATTTTCGTGTTCTTCTTCGGTCTTCGAATAAATGAGAATGTCGTCGATAAATACGATAAGAAACTTGTCGAGAAATGGTTTACAAATCCGTTTCATAAGATTCATAAAAATAGTCGGTGCATTAGTCAACCCAAACGGCATCACCAAGAACTCGTAATGCCCATAACGTGTACGAAACGTCGTCTTCTCGGTGTCTCCTTCCTTCACTCGAACTTGATGGTAACCCGATCTCAAATCGATCTTTGAGAAATAATCGGCTCCTTGTAGTTGATCAAATAAGTCGTCGATTCTAGGCAACGGGTAACGGTTCTTAATAGTCATCTTATTCAACTCTCGGTAATCGATGCACATTCTCATCGAACCATCTTTCTTCTTGACGAACAATACGGGCGCACCCCATGGAGACGAACTAGGACGAAAAAATCCCTTGTCGAGTAATTCTTGCAATTGTGACATTAATTCTCGCATTTCGGTGGGAGCCAAACGATATGGAGCACGAGCTATCGGTGACTACTCGTCTAGGTGGGAACCTCGATGGGACGTTAACGTCATCGCGGTATTTGGTGGTAGATTCGAAGTTTTTCGAAGATAGCTACACAAGTTTTGTGTAAACCAAATATCGGTGATATTCTGTTGGAGCTCGACGAATATTGGATTGACCACCGTGATAATACTTCGTGGTTGAAAAGTTCAAAAGTATTATTCACTAGGATTGTCCTTTAGCCTGAGGTATTTGGTTTGGGATACATTGACTAATGTGCTTTGGTTCGTCTTAGACAATTCTGAAATATGGTTGTAATACGAGGCTTTACTGGGTACAAAGGAATTTGTATTTTGAATCGAAATATAACAAGATGGTAATTGCACCTCCTTTTTTAGGAGAGATATTTATGGGTCCTTTGACATGATGAGATAACTGGAAAGTGCATGGCCATGCCCAAACGAACTGATTTATTCTTTGTCGTTTATCACAACAGTTTGAATCAAGAAGTCATTAAATGATTTTGAATACAGGAGTTGATAATTTCTACCATGCTCGTATTCATTATCACAAATATCGTGCTGCAAGAGATAAACCTAACATAGTTGCCCAAGAAGTAAAGACAGAGTGTTCTTTACTAGGAGACGCTATTAAAGAGTTTTTCAAGAAACTATACCTGGGTTACGTAAGCTGTTTTTATGGGGTTGGTTACCTACATGCCCATCTAGAAGGCCACTGTAGCTCGTATCATTAAGATAAAGGTTACAAACTTGCACAAGTGGGAGTCTGAAGGATTTATGTGCACAATTAGTCAACCTATGATGATACATCCATGCCTACGAAACACTTAAGGGTAACACCGGTGAGTGCATGTAATACGAGCAAGATAAGCAATGATACTACGAAGAGGAGTGATTCACAATAGTCATTATGAATCAAGTTAAGTATTAAGTCAAGTTTGACTTATTACTAGATTAGTTTAACTAACTGATTAATACAAGTATTTGTACATTTACTAGTTGAGTAAATATACAATGTGTTAATTATAGATTATCCATAATATGATTTAAAGCTATTAAATCATATAGTGTTTGGATAATATTATTGTCTAATTAATTATTAAAAGTATTAAATACAAGTATATATTTTGTATATATAATATACATGAAATATATATAAGTGTATAATACTAGACATTTAATAATTAAGTGAGATAATAATAACTAGTAAAACTATAAGGGTTTAAAGTGTAAGAGATAAGTTTAGTTAAGAGATTAATCTTAATTAAACTAGGAGGACTTAAATGAAACTTATTCTATTATATATAGAAGGCTTAAGGTTTCATTTAAACCTAATCATTCCCTTGTTTTACACCCCTTGGCCGAAACCCTAGCCCCTCCTCTCCCCTATTCGGCCGAACCTAGAGCAACACCAAATATTGGTGTTCTTCGTGTTCTTCAAGTCTTGAAGATTCGAAGATCAAGTTCATTTCTTAGATCAACTAGAAGATCGCTCGTCGTGTTCATCATCAGTGGATCTATCTTAAGCAAACAACAAGGTATGTTTTGAGAAAACCTTTTTCTCTCTTCTCCCCTCTTGGACGATTTCGACCAAAGAACCCTAGGGTTCTTTGGTGTTGGTCGAAACACACACAAGTGTGTGTGTGTGTTTGGGATTTCGTACAAGGTTTCTTCCATTGTCAATCTAATCTAGATCTCCAAGATCCCAATCCTTTAGGGTTTAAGGATTGGGTTTAATCTCAGTTCCGCATTTAGGGATTAAATCAGCTAGTTGGTTTTAACCAGTCAAGAACAAGTTCATGTTCTTGGTCAGTATGGTTCGAACCAAGTGACTAGGAGGTTGACCCAAGTGGTCAATCAGTATCAATAGAAACCCTTCAGTGGTATCAGAGCGGTGGTTTAGAGATCTAAACTAGATTAACAAAGTTTGTTTGTTTAATTTTTATTAAGTTTTTTTTTTTTTGTTCCAACTTCTTCTTCTTCTTCTTAATGTTCGAATAGGGTAAGAACCCTAGGACCAAGTATGTTAAACTAGTTAAGTTTATTTGGTCAAAAGGATTCTAGAAAAAACCTTAGAAATTTCGAACAAGAGGCAAAGAACCCTAGGATCAAGAACATTAAACAAGTTTTGTTTCAATATCATAAACCTCATCAAGAAGTTCTAAGGGCACATTCAATTTCACAACAAAATCATGGGACACAAACGAATAAGTAGCACCCGAGTCAAATAAGATCCGGGCGGGAATAAAATTTACGAGTAGGGTACCTGAAACGACATCGTGGGCTTCCTTGGCTTCATCTCGGGTAAGTTAGAAGACTCGTCCTTCGACCTTTGTCGGCTCCACTTTCTTTTGTGCGGTCGACACCACTGTCTCACTTCCCTTGTTCGGGCAACAGTTACTATAGTGCCCTTTTTCGTGGCACGAGTAACATTCAATTTCATCCAACGGCTTGGCCCGACAATCCCTCGCCAAATGCCCCGGCCTCCCACACTTAAAACAAGCTTTCGAATCCGCCAAACACTCACCCTTGTGGTCCTTGCCACATTTCTTACAAGTGCCCACACTTGATTTCTTAGATAAGGTCGGAGTGAACTTTCCCTTCTTCACCGAACCCGAGCTCCCCTCAAACTTCCTCTTCTCAAACTTTGGCATCTCATTATTCCTCCTATGGCCTACCTCTTCCACATTCCTCGCCGCACTATTAGCTTCATCAAGTGTGGCGGCCCTCTTCACTTCCAACTCATACTCCCATGGGAGTCCATTAGCATAACGAACAATCCGGGATCTGTCATCCGGATACAACTTGGTCACAAACGAGATTAATCCCGTGAACTTCTTAGTGTACTCATCGACACTCAAACTACCCTTCTTCAAGTGAACAAACTCTTCTTGAAGTTTTTCCAAGTTTCTTTCTGGGCAAAACTTTGCCTTCAACCGCTTCACAAACTCTTCCCAAGTCATCTTGTACACCGCCATTTTCCCCAATGTTCATACATGGTGTCCCACCACACAAGGGCTTCATCCTTCAACAATCGAGAAGCATAAATTATCATATCACCTTCTTTGCATTTACTAGCTTCAAGGACTTTTTCGGTTTCACGGATCCAACGGATCGTGACTTTCGGTTCGGATCTACCATAGTAGTTATCGGGCTTGAAAGCCACAAAGTTCTTATAAGTACAACCCTTTCTTCCCCTCGGCTCGGGGTCACTTTCTTCCTCAGTTGAAGACTTTTCAGTTTGAGCAACACTACTTGACTTGCTTTTGGTTTGGGGTGGAGATTCCTCCCGCCTCTCACGGTCCCTATGTTCATTGAGGATTCGATGCACATCATTATTCACGACATCCCTCATTTGGTTGAACATAGCCTGGAGGTGTTCCACAGTTATCGGGGTGTGATTCCTTTCAACCCCGGAGTTTTCCTCTTCCATTCGATTCTCCGGGCCATACACCGGATTGTTAACACAATTTGAATCTTGTTCTTGATCGAGTGGACCTCTTCCACTTCTAGTTTGCACCATCTTACTATAATAAGACATCAATCATTTAGAAGTCAACTTATCAAAATAATTGTAGTATATGCCGTTCCTAATTCAAACATGACCCATTTCTTCAAGGTCAACCCTATTGGACTTACGCCTAAGGTCTCATGAGTCAATTCATAATTATCCTATGGAACTTATGGTCCTACTAGCTCAGTTTAAGTCTAGGATGGTCAACTCAACCTAGTTCACTTAAACTATAGCTCTGATATCAAGTTGTAACACCTCAATTTTCAAAAACAGTATTTAAATAACATTTCATCCCAATTCAAGTAATAATGTGTCGGTGTCAAATACCGAGTTTACAAAAACGAAAAGGTTTCTTGTTCGAGATTATCAGAGTTTACAAAAACGGTGTTACAAATTATATCTTAGCCATAGGACAAGAACTCTAATCATCAACACCGAGCTAATCTCACCAAGGCCTCTCCTAATCGAGCCTCCTACATCTTTGATCCCGAACCTGAGTACATAGCAAAAACACAAACATAGTACGTGAGACAAAATTACCTCGTGAGATACATGGGTTTTAAACCCTATAAACAACTAGTCACATAATATCATTTACATTAGAATATTATTATTTATTTCATTCGGGTCACTTCATTTCATTCATCATTGGCCAATGTCAAGATAATCGGAATGCCTCCAATCTATCAAGACCGTCATATCCACGGTAACCAGAATGCCTCCGATCTACCGGGACTCATAGGTATTGGGTAATCGGAATGCCTCCAATCTACCACTAACCTTAAGGTACCGTAATAACCGGAATGCCTCCAATCTATCACGACCCTGGGGACATCATCATCATCATTACTTGTCAATTATCATTACGAGCTTATAGCTCCATCATTGCTCGATGGATCAATCATTCTATCATATAAGCAAATCATCAAAAATCACATAAATGACTAAATTACTCATAGACTCGATAAAACATTTAAACATGAAACATTTCTTAACTATGTACTCAGTTTTGTAAGTTCACATGTACTCACCTTACCCAAGCTTAACCAATATTATCTCTTCTCAAGACTTGAATACCTCAAGCTCTTCCACCAAATCACCTTTGATCTTCAACTAGGAGCAAGAACCTTCAAGATCTAGTGAAGATTAAGCTTCAAACACCACTTTATGCTCAAAAATCGCCCACACCAGCTGGTAGGAGAAAACTAGGGTTTTGGATGGCATTTAATGAGCCAAGCCCGACTTAAATGCTGCTGGTCGGGGGACTTCGCGCCCCGAACTTCGCGTGTCGGGAACGCCTTCGCGTTCGTGAACTGCTCGCGAACTTCGGTCTCAGAAACTTCAATCTCTCTGCCTCGTTCTCATGATCGCGAACATATGTTCGCGTCGCGAACTCTGTATGCAGCCCAGGCTGCAGTTTTTCATCTATGGTTTGACCCGGTTTCGCCCATAATTTTCTCGTATGATGTCCAAATGACGCGAAACCGATTCCTACGCGTTTTAAAAGAATTATCCATATTTATCATATTTTTGTACAATTTATTTATTTGCAAATTTCGGGTCGTTACCGGAATTGAGGGAGTGAAAAAGCTCCGGGCCCGATGGTTTTCTTTCAAATTCATAAAAAAATATTGAGATTTTCTTAAAGGTGACATTTTTTATGCGATTCATGAGGTCTTATCTAATGGTAAATTACCATTAGGTTGTAACGCTTCTTTTATTACTCTTGTTCCAAAAACCTCTAACACTCTTTTAGTGAAAGATTTTCGGCCTATCTCTTTACTTGGGTTCATCTACAAAATTATTTCAAATGTTCTTGCGGTGAGATTAGCTAAAGTAATTGACATTATAATTAGTAGTGAACAAACGTCGTTTATAAAAGGGAGGAAAATTTTGGACGGGCCACTATTGTTAAATGAAGTTATGGAATGGTATAAGTTAAAGCACAAAAAATTTCTTATTTTTAAAGTTGATTTTGAAAATGCGTTCGACCCGGTTAGTTGGGATTATCTTGTCTATGTTATGATGCGAATGAGCTTTGGTACTCAATGGCGATGTTGGATAAAAGAATGTCTTTCTTCGGCTAGACTTTCTATTCTTATAAACGGGAGTCCTACCGAAGAATTTTCTATGCTTCGTGGCCTCTGTTAAGGAGACCCCTTATCTCCCTTCTTGTTTATTATTGCTATGGAGGGTCTTCATCTTTTGATTCAAAATGAAGTTCTAAATAACCGCATTTTTGGAGCTCATGTTGGTAATTCTAATTTTTCTATCTCTCATTTGTTCTATGCAGATGGTGTTGTATTTGTTGCGGATTGGAACAAAAAGAATTTAGATACTATAATCAGTGTGTTAAATGATTTCTACGATATTTCGGGCCTCAAAATTAATATCCATAAGTCCAATATTTATGGTATTGGAGTTGATGACCTTCTGCTCGATGAAATGTGTGCCTCAACAGGCTACGTCAAGGGCATCATTCCTTTTAAGTATCTTGGGCTTCAATTGGGCTCATACATGGGTCAAAATTCAAATTGGGATACCATCCATGATCGTATGTCAAAAAAACTTTCTTCCTGAAAAGCAAATTTACTTTCTATCGGGGGAAGGCTTACACTTATTAAATCAGTGTTGGGAAGTTTGGGTATATATTGGTTGTCTATTTTTAGAGCTCCATCTTCTGCGTTAAAAAAACTTGAACAACTGAGGCTAGATTTTTTTTGGGGAAACACAGAAAATAATAAAAAGATAAGTTGGGTTAAATGGAATTCGTGTTTGGCTTCAAAAGAAAAACGTGGTTTGGGTATTGCTAGCCTAGAAGCTCTTAATTTAGCTCTTATTATAAAATAAAGATAGTAGACATTTAAATGAAAAGGATTCTTTATGGTGTCATGTAATTCAATCTATATATTGAGAAAATGGTGGTTTTAACAAACCGGTTCTTAATCATCATAAAAAAGGTACTTGGGGCCAAACCATTGGTACTATTAATTACATTCACGATTCCCAGATTATAGACTACAATTCTATAAAATTCAAACTAGTGAATGGAGCTAGCATACACTTTTGGCCGGATATTTGGGCAAGTCATGTTCCTTTATGACCTCTTTTTAATCGCCTTTTTAAATTAGAGTTGAATCATTTTTGTAGAGTGAAGGATAGATTAAATAATGATTGTTGGAGTTTCAATTGGCGAAGGCCTATTAGAGGAGGAGTTGAGGAAGAACAATTACAAAATCTCATGTCCTTATTAGTGATTCCCACCTAAAAGAAGGGAAAGATAAAGTTTGTTGGTCCCTTGGAGATTCTTGTGAATTCACGGTTGCCGATGCTAGAAAATTTATAAATAATTTTCTCTTCCCCAGCTTCTCTTTTGACCCCAAATGGTGTTCCTCGGTGCCAATAAAGGTGAACATTTTTATTTGGAGGCTTTCATTGGATATGCTTCCTACTAGATTAAATCTATCAAGAAAAGGTCTAGAAATCAACTCTATTTTATGTCTGGTTTGTGATTCGGGAGTCGAATCATTCTCGCATGTTTTTTTCTCGTGTAACTTGGCTGTTGATGTTTGGTCTAAAGTTTTTCGATGGTGCGAGCTTGGGTCTCCTAGTTCCGCTTCTTTCAACGAATGGTGGGATTTTTGTGATTCTTTTTCGAACTGGAATAATCGGCGTTTAAAACTTCAAGTTATTGGTATAACTACATGTTGGATGATTTGAAGGTTTAGGAATTCTATAGTTTTTGGCAATAAGAAGATGCGTAAAGGAGATTTAGGTGCTGTTTGTTTTTTTAGAGCAAAAAGATTTGTTGTCTGCGAACCACATATGCCAACTGCTGCAGCTTCAGGGTGGACCAAAGGTTTGAAGTCTACAAGAAAGCTGTTATTTATTTTTTAACATCTGTAGACTTGCTTAAATTAATCGAAATTTAATATATCTTACGTCTAACTACATTAAAATAATTCGTACAACAATATAGTATGTTGTTTGGTGGAGATGTGTTTTTTAGGTTTGGAAGACCCAAAAAGCTAATGCCCACAGCTTCTTGGAGAAGACCTTCTGCAGATATAAAAAGATCTGCGAGCTTCCAAAAAACAAACATCTGCGAGAGATTTTTTCTGCGCGTGGTCTGCGCCGCAAAGACAAAAGAGATCAGGAAGACTTTTTGTCTAAAAACAAACAGCACCTTAGTTGACAACATTATTTTGTTTTCTTTTATTGGTTAAGCCATTAAAATCTTAAATGTAAGATCTCATAGACTGGCTGGATTAAATCTCCTTTGTAATTTCGTTGTAATGCTTTTACACTCTGTTCCAGAGACTTTCGCTAAAAGAAAAGAAAAGAGAGGAAGAGAAGAGAAGAGAGAAGATTTCCATATAAAATTTCTTCCCAACTTTGGGACTGGAACACAATCTTTTTTTATTTCTCTTCACTTATTTTCTTTTTCTATCCAATTTTTTATTCTGGAACACATCGTTAGTCTAGCACTTTGTTAGACTCTAGTAATAATTTTGATGTTAAAAAATACACCCCGTTATGTTATAAGCCATTTAGTTAAGGAAACTTATTAATATTATAATATAACTGTTTCTTTTGAAACTTATGATTATACACCATGCTATTGTTATCGTTATGCATCGTTGTTAGCTGGAGTTTTGGCTTTGCTTTATCAATATTCTTCATCTTCGTTACGCAGCATACGCATTACCTAACATTTTAAGTTCTAACAATGTTTTATTTATTTACGAATGTTAGGTGGACTAGTAAAATCTACCCCAAATAATATGTTTCGTTTTGACGTTACAAATTTTTATTAAACTACTACTTCGTATGATTTTATGACCCGCATAAGAATAATTATAGAAATATTATATAATTTCTTATTAAATATCTTACAATTATATAATATATATATATAAGTATATAACATATCAGATCTATATTTTATAAAAATTACGTTCAACAAATAAAACTTATTATTATTGTTGTTTCCATATTTTTACAAAGATATAAAAGCAATTCTCCCATATAAATAAATATGTAAAATTGTTTCCGACATATATCCAAACATTCTTTGGGGTAATGACGAGATTGGTTGAGATCAACAAAGTTCTAAAAAGCGCAAGACGTGGTTTGGCGACACCTTCGCGTATCAGGTCATGATGTTTTTTCAAATCGTAACTTAATGCGCATATTTTTTATATAATTTATATATATGTATGTGTATCAAGTGTACAAAAAAGTATTTATCTATTATAGATAAAGTTTTCAAAAAATATTACGTTTAAATTTATAATTATATGTTATCATTTTTTTCAAAAAATTTCAATTTTCATAATCAGTTTAAAAAAGACTCGCCATAAGGCTGGCCTGCCTTATTTTACGTCACGTCTTACGCAGCCATCATGTTCTATTTTGCAATGTAGATATCGTGTCTTAACGCTGTCATAACACGCCTTTTATAGCGCCTTGGTTGAGAATGAAATGTGACATTTTATGATTATTGTTTTCATAGCTGTTATTTAATATGAAAATGAAGTAATAATAAATTTAAATTTCAAAATTAAGTTATAATTTCATTTTCTTATAAATCTAAATTTTTTTTTTTTCAGAAAACATTTAGGTTTCGTGCCTTAAACATAAAGAAATCCAAATATTATACTGTATCAATATTTAGCTATTCACATTATTTTTGTCTTACTGTAACTTTTTACGATTTTTTTCTTTATTTATTCCAAATTAAAAAGCTAATTACCTTTTTATCCTTTTCCCTTGAAAAGCAAATTACTTTTGAATCCTTTAAACTTATTTTTGACTAAGATCATTAATATAACACGTTTCGATGAGTTGGAAAGCAGCAAACATTCATTTGAATTAGTTTGGCTCCATTCTATAAACAGCAGAACCAAAAATAAAACAAGAAAAACGAATTTAGAGAGAGAAACACAAAGAAAATAATAAAAACCTTCGCCGGAAAACTAAGTCCGGCAGCCATAACCACCACCTTCATCGCATTCTACTTCCACTTTTGAACCTTAACAAATGGAATTCAATATGATAAAATACATACTAGTGACGTCATCGTTAATGGCCGCCGTCGCCGGCGTCTCCTTTTCAATCGTCGATTCTGAATCTATAAATTCGGCATCTTTTTCGGCAGTTGGTGATCCGGGAATGAAAAGAGATGGATTGAGAGTTGCTTTTGAAGCTTGGAATTTTTGCAATGAAGTTGGAATTGAAGCTCCTGAAATGGGTAGTCCAAGAGCTGCTGATTGCTTCGATCTTGTTTCCACCGGTAAATTTTTTATTTATTTTTAAATTTTAAATATATATACTTCGTATATACTTTTTCACTTTTCATGTTCAAGATTAGATTCTCGCGGATAAGGTTGCTTTTTTGGATTAATTATTGATTCTGGGTATCTTTTTATTGTGTTTTAAGAAAGTAAAATCTAGTTTTAAAGTTTGAGAGTTACGGAGTACTATTTTAAATACTATATTCTGATTTAAATAAAAGGTAATTATTATGTAATTAATTGAAGCAATGTTGGACTATATACGGTCCAACAAACTAAACACATCGATAATAAAAAATGGTTTTGATGAGATCGAGAATCAAATAGTCACTTCTTGGAATGGGCTGAAAACCGCCTTGCGCCCCCCCCCCCCCCCCTCCTCCTCTCTTTTTTTTACTTTTCTGTTGTTTTTTTCGATTTTGGATTTCACCGGATCGATAATCAATTTTGCATGAAAAACAGAACCGGTATCGTTCGGTCCGATTTGATTTTACGGTTTTTGGCAATCTCGGTCTATTTTGCACATGCCTAATACGGTCTACTCCATCATAGACATATCATTAAACATTATGCATGGTTTAACCATCGTGTTAACTACATAAACATTTCTCTTTAATTAAAAACCATCTTATTTGACTATTAACACATAAACAATTTTAAGAAATGAAAATAATCTGTGTAGTTAAGTATATGAATCTTGTATGCGACAACAGTATTGGACTATGCAAGATTTATATACCTCATATGTATGTTTTAGAATACGGCTCATAAATATATCCTAATTTTTGAATGACTTTTTTTGACTTTTGGTTACGGTTATACTATATGATATCTATACTTCATTTCTCATGATATTGAACATATCTTTTTTGCATTCTTTTTTCTTAAAAGGTAAAGACGGAAGGTATCACATAAACCACAAAGTCACCGAACACGATAACCGCCTCGGAGTCGGAGACTCATTCCCAGGATTAAACCCTAAAGCCCTTCACAATCCCGACATTTACGCTTCCGAAAAAGAAATCTATCTCGGAAACCTATGCCAGGTGGCAGAACACGACACTAACCCATGGCAGTTTTGGATGATCATGTTAAAAAACGGCAACTACGACACCACCTCCGGCCTATGCCCGGAAAACGGAAAAAAGGCACCACCATTCCCGCCGGGAAGATTCCCATGTTTTGGCGACGGTTGTATGAATCAACCCATTTTAATGCATCAACCCACATCGATCATGTTTTCAAAAACAGGTTTCTATAAATATGATCCGGTGATGATGGGTGGGTTTAACGGCAGCTATGATGATTTAAGCTCCGGTGGTGGTGATGGTTCGTATTTTGAGGTGACGTGGCAGAAAAGAGTTGGGGTTGGTGGTTGGGAATTTAATCATAAATTAAAAACGTCGAAAACTTACCCGTGGTTGATGTTATACCTGAGAGCTGATGCTACAAAAGGGTTTTCCGGTGGTTATCACTATGACACAAGAGGCATGCTTAAAACTGTAAGTTGTCTTTTAATTCGCTAAACTTAATTATTCGTTGTTTAGATTAATTTGTGTTTTATAATCGATAATACCTGATTTAATTAGGCTTGAAATGCTTAATTAGATATTTTTTTGCTTCTTAGAGCATTAGGTGTGGTGGCTTAAGCCACTTCGCCACCTCTGCGCTACCTATGCGCCACCTCACCATTTCACATTTCACATTCAAAACCCTCAAATACCCCCTCTACCATCACTAACCAATAATATTTCTTTGGGACCCATCAAAATACCCCTAACTAACAAAATACCCTTTAAAAAACAAGGAAAATGCCCTCTCTCTCTCCTCGCCGGCTTCGCCGATGGTCCGGCGAAATGCCTCACTCAACCCACGAGGGGTGTGGTGGCGAAGGCTTATACTCGCCAAACACATGCCACATAGGCAAAAAGTGGTCCGGCGGAAGTGGCGGTAGCCACTGCACCGCATGCTCTTATAGTATGATTATTCAAGGGTTAAAAAACAAAATAATATACCTATACTATAAATGATTTGGTTGTCATAAGGGTGATAGCCTAATAGTAAATTCTCAGGAGTTAATTTAATGTAATTACGAGTCCAAGTATCTCTTAAATCATAAGTAAGATTTCTTTATTCGTAAATTGTTAAATCACAAGTATCTTTCGTTATTGGTAATATTTCTTTTTCATAAGGTTTCCTTAAACTGATTATTTCTTTGCGTGTAAGCCTTAAACGTATTAAATGCTACTAAGGCTAGTGGGTATGGGCACCACATGTGGTGGTGCCCTTTTCCGCCACGTCATCGCCACCTCATACACCACACCACATCATTTGGTGGAAATACCCACCACACCACACCATTTTATTTTCCATCTTATCATTTCTTTTCCATTTATTTTTTAAACATAATATTAAACTTCCATTAAAATTAAAATAACAATACAAATACTTAAAATTTAAAATACTTAAAATAAAAAAACTACAATCCTAAATCGCTCATGGCTTTTCGAGCCCTTTCCTTCGCGGCTAGGAAATGTTGAAGATCTTCTTGCGGCAAGCCTGGCGGCGGTTGCATACTCAAAATATTCAAATTATTGATCATTCTTTGTTCGGTTGCAAGCGCCCTTTCTCTTTCTTCTTTCTCCCTCTCTTGCTGGCGTCGTTCTTGTTCCAGTTGAACTTGTTGACGACGCATCTCTACGCGCTCTTTCGTTGCCTCAAAGTGCTCGTCTAATCGTTTTTGAATGTCTTGCCTATGCTTGCTCTTCGCTTCCTTTTCCGCCGCATGCCTACCCGTTCGTTTAGCCTTGTCTCTTCCAATTGGTCGTTCAAGAGGAGTTGGGGTTTCATCAATGTCGTCGAATAGGTCATCGGGAAATTCATCGTCCCCTGCATCAAGGTTGACACGAGAACGACCATCAGAAACGTCAACCGATTGTGAACTTTTTGAGCGCTTCGATTGTTGTTCATCTTTAGTAATTGTGCCGATCCATTTTGGATCCTCTTTTAAAATCAACCAATGTCGATCTAGCTCAAAAGCATGGCCATTTTTTTCAACTTTGTATTGTTTCTTGGCGGCCTCCAAAACATCAAACGCGGCCATTCCGCTACTTCTTTCCGACGAGAGTTTGTTGTATATACCATTGAATTTTGTAACCTTGTTGTTTATGTCACGCCATTTGCTACTAAGACTATTGTCTTTTCGGTATGGCGAGACTCCCAAGAAGGTATGGAATTTAGAAAGAATGGCTTCCCAATAGTTTTTAATTCTCATGCCATTCCCGTCCTTCTCGTTTTTAGAAGTCGCACACCAAGCTCGGCACAACGCAAGTTCCTCCTTTTCCGTCCATGGAAGTTGTGTGTCTTCTTCCACATCTTTTCCCTCAACGTCTTCAACAACCTCTTTTTCTTTCCTTTTCCCCTTTCCCTTTCCCTTTCGTCTTCAATATTGGCCGGTGGGTGCAAATTCGGATACATTTTGTGAATATTGGGGTTGTTGAAATTGAGGGAGTTGAAATTGAGGTGCGGTTTGTGGATAATATTGTGGATGTGAGACAACACCGGGATTTAGGATGTTGGCGTATTGGTCGAAGCAACCAAATCCTAGGTTCGGTGGTATATTTTGTTGTGAAGGTTGATTGGGTGTTTGTGGAGGATTGTTGTGTGGATCCATTGTAAGTAGAGAGGTATGAAGATAGGAGTTTGTAGAGAGTAAAATGGGTTAATTGTGTGTATAAAATGAGTGAAAGTGTGTAATATATATAGGTAAATAATTTAATAAAAAAAAACTTTTTTTTTTAAATTCTAACGGCTATATAGCCGTTTGACAACGGCTCTTTCCGATCAAATCCAGCTTCCCACGCCCGTTGCCGAGCGTCGACCGTTGCACACTCTCGCCACGCCGCACCCCAACGCCGTTTGGGGGGGGGGGGGGGTGTTCCCTTTCGAGCCCACGGCGTGGGCGCCTCGTCACACCCCCACGCCCCTTTGTGCGTTGGACCATACCGATGAGTCTAAAGAGATCATAAATGCATTTCCCTTTTACAAAAACAAAATATGCTAAAAAAAACAAATAGTTCATTTCATAATTTTGTTTTCAAAGTTAAAAACTCAATTTTTTATACATCGTTTTATGCATGAACAATAAATTTTAAACGATACATATAAATAGTTAAAGGACAATTCTATTGCACTGACATCGTTTAAAAGAATTGTCCTAATAAAAGGATACATAAATAACTATTTATGAAAAATAAAGAACTAAAATTGAAATGTATAGTTAGTTACATTATTATTTATAAAATTAACTCTAAAAAAAATGCTTTGGTGGTAGTTGGGTCACCAAGATTGAAAACAGAGGAAAAAGAGTTTGTATTGTTTGACTTTAGTACATCTATTATCAAGCATAACATGCAATGGGCCAGAATCAGTGCCCTCCTTTATCACTTTAGTAAACAGATCGAATGTTCCTTTCTCATTTATACCTTATTTCCTTTTTTGGGATAACATTATATTGAGGAGTTAGTGAACTCTTTCATGATAAAAAATGACTGAAAATAATTCTAATTTTAAAATGTTAAGCTTGTGACAGGATGTATACGACTATATACATTTTATTATTATATGCATTAATTGTACTTCAAAACTTATACCAAATTTCCAAACTTTTCTTCTAAATGTACCGGTTTACGGTATTTTGCTTAGGTTGAACCAGTTTTTGCCATGTGGATTTAAAATTAAAATTTTAAACTTGTAATTTACTAAACTTCCATGATCCACTATAATATGTATCGAAAGAATGGTCTTACAGGCTAAGGATATTTCGGTAAATCGATACATATAATAGGTAAGATTTTGAATTAGTAAAACGTGTATAGTTGAATACTTGAATACATATCAGTATGATTTCCTTTTTTCATTTATTAGCTAAATAACGTGAAATGAATCGATACTTCTCGGTTTTCACTTTTCACGTTTATTTTAAGAAAATAGATTCGGTTATCTGTAATCTCAACTTAAAAACAGAACCGCCGTATAACCCAACTTTAAAAATTATTATATCCGTCCCAGAATTATTATCTATAGACAAAAGTCACACATTTTAGAAAAAAAATAGAATTCATTGTTACTAACTTCTTTTCTTCTCTAAACAGCTTCCGGAATCCCCAAATTTCAAAGTACGATTAACCCTAGACATAAAAAAAGGCGGCGGATCAAAGAGCCAATTTTACCTAATCGACATGGGAAGTTGTTGGAAAAACAACGGGAAACCATGTGACGGTGATGTAACAACCGACATCACAAGATACAGTGAAATGATTATAAATCCCGAGACACAAGCATGGTGTGCCCCGTCAGCACTTGCAAATTGCCCGCCTTACCATATTACTCCAAACGACACGAAAATTTACAGAAATGACACTAAAAGATTCCCATACGGAGCGTATCATTATTATTGTGGGCCCGGGAATGCAGAGCATTTGGAGAAACCGTATAGCACGTGTGACCCGTATAGTAACCCGCAAGCACAAGAACTTGTGCAATTGTTGCCTCACCCGATTTGGGCTGAATACGGGTACCCGGTAAAGCAAGGAGACGGGTGGGTTGGGGATGCGAGAACTTGGGAGCTTGATGTTGGTGGGCTAGCTAGTAGACTTTACTTTTATCAGGTGAGTTGGGTAATGGGTCAAATTTGACGGGTCAGGTGGGTTGGATAATGTGTCAAAATAGGTTTAGATCAAAACGGGCCATTTTTGTATGGGAAATGTCAGGGGGTTTGGGTTTGAGTTGGCATGAAATAGTAGGTTTGTCAAATAAAAACTTATACTTCGTATTATTTCAGTAATAGTTTAATTTTGAATATATGTTCTGAATAGTAAAAATACACTTGTAGTGCCATTTGACCTGTGTACTGTTTAGTTGTACTTCATTTTACCTTTGACCAATTAGATATAAAATATATTTTTTTTCAAAAATGTGTCTCTTTTTTCAAAAACTTTCACAAATGATGCTCTTTTTTTTTTTTACTTTCAAAAATAATGTTTTAGGACTCTAGGAGTCTGGAATTATGCTGAAATAGGACTCCCGGAGTCCGGAAATCACCTTTCGTCGTACCTGGGCGCAGAAAAAGTACCCAAAAAGTACGAGGTACAAGTGATTTCCGGACTCCGGGAGTCCTATTTCAGCATAATTCCGGACTCCTAGAGTCCTAAAACATTATTTTTGAAAGTCAGAAAAAGAGCATCATTTGTGAAAGTTTTTGAAAAAATAGACGCATTTTTGAAAAAAAAAAATTCTATAAAATAAATAATAACATGTATTAACCTGTTTATAAGTAAATAGGTCAAAACGGGCTCCTGTAAAAACTGTCCATTATTTAGGCCCAAAACAATTGGTATATGAAATATAATTACGAAAAGTTATATTACTTCAATAATAATTTAGTTGAGTAAAACGGTTTATGAGGTTATATGCATTATAAGTTCAAAAATTATGTTGTACTCATTGACCACTTAGAGATAAACATAACCAGAATTAACTGATTCATAATTGAATAGGTCAAAACAGGGCTAGGGTCAAAACCACCCATTTTGATAGGCCAGGTCGGGTTTCCCGAAATAGTGCATCAAACATGAGCCTTTATCCTTTGATTATGACCCGAGAAAGAAATATTATTTCAATAATTATCTAATTACTGGATCAAAGGGTAAATGTGGTTTTATGCATTACAAATAGATGACTTTTAACCTCTAATTATGATTAATTGATATAATTAAAGTTATGATGGCTTAATGCAGGATCCGGGAACTAAAGCTGCTAAAAGGATATGGACATCACTCGATGTAGGAACCGAAATATTTGTAAGTGACAAAGATGAAGAGGCAGAATGGACCCTGAGTGACTTCGATGTTATCATTACATAAAAATTATAAGTTCATGTAATTTGTAGTTGATTTTTTAAAATAAATAATCTTACATAATGTCAATATACGGACACGTAAGATTTGATCCTAGTCGTTGGATTTATTGATAGAGTTATGAACTGTTTGCAGGTTTTATTTCTCGTACGTGTTATATCTTACACAAAACACATATTAGCAACGTGTAAGGCTATATCGTCAAAATGAAAATACGTGGGTTCCACATCATCAGTTTTATTATTTAAAAACATTTTCCGATTGCGGATATGTTTTACAAGTTACAATCATCTAGTGAAAATACGTTACATAATGAAAACATGTTTTATAGGATTGTGCACCGAGAACTAACTGAAACAGCTGAAATTTGAGCTATACTAGTTTGGGTCTCGGTTTTAATCCTTATCCAAAATTAGTTCTCGGTTCGGTCCAAAACCCAAAAAAGTCGAAGAAACTTTCTCGGTTCTTTGATTGGTTCGCTGGTTCTGGTTCGTTTGGTCCAAGATGTCATTGATTCGGTTCTTGAAATATGTCGTATTAGTTAGTGTAACATAATTCTTAAAATATAACCATTTGTCGCAACATCTTCATTTGCAAATTCCAAATAAAATACATATACTTACGTACACATCCTCACTTGGAGCTCAATACGTCGCTTAAAAGCACGAGTTTGTTATATTATCCGAACTTGGTTTTAAGCTCACGATCGACACGTCATCTGATAATGGTGAATACATCAACAACGATACACGATCATTTCAAATAAGAGGTATGAGGGAGGTAAGATGTAGACAACTATACATCCACCTGAATGTAGAGAAACTGCTTTTAGAAAAACCTCCGGAAAAATAAGAGTAGAAATATGAGAGTAATTGTGAATGTATGTACATGTATATAAGAGCTTACATATACATAAAACTATAAGAGTATAATAACATGTACAAAAAAGTAGGAGAATGAAAAAACATGTAAATTGTATATTTTGGAATGTGAGCTGGATAGAGTGAGGCCCAACCCAGGCCCAAAAAAGATTCGCCTTGTTATTATAAATAGAGATTAAAAGAGGTAGGCGTGTCATCTTTATCCAAAAAAAAAAATTCAGCTTTCTTCACTGCTTGATTTGATTGATATCAGAACCTCAACCGGAATTACAATTGGAGTAAACATGGGGAAATCAACTGCTTTCAAGGATACTTTTTCATTCGGTTTGTTGTTTCCTTCTCTCTTTCTTCCTTAATTTCATCACCGCTCAATTAATTAATAGTAGTAATTTGCAAATTCGCAGAGGAACGATGCCAGGAATCACAAGATATTATTGCCAGATATCCAGATCGTCTTCCTGTAATTCTTCAACTCTCGATTCAATATATATAAACGAATACTTTAATTATTCAGTTTTCTGATTTGATTCTATACGTTTCGTGGTTAATGATGATTCGAATCAATTAGGTTACATGATGCATCTGTTTCAATTTTGCACAACGAATTGTTTTAAATTATTGATAAATGACTAATTGTTACCATGGAATACTGTTTAATTTGCAGGTGGTAGTTGAAAGATATACGAAAACCGACCTTCCTGAGATGGAGAAGAAAAAGTATGTTTTGTTGCTTAAACCTCATACCTGTTTTACTTTACAAGTTAGTCATGTTTGAATGCTTAATCGTCCTATATACTTGTTTACAAAGTTAGTGTTAGCTGTTGAATTTTGACTTTGTAGGGTCAACGGATTAGTTTTTAGTGTTTACACTCAATATCTTTCGTTTATCGAAAGAATTGATAAAATAATACTCCCTCCATCCCACAAAAAAGTTTACATTTCTCACTAAACTTTTGTCCCACAAAAAAGTTTACATTTCTCATATTTGATGGACTCCACATAATAAAATATTATTATTAATAAGAACCCTACCATTAATATCCACTAACTATCTTTATCTCTGCAATCCAATCTTATATTTTAATCAAAAGTATTACTAGTGACCCCCACAACTAACTATTACCTAAAATCTTGTGCCCAAGAGAAATGTAAACTTCAGGGAGTATATTTTTGGCATTACGTTTTGAAGGTGGTTATTATGTTTTCAATTGTGTAGTTAATCGGTTATGATGTGATTTCTACACGAAATTTTTACTTCATGCACTTAAAGTAAATGTGTTTCGACCACATTTACCTTATTTGTATCATGTGAAAACTTGGTGTTCAAATTACCTCCCTAATCAGTATCTAGTTTTTTAGTACATGAACACTTCTTTTAGTTCTCTTATTAATTTGAGGTCAAATAATCAGTTTTTGTATTTTTATCGTGCTTCACATGACCTTCATGTTGTATATGCTTTACTTGCTCCACATACCATATATGCAAACATACTCCACATGTTTTACAAATATTTTACATGTTTTACATACCTTACATGATTTACATGTGCTATATGTCTTACTTGATCTTTTAGAACTGTAGGTTTACATGTTTCATATGCGTTTGTTGTTTTATATGTCATACATGCTTCACATTATTAATTTTCTTTAGGGTATATATATACTCATAATATCACACTGACACACTTTTTTGCCACCACACTTTTGCCTGAGGTCTTTCAGAAAGTAGTTTCTCTGCTTCCGAATAGATTTATAATTGTCTACATCTCACTTTTTCATACGTGTTTTTGTTGTTATTATAGGCAACATGTCTTATTATAGCTGATTATTTAATTATGAAAAATTAGTTATAAAATGTTTTTATTTTATTTGTCACCAGATATTTGGTACCCCGAGACATGTCAATCGGGCAATTTATTCACATCCTTAGTGGGAGGCTTCATCTTGCTCCTGGAAAGGCTCTATTTGTATTTGTCCAAAACACATTACCTCAAACATGTACGGTTTCCAGTTATACCCCTACCATTGTAATTTGATTCTGATAGCAATGACTAATAATTTTAACGAATGTTATTTTGCAGCGAGCTTAATAGAGACCGTTTATGAATCATTTAAGGATGAAGATGGATTCTTATACATGTGTTACAGCAGTGAGAAAACATTTGGCAACATGCATGACTTTTGATATTTGTTATTGTTTCATGCGTCTGCTGTTGATCAATGTTTTTATTATTGTAAATGTGGAATAATCAAGTGATATTGTAATTACTGTGTTTGTGTGATATCTATAAATTATCTGTGCATGAATGTATATGGCTAAGCTCGATAAAAATAAGAGCTGAGAGCTCAAGCTTGGCTCGTCAACTTTTTCGAGGTCTAGATGGGGCTCAAATTTGAACTTGATAAAAGCTCAACTCAATTAATTTTAGCTCAATAAAACAAATAAATGTACTTGGGTGGATTTTTGGCAACAAATTTGGTTCACCAATGGCAAGTAAGTAATTTGTTTTGAAAAATTCAATTTGAAGTATTCTTGAAGTTGAACCCTTTTCTGGCTTTCGTGACATGTAGAAAGTTCTAACATTTCGTCATCATTTTGAGTTTTTGAACGAGGAATCAATTGAATAGACACTCTTCATACATTCTTTTAGATCTGTAAATACATCCTTCAATTTGAAGTATTCTTGATATTCATGCTTTAGTTGCTCATGATATACATTCTTGTAGATGTTTTGTATAACTTATATGATTTACATGCTGGACTATCTTTTATAACATTAGGTGTACATGCTTTACATGTTTTTTATTGTTTCACATTGTTTTATTTCCTAAAGGTATCTATATTCTCATGATATTACTTTTTTAGCTTTCTACCATACATCTTTTAGAAGATAATTCTTCTGCACTAAGTATGACTATTTACATCTCACATCCTTTATGCCCTGCCTTTAGTGAGATTGAATAATGAAATAATTTTTCTATGCTCGAATAGAAGTATGAGTATGCTCGAATAGAAGTATGAGTGTTCATATCTTACATCCTTCATACACTGTTTTTGGTGAGACTGTATATTGAATACCGCCTCTATGGAAGTAAGAAAGATGTTTCTGATCTTTTAAGTGATTACAACGAAGCAGTAGGGGAGGAAGAGCAATTATTAATGCAAAATGCAAGAATTGCTTGGATAAAAGATGGGGACAAAAATACCAAGTTTTTTCATACTGTTATAAAAAGCAGGAAACAAAGTAATAAAATCCTTAAAGTTAATGATGAGCATGGAAATAGTCACGAAGGAACTGATATTGGTGTGCAATTTGTGAATCATTTTAAGCATTTTCTTGGGGAAAGTGGGCAGTGTGACCCTATTGATAGAATGGATAGTTTATTCACAAAGAAATTGGAAGATGTGGAAGCCCAATGGATGGTTAGAGAGGTTACGGATGATGAAATAAAAAAGGAGATGTTTGAGATTGATGATAATAAAGCCCCTGGTCCTGATCTCTACGTTTTTTAAAAAAGCCTGGGATATTATTGGAAAGGATGTTTGTCTGGCCATTAAAGAATTCTTCACTAATGGGAAGTTGTTAGGGGAGGTTAATGCTACTGTTATTAGCCTTATTCCTAAAGGTCCTCACCCTAATAAGGTCTCGGATTACAGACCAATAGCCTGCTGCAATGTGATATACAAGTGTATCAGCAAGATTATTACAAATAGAATTAAACAGGGCCTAATGAAATTGGTCAATAAAAACCAAAGTGCTTTTATACCAGGTAGATTAATTCAAGATAATCTGTTGATTACTCAAGATTTAATGAGAGGCTATAATAGTAGAAATGGTGCTAAAAGGTGTGCTCTAAAGATAGACATAGCAAAAGCTTATGATACTGTTAATTGGATGTTTTTAAAGAATATCCTAAATCAATTTGGATTTCATGAAGTTATGGTGAACTGGATTATGACTTGTGTTTCAACGGCTTCATTTACTATTTGTGTTAATGGAGAAAGGTGTGGCTTCTTTAGAAGTGGTAGAGGTTTAAGGCAGGGAGATCCAATATCTCTTTACCTCTTCACATTGGTTATGGAAATTTTTACACTTATGATGAAGAGGAAGATTCAGGAAAACCCTAGTTTCAAATATCATAAAGGATGTAAAGAGGTAAAACTTACTCATTTGTGCTTTGCAGACGATTTACTTGTGATGTGTAATGGTGATTACAAGTCAGTAAGCATTATGAAAGAGGCTTTAATGGAGTTTAGTAGGGTTTCTGGTCTGCTTCCGAATATAGGAAAACACACTATTTTTTGTAGTAATATTACAAACTGCCGATGAGATATTTAGGTGTTCCTTTAATTGACAGAAAGCTGGGTATTAAGGACTGTAAGCAGCTGGTCCAAAGAGTTAAAGATAGAATTAACAATTGGAAAAACAAATTTCTATCTTATGCAGGAAGGCTGCAACTTATCACTGCTGTTCTTTCTTCTTTACATGTCTATTGGGCTTCAATTTTCCTTCTTCCTAAAACAACTATCAAAGAAATTGAAATTTTTTTGAAGAGTTTTCTTTGGAATCAGGGGAAGAATTCGAAATGTCAGGCTAAGGTGGCTTGGAAAATTGTTTGTATGCCTAAAAATCAAGGTGGTTTGGGGATAAAAAAGTTGGATATTTGGAATGAGGCTTTATTGTGTAAACCTATTTGGAATATTGTGGCTAATAAGAACAGTTTATGGGTGGAATGGGTTAATTTAGTGAAGTTGAAAGGAAGAAATATATGGGACATTCAACTGGTTAGAAAGGATAGTTGGATGTGGAGGACTTTGTTGGAGCTTAGAAGTAAAGTAAGAGAATCTACTGTCCATATTATTGGTAATGGGAAATCTGTATCTTTATGGTATGATAAATGGGATTCAAATGGGCCTTTGTGTAAAAGTATAAGCAAAAGGAACATTTATGAGTCTAGAATCCCAGATAATGCTACTGTTGAGAGCATGGTGGATGGTGGTGTTTGGAAATGGCCTGAGGATTGGATTGGATAAGTTCTGTTCCTTTGATTCAGAATATAGGTTGTCCGAATTTAATCCAAATAAAGAAGATGTGATTAAATGGGAAGATGATAATGCTAACAGGGTAAACTTCTCGGTTAGAAATGTTTGGTTAATAATCAGTCCTGTAAATCCTATTGTTGATTGGTGGAAAGTTGTTTGGTTCCCCCAAGGTAACCCTAGACATGCTATGATAATGTGGATGGCAATCCATCAAAAATTGCTTACTCAAGATAGACTGATGAAATGGGGAACTAAGAAAGGCTTGCTCTGTCCTTTGTGTCAAGAGTGTAATGATTCCCATAGTCATTTATTTTTTGGCTGCAAGTTCTCTGTAATTATTTGGGACAATCTGAAACAGTTGAGTTATACTACCGGTTTCCCAAATAATTGGAATGATATTGTGAGAGTACTAGCTGCAAAACCTTGCAATAATAATATTGTAAGTGTGTTAAGAAGAATGGTAGTTGCTGCAGCTGTATATTTTATATGGAAGGAGAGGAATGAAAGATTGTTTAAGAATACTAAAAAGCCTGTTAATGAAAAATATTCAAGAATGTATTAAGATGCAATTGATGGTCCTGCGTGTTAAAGATTCAAAACAAATGCAGGAGGTGGCCAGGAAGTGGGAAATAAAGTTGCAGATTCATAATTAGTCTGTTTTGTATGTTTTGGTTTGTTATGGTTTTGTTAGTAGGTGGTGTTTGCCATAAGGTTTTTTTCCAATTCTCTGTTGTATTTGTGGCCTCTAGGCTGCAATTTTATTATAAATATATTATTTTTGGGGTGGGTTTAGGTGGGTGATGGCAATGCCGAAGCTCATCTTTACTTAACCCAGTTTTTTTCAAAAAAAAAAAAAAAAAAATTAATTGTAACATCCAATCAACCAAAAACCATAAACTTCATTAGCATCACGTGCAATCTCTTTTGAACAAAACATAATCAACTTCAAGTTAATATTGAAATTGAAAATCAAGTCTGCCATCAACAGTTGCCTGTTGACCTGTTGAACAACTTACATATATTATCTATATCGCATCATCAAAAACCACCCAAAACAAATACGAAAAGAAACTTAAACATCAAAATAAACCGATTCTTGAATCACTACGGTTTTGGTTTTCTCTTGTCTTTCACAATTAACTTATGACCACCACCATTCCGCCACACACCCCGCACCGACACACCATCACTAATGTCATCATTGTTTCCATTCAATGCTGACTCAGCTGCCACATCATCACCACCATTAGAATTTGTAACATCAAGAATCGAAAATCCATTACCAAGACGAGCCCTTAAAAACTTTGACGTTTTCTTTTTTTTACCACCACCACCACCATTGCCGCCTTCATCCTTGGGTGGCTTTATAACAAGTTGACCGCCGCCCGTAGATGCCCAATCATCAACCTCCACCTTTGACTTTCCTTTATTAACCTCCCGATAACCGTCTTTCGACAACGTCTCAACCTCTTCATCCGGCGCTCTATAATTCGACTGCAATTCCCGAACCGTATCCAAAATACTATTCGCCAACTTGTTTGTCGAATTATTCTCACCACTAGCAACCGATTTCCCCTTATTATTCCCATTATTCCGTTTCGGGCCATTTGAGCCATTCGGGCCACTCATAGTTCGGTTTGCATTATACACAGCAATAAGCTCTTTCTCCTTATTAGGATCGGGTAAAAGACGGGCCAAATCCACAACAAGATGAGACAACCCGAATTCATCAACATACACCAAATAAGTTTCTGCATCAATTAAACCTTGCCGATATTGTGCAGATATGTCTTTAAAATCCGTGTATTTATCCTGATCGTAACCCAACCCGGCCCGTATCCTCTCTACCATGGACTTGTTTGCAGCGTGTACTTCCTCCACTTTTTTTGTAGCCGGTGGCCCGTTTGCGGGCCCGTTACGTGTCTGCAATGTGGAAACGGGCGGGAAATCGGAAACCGAATCCGTATCCACCAGGTTCGGAGCTGACGTGGAATGACTTATCCGAGCCGTGCCCGAGCCCGTGTTCTTCCAACTGCTAGAATTTGAAGAGGAAACAATCAGCGGGCCCGGGGTCGGGGCTTTGGGTTGAACTGTTGACTTTGTGTTGACTGTATTCACAGGTCTAGAAACCGAACTGGATGAAGGTTGACTATTGTTAAACCGGGCTGCAGCGGGCCAAGCTTGACCCGAATGCAAAACGTTGATTTTTTTCTTATTATTATTTCTGCGAAGATTTTCCGCCATGGTGTTGTTCCTTGCACCTTCGGGATTTTGGTGGTTAGGACTTGGGCCCGTGGAGAGGGGTGGGAAGGCGGATTCTTCTAGTGGGGTGTTTCTAGGTCTGTGTGAGACCGCCATAAGATACCGCGAGTCAGATTCGGCGGATAATGCTTCAAATGGTTGGATTAATTGGTCAAAACTGTTGGTATTATTGATATGATCAGAAATGTAGGAAGATGTTTGTTCTTGAAATCGGGAATTTGTGTTTGCGGTTTCGAGGCTTGCTTCGATTGCTCGGGATAATTCGGATTCGGATAAGTCGCGTTGGAATGTGTGGCGTCTTCCACGTCTGTTATCTTGTTCGTTGTTTCTTCGATATGTGAAACTGGTTGGTAACTAAAATAAAAATTAAAAAATAAATAATAAATAATAAATAAATAATAAATAAATAAAAGTAAAGTATTATGTATCACAAAGTAAATAAAGAATAAAACGTATAAAAGGGCTGATCTTGGTAGTAATAATGCATTCAACGTCTGAATTGTTTTTATTTTTAAAATATGGGTTATTATATTTTAATATTGTTTTTTATCATAACTAATAGTACATTATATATTTATTTTAGAGAGCAGAAATGGGCAAAAAAGTGTTTGTGGATTGACCCGACCAGAATTTTTTTTCCCCGTACTTCAAAAATGACTTGTTCCAGCCTTAATACGTTTAACTTGTTACCCAAGCCACCATCATGCCACCTCTACTAAAAAATAATTAGGAATAGAAAAAAGAAAAAAAAATACAAACCTGTAAAGCAGCATTACGCCTTGATCGTGACATATGACCCCCATGCTCTTGAGTATTATGCCTCTGGAATTTGAAAAGAAAAAAGAAATATTAAATATCTGAAGCCTAAAACTATGTTTCTTCACCTTTTTGGGTTAAGACATGTGTGAAGGCTTGGGTTAATAAGTTACCTTCATTTCAGCTTCAGATGTAAACACAATGAACTTTTTAGAAAGGCAAGCTTCGTCTTCACATAAAAAATGTTCTTGCCGGTAATGAATCTGCAAAATGTTAACTTAATTAGTTAAAATAAATCATCCAGAAGTCATTATAATGATTTATAGAAACAACTTGCCTCCAAGTCATCATAATTCTTGTAATACTCGTATTTACTAGGATTTTGTCTGCACAGTTTAAAAAGTCAACACTTAAAACTTAAAAAACCACTTGAGTTAGCTGCATATAATAGTGTTGTAAAACTCGGTCTACTCGGCCAAGTAATCACCTAGTACAATGTACTCGGTGGAGTGCCGAGTCAACTCGGTCAAACCAAAACTCGGTCAAATTCTACAAAATGCTTACTGTCCCACCACCCCACTCTCCAAAATACATTTTAAGTTATTATTATTATTATTATTATTAATTATATACAGTATTAGTGTGATACATTTTACTTATAGGTTCTATAATATGTTCTATTCTTAAGAACTAGGGAAATTATATGTATAATATATATTTTTATACAAATTTATATATAAAATTCCATTCCGAGTACTCACTGAGTAACCAATTACAGGCTCCAGGGTACCGAGTAGAGAGTATTACAATATTGATAGGATGTATTAAAAAATAAAAGGTTTTGTTTACCTTTTGCATATAAAACAGTTATAATGTTCAGTTTCCATATGCGTAAAAAGCTCATTATCCCCATAAAAAGGTGACCTACAGAATTCACATAAAGGATGCCCTTGAAAACCACCTCTTTCACTTTCAGTTCCATCAACTTCTGAGTCACCTGTGTGTATATGCTGCTTTAATTGTGCTTTGTTATACAGCTTTTGTTCACATATAAATACCTGATATTTTCAACATGTAGAAAATTAACTTATGTCAGACAACTATCATGATAATTTATTCACATAACAATCGAGTATTACTATGCAATTAGCTAATAAGAACTTATGTACTCAATCCCAAACACCCCCTGAAAAGTTTGCTTTAGCTTAAAAAAACAGTTGAGAGCATGCAAATTGCAAAACCAATGTGATACATAAACATAGATAACGTAAGTAAAAAAAGATAAATCATTAATATCAAAAAATTAAATGTAGAAATCAACCTTCCTTCCTTCCAAGCACAAGCTGCACATGAACACCTTATGCTGGTGAAACAAATGACCCTTTAGCTGATGTATGTCGCGAAACCTAGCTTTTCTCCTATTGCTATTACTTGTATTTTCCTCCACTTTATCACAAACGCTACAAGAAAGCCTACACATGGCCTTAATCATCTTGTAATGATCCAAATCATCAAAATAAGACTGTGTATCTTCATGATACCAATATTGACCAGATCGACCTTCTTTATCTTCAGAAGGGAACACCGAGAAATCAATTATATTCTTAGTGTAGTCCCCTAAAGCCTGCAAAAAAGGACAATTTTTGGAACTTAATGTCGATTTTATACATTGATCAATCAATAACAGATGCATGTTATACTACAGTAGTTGTAAAATCAATAAACTCGAATAAAATCTCCGTAACGAAGATGATTGTTGATTCAGTTTTGCAAACTTAATGGCAATCACTCATTGATCAAACGATAATAGATGCATGTAAACAGCTTTATTATACTACGATAGTGGTGAAATCAATCAATCGATGAACAAATTTGAATAAAACCTTGGTAACGAAGATGATTGTGGATTCAGTTTTGCAGATGCAGCAGCGGCGATCACTACAGATGAATCGAAGGCGAGCAACGCACGTGGAGCAAACATCCTTGTGTCCACATGATCCGTACGCAACCCATTCTAGAGTATCGGCACACACAGCGCAAGTATCATCCATCTTCTGTGTAAATCGGTAGCTGAAAATTGATCAAATCGATGAGGATGAGCAACCAAAATTGATGATTTGCGGCAGCTAGGGTTCGTACTGAGAAGGGGGAATTTGGGGATTTTAGTAACTAATAAACGTGCTGGCAAACGTCGGTATAAATCTTCGATTCGGTTTCAATTACGTACGGAATCGGTTTTACCCGATTACGGGTCCTTACTTTCTTCCATTATTTCACTTTTAACCCTCCTGAACTCTTGGATATTTTTTATTTTTTTTTTCTATTTTCATTATATTTTTATGTATTTGTTTCTTTAAAAAATACATCTGTTTATACATAACTTAATTATTATCGTGGTCGTTTTCGAAACTTCTCCTAACTATTTGGTAAGTATCAAACTTATAGAATTTAGAAAGTTATTTGTAAATCTGTACCACTAGATTTTCATGTCTTACTTAAATGTTATTTGTTAACAATCAACATGGACTTATTGGATTAAGTTTTTTTAAAATTATTATCATAATTATTTTCGAGTGTTCAAGGAAAACATGTTGATACCATCATTCCGTCTCCAATCTACAACGTGGATTAAACACTCCATGTCACGGGCACCTCGGCAAGAGCTTTGTGGTTATCAAAAGTCCGATTCTTAAGAAGAAAAAAAGATCCGTACAAGACTGAAACCAATATCAAAATTATCATATTCTATAAATAACATGTATGAGGAGGTTGTACAATAGATGAATAGTTCTCTATTTTTGTGTTATTTTTTTCTAAATTTTTTAAATGGGGCTTAGTCTAAGGATGTATAATACACAAATAGTTCTTTTTCTATTTTTCTTCTGTAGTGTTTTTGCTTTGAGTTGTTTGAGTTTGACTTGAATTTACATCTATCCCCTTGTTGAAAATCCACCACCACCACCTTTCTTAAGTTACAAGTCAAATAATACAAGTTTGACTTTTGTAATGTCTTGAATGTTAATATATTTTGATCATTAAGGATTAATAATAAAAGGAAAATTGCAAAATGAGATTAGTATATTATGCGTGTTTTAAATGTGGGTAACATTCTTAGTCATTCAGGACCATTATCATTATGCCATCCTTAGATGATTATTTCTAATATTTAGTGAAATAATATACATTGTGTTATGCATGTGAGTAAAATATTGATTGCCCCTAGAAATTAGAAAGTTGGTCTCAAAATAGTAAATGGTAGACCGTGAAAGACGAGTTGAGATGGATGTTCAATATTTCATGAAAAACTAAAGAAGAGGGTAACCATTCCTATTTTTAGAAAGAATGTAACAATATATAAACCTACACCCCTTTAACAAAAATTGCACTCTCTAAATATATACATATATAAAGTCAGGAGATAGAGATCGAGGTAGAGGGATCGATAAAACCTCCATCTCAATCTCCGTCTCCTCCGTGTTTGCTTGTTCTTTGTTCAAATCTTCCAATTTGGAAGACAATAACACAGAACAAGCAAACATAATTCCGATTTTATCTCCCTTTATAAGCGTTTGTATGTAAAAGTAAGAAGACTCTCCTCATGGCTAATGAATTAGTGCAATCTGTTTTAACATTAGGGTTGTCAGTTGCTTTTATTCTTATTATTGTTGCGATTGTCGCTAAAGATGCTCAATTGGATGATGTTCATATGATGAATACTAAGGGACTTAAAAAGGTTTGTGGACCGACCGAGTATAAGGATGTTTGTTACTATGCGTTAAGCTATGTCGCTAAAAACGAATCGGCCACCAAGAAGGATTACATTTTCGCTAGCTTCAATAGCACGGTCTACGAATTGAAAAAGGCGGCTAAAAAGGCGGCTACTATTAAGAAAAGTTTGCATGGTGAATCCGACGATTACTCTAAATATGCTCGTGCCGACCTTACTAATTGCGAGAAATTGCTAGGGTATGCATCGGAAGACATCGAGCACATTGTCAAGGTCTCAAGAAAGGCGAAAATAGACACTTTGGCGGAGCAAAAGTACCCGCTTCTCGTGTGGTTGACGGCTGCTCGTGCGTACCAAACTACATGCATCGATGAAATCAAGGACGCCGATCTCAAGAAAAATATGACAAAGAAGTTATATAAGGCCAAAAAACATACATATAATTCCGAGAAAATCATCTACAATATAGTTGAAATCCTTACGTCTATCGGGGTGGATATGAGTAAGTACGAGGACCCGTCAGCTGGCCACCACCGGAGGCTTCTAGACGAGGGTGGCCGACTAGGTTTCCCTTCGTGGGTCTCGGTTGGGGACCGCAGGATTCTTGGTGGTGGTGGTTGTGATGGTGATACCGAAGCCTACATTAAAGATGATTATGATAACGGACCCGCACCCAAAAGTCAAGATTTTTTCAAATCTAGTGAACCCGAGGCTATTAAAGACACCGTTAAACCCAATGCAGTTGTGGCTCAAGACGGAAGCGGTGACTTCAAGACCATTAAAGAAGCCATCGATAGTTACCCGAAAGATAATAATGGGTCGCGGTTCATCATTCATATCAAATCCGGCACGTACGATGAAGGCCAACTCATTGTCAACCGAACACAACACAATGTTTATATTTACGGTGACGGTAGCGACAAAACAATCATCACGGGCAAATTGAATTACGCCGAAGGAAATGTTCCAACCTCACAAACCCCAACATTTGTTGCACAAGGCGAACGGTTCACGGCGAGAGATATAGGGTTCCAAAATACAATCGGGCCCGAAGGAGGCCAAGCGGCTGCATTTGGATCTCAATCACCGCACACGGTTATGGTCGATTGTAGCTTTGAGGGTTATCAAGACACAATACACTACCATGCCCATGATCAATTCTACAAAAATTGCAACATATACGGAACTACCGACATCATACACGGAAGCGGGCGAGCTTTCTTCCAAGATTCAAAGATTCATTTACGAGTACCCGAAAAGGGGAAAATCAACACAATATTGGCTGATGGAAGACTAAAATATGTCGAAGCAGGCGGTGTTGTGCTACATAATTGCAAGATTGAAGCGACAAAGGAATTGAAGTCGGAAAAGGACGTTAAAAGTTACCTCGGGCGTCCATGGAAGACCGAGTCAAAAGCAATGGTGATGAAAACGGAAATTGAAGATGTGATTGAACCCGAAGGATGGGCACAAATGGATACAAAGTATACCGAGTATAACCACGAGACGTGTATGTTCCGAGAGTATGGTAACAAGGGCCCGGGCTCGAAAACCGACAAACGGGTCGACTGGTCGAATTTTAAGGTTTTAAAGAAAGAGAAATGGGCAAAAAAATTTGCTGCTGAAAAATTTATGGATGCAGGATCTTGGGTGCCTAATGCTGGTGTTTCTGTTAATCTTAAGGTTTAAATGTTAATTCATTGCTATTGGTTATTAATTTTGATTAAGATTATGTATGATCAGCACAAGCTGGGTTGATTGATACGGATCTGGCTTGTAAAAATGTGTACGTATTATACTTTTCAGAAATCATTCAATATGAAAGCATTTTTAATAGTTAACCTTATAATAAATTTATTACTTTTGTCCCATCGGCTTTCTACTAATTTTTATAGTTAATAAAAACCTATTCATGAAAATCCTCTCTACATTGTTTAAACATTTCAGTATTTATCAATATTACTAATTTAATTTTATATGATGTTTGATAATTATGTATACAACAAGTATTGTTGTTCTCCGCGGATTGTTACGATTTATTAAAATACATTTTTTATATGAAAATTAATGTTGGATTTTTACTTGATTCAATACCTTTTGTATCTATGAACAAAATATGGTATATGAAAACCAAGATGAACAAAATTAAGGTTGTAATCCAAAATCAGAAAACCAAGATGAAATAAAAGATCTACGAAAACAGGGATCTGAAGCCACTTCGCCGGATGAAGAGGTGGCGGCTCCACCATCGGTTCAACTCGTTTGATTAACCCGTCTTACTCATGTGATTTCAAATTAACTCCTGTGATTTCAAATTAAATTAATAATGAAGAGTTATATTTTAACCTTTATTTTAATCCGAGAGTTTTGATTGAAAATAGTTAAACTTGTCATTTTTATTAGTTACAACGAGGTATTGTAATGTCCGCACGTTGCTGTGGGTATAATTTTACCAACAATTTTTTCATGATTTATGAATGTACTACTTTTGCATATATTAGTGACATTTTCAAATACAAAATATTGGTTATCCGATTAAAATGTTTGACATCGATTAAAAATTAATGATTTTTGGCATGTGGGTGTGCTTGGTTCTTTACGAATTATGCGAAATGAAACAATAAATGATTTGGATAATGTGAATCAAACTTTAATAAGCCTCCTAGAAATGGTCAGCCACATGTACGACATAGTATTAGCGAAGCTTTATTGGTTGATACCTCTAATTTGGTGAGTAAATACATTGTTAATAAGTTTTTTTTTTTTTTTTTTTTTTTTTTTTTTGCAATTTAATAAGGAAGTTACCTGAAGTTTCTCGTTCACGTACTTGCAAATCGTCAGATGGTCCATTTGGTGGTCGATATGATGTTGAAATGAAACACATATTCAAAGACCACATCGTTATGAGCTACATAGAGATATTTATACGTGATTGTTGAGAAACTACAACATTCACATTAAATGGTTCCAGACCATTGTACAACATACTTTTTTTTTTGGAAAATGATAATGACAGCCTTAAGGGCTGTCACTAAGACGACAAGACATGCATCAAAAACTTGTACAATAATCAATAATCCCCCCTGCATTTTGGGAATCAACCCCCTTTACTAAAAGTACAAACGATTTATGCACGTAACCACCTCTTAATGACAGCCCTAAGGGCTGCCATTAACAAAACCTTTTTTTTTTGCTTCTTGAATGTAGAACCAAGCTCAAAGACATTATTTTTTACTACATTATCAAGTTGTTACTTTCTTTTTTTGAATCTTTTTTTGATAGATTTAGTAATGTCAACTATGCAACATGATTTATTTATTTTCAATTTATGAAAGATCAGCATATGTATATTAGTTGTTATAAAAGTCATAATTAAGCACGAAACATTAAATAGATGAGCAAAAATCTTAATATTAAAAGAAAACACAATTGAAAGGGGCAAAAGAGTATAATCAAAATTACCTTTGTATCGGGAAATTGAAATTGACCCTTGAAATTAAAAGCAACAAATCTTCAACCTGAAAAAAAAATAGACCATCTCAAATTCATTAACATCTATGACATATAAATAATAGATTAAAGCCTCAACATACTAAAACTTCAACAGAAAATAGTATGAACATTCTTGTGATAGTTTCACCATGTAAGAAATGGTTGCTTGTGCGGTTCCTTTCAAAAGCAAGCATAAGGTAAATAAATAAAACTTTTTTAATAAATCAACCAATCAAAGTAGAGTGAACAGTAAAAATATACTTCTTTATGTATCACATATGTATTTTATATATAAATTCACAAAAACTAATCATGATGAGTGTTATTATTCAGTAAATATCTGAATATGATAAAGTTATCATTTTTAGTTATAAAAATAAAAAAATGATAAAACATATATGTTAACATCAAAAAAAAAAATTTATAATTAATTGATATTTCTTTGTTTTTAAATTTCGAGAGATATACTAGTCAAAACATAATTTCTAAAATGCAAATTCATATTTATTTATTAGAGTAAATTACTGTTTTTGTCCCTGTGGTTTGGCCGTTTCTGCGTTTTTGTCCCTGTGCTTTTTTTTCTGTTTTTTTGTCCCTGAGGTTTGCAAAATTCCGTTTTTTTGTCCTTCCGTCCATTTTCTGCCGTTAACAAACGAGAAATGCTAAAAAGGTGAGGGTATTTTCGTCTTTTCTTCATAATCTTCATGTTCTTCATATGTGTTCTTCAAATTGATGAACCCTAATCCCCAAATCCCAATTTCTTGAACAAATTGATGAACCCTAATCCCCAAGAACCCATTTTCTTGAACCCAAATCCCAATCAAAAATCATTATCAAACATCAGAAACCTAGGCGAACTACCCGTCGTCAACATTGCTCCGTCGAAGTTCCCCAACGGAAAACACCGTGGATCACTCTCCCAATTCTTCACGAAACGACGCACCATCGTGTCGTTGTGGGACAACACGTTTTTGTTCAGCTGCTCGGCGCACCATTTCAGATCATGCGATAACACGTCGCCGGCGGTAGCGTATGTCGGAATGCTCTGTATTGCGTTTCCGAAGTTATACGTTTCGAGCTCCGGCGTTAGTCTGTGCCGGAAATTCACGGCCATTCGAAACGTTAGTCTGTGCCGGCACCCATCGGAAAAAACGACTTAATTGTATCAACTATGGAGTCTGAATCAAAAGATGGAGGTAAAAAGCTCGAATTTTGATTATTACCCATTTGATTGTTTGTGTTTTCATGGTCTGGGTTTCGTCCAAAGTTCAAAACTGAAGAAATTGGAAGTAATCTTGGGTGGTTTAGCTTCTCTAAACGACGAAATCAATTGGTTCAAAAACAACGCTTCCAAGTTTCACGTTTCCCTCACAAGCGTCATCCCTCAAAACGCAAACATCAAATATTGCAGGTTTCTAGAAGGCTTAATGAGTGCTGAAACCGAATACCCTGTTGCAATTGCAGTTTTGAATCAATATTTAAATGGAATCACTAGCTAAATCAATTTGTTCAAGAAATTGGGATTTGGGGATTAGGGTTCATCAATTTGTTCAAGAAATTGGGATTTGAGGATTAGGGTTCATCAATTTGAAGAACACGTATGAAGAACATGAAGAAAAGACGAAAATACCCTCACCTTTTTAGCATTTCTCGTTTGTTAACGGCAGAAAATGGACGGAAGGACAAAAAAACGGAATTTTGCAAACCCCAGGGACAAAAAAATAGAAAAAAAAGCACAGGGACAAAAACGCAGAAACGGCCAAACCACAGGGACAAAAACAGTAATTTACTCTATTTATTAACTAATAAAAAAAATAACAAAGAAGTTACATATAAATATATCTATAGTTTAAAATGAAAAATTATTAAATTTAGGGGATAAAAAAAATAAACAATGAAAAATTACTAAAAAGTTAGAGAAAATTAAGTGGTTATTCAAAAAGTATTAAAAAACTATTTTTTCTAATAGTAAGTTACTAAAACATTTATTCAAATAATAATAAAATTTTAAATTACATTTCTAATTAGAGATACTCTGAGTTATAGTTAAAAACACACATAAGACAAAATAAAACAACCTATAAGAAAATGGTCAGTTTAGCAACACAACCATATAATTATCGTTAAAAATCAAAACCAACACAAAAACGTTACTCAAGTAAAAGAGAAAAAACTTTTAACAAAATGTTAATGTATTTTACTTTCATGAAAGCTCACACAATAGAAGAAATCAAGGGGCTTGTTCTTCATTCAATTCCTAATAGAGCAGCTCGTGATAAATAATCAAGTTAGCATTTTGGTAGTTGAATCAAGTTTCAAGACACAATTTTTAATTTTCATTTTTCTAGTTTAATATGCAACAATGTACTTTCAACTGTTCTTATTTGTATTTTTTTTATTTATTTTTATCATGTTATTTGAATGCTTTTGATTTCAGAAATTTAATTGAAAATTGATTTTGAAGAAAATGTGTATAAACTACGAATGGTTACCTATGAAGCACATGTGTTTCTTTTAATGAAGCACATGTGCTTCACTTAACATAGGGATTCCAGAATCACATATTACTGATGAGCATATTACTCGAATCACATGTGTTTCAAAATACCAACCAACATTAACTGCAAATTTATTTGGAAAACAATGTGTATAGAGACCATGTGCTTCGAAGTTATGAAGCACATGTGTTTCTTTAAAATAAATGGTTTTTCAAAATACCAAAGAAAATACTATAGCCACATGTGCTTCACTCTTTGAAACACATGTGCTTCATTTTTGAAACACATGTGCTTGCCTCTACTTATACACTACTTTATTTTCAAAACAACTGTTATTAGTGAAACACATGTGCTTCATGTAACGACACACAATTGTTTCAAGTCATCAAACACATGTGCTTGGCTGTAGATATACACTCCTTTGTTTTTAAAACCAACTGTTATTAGTGAAGCACGTGTGTTTTAGGTGATGAAGCACATGTGCTTCATGTAACGAAGCACACGTGTTCCTTTTTTTCTATCCTTGATATTGATTTTTTTAGAAGATATTTTAAATTAAAAATAATTTAATTTTTTTCACAGTCCAAAAGTACAATCATTACATTTATTTAATTTTAATTGTTTTTTACTGTAGGAGGGGTGTTTTGGTAATTTACTCATGAGTCTTTACATAACAGTTAGCATCTTATCAAAAAAGTAAACTTCCCGCTCTCTCTCTAACTCTCCCACTCTCATACTCTCTCTCACACAGCCGATCAAAAACCCTTAATTTCTTCTCTCTTTTTCTTCGATTTTTCTTAAAATCGGTTATATTGTCTGATCAAAAAGCTTATATTTTCAGACTACAATGGCCGACGCAACATCTAGTTCAGAGAAAAGCATTCCCGATACAAATCGACCCGAAAGAGGATCAAAATCAGGTAAAATTTAGGGTTTTTTGTTATTTTTTTTATCTTTTATTTAGTTTATGCAAAAATCCGTCCATGCAATATGTTATCTGTTGATTTGTGGTTTATATTGTTGTTTTCTTTTAAAAAAATTAGAAATTTCGAAGTGTTTTCAGTTTTCTGTTGTTTATGAAAACACATGTGCTTCAGGGGTACGAAACACATGTGTTTTGTTGCAAAATATAAGGTTACGAAGCCCATGTGTTTCAGGTAATGAAGCACATGTGTTTCGTACCTCTGAAACACATGTGTTTCAAGTTTCCAAAATCATGTGTTTCAGGTGTCCAAAATCATGTGTTCAAGTGTACAAAAGCACACGTGCTTCATAACTTCAAGCACATGTGCTTCGTAAGGTAAAATACATTTTGAATTTTCTGTTAGTTAATCAATTGTTTTTTTTTATAGGTGATGATTCTTATGATATGTGCTTAGCAAATTTCCAAAAGAATCATAGGGAAGAAAAGAAAGGTAAAAAGAGAAGTTTACCTAATGATCTAGATATAGTTGAAGTTCAATCAAAGGCTTCAAAAATTTCAAAGTTAACAAACTTTAAATCAATTCGGGTTCGGACAACTCTGAAGAAATTCTCAGAAGTAATGACATCAAATTTATCTGATTCCCAGAGGAAATGGTTACATAGAATTGGTTTTGGATCTCTAATTGGTTTTGATTACAATCAACTTCCAGGGAAGTTAGGATTCTATGTAGTTGATAATTTTTATAGTAATGATATGGTGATTAGAACAAAGAAAGGGAACATAAAAGTTGATGCCAAAGCTGTTAATGATGTATTCGGTATTCCAAATGGTGGTACCGATATTTACTCTCTCGTCAATTCCAATACTATTTTTATTGAACAATGGCTTCGTCAGTTTGAAACACCGAATCATATCAGACCATCACAGATTGCTGAAAAATTACAAATTCTGTTGATGCTGATGATCTTTTTAAGATGAATTTTCTTATGTTGTTTGCTAGTACAATGATTTCTTGTGAAAGCAATGGAAAAGTGAAGTTGGATGTGCTGAATTATATTCCAGTTGATGCTGATATCGCTTCTCTCGATTGGTGTTCGTTTTTGTTGGAGAATCTGAAAGTCAGTAAGAATTTTTGGAACAGGGAGTTTGTTGGAAAAACTTTTTATTCTGGTCCCATTACTTTTTTGATTGTAAGTATATTTTATTTTATATTTTTTCTTTGATATTGGTTAGCAAACTTGTTTTTTAATATTCAAATTTTCTTCTTATTATTGTATAGCTTCTTTATTGTGATCGAACGAGATTTGATGTTGTTAAAGTTCCTCGTGACCGACCAATTTGTAAAAATTGGAATCGATTTTTGACCATGAGGGAAACTAAGGAAGCAGATTCAGGGGGTTTTGGGTTGCTGGAAATATTACCACCTCTTGAAGTTGAAATCGATGCTGCAGAAGGATCCATGAATCCCGATAATGTAAATAATCCCCCTGAAATGGTATCAAAGAAGGTATACATTTCACATTTTTTTTATCAAAGTAACAATCACATTTATTGAATAACATGTGTTTCACTATTTGAAACACATGTGCTTTGATACTGCTTTATAAAATATGTGATTTGTAACACTTTTAAAAATATATAACCCCTTTCTTGAAGCACATGTGTTTCACTATTTGAAACACATGTGCTTGAAAGATATCTTCTGAAACATATTGCCAAACACATGTGATTTATAAATCAAATTTTTTAAAAAAATTTATAATCACCTTCTTGAAGCACATGTGCTTCAAATAGTGAAACACATGTGCCTGGAAACTGCCTTCTAAAACATATTTTTCAAGCACATGTGATTTATAAATCAAATTTTTAAAAAAAATTTATAGTAACCTTCTTGAAGCACATGTGCTTCGAATAGTGAAACACATGTGCTTGGAAACTCACTTCTAAAAATATATTTTCCAAGCACATGTGATTTATAAATCAATTTTTAAAAAAAAATTTATAATCACCTTCTTGAAGCACATGTGCTTCAAATAGTGAAACACATGTGCTTGAAAACTCCCTTCTAAAAATATATTTTCCAAGCACATGTGCTTGATTCTGTGATTCTAATTTCATTTTTTAAATGTTTTAGGATTTTATGGAAACACAAAAGGAGTTGGTCTACGAGATTTTTGAAAGAATTGATGCTCAGTTCCCGCAAGGGGACAGAGCTTTAAATTTAGTTAAATCTGAATTTAACAGAGTATTTCTACTTGAATTACCTATTTTTAATGAGGTATTATCATTTTCTAATTCTTTTTTAATTTTTTTATAATCCTGCTTCAATCAAGTGTGTTTCTAAGTGTATTAATTGATTTTTGTAGACACAAAATGATCCTGAGGTAGAGGTTACATCAGATTTTGTTCCTGATGTTGAGGTTCCAGCAGGAGGTGAGATTGTGAAAGAGGATGTGAATGTTGAAGACGAGTTTGTGTCAAAGTGGTGGTCAGAAAAAAGTGATAGTTTGAGTTTAGAATTTGCTGCCATTGTGCTTGAAAAGTCAAATATGAGGTCCCAATTTATTAATAAGAAAACTCTTGGGTTTCCGCTGATATCTAGTGGTGAATTTGCTATTGCAGCAGAGCTGTTTTGCTGTCAAAAAGAACGATTGTGAGTTTTTAAATTTACATGTGGTTTAAAAGATTTTTATAAAGATTGTTTTAACGACATTTGAGTTAAAACACATGTGGTTCATGACCTGAAGCACATGTGCTTCTAGCTTTGTGAAACACATGTGAGTGTAAACATTAAATTCAATTTTATTTTTTATTTTTTTAAGCGACTGAACTAACATTGTGTTGTTTTCTTTATGTCATGATAGGGATTTTGTTTTCGAGGGCAAGGATGGTCATGGGATGAGTACCAGGTTGGGTTTGGAAACTCTTTGTCCAGGTTTGTATGTGGAGGCAACTGTCGTAGATTTGTGGGCAGTGATTATGAATCATGAAGAAAAATTTAGGAGTCCTTATGCTTTGAATAGACTTTTTGCACCAACATCACTTATTGTAGGTTTAATTTGTTAATTCTGTATATTTATGTTCTGAGTTTTAACTATCTTTCATGAACAGCAATCAAATGTGTTTTCTGAACATAATAAGGAATCAAGAGAGAGTATATTCAATACTTTTGAATCATATCTCTCTGAATTTTTTGGTAACGATGCTGATGTTTTGTCCATGAAAGATTATGATCTGGTAATGGAACTTTTTTTTTCTTTTTCTTCTGTGTTTTTAAGTTACAAAGATTTTTCAAGTGTGAAGCACAGGTGTTTCAAGTCATGAAGCACATGTGTTTCACAACTTGAAACACATGTATTTGGTTAAGTGATACACATGTGTTTCTTCTTGTGAAGCACATGTGTTTCATGACTTGAAACACATGTGCTTCTCTTATGGAAGCACTTTATCTTGTGAACTCACATGTGTTTCACAACTTGAAGCACATGTGTTTCAGGGTACGAAAATCACTTTTATCTTGTTATTTTTTTGACTCTAAAATGTATTACAGGTGTTTTTCCCGATTCTTGCTCATGAGCACTTCTATGTCTTAGTCTTTAACATTCGATCTGAAGATGTATTATACATTCTGGACAACCGTAGTGGAGGTGATTTTGAAACAAAATATGGGAAGGTTTTGAGATTGGTGGTAAGTTTTAAATAAATATTCATATATTTTTTCATATAATTATTATTTTTTGATATATTTTTAAAAATCCTTTTATATACAAAAATATCGTGTTATGAAGCATTTAGAGAAGTATAAGCATCCGACATCTAAAATTGTTGAGAATATGAAGCCGAAGAAATTGATAATGAATTGGTCATCCGATAAGAATTTTATAGATTGTGGTCCATTTGTAATGTTCCACATTGAATCTTTCACCGGTAGAATACAAAATTATTGGAATTCTGAAATACCGAGGGAAGACGATGATCAAAATTTGATTCTTAAAAAGCTCAGGATGCGGTTTGCATCCAAAATCATCACTCATGAGCTCAACATTCATGTTAATGAAATGATTGAGCAAGCATTTGAATTTTTCAACAGTCACTCATTGAAAGACATTAAAAAAATGATTGGTCAAGCACTTTCTAACAGGGGACAACGTAATAAATAGTTTGTTTAATATTCAATCAAGTCTTGTTATAATACAATTTAATTTCTAGTTTTTTTATTTATTTTTGTTTGCTACTATATAATTATGTTTTTTTGTTTAAGAAACAATTTACTAATGTTATGTTTTTGTAGATATACACTCTTTTATTTTTAAAACCAACTATTATTAGTGAAGCACATGTGCTTCATGTCACGAAACACATGTGATTTGATGTAGATATACACTCCTTATTGAAGCACACGTGTTTCAAAAGGTGAAGCACATGTGCTTGAAAACTGCATCTCTTAAACATATTTTCCAAGCACATATGCTTCATGTTATGAAACACATGTGCTTTGCTGTAGATATACACTCCTTTATTTTTTCAAAACCAATTGATACTAGTGAAGCACATGCGTTTCAGGTCATGAAGCACATGTGCTTCAAGTCATTAAACACATGTGCCTCACAACTCGAAGCACATGTGTTTGGCCTTATGAAGCACATGTGCTTCACTAATAAGAAAAACAATAAACATATCATGTAACTTACAAGCAAGACATTTGTGTTTGTAAACTTAGAAACACATGTGCTGACGTTATGAAACACATGTGATTCACTAACAAGAAAAAAAATCAAAAGTGAGCCGAACATATCATTATGAAGCACATGTGCATTATGAAGCAAAGCACATGTGTTTTTGTTCCTGATCACATGTAATCACATCTAAGGGTAAGATTTGTTTCACTCTTTGTTCACAATCGCTTCAGAATTCGCAATATCATGTTGTTGTTCTTTTTGTTTTTTTATACTCTCATGATATTTTTCACATGTCCTACCATTGTGATTTGTCATATTACAATTACTGCAAATATTTTTCCTCTTGTTGCTTTCTTTAATTCCAATTTCTTTACCACTCATTACGCGTTTATCTCTTCCACATCCTTTGTATGTACCAACATTTGGGTTTCCTACTCCAGTAATAACTTGCTCTGGAACACAATTCATATTCCCCATAATAACCTTTTTGGTTTTTGGAGGTTGTTTTGGCATATCATTTTCAATTTCAGTCTTGAACACTTTAAGTTTTTCTAGATATTCTTTAAGCTTTTCTTTATTAGGACTAAGTAATTGAACACAATCTTCAAAAACAGATGTCATTTTATTAACCAACTTTTGAACTCCAATATTTTCATTGCCATATATGTTTCTTCTTGCTCTTAACTCGGGTGGTATTATGTTTCTTCTTCAACGTCTCATTATGTATTGATTAGAGATTTTATCTATATTACTATTCTTCAAAACCCAAAAATAGTGTCGGCATAGGAGTCCAAATCGGAGATAGTGTCTACATGTACACACTAATAATCCATCTTTCAGATTATGAAGTAACTTTTGGAAACAAAAAACAGTTTCAATCTTAGTAAGTAAAAAATCACATGTGCTTCAACTCGTGAAGCACATGTGCTGTGAAACTGCTTTATGAACACTTTTTAAAATTTTAAATCAGCTTCTTTGAAACACATGTGCTTCTCCTTGTCAAACACATGTGCTTCAACTTGTCAAACACATGTGGTTGGAAACTGTTTTATGAACACTTTTTAAAAATTTAAAAAATCAGCTTCTTCGAAACACATGTGCTTCACATTTTGAAACACATGTGATACAAATGGTGAAACACATGTGTTTCTATTAAAAAAATTAATGTTTGTTAATTTAATTTTACCTTGTATTGAAGATCAACTTCTTTTTCCTTTGAGGATTCGTTAACAATAAAAATCTTACAATCCTCCTCTGTATTCATTTTTTCCAAAGAACAATTATATACAGCCGCTTCTATCTCCTTCTAAATGATATCAAATACTGTATTTGTGTATAATTTTGACGCATACTCTTCAATTTTCAGTTTCGTACACAACTTTCTAGTAGTTCTGATTGTCTTGCAATCCAATTCTTCTTGCTTTGATCTTTGTCTTAACATTGCCGAATCAAAGCTTCCCATAAAATTTATCAGATTTGTCCTTTGTTTCATGAAGTTTGAAAAAAAGGCATTCTCACTTTCTGATCTTGAAGTTGTTCTCATCAATCCAAACATTTCCGTTTCAATGAAATATGCCGGAATCCAAGTTGATCTAATCTCAAACATATGTTTGAACCAACTATTATTTTGTAAAGCAAAATCATTCATCAACTTTTCCCATTTATCCTCAAATTAATCAGGTTCAATGTACATATTCCAAACAATTTATCAAATATGCTTTTGAAATCTCTTTTGACTTCTTGTTCAATTCCAGGAATTGCCTCGTGTACCTATATCAAATTTACAAGGTACCATATTTATTAAGAATCACATGTGTTTCATTTAATGAATCACATGTGTTTCACTAAAAAGAGGAGTTACTAAAAACATTGAAGCATACAAACAACGAATCCCATGTGTTTCTAATAGTGAAACACATGTGCTTTACTGTTTCATAAGGTAGTTTCCAAGCACATGTGATTCACTATTTTGTAACACATGTGTTTCAAATGGTGAAACACATGTGCTTGGAAGAAGGTGTTTATAAATATTTAATTAATACATTTGATGGCAACTTTTGTGCAATATGCCACACGCAGAGTCGATGTTTTGCAGTCCTAAATACATTATCAATAGCTTTATTCATAGATTTATCTTGATCTATTACAATCATAATTGGCTCTTTATCAAAAGTCTTCATGAATGAGTTAAGCAGCCACATATAAGTCTCAGCTATTTCATCTTTTATCAATGCCGCAGCGAAAGTCACACACCTACGATGATTATCTATTCCAGTGAAGGGCACAAACATAAGATTGTACCTATAAATCACATGTCAATTAGCGAGTCAAGTTTCTATCGTTTTCAAATATTGAAGCACATGTGCCTCATGTAACGAAACACAAGTGTTTCAAGTCACGAAGCACATGTGCTTGGCTAGATATACACTCCTTTTGTTTTTAAAACCAACTGTTATTAGTGAAGCACATGTGTTTCAGGTCACGAAGCACATGTGCTTCGATTCATGAAACACAAGTGTTTCAATTCATGAAGCACATGTGCTTGGTTGTAGATATACACTCCTTTTGTTTTTAAAACCAACTGTTATTAGTGAAGCATATGTGCTTCAGGTCACGAAGCACATGTGCTTCATGTAACGAAACACAAGTGTTTCAAGTCACGAAGCACATGTGCTTGGCTGTAGATATACACTCCTTCTGTTTTTAAAACCAACTGTTATTAGTGAAGCACATGTGCTTCAGGTCACGAAGCACATGTGCTTCAATTCATGAAACACAAGTGTTTCAAGTCATGAAGTACATGTGCTTGTTGGAATGTGCTTCACGCGTATAACATATAGTTATATGGCTAGCTGTTTGTGAGCCTAAAGGGTCACACACTTAAACACTTCACACCATAAGATATGTAGTGTAATTAGGGTAATTACATTACATATTAATATAAGCTACATGCTTGTATATATTAAAGTTTAATATTAATTGTTAATATTAGAACTTTATTGTGAGCAAACTAGAAGGAACAAAAGATAGGGACTAGAGTGTTAATAATCATAATTGATTATGGGAAGTCATTAAAAGGGAATCAAGGGCAAGATAAATCTCACCCTTGCAAACCCTATTCGGCCGCCCCCTCCAAAACACATCTCTAGACTTTTTGCTCTATTTGCTTGAAGATTGGACTAGCATCCCTTAGTGTTCTTGCATAGGTGTTGTGTGGATCAACTTTAGAGGTATTCCCATTGAATACTTGGTTTCGGCCGTACCACATCACCAACCGAATCATAATATACAAAGGCTTCAAGGGTATGAAATATTCGTCTTAACTCTTTGTATTTATCATTAGTTTAATTGTATGATTGATATCAAGATCCGTTCATGGTGATAAACTATTTTCCGCTGCGCTTTGTTACTTGTTGTAGGGTTTCAATAGATACTGATTGACCACTTGGGTCAACCTCCTAGATCACTTGGTTCGAACCATACTGACCAAGAATATGAACTTGTTCTTAACCGGTTAGACCATCTAGCTAATTTAATCCCTAATGCGGAACTGAGATTAAACTTAATCCTTAAACCCTAAAGGATTGGGATCTTGGAAATCTAGATTAGATTAACAATGGAAGAAACCTTGTACGAAAACCCAAACACACACACACACACTTGTGTGTGTTTCGACCAACACCAAGAACCCTAGGGTTCTTGGTCGAGTTCGTCCAAGAGGGGAGAAGGGAGAAAAGGTTTTCTCAAAACATACCTTAATCTTGCTTAAGTTAGTCCACTAATGATGAACACAACGAGCGATCTTCTAGTTGATCCTTGTAATGATCTTCGAATCTTCAAGACTTGAAGAATACGAAGAACGAACGAAGAACACGAAGAACACGAAGAACACAAGGCTTGTGTTCTTGGTGGTGGTGTTTCGGCCGAAACTAGGGGAGAGAACCCTTGGATTTTCGTGTATGGTGTAAAGGAATAAGGGAACCCCATGCCTTCTATTTATAATAGAAGGACTTTCACTTAGGGCCCTTCTAGTTTAATTAATATTAATCTTTAATTAAACTTATCCTTTTTCATATTAAACCCTTGTAGTTTATTACTCTTTTATTATTGCACTTAACTATTAAATGTCTAGTATCAATACACTTAATAATTCGGTATCCATATACACGAATTATATATACTTGTATTTATACTTTTAATAATTAATTATATAATAAACTTTATATAATTTATACAATAATATTATCCAACACCATATGATTTAATAGCTTTAAATCATATTATGGATAACCTATAATTAACACATTGTATATTTACTCAACTAGTAAATGTACAAATACTTGTATTAATTAGTTAGATAAACTAATCTAGCAATAAGTCAAACTTGACTTAATACTTAACTTGATTCATAAATGACTTATTATGAATCAATCCTCTTCCAAGTATCATTACATATCTTACTCGAATAACATGCACTCACCGGTGTGACCCTTAAGTGTGTCGTAGGCATGGATGTATCATCATAGGTTGACTAACTGTGCACATAAATCCTTCAGACTCTCACTTGTGCAAGTTTGTAACCTTTATCTTAATGATACGAGCTACAGTGGCCTTCTAGATGGGCATGTAGGTAACCAACCCCATAAAAACAGCTTTGTGTAACCCAGGTATAGTTTCTTGAAAAACTCTTTAATAGCGTCTCCTAGTAAAGAACACTCTGTCTTTACTTCTTGGGCAACTATGTTAGGTTTATCCCTTGCAGCACGATATTTGTGATAACGAATACGAGCATGGTAGAGATTATCAACTCTTGTATTCAAAATCATTTAATGACTTCTTGATTCAAACTGTTGTGATAAACGACAAAGAACAAATCAGTTCGTTTGGGCATGGCCATGCACTTTCCAGTTATCTCATCATGTCAAAGGACCCATAAATATCTCTCCTAAAAAGGAGGTGCAATTACCATCTTGTTATATTTCGATTCAAAATACAAATTCCTTTGTACCCAGTAAAGCCTCGTATGACAACCATATTTCAGAATTGTCTAAGACGAACCAAAGCACATTAGTCAATGTATCCCAAACCAAATACCTCAGGCTTAAGGACAATCCTAGTGAATAATATTTTTGAACTTTTCAACCACGAAGTATTATCACGGTGGTCAATCCAATATTCGTCGAGCTCCAACAGAATATCACCGATATTTGGTTTACACAAAACTTGTGTAGCTATCTTCGAAGAACTTCGAATCTACCACCAAATACCGCGATGACGTTAACGTCCCATCGAGGTTCCCACCAAGACGAGTAGTTACGGATTTATATCTTTTGAATAAAGTAACTTTTATTCATGGATCTTTTAAAACATACAAAGTCTGAATAATAATGATGCTAACTCATGTATTATTCCTCACTGGACATAGATACAAAATTATTACTGGATCATTACTTATTCCTTTTGTTCATGTTGATTACTTAATGACTTTTACAACCTTAATTGTAACTTTATCACTAAACCAGTCATTTCTATTAAACTAAAGACATAAGACGAGTATTTGAAAAATACTATTTCTTTTGCCTTTGCTAGATTTTGTTCTTGCAACATTCTAGAACATATTCTAGTCTTGCCCTTTTATGCAATTCGGCAAACATAGGAGGATTGGAAAGTAACTCCTTAGTTTCTTGAATTCATAAAATTCGCCTTGTAACTAAAAACCTCTTTTAGTCACTTGATTTGTAGATATATCATTACTAGTTAAAGAAATTTCCTTAAATGATTAACTTATCCACTGGAGTGTGAATATCCTATTAGATTTGCAATAATTAATCACAAGACTTGTGACCACGCTATTAGGCTTGCAATAATCTAATCAACGATCATTTATCATTTCTCTTAACTCTTTGGCTAACGACTTGGTAAAACCTTGTTGTTAATATCCTAACTAACTTACTATATTCATTAGTACCTCTAATGAATATGTTAGTCATAGCTCCCACTAAATTTTTATGGAAATAAGCATCACTTAAACTACTACCTTTGACCTAGTCAAAACTTATAGTTTAACCCTTTAAGAATTAATCAATTATCAAATTCATCCTTTGGATTTGCGAATATCCAACATTCCTTTGAAGGGAATCATGACTTTCATTGATTACTGTATCTAACAAGTATAAGACACTTGAAATGATACTTCCAATTCTTAAGTGTATTAGTATCTTTTAAGAATCTCATTTAATGCCAAAGTCACTTCTTGGATTTCTCAAATATCCATTATTCCTATTAGGGAATTATGACTTGATCAAATGTTGTATTTATTACAAGTATAAAAGACTTGCAATAATACCTTTTAATTCTTAAATTCTTTAATATAGTTTGTCCCTTTTAAGAGTTCATTTAATGTCTAAGTCATTTTCCTTGGATTATACGAATATCCAATTATTCCTATTAGGGAATTATGACTTCATTAAATTCCTTTATCACAAGTATGAAAAACTTGTAATAATACTCTTTAAAGTCTATGTTGATTATATCCAATATAATCATACTATATTAACACTAATACTTTAAAACTTTACTATCATAAGTAACCATTACTTAAGATGTTTTAAATAAGTTCAATGTATCTTGAACTTTATGCTTTCCATAAAAACTCTTAAATACTTTCATTAGAAAAACTTTCTAATTACTAGCATCTAAGTAATTTGAGCTTCTAAGATATTCACACAACAATCAAACAAATATAAACAATGAGATCATTATTAAGTCAATACTTGACTTTATAATCTAGTCATAAAACTTGTTTAGTATAATCAACACACATGCACACACAATATAATTCAACCATGGATTCAACGATAAACTTAAAATACCAAATTTATCATAAAAATAGAAAATGTAATTTTGTTGAAAACAACTTAAAAAACGAAAATTGTTTTACTGAATCCATACGAAAAAATACTGAATTAAAACGTGGTGCTTGTGGGATCATTATCTCATGTTAGTCCATCTCACTTTTCATCATCTTATACAATAAACGATTGCTAAATTTGAGTTACTCGTAATAACTTTTACAAGTAGGAAAAGGAGTATCTAGAAGTTGGTTAAGTCAACTGAGTAGCAAGCATAGCCTCCCACCCTTTGACCCTCGTCACAACCAAGACACCGTTTCTCGGTCCTTGTCTTGTTTGACTTTACCTTCTTGACCTTTGTTTGACTTTATTACCCTTGGGCACGTTTTGGCTGAGATCAGTTTTACCCTTTCCCTTTCCACTGCGCCTCTTTCCCTTTTTCACTACCATCATCAGTTACTATGAGATCATTCTTAAACTTGGTCCCCAAACTCAACTCATTAGTCTTGAGCACGGAATGTAGCTCAACAATGGATTGCTCCATGTTTTGCATGTTGTAGTTGACTACATAAGACTTATAGTCATCTAACAACGAGTTGAGTATCATTACTGTTGCTAACTGCAACGGTACTGGGTGTCCTAGTCTTTTTAAGACGATCCATGTGCTCTTTCATTTTCATGACGTGAGCACTCACTGATGATCCCTTAACCATCTTGCAAGAGTTGAACACTCTACAAGCATAATATGCTTGTCCTGGTTCATCTCTAGCATTCGTGTCAGGGGCATTTAGCATTGCTCTTTCTAGGACATTTCCTTTTCTCTCATGCCTAAGCATAATCCGAAGATCACGCTTCCAATTGAGAAACTTTGACCTAGTCAATTTGTCCTTTTCTAGAAACAAGCGTAGTGAGAGATTATTGGTACGTGTCGTGTTGGTTGTTGCTGTCGTCTACAAATCAAACCCAGTTTAATTAGTAATCATCAACAAACATTCTCTAAAATATATTATAAACCCATAATTAATATTTTAGGCCTAGGATCCATATATCACATTCTCGCCGCAAGGTTTGGGCACTTCCCGACGAGACATGCTGTTTCTGGTAGGTAACATCCTTACCAATCGTATCAAGACTTGACACGATTCCTAGGGGTCGTAGAATCTTTAGACTTGTAACTTATTACAACTTTGTACAATCTAGTTGTACATTTCTAAGTTTAGTAATAAAGTCTAGTATGTTTATTCTACTCAAGTACGTTTTGGGCCAGGACTCCCGATTATCACCAAAGTAGATCATACCATCTAAGACAGTGCGATGTTCTGCGCCGGGACTCCTGATTATCACAGAACCTTACGCACCCTAACACTCGCAATGATTTGAATCCATATCTAAGGTTTTTTATCATTACAATATGAATATCGTTGAACAAGTGAGGTGTTCCATTAGGTGGATAGTACTTAGATCTAAGATTTTCTTGGGTTTGTTTAAGTCTTGAACTAAACTTAAACCTTATTCTAATCTTAATCCTTGTTTAAAATGTGTGACTTGTGAATTCAAGAATTCAACAAGACACCCTTTTTAAACTTTAAGAACTTTCTCTAAAACTTTTAGTTTCAAGAATTTGCGCGTTTTATATGTATACCTAAAAACGAGGTGTACAAAACGTATCACTAGGTTTTGTGGAAAACCTTATCTAGAATAAAACTTACTTGTTTTATCTTTCTTGAAAAACTTAAAACTTATGTTAAACTTTTAATCCTTTTACGATTCATAGACTTGAATCATAAACCTAGTTTAACACACCTAGTTTTTCATATGTTTAATAATGAAATCAAACATTTGACTTACTAGATTTCACCAAAACTTATGTCTTAACGACACACTTATAAACGTTGTGATTTTCTTGTGTAGCTCCCACTAGCTCCAACAACCATGATAGAACTTAAGCTAACACAATCACCGGTTTATACTTAGTGAAACTAATAAACTTATTATATAAAGGCTATATACAATAATACTTAGTTTGTTTAAACATTTCTTACATTTAACTAGAACTAGTTAAATATAGGTTCTTGTTATTTACACTTGATCATTAATCTAGTATATTACATGACTTGTAAAATACTTATATTATACTTGTATAATTACTAGTTATAATAACTTATAACTTTATACACCTTATAATATTAATATATAACTTTGTATATTTCTAGTTCATCATATAATCTCAACTTGTACAATTTCTAGTTATAATGGAATCATAACTTTGTACTTTCTAGTTTTAATTATATAATTAACTTATACAATTACTATTTATATTATTATATCTCTAAAGATCAAAAATAACATTATTTTAATGTTCCATTTAATCTTGTATTTAATATATATACATATATATTTCTTTCAAAATAAACTTGTAATCATTCTAATAAGAATATTACATTTAATTTATATGTATTTTAACTTGAACTAATTAAAATACGTATAAACTACTTTATTTATTAAAATTCATTTTATCTTTTAAATATTTAAAATTCGAATATATATATAAATATAAATAAATACATCTTGTTAATTTCTCGAACTAGAAATTAACACTTCTTTAAATTCTCATTAATTAGTCTAACCCTAATCTTGTTTTTGATCAACCAAAACTAGGGTTTTGACTTTCTTGATCAAAGACATTATTTAATTAAAAGATTAATTCTAATCAATCATATTTAAACAATAAACTTTGTTTAAATTCTAAGATGGATTATAACCCTAATAAATTTATTTAAACTTTTTAATTTAAACCTTATAGACAATAAACTTTGTCTAGATTTCTAGGTTTAAAGAACTAGTCTTTAATAAATCTATTAAGATAATAATTAAACCTATTAAACATGAACTTGTTTAATTATCTAGGTTTTAGATTATTAACCTAATTAATTCTTTTAAATCATTAAACTTAAACTAGTTTAATGTTCTAGGGTTCTAGATTATATCTAGGGTTTTTTTCAAAAGTCCTTAAAGTCTAGGAAACTTTTCCACCAATTAAACTAGGCTAGTTTAACAAACTTGGTGTCCAAGCATCCTCCTTGATCACGAAATCTTTGAGAAAATGAAAGAATCCTTTTTGATCAATTAAACCAAATCTTGGTTTAACATACTTGATCCTAGATTTGGAAGATCAAACAATTAAGGAAAGAATCCTCTTGATCAAGATTTTTGACAATCTTGATCCTAGGGTTCTTTAATTTTTCGGAAATACTAGGGTTAAGAAAAGAAGCCTTTTGATCAATTAAACTAAACTAGTTTAATGTTCTTGATCCTAGGGTTCTTTTTATACCCTTACACGAAATTTCTAGGGTTTTTCTAGAATCGTTTTGACCAATTAAACTTAACTAGTTTAACATGCTTGGTCCTAGGGTTCTTACCCTTTTCGTGACTTAAGAAGGAGAAGAAGAAAAATTGGAACAAAAAAAAAACTTTAATAAAATTAAACAAACAAACTTTGTTAATCTAGTTTAGATCTCTAAACCAACTCTCTGATACCACTGTAGGGTTTCAATAGATACTGATTGACCACTTGGGTCAAGCTCCTAGATCACTTGGTTCGAACCGTACTGACCAAGAACATGAACTTGTTCTTGACCGGTTAGACCATCTAGCTAATTTAATCCCTAATGCGGAACTGAGATTAAACTTAATCCTTAAACAAGGATTGGGATCTTGGAAATCTAGATTAGATTAACAATGGAAGAAACCTTGTACGAAAACCCAAACACACACACACACTTGTGTTTCGACCAACACCAAGAACCCTAGGGTTCTTGGTCGAGTTCGTCCAAGAGGGGAGAAGGGAGAAAAGGTTTTCTCAAAACATACCTTAATCTTGCTTAAGTTAGTCCACTGATGATGAACACAACGAGCGATCTTCTAGTTGATCCTTGTAATGATCTTCGAATCTTCAAGACTTGAAGAATACGAAGAACGAACGAAGAACATGAAGAACACGAAGAACACAAGGCTTGTGTTCTTGGTGGTGGTGTTTCGGCCGAAACTAGGGGAGAGAACCCTAGGGTTTTCGTGTATGGTGTAAAGGAATAAGGGAACCCCATGCCTTCTATTTATAATAGAAGGACTTTCACTTAGGGCCCTTCTAGTTTAATTAATATTAATCTTTAATTAAACTTATCCTTTTTCATATTAAACCCTTGTAATAACCGAAAATCACCATTAGTGCTTGGCTGTAGATATACACTCCTTTTGTTTTTAAAAGCAACTGTTATTAGTAAAACACATGTGCTTCAGTTCACGAAGCACATGTGCTTCAATTCATGAAACACAAGTCTTTCAAGTCGTGAAGCACATGTGCTTGGCGGTAGATATACACTCCTTTTGTTTTTAACACCAACTTTTATTAGTGAAGCACATGTGTTTCAGGACACGAAGCACATGTGCTTCAATTCATGAAACACAAGTGTTTCAAGTCATGAAGCACATGTGCTTGGCTGTAGATATACACTCTTTTTTTTTAAAAGCAACTGTTATTAGTGAAGCACATGTGCTTCAGTTCACGAAGCACACGTGCTTCAATTCATGAAACACAAGTGTTTCAAGTCATGAAGCACATGTGCTTGGTTGTAGATATACACTCCTTTGTTTTTAAAACCAACTTTTATTAGTGAAGCACATGTGTTTCAGGTCATGAAACACATGTGCTTCTAAGTTTAAAATACACATGTGTACCTGTTTGTTCTATATGTAGCATCAAATGACATGACATCACTAAATTCCTTGTATTTACACTCTGCTACTTCATCCGCCCAAAATATTGAGTGTAATTGGCTTATTTCAATCTTGTACTCAAATGAGAAACCTGGTGCATATTTCATCCTTTCTTCCATCTTATTTACAAGAATTTGAGCATCACTTTCATTTATAAAGACATTTAAATCCCTCTTCCAATTTCTGAAATCATCAACTGTTCCATTGACATTCTGTTCACCTTCTTTCATATTACTATAAAGAAGATGTGCTTTCGTTGGACCTATGTTTGCATTTGCAGCGTTGAATACAAATAGTTGTTCAGCATACTTCAAGATTCTATTTTTCCTAGATAAATGCATATACTCTGGAGGAATCAACTCATGATTGTGTTTATCCTCGAAGTCAACAAGTTCATAATTTGTTGATCGATCATTCCAGAGAAACCTAACATGAGCCATGCATCCTGTTTTTCTCGTGTGTGTTTTTCTAATTCTTGTAGGATTTTCTTCTCCGTTGAGGGCGTCATCAGTCACATTCCTTGGTAAACCATATCTGTCGCACCAAACATATCTATCTTTTACTAAACCTGATAATGTCATTTTTTGTGTTGACCTAACTATGTTAAATCCTCCATTGTATGCATAATTTTTATACATTTCAATACACTCTTCAAATGTTTTAAACCTTTGCCCTTTAATTGGTAGTAATCCGTCATCAACAATTGGAACATAATATATAGATCCTCTAGTGTATCCATGTATAATACTTTAACAGGTTCCGGACTGATATTTACGCCTGAAGCTGTATATTGTTATAATCAATCAGAATACATAATCACATGTGTTTCAACAATGTTACTCACAATCTAACTTTATCAAAGTCAAATAGTACAATCACTTGTGTCTTTTAACTAGAAGCACATGTGTTTGTAAAGCAGAAGCACGTGTGTTTGTAAACTTGAAAGCAAATTTGTTTTTTAAACTAGAAGCACATGTGTTTGTAAACTAGAAGCACATGTGTTTGATATAGTCAAACACATGTGCTTCGGTTAACAACGACACTAGATCGCAGTCATACAATGCGCAGCTTACAAACACATGTGCTAGTAAACTGAAGCACATGTGCTTGTACAATGAAGCGCACGTGTTTTTGTTATGAAATAAAGTATCCTGTTTTTATACAAAAACACATGTGCTTCGGTTAACAACCGCACAGTTGAGCAGTCATACAATGAGTAGTTTACAAACACATGTGATTGTAAACTTGAAGCACATGTGTTTTTGTTATGTAATAAACTATCCTGTTTTTATACAACAACACATGTGCTTCTAAGTTTACAAACACACCAAATCGCAGTCATACAATGCGTAGTTTACAAACACATGTGTTTGTAAACTTGAAGCACACGTGCTTCAGTTTACAACCACACCAGATCGCAGTCATACAATGCGCAGCTTACAAACACATGTGCTAGTAAACTGAAGCACATGTGTTTGACGTTAGTTATTACCTGAATCATAAAACTTGAATTGTAATTTCTTACCTGAATCATCGTTTTTTTTTTCTCTGTTTCGTTGATATTCACAGATTCTGGATTTAGATTCATTGATAACGTCGGATTTTCAGATCTGCGTTTTATTACAGCGAATTTATTCAAATCTTGATTTTGATTAGGGCTCGAATTGCCGCAATAGTTTCGATGTTTAAACGCTATTCAATGATTGTGATTCAATTGACGCAATAGTTTCGATGATTTGTTGCCTTAGAGATCGATGGAAATCGCCAGTGATTGCGCCTTAGAAATCGCCGGAGATCGCAGTGATTTTGTAAAAGTGGATCTGAGGTTATTTGCTGGAGGCTGATGTATAATTTCATAATGACCATAGTACCCCTCCGTGTGTAATTGTTGGGTTAATCTTGATCATTGATTGTGTTTCATCCGATGGCTGTAGATTGTCCCTTGGGACTTTAAAATTTCAAGGGACTTCCCTGAATGCACCTCTATCTGTAAATATAGATCCTCTCAAATATTTTACAAAAAGTATATAATATTTATTTTTATGAATAAATGAGAACACTAGAAATTTATGGAATTTTTCAGAGCTTCCTGGAAATCAAAGTTATGGATTTAATGCCTAATTGCCTACTGCACGTTTTATAAATGCATAACATAAGTTACAATTAAATATATTGTTTGTGTTTAGAGTAAATTACACGGAAGGTCTATGTGGTTTACCACTTATTACAGTCACAGTCCCTGATCTTCGTTTATTACACTGGAAGTCCCTGGTGTATTAAATTTGTTACACCCGACGTCCCTCTGTCAAACGGACGTCAAAAAATTCCGTTAAGTTACCCATGTGCACCTCACATGATGGGCAAATTCGTAATTTCCCTTCTCCTTTTAAAGAAAAAATTACACGGAAGGTCCCTATGGTTTGCCACTTATTACAGCCACAGTCCCTGAACTTCGTTTATTACACTGGAAGTCCCTTGTGTGTTCAATTTGTTACACTCGACGTCCCTATGTCAAACGAACATCTAAAAGATATGTTAAGTGACCCATGTGCACGTCACATGATGGGCACGATAGTAATACTCTTTAAATAAGTGATCATGAAGTTCGGTAAGAAAAAATTTCACAAAAATCATAAATACACAAAACACATACCGTATAGTTCATTGCAGTTGTCTTCTTCATTATTCGTACCTCTTTTACTGCTCGATTGGCCCGCCATTGTTAGAAAAGAAGGGTTTTTTGAAGAACAAATAGAGTGGAGAGAACAGAGGGAAAGATGAGAGGGAATAAGTGAAGGGACGGCTGGTGTAAATTGGGGAAGACACATTTGAGGGGGAAGGAGAATCAACATTGTCCCCATCATGTCAGGTGCACATGAGTCACTTAACAGACCTTTTAGACGCCCATTTGACAGAGGGATATCGGGTGTAACAAATTGAACACACCAGGGACTTCCAGTGTAATAAACGAAGTTCAGGGACTGTGGCTTTAATAAGTAGCAAACCACAGGGACCTTCCGTGTAATTTACTCTTTAAAAGGAGAAGGGAAATTATGATTTTGCCCATCATGTGAGGTGCACATGGGTCATTTAACGGAATTTTTTGACGTCTGTTTGATAGAGGGACGTCGGGTGTAACAAATTAAATACACCATGGACTTCCAGTGTAATAAACGAATACCAGGGACTGTGGCTGTAATAAGTGACAAACTACAGGGACCTTCCGTGTAATTTACTCTTGTGTTTATTTTCAAAAGATCGTATGATATTTTGTCTTTCTAGATTTACGGAAAGTTGTCTAAGACTGAAACTGGGAGATTAAATATGTATGACTCAGCTGCACAAGTATGTTAATTAGAATGCATTCTTGGATAAAATAGTCCCCACTAGCTTTAAAAGCTAGTTACTAAATTAATTTTAAAAAAACTTTATTGATTGAATTATAATTACATTAAAGTATATATATATATATACGAACGAGCATGGTTCTAAAAAGCCCGTCTTGGCTTCGCCATGTCTCGAAAAGGCTTAAGGCTTGACCATGCCGCCACGTCTTGGTCCAAAGTTTGGACGTTAAGGCTTGGCGTATGTTAACGTCAAACTTCACTCATTTTTACCCGTCATAAGCTGTGTTTTTAAATGTATTAAAGATATTGAGTCATATAAGCCATATATATAGGTATATATATATATATAGTTATTTAGTTATAAGAATCGTTGAATAAGTCGAAAATGAAGAAAAAAATTGATTAACTATGTTATAAATTCATAATTATGTGTTTATTTTATCTCTTTTGTATAATTATATATATATATATATAATTATAATTTATATACGAAATTGCTTGACAGTGCCGCCACGCCGCACCTTGCGTTATTTAGAACCTTGCGAACGAGTTTGTCTAAGGTGGTGTTTGATTTGAACTTAATTGACTTAATATAGAAATAACTTAATACATTAAGTCCATTAAGATTTGTTTGTTTTTTGCTTTATGTAAAAAATTTGGCTGAATATGGAAAGTGGTGGAGGAGAGGATCTCCCCATTAAGTCACCACTTTCTCCATTTTACCCTTCCATTTCATCGTGTAAAAAACCCACGACACTAGTTTCTATATTTTATGCTTTACTTTGATTTTGCTTGGCTTATTATTATTATTATTATTATTATTATTATTATTATTATTATTATTATTATTTAATACCTCCATGTATGTTAATTCTAACGTCTTTGCTTTTTATGACATTTCATATTAAAGTTTTGTGCATTAATATAATTAGATAAGTTAGTATTACTATTTTCTATAAATAATTTTTAATCTATAATTATAATTTTTATTTAGTTCTTTTATTTTGAGTCTATCAAACAATTATATTTTATTAAAGTAAAACTTTTTGTATAAAGGTTAAAATGTAATTTATTCTTATTCAGTTAGTTGAGCATAAAAATCAAACATTATAATGTTATTTTTAGATAGACCTCATAAATCCAAACGGACGCTTTATCCAGACATCAATTAATAGAAGAAAAAAACAAACAGGCCCTAAGTTAGACTATCTCAACTAGTACCACTTTAGAAAATTTCATATATTTTTTATATAAAAATGGTATTAGTGCCTATTATTTGTGTTTACTTATGTGTTTACTCATTTGATCAAAACAGATGTCAATATCAAAAGATAATATGAGAAAAAAAATTAGTGGGTTACACATATCACTTTATTAAACTTATAAATCATTTAATTTTATAAACTTTTCTCCTATTAAAAATTTAGATAAATAATTATGCATTAGATTACGAAAAAGTTTAACGTCCTAGACTTTTTCATATATACTGCATAAACATAAAACAAACCTCGAGTATCTTTATCTATATTAAATGAAGGTTTTTTTGAATGCTTGTCACCTCATGTTGTCCACGTCACCTATGCTGACTGGACTAATCCTCGTCAGCAATCATCACGGTTTATCCTCTTCTGCATATTCAAATGGTTTAAACCTACTAATCCTAAATACTAGGGATATCTACGCATGATTACAAAACCGGTTTATTGTTTTCATAAATCATAAATGAGAATAATTGAGTTAATTGTTGTGAAATTGATTCCGTTACCTTGATTACGAGTCCACCAAGTTCTTGCGATCCAAGAGAATTTTAATATGTTCCTTATAAACAACCTCATTTTCATATTATTATACCAAGCATTTGATTGTTACTTTTAAATTGTTGAACTACTTCGGCGTAATTTAGGTTTACAATTGCTAATTTTAATGATATTCATTAGGTACTCTTTATTAATGCTCTATGGATTTTAATTTGATTGAATATTTAAACGAAATCAACAGGATCACCTTGTTGCAGGAATGCTAATCAATTGAATTCTCATGGCATATTTTGACCAATTTGTCATAATCTGGGCCTGTGAACCAATTCTATCAAACATGTTCAAGAAAAATACGGTTGGTTAAGGCTTCAAGAACCCATGACAGCACAATTGTATCAAACACACCACCATGTTCTTTATTCAGCATCCTCAAAAATTCAAACCTAATTCAAGTTTTAAAAATTGCATAAATTACTGCGATTGAGAATGGTTCTGGTGTTAAAATAAAACTCCATGTTGTAATTCGAGAACCATGGATCCCTAGAAGCCTAAAATGAATGCTATTGGTAACATCTATCCTCAAGTAAGTGGTTTTTATTTTCGTATCATTTTGCAATTGCGTGATTCTTTGGTGTTCCAGAAACAAATGCTTTTGATTAATTGATTATTGTGCTTTCAATTGGCAATTCTAATGTTTGAGTTGTCTGATTATTTAGGGTCAAATAATCATGTTTTTTTCATCTTCAGATCGTGAGAATAGACGATACTGAGCAAATCGTGATCCTAATAACAAATTATGTTTTTGTTTTCAAACACCAAACAAGAAAGAATTTACAAATGCATCAGTCTCTTTTAAAGGTGTTCCTACCAGGTGAGGTGCATCTCTTATTGGTTATTATTAATTTTTAGTTTATTTTAGTGAATTTTGTTTATGTTCTTGCTGACGAGTTGTGCAAGAAATAAGGGTTGGCTCTTCTAGCATATGAGGTAACGAATTTAGAGTTATAAGAACTCATAAATCAGTGATCCAAAATCAATTAAATTTCTTTGGCATAGCTTGATCAAAATTAGTCACTACACTATGAAATAGCTTGATCGAAATTAGTTTCTTTGCTTGCATTGATGATTTAATCAGTTTCAAGTTATTAACTTATAACTGTGTTTTTTTTAGTTTAAATTATATTTTGAAATTTAGATTGTTTTCCACAAATGCTTAAGTTGTCTATATTGCTTCTTTTTACGGGAGAGCTTGTGACATTATCAAAGCAACAACGGGTGAATTGTGATGCATCTAACAACAAAGTATGTAATGGTGGTGATCTAAATAATGCTTCTATCAACAATGGTGGTTAATTATTATTTAAATTAGTAAATTAGGGTTTAAATTGATATAATTTTATTAGTATTATTATGTGAGGTGCCATCAGCGTTTTACCAGCATCTCAAATTGACTACACAGTTGTTGTATAACATTTGGAATTTGATGCTTTGGCGCAATGAAGAAGTTCATATCACTTGGGTTTGCTTTTTAGTTTGCTTGATAAAGGTTGACATTACATGATCATTTTTTCCCGTTTGTCTCAAATAAGAAGGTGTAACTTTTAACTCATCCCATGAATGATTCAGCAAACTATATATCACAGTATATAAAATGCAGTTAATTCCTTAATCCTGATTCTCAAATAGAGGTTTTTTTGGAACGGGTCAAAACGGGTAACTTTCGGTGTGGATTGGAATGGGTCAAATGACCTTAAAGGTTGCTTTCGAAACCATTTTTGAGTCATGATTCTTGAACGGATCAGGTTTATATTATTGATTTTGTCATACATATCACAAACAAAATCATCCATTTCTGTTTGACTTTAATGGTAGTCAAAACAGAATTTTCTTTTCTTTTTTTATTTTTTTTTAAATTTTTTGTAGTCACTGTAATTGGATTTCTTTTCGTGACAAATACACTACATACTATTCTCTTTGACCTTAATAGTAGTCAAAACAGATTTTTTATTATAGCTTAAGTTGTCTATATTGCTTCTTTTTACAGGAGAGCTTGTGACTTTTTTTTTTAATTTTTAGAGCATGTAATTAATGCACAAATAATAACATGAACAAATATTGGGCATGAAACTTTAATACGACGTATAAAATTGAGCCATTCTGACAAGAGACTACCATTGAAGATGAATAGACGCCAAAAAAATTGAAGAAGTAATTGCTTGTCGGTAATTTATTATAATTTATGTTCTTTCGGTACGTTTTGTTTTAGTCAAGTTTTGTAAAACATTGCAATATTATAGTGGATTGACTCTCGACTTCACCAGCCCGTGGTTTTTTTCCCGATTTAGGTTTTCACGTAAATCCCTGTGTCTTTTTAAATATACTGTTTTTATATACATTTAATTGTGTGATTGATTATATAATATTTACTGTAAAATTTGGTCACGACGCCCGTGATTCATCACGGGTTATCATCTATTAGTAAAAAAAATAAACCTCTTTTTAAGTATTTTCGAACCTATTCTTAAAAATAGAATATGCAATTATAAGAAATTTCAAATAGAAAATGCAATTATTACATGTAATGAGCTTGAAAATTCATTTAAAAATAGAAAATGCAATTATTACATCTCATTTATCAAAATTGGATTTCAGTGATAGTTATTTATACAATTTTAAGAAATTTCAAATTTATTATATGTATTTTAAATCATGTCTTTACATATTTAAAGTAAAGTATAAGTTAGACAAACTCGATCTACATAAATAACAATCGGAATAGCTTTAATTACTAACTTATTCAAAAGAAAATTATATTTGAAAGCAAATAAAAAATAGAACGCATTCAAGTTATGTCTTTTGATTATACTGTTTTTTCACATGTTAGGAGTAGTTTTAAATAATTCCAATCTCATTTTGAAAAAGATATGGATGATTAAAGTAAGCGCATAGTTGGCGAAAAGTTGTGTTATCTTTAAAACAAATTGTTAAAGAATAAATCTTAATCATTAAATCAAAAGATCTATTAATAATCATCTCCATCAAATCATATGTGATTGAATATACAACCACCACCGTCAGCCACCACTACCATCATCGGCCACCGCCGACCACCGCCAACCGTCTCCGCCGCCGGCAGCCGCCGCAATCACATGTGATTAGATACACAATCACATGTGATTGAAAGCACCCAACAGTTGCGAGGGGTTGCCGGTGGTGGAGACGGTGACCGGCAGATGTTGGCGGCGGTGGTGATGGTCGGCAGTGTGCAATCACATGTGATTTAATACACATAGGATGGTGGTGGTGATGGGGTTGATGTATTGAATCACATGTGATAGCGGTGGTGATAGTGATTTGAGGTTGATTGATCCAAAAGCTAAAGTTTATCCTTTTAAACTTCAAAAAAAGATAGACTACCTTGAACTTTTATCAGTCAGCGAAATAAAACGATGAAAGATTATAATGTACATTACATGTTATCCAACATTGTTATGATAGAACTAGTTAGAAAAACTTTGAATCACTTCAAAGTTTACCAACTCTTTTTATTAAGAGTTTTAAAACTGATTTTTAAAATGAAGTTGATTCTTACCGAGTAATTTTTATTTATACAAAATAATTTTATATTAAAGAATAATAATACTCTTAGTTAGAGCTATGAAATGAAAAATATAATAAAATAAAATAAAATAAAGAACATGATTATGGTTATGAAATTATTCTATATGAATAAAATTTCTCTTATAAGAATCATCTCCCTTTACAATATAAGTTAGGTTTAAGAAATCGATAAATTAAGAAATCAATGAATAACATTTGGAAAATTTTCAAAAATAAGATCCGGTAATATTACTAAAGCTTGTGCCAATCGTGACAACTAATATCTTTAGTTTTTGTCACATCAATGTCATGTTAGATGACATTGCAACTAACACCCACATGCCAATAATACTCATTTTCTCGATCTCATCATTATAAAATATACACATGTGCACAAAATACTAAATACTCCATCCGTCCCACAAAAAAGTTTACATTTCTCCTTAAAATTTTGTCCCACAAAAAAGTTTACATTTCTTAAATTTTAGGGGCCTACCTAATAAAATAATATTATTATTAAACATTCCACCAATAAAACACTTTCTTTCTCCAATTTAACCTTATATTTTAATCAAAAGTATTACAAAGGACCCCACCACTAACTATCTCATAAAACATTGTACCCAAATGAAATGTAAACTTTTTTATGTGACGGAGGGAGTAGCTTATTAAAACACTTCTTGTGACCACCCGTCCCCGTTCCTTCCCTTCAGATAGTCAAAGTGAAAAACCGAAAAAACATAACAAAAGTACGATGCCAATGGTTTAAGAAAATGACGGGCTTGGGTTTTCATTTTTCAACCGGGTTGCCCTTTGGGACCACTCTAAAGAACTCACTCTACTCCAAAAACAACCATATATTATATCATTTTTTTGGAAACGGAACCATATACTATATCATAGTCTTAAAAAACTATAATACTTTCCCTTTTGATACATTTTTAATACTATCTTAATTCATAACCATCTTGATCCTTTCCATTGGGTCAATTTAGAGTTGGTATATATAGGCTGATTGCAGCCCCTTCCATTATACAACAAAATGGCCTACTTTCCCATCTCAATACCAATTTTGGCTTCTTCCTTATTCCTTTATATTTGTTATACCCAAGCAAGACTTCACCACCACCACCACCATCATGATCATGAAGATAAGCACAAACATGATCATACTCCTTCACCTCCATTTTCACCTTCACATACACCTTCATTTGCACCTACACCTTCATCTTTAACACCTTCATTTTCACCATCACCTTCATTTTCACCACCTTCATTTTCACCCACATCTTCTTTTTTACCACCTTCATTTTCACCCACATCTTCATTTTTACCACCTTCATTTTCACCCACATCTTCACCTTCATTTGCACCTTCACATACACCTTCAATTGTACCTACACCTTTTTATTTACCACCTTCATTTTCACCTACACCTTCATCTTTACCACCTTCACTTTCACCCACACATTCACCTCCATTTTCACCCACATCTTCACCTTCACATGCTAAGATCCCCTACATTAATGGTGATTATGAAATATTTGATGTAAGAGATTTTGGTGGTGTTGGAGATGGTGTAACAGATGACACCAATGCCTTCAAAGAAGCATGGGACTCAGCATGTCAAAGTCAAAGTCAAAGTCATACATCTCTTCTTTTAGTCCCTCGTGGTTATTCTTTCATGATACAATCCACCATCTTCACCGGCCCTTGTCAATCTCCATTAATATTTCACGTACATATCTAGCTACTACATGCTTTCATTACATATATACCGTACAAATTGTTTTTGCAAAAAATTTACTACATGTTTTGATTATGCTAGAACATTTGGTGAGTCATCCGCCCTTGATTGTCTGGGTTCTAAAAGGCGCATTATGGCAACGCCAAGGCACAACCCCACATTACGAAATAGCACATGACAGTAGTGTTAGGCGTGCAAAAGATAATGTGCTCCTTATCGCGAGTTTTTTGTGACGCGTTATGAAATTTAGATTTTTTTGAAAAGAATTATGACATATATAATTTTAAATACAGATGTAACACTTTTTGTAAACTTAATATATGAATTTTCATATAAATCAATAAATCTATAATTTTTTGTGGACTATATAAAAAAATTGCCGCATTAAGTCGTGACTTGAAAAACATCATGAACCGACGTGACTTGAAACTACTGCTAGGTCGCGATTTACGTTTTTTTAAATTTAACTCACATGTTTATTTTATAAATAAAGGTTGATGGTACATTGATGCCACCCGATGGACCGGAGTCATGGCCAAAGTATAATAGCCGAAGGCAATGGTTAGTTTTTTATAGAATCAACGAGATGACATTTCAAGGGAATGGTCTCATAGATGGAAGGGGACAACAATGGTGGGATCTTCCATGCAAGCCTCACAAGGTACTTCAATTTAATTATTCACTAATTGTACTAATCCTAGTATTAATATTATAGTTTAGTTTATTCGTGCAATACTAATGTCACATGTAACGGTACAGGGTCCAAACGGCACGACTTTACCAGGACCATGCGATAGCCCGATTGTAATTAGCGACTCCCTTGATAAATTCATTTTGAAATATATTAATAAAACCTAAAATTTATATCTAATGATGTACGTATGTGACTAAATCAATATGCGGTTTAATTTATTGTAAATTTCAGGCCGTACGATTCTTTATGAGTAGGAATTTGACATTTCAAGGACTTAGGATAAAAGATAGCCCACAATTCAACTTGAGGTTCGATAGTTGCGTAAATGTTCGTATCGAATCAATTTCCATAATAGCCCCAGCATCAAGTCCCAATACGGACGGGATTCATATTGGGAACACGAACAATGTCCAAATTTACAATTCGATAATCTCCAATGGTACAAATATATGCTTTCATTGTTACTTTTTCACTTAATATTGGTCGTATTTGTGTGGATTGACATGATAAATTTGATCATATGTTAGGCGACGACTGTGTGTCAATTGGATCAGGTTGTTTTGACGTTGACATAAAGAACATCACTTGTGGACAAGGTCATGGGATCAGGTATATACACACATAATCAATCAGGTTAACTGTATAAATTAAAATTTACAGTCATTAATAACACAGAAAAAAGGTCACGAAAGGTCAATAAAAGTATTAAAAAAAAAGTTTGTCACTAGTACAAGTACTTCACTTAGTTTGTCGAGCATTTTTTTGCTTTTTACGAAAAAAAACAAAAAAAAATAGAAAAAAATTTGTTTAAGTTTTCGATTTTCCGTCAATTGAGCACAAAATACAACCGTCAATTGGGACATTTAGTATCACTTTTACAAAGTAATTCGCACAAAAAACATAAAACAAGTCGCGCGTTATATTTTGATAAGACCCGAGACTCACAAGTTGTTTTTGGGGAAAGTATATTTGTATTTACTATTTATTACATGAGTATTCATGTTTAACTTAAAATAGTCCTTCAAACTTTTTTTGTTTCAGCATAGGGAGTTTAGGCAATTACAATTCACGAGCATGGGTTTCAAACATCACGGTTAGGGATTCGATAATAAAGTCGTCGAAAAATGGAGTTAGGATCAAGACATGGCAAGGTGGGTACGGATCTGTAAGTGGAATCAAATACGAAAACATTCTCATGGAAAATGTTCGAAATCCCATTATAATAGACCAATTTTACTGTTTGACAAAACAATGTTTTAACCAAACATCGGCGGTGGTGGTTTCCAACATCGAGTACAAGAATATAAAAGGTACATATGATGTTAGAAGCCCGCCCATGCATTTTGGTTGTAGTGACTCTGTTCCATGTAGAAATATAACTTTATCTGGAGTGGAATTGTTACCGTATGAAGGAGAGATAGTTTTAGATGCATTTTGTTGGAATGTGTATGGAGAGATGGAGTCGATGACCATCCCACCGGTGTCGTGTTTGTTAGACGGAACTCCATAAATGAAAAGTTGCAGAGGTTATATATTGTGTGCATGTCGTAAATTGAACAATTTTATTGAGGTAGTAAAATGTAGATATTTTATTTTGGTGACCAAATCTAGTTTTTTTTATACTATGTTGTAATATTTATAGATAATGAGTAGTTGAGCCCGCGCTTCGCGACAAATTACAAAGATATACATCATATTTATAAATCAACATGTTATCAAATTCGTTAGGGTAACTAATAACTTGGACAATTACTATCGTAGTTGATATTTTGAAAACGTGCAAACATATTAGATTAATTGCAAATTTACTTAATTTGTACACTACAATTATATAATATAATTTCGAATAATAACATAAATCATTTACTCCTATAAGACATTATAAAAAGCTATTGTTATTATATACAAAGGAATACTATTTAAACACCATTAAAAAATAATGATAGAGTCACATAAAATATCAAAAACAATGCTAATAACAAAAAAAGAAAAGAAAAAAAACTTAACTTTAAAAAAATTATTCATTAACTATTCAACATTTAATTAATATTATATATAAATAACTAGGTTAAAACCCGCGCGATGCGGCGGGCTGCAAACTTCAAATTTCTAGCCATTAAAAATCCATTGGTTACATATTTCTATAACGAATACAGTAAATAAGCATGAAAACTGTGTATAAAATAGAGGGAAAAAGCAATAATTAGCATTGGCGTTGAAATGTTGTTCGATTACATGCATGTTTTGATTGAAACCTCCTCTGATATAGTAAACACCGTCTTCCTTCAATTTTGATTGAAATCTACTCATCAATTTAACATAAATAGAAGCTTGAATCTTGCCTCCCTACAAAAAATGGGTAGTACATATGATGTTAATTTTAAGGTAATATTGTAAAAATAATATGCAAACCTTTTATCGAATATGATTAAGTGTAATACCTCCTCGTCAATTAAAAGCATCTCAAGTGATATTATCTCATTTTTATTGTTAAAGTTTGTGTGTGGCCAAATTCATAGAACCTGACCTTGAGGTGAATTTTGTCCTTGAAATCATGAATGTTTCTTACAAAGTGAAATTCGGTTGTTGACATCTTAAGAATACCTTGCATAAAAAAAAATATCATTTACGAATTTGTACACTATAGGAATAAAATTTGTATCAGAAGTTTAATGAATGAAAAAAAACAGAGCAGTGGGTGATAAGTAATACCGTTGTTTACAATGTTTTTCAGAATTATGAAGAAAACGGTGACGGGTGATGGTTGGTGGTATGTGTTTCCTATTGTGAATGCAAAGGTTAAATGGTTGAGTCGTCAATTTATATACAATTAAAAATCGTATATATTATATTAAATGTAATTAAACGTTTTTGCCACATTTATTGACAAATCAAGTTTGACTAATTTGACTAAAACGTTTTCATTCCTTAAACGTTTAAAACGATTTGATTAAAAAGTTTGAATAAAACGTTTGACTAATTTGACTAAAACGTTTTTGCCACATTTATTGACAAATCAAATTTTAAAACGATTTTAAAACGTAAATCGTTATTGACAAATCAAGTTTGACTAATTTGCATTAAAATGTTGATACTCTAAAAACATTTAATGTAGAAAACATTAAAAGTGACAATTAAAACGTTTTTATTTAATTATTAATTGAGTCTAAAAATATCCACAAATTGGGAATAAACTTTCTTTAAATCTTTGACATTCCTTTCTTTTTAAAATCATCCGTTCCCTCACCCCTGTGTATTCACTGAAAACCCACAACAACTTAAAAAACGTATATATTATATTAAATGTCATTAAACGTTTTTGCCACATTTATTGACAAATCAAGTTTGACTAATTTGACTAAAATGTTTTCATTCCTTAAATGTTTAAAACGATTTGACTAAAAAGTTTGACTAAAACGTTTGACTAATTAGACTAAAACGTTTTTGCCACATTTATTGACAAATCAAATTTTAAAACGATTTTAAAATGTAAATCGTTATTGACAAATCAAGTTTGACTAATTTACATTAAAATGTTGATACTCTAAAAATGTTTAATGTAGAAAACATTAAAAGTGACAATTAAAACGTTTTTAAATCTATTAATGTACATAAACATGTAGAAAACGTTTATACCTTTAATGTAGAAAACGTTTTGAAAACTGTGTAACCGCCATTTAATGTACATAAGCATATTTAAATCGTTTCTACGTTTAATGTAGAAAACGTTTTTAAATCTATTTAACCGTCAATTAATGAGTTTCCCCACAAAACGATTTTAAAACGTAAATCGTCAATTAGTTCGATCATTTAATGTAAAAAAAGCGTGAAAGGACCGATAGTATATGGTTGTTACGAGCTTTTGTCACCAAAGTTGCTACCATGTTAAGTGTAAGTTCTGCTTAGGTACCGAGCCCACCCGGGTTCGAATCTCGGTAGCAACTATTATTTTTAAATATTTTCAGTTATGCGGGTTGGACATTTCCAAAAACGGCAGGTTTGAATTCAGACTTCCGCAATTAGAAATGTCTAATCTGCATTATAAATTAGTATAGATATAAATATAGATTATACGTTTTTTGACTTAGTTCTCCAGTTTTTATTTTGTAGAGGGCTAAATTTACATTTTCTTATACTCATAAATCTAACTCGCGCATAGAGTCAAGATAGTTTTTAGGACCTAAATCTCTAATACATGAGTGGCGAGCTGGGTCCAGAAATTGAATTGAAACGAATCGAAACTAAAAATTATGAATTTTTAAAATCGAAATTGAACTGATTACATGTTTTCGGTTTCGGTTTAGTTCAACTTCAGTTTCAATTTGGTTCGGTTTGGTTTTTTCGGTCCAAATGCTCACCCCTATAATACTTTCAAGGGCGAACCTACCATGTAACACACACGGATAGTCTAGTGCAACCCTTCAAGATTTTGCAAATAGTATTAAATTTTAGTTTTTATATTTTAGTGTAGGTGATACTTTAAAAAGAATGTGTAACCAGTGATATCCTCAATTTTTTTTTTTGCCTGAATCCAGCTTTTTTGCCTGAATCCAGCTCACTACATTACTTCTGGATATGTTTTTTTTTTTTTTTTTAATTTCTAAGATCCTTCTTAACTTAATATCGGACTATAATGTACCTCAAAGTATTTTCAATGTCGAAATCTTGAAGGGAAGTATTGTAACTATTAGGAGCAACTCTTATAAGTTCATTAATATCGGTGCCCCTAGAAAACCGTAGCTGTATATACTGTCGTCTATATTGCAATTGCTTAAGATTGGTTTTATTGTGACACAACTTATATCTAGAGTTTTTGTTAAATTAATGTTATATTAGTTCATACTTAAACTGATATACTTATGTCAACAATAACTCTTTTCTTCAGTGTTTTAGAATCTACCAGTATAAAATATATACATACAAGATATTAAATAGCTTATTAAAATACTCCTTGCCCACCTTCCCTCGTCTCTTCACTTCAGTTGGTCAAAGCAAAAGGCACTAGTCTATATCCTCTCCTAACAGAGATGATGTCAGGCTTAGACTCTGAGGAAAATGGCATGCGGCATGTTCATTTTATCTCATCCATTAAATTAAGTAATCATGTAATTTTTTAATAGATTGTTCACCTTTGAACTCATGTCATCTAACTAAGTTTTAGTAGATTAGTTAAGTGAATGCACGCATGACAAATACATTCAAATAAATAAATAAGTTGAATCCTATGAAGTGGTTAATGATTAATGGTTGGTGTTTAAAACAATGGTTAGCTACCGCATTAGTATTGGTATGCTGCCACCAACCATTCATTTTACATGATGGTTAGTGCTTTTCGTGGTAGTCGACTATAGAAAGTAGAAGCTATTATTTTAATTACATGTTTAAAAAGGGCGGTGGTATCTTTATCTACTTAATTGCAAGGTATTTCTGAAAAGAGGGGTCCTTGGACAACGCCAGATCTCTTTGGAGCTCGGGAATTACCGTGCTATTCTTTGATTTTTAACTAGAAGTGTAAATATTTTCGAAAAACTAAAGTATATATTGATGCTACCCTAAAAAGTGTTTGAATACTAATCACTTATAATTCCAGCAAAAAATAATTCATCCTTGAAAGCCCCAAAATTGTTTAGATTACTAGCGAGCTTAAGTATCAATTTAATTTAATAAATAAAGCTCATCTTTCACGTTATAACAATTAGAATAAAAAACTCAATACTTTTTTTTTATCTCTCAGTTGGAATCATCAAAGCCAAATGTCGAACAACATAAACCAATTGTTATGTAGTGTATGAAAAGAAGCACTTATGGCAATTACAAATGAAAATGTAATGATTAGTTTTCGGAAAACGAATTAACGAAGACGACAACTTTAAATGTAATATTTAGTTTTTAGTATAATTTGTCATTTTGTAATGTTTAATCAACCTGCATATTTTTAATTTTAATCTTACTAAAGGGGTGCCAACACTATGTCTGTTGGTCCCATTCAGTTGCTTCAGTTTTGTTCCACCATTGGCATGTCTCTTCGGTGACGTGCCTTCGGTTTTTCACTCCAAATATTTGAAGTAATGAGGGATGTAATCGATGGAGGCCAATGGGTATTTTAGTAGAATATTTAGTATTTTGTGTGTGCATATTTTATAATGCCTGGCTTCTAAAAACTGAAGAAAATAGGTAGGGTTAGAATTGATGTGTCAGTTGTTAGTGTCAGCTGACATGACAAAAACGAAAGTGTTAGTTAGTTTCAGGGTTGGCATCGGTCTTATATATTACGCGGGAAAATAATTTGTGCTATCCTTGGAAATTCGTCTTGGACCTGCCATTGTACCCAGGTGTCCGAGTTTATCCTCGTGATGTATGTGATTTAATTGTTATCATGAGTATTTTAGAAGCTTTTCATGATTATCTGGTAAATATTCACATAAAGAGATATCGAACAAGTAAGCTTTAAAATCATTTAGAAGCACTTACGACTCAACCAAGATCCCATTTAATTGTATCTATTATACAATTATCGTAGAATTTCACTGTTCATAAGCAATTTTTAAATTCACCCCTAAACAATTTTGGTAGTTACGTTAAAATTTGAAGATTTTAAACTTTAACTCTAAAGTTAGTATAATTTTTATTTTTAGTTTTATTTAAAATATTTTATTCATTCTATAATTTACACTCTTTCCCACAAAATTATAAATTTGATTATAAGTAATCTTAGTTTGAAATTAAAAAATATGTTTTAAAATTCGCAGAAACGTGCAGGAAGAAATCACATGAAGAAATCACTAGTTTACTTATATATACATTTAGCATAGCCAATTTACTGTTCATAAGTTTTTTAATATATTTTTTCTATGTTTGTCTTATATATGTAGTTATGGATAGGAAGTCAGCCACAAAAGTGCTATTATTCTACTGGTAAGACTTGAAATTTATATGTGGAAGGCGATATGCTCGAATCCTTATATTATGAGTTTACTAGGTTATGACCCGTGAAAAATCACGGGCTGTCAATAATTTTACTGAACGTAATTTTCATAGACTATAAAATTTTGTCGTTAATTACATGATTATTATATATACGAAAACAAAATATATAATGTTTCTAAAACGCAACATTAAACCCTAATACATCCCCAATTCAAATCAATAAACTTTAAATTAACAAAGTTATTTTGTAACCCATTGTTGTCAATTTATGAATCATATTTAATGAAGCCTAACAAATTTATTTCCAAAAGCTCAATTTCAAGAAGTGTGTGCACCACTTTTGGAAGCTAAAAAAAATAATAAACGAACTTTAAATTCACCTATAATTTTACTCCAATTATTTTCCTCCTATGTACCTACATAAAAAGTTTCAAACTTTTCAAATAATTTGATGCTTAAATGTTCTGTCTAAATTTTACTACTTGTTTAAATGTACCGTCAAACTTACATTAATTTGGTAAATTATAGTCGTATTCATTTGTTAACAACTCTTAATCATAATCATGAACTAAAAGTAATCAAAATCAATTTCTATAAAACTGTTGATCTAATTTGGTAAATCATACTCATAGTGTAATATTCAAATCAAACTTACTATGAGTGGTTTGCGAATGAATTGCAAAATAGATTAATTGTTTACAAATTGGATATTGATATTGCCTTTTTGTGTGTTCTGCATAATACAAAGTAATGCAAAGTAATTTGTGTTCGATATTATTCAATAACATGCTTAATGTTTATTTTTAAAATAAGCAAAGAAGTATACTTACCGCATCCAATTCATGAGCTGAAAATAACCCGGGTGCTAATTTACATGCATCATCATTTTATATGCATCTCCTTACAAATAAAAAATTAGTCAATCTTAAGATTTTTTCAAATTATATTTATTAATTTTCTTAAATTCTCAGCCTTTTTTCCCTCTATCAATGTATATAACAGCAACCAGTTCCTTCCTTAGAGCATGGGGTATGGTCACATGGGAAAAATGGCCACCTATGCGCCACCTCTGCGCCACATCATTATTTCATATTTCACATTTAAAACCCTCAAATACCCCCTCTACCATCACTTAAGCCATTTGGGCCCCACCCCTTTTATTTTTCTTTTTCTTTTTTTCAAAACAACATAATATTTCATTCAAATAAAAATTACAAACTACAAATAAAAACATTACAAATACCGAAAAATAAAATTAAAAACCGAAAAAATTAAAAAAAATTACCAAATTTTTTTAAAAAATATCGAAAATTACATATGATTTTCTTGATAGCGTTGCCAAAAAAAATTGTTGTTGTTGCATGTACCGATGAGCTTGAGTAAGAAAAAAAAATATATGTCTCATCGCCAATATCAGACGAATAACTTTAGGGGTCCATCAAATTTCGACGCATTTTGGAAGAAGATGTGTTGATAAAATGTTGAAAGAAAAGGTTTAGAATGAGAAATGTAGAGAGAAATTGTGTGAAAAGTTGTATAAAATGGTGTGGTATTTATAAGGGTTTAAGGTTTATTAAAAATAATAATAATAATAATTTTTTCGAATTTTTAGCCGTTACAACGGCTAGTACACGTGGCGAGCTGTGATTGGCTCGTTGGTTTCGTCGGACGGATGGCGAGATAGGGGGTTTGGCGTGGCGTGCGGTGTGGTGGCGAGGTGGCGAGGTGGCGAGGCCGATGTGGCGTCCGGCGAGCATGGGGGCTCGCCACCATACCGTGTTCTCTTAGTCTTCCTATCTCTAACCAGTCTTGTTACTCCAAAACTCCCAGCACCAAATTGTGCAAATTAATTCGTTAATTTCAATTTTGGCGATGTGTGGCGGTGTTTAACGTATTGGAACAAAATCACGCATGAATTACCTTGTTTGTTAAGCAATATGTAAAATACTAATACTAAAATCTATAATTACATTAATGACAGTACTAAGGGCTGTTATTAACAAAACCCTTATTTTTATCATATAAGTAATAATCATACAATTAACTGTTCATAGTTGCATTCTATAGTTATTATGTTCAACGAATTATTAACAGCCCGTGATTTTTCACGGATCATAACCTAGTGCTTATATAAAATAAATATGAGTGCATGCTTATGAGTTGATAATACAAAATGTTTAAGTAATTAATTCGGAGTTGATAATTAAAAATCTAATTTAAATCAGAACTTATACAATTCTTAACTTTTGTACGGATACACCATTAATTTAGGAGATGATAATATAAAATGTTTAACTAACTAATTCCGATTTTAAATTCACGTAAATTTAGGCTTTATTTGACCGAAAACAAATATATTTAAGCTTAATTTTGTATGGAATTTGGAAATTTAATTTAATTGTGTTGATATTCACATGACAGATTGGAATTTATTTTAGTAACTGCATAATGACAATTAAATTTTGAAATTTAAATCTGTCATTAAGTGTCCAGCTACTTTCTAAACTTAAGCGGCTTTACTAAGGTGCTGTTTGTTTTTTTACAAAAGGTCTTCCTAGGGTCTTTTATCTTCGTGGCGCAGACCACGCGCAGAAAAAGGCTTGCGCAGATGTTTGTTTTTCGGAAGCTCGCAGACCTTATATTGTCTGCCTAAGGTCTTCTCCAGGAAGACTTGGACATTAGCTTCTTGGGTCTTCCAAACTTAAAAAAAAATCTCCAAACTTAATTAATATTATTATTGTATTAATATATATTATATTATTAATATATATTATTATTATGTTAATATATTAAATTATTATATTAATTATATATATTATTATACTAATTAATATTATTATTATATATTAATTAATATTATTATTATATTAATATATTTTATTATTATGGTAATATATAATATTATTATATTAATTATTATTATTATTATATTAATTAATATTATTATTAAATATTAATTAATATTATTAGTATATTAATATATAATATTAAATTAATATATTTTATTATTATGTTAATATATAATATTATTATATTAATTAATACTAATATTTTTATTAATTAATAATTTTTTTTATATATTAATTAATATTATTATTATATTAATATATAATATTATTATATTAATTAATATTATTATATTATTAGATAATAATATATATTATTAAATTTAAATTATATATATTATTATATTTAAATATATTTAAATTATCTATTATTATATATAAATTATATATATTACTATTATATATAAATATAAATAATATTAATATAGTAACTAATATTATTAATATATTAAATAATACTATTATTATTATATTAATATATACAATTATTATATTAATGTATAATATTATTATCTTAATTAATATTTCAGTTTATTTAAGCAGCCTGCAGATGTTAAAAAACAAACAGTTTTCTTGCAGACTGCAGATCTTTGATCCATCTCAGAAGCTGCAGCAGCTGGCAGATGTGGTCCGCAGACATCAGATCTTTTTGCTCTGAAAAAACAAACAGCACCTAAAGGTGTTAGAAATGGGCGGGAAAATAAAGATGTTGTCCAATAGAAGGCTGCGAAGTGTCTATGTTGTAGTTAAGAAGATGACATGTGGCACCTTAAGCTTCTTTTATTATATATATAGATTATAATGTTTTTTTCCCCTAAACATATCTCTACTTTTTAGCCTTATAGTACATATTTAGTTATATAATATATAAAAATAAGTACTTTCATAATATTATATATATTATGAATTTACTAAACGAGTATATGTTAAAAGTGTCACATTATATTATTTCATTTTCAGTTTGAAGTATCAATTGTATCTTTATATTTATGTTTTGATATTTTAAAAACAAACATATGTAATATCGTAATAGCATTATTGGTGTCGGTGTCATAACAATATATGAGTTTACATCTTTTTTTATACATGTAATATAAAAAATAGAAAAACGATCACAATAAGTATTTCCTTATGGACAAAAAAGAAGTAGTTAAGTGTCGTTTAAAAAAGAAACTTATAAATTTATGTTTTAAAATCCGCAGCAACGTGCGGATTAACATATTACCATCATTGATGTAATGGAATAAGCAGTAGCAGGTACGTTAATTTTTATCCTTTTTAATATATTTATGTTCAGCTTGACAATTTTGACTTTTATTCTTTTCTTTTTCCTTTTTTTATTTTAGCCTAACATTTATGATATCCTAACTAGGGGTGAGCATAACAGGGTATCCGTCGGTTTCGACTGGAACCGGAACCGTAGGTTCCTGAGATATAGGAACCGGAACCTGGAAGGCAGGTTCCTAAATTTTCGGAACCGGAACCGGAACCACCGGTTACAGGGCAGGTTCCGGTTACCATGTATCTAAATTCAAAAAAAATTTAACATTACTTACCGAATAAACAAGACAATAAATCACACAAATTAACGATCACAAATACCGTTTAACGATTTTATATATATTTCAACGATTACGAATATTGTTCAAAATAGAAATAAGTGGATAAGAATGACAAAAACATAATAAATGTGTGATTCATGTAAAAGTTAGTCACAAAGATACGATCTCACGACGAGTAAATGTCTTACTATCACCCAATTTCCGACTCAAATATAATGAGTAAGGTCAATTTACATTTTTATTTGGACTAATATTTTTACATTTAGATAAATCAAAAATCTATTTAATTTAATCATGTGTAATATATTATATATTTTAATAAAAATATACCGTGTAACCGCCGGTTCCAGGGTATCCACCGGTTCCAGGTTCCTTAATTTTGAGAACCGGAACCGGAACCCCTTAAGGCGGTTCCATGATTTTGGGAACCGGAACCTCTTAGCAGGTTCCGGGTCCAGAACCTCCGGTTCCGATTCCGATTCCGGTTACCCTCTTTTTTTGCTCACCCCTAATCCTAACTTGATTTTAGGAAAATAATATTTATTTTAATAATATAATATTTATTAAGGTGATTATATCTCTTAAATTATTTACAATCTCAAAATTATGAATAGTATGAATTTATAATTGTATGAATATTGTTTTGGTATTATATAAAAATTTCCGGAATATCGTACGGTGTATAACCTACTAAGTTTTTTTTAGAATGGGCGGTTGTGTGCTAAATTAAATTTATGGAAAGAATGTTGGGCGGTAGGATGCTCTTGCAAGTGGCAACTAGAAAGTGTGCCGAATGTACCCCCACTACAACTTTTCATTATTCTTTTAACTATAAATTTTGCACCCAATTATATACCTAAACTATATATTTGTGTTGTTTGTGGATTTGAAAACCAGAAATAGAAGAGATAAAAGGAGCCCATTGTAGTCAAATTTTGCTTTTTGGGCCTTATTCATACTCAGCTATTATTTTACCCAAATAAAAAAAAGAAAAAAATACATGAAGAATTAGAGGGTGGGAATCAAAGTGGCGTACAGGTGACCAATCAGCTACAGTTTAGAAGAACAATTAACCGATCAACATATAATGAAGAGTCCTTTATAATATTTGATTCCATCACAATTATATTATATATAATCATTTATGTTTATATTCATATTATCATAGCATGCACACGTTATCTATAAGTTTAGTAACAACTTAATATCATAAATTAGGTTTATTATGTACGAGTAATAATTTGTGTTTGTGGTGATTTTGCTTAATTTTTTACGACTTATATTGAAGATATAAACATGTGTTCAAGATAATCCTTAAATTTTTTATAATCTTAAGGAATAAATCTCAATCATTAACCAATAACAATTAATGGTCAAGATTAATAACTTTTAAGTGAGTACATAGTGAAAAATCGTGATTAATAACTAATTTGATAAGAGTCCTAATTTAACTGCGTATATATGTGAATGTTTTGTTAAATTGATTGTGTGCACGCTAATCGATAGTGCTGCATAAATGTACGTAGCTGAGGCTCATGAGTCATGATAATGAATGAAAATGATATACCCGTTTTGATTGATCGGATAAAGGTATCCAATGGCCATAATAAATTAGAGGCATTCCAATTATTTCGGTAACTTAAGGATCGTGGTAGATTGGAGGCATTCCAGTTACCTCGACTAATAATTATCTTGATAGGTTGAAGACATTCCAGTTATCTTGATAACACGACCAAATTATGAATGATATTGAGGACCTGTTATGAAACCGATTAGTTTACTTATATTGATTATGCTGTTATGTGATTGTCAACTTGTCAGGACTAAAACCCATGTTTCTCAGTTGACATTTTTGTCTTACGTATTCGTTTTGTTTATGACTATATACTTAGGCTCGGGAGGTAAGGAATAGGAGGTCACCCTAGTAAGGACCTTGGGGAGATTAGCTTGGTGTCTCTAGTTAGATTCCCATTTTTTCTCTGGTTATGATATAACTTGTAGGTTATAACACCAATTTTTGTATACTCTGATAATCTCATGTAAGTTTTTGTAAAACTGTATTATGGTAACAATAACATCATTATAAATGTTTTGAAATTACAGGTGTTACAAAAATAGCTCTTCATTCATCATTCACTTCATTATACTCTTTTTGAGACCCAGGAAAATACCCATCTACTCACACCCCGCATCAAAAACTCGAAATTACGTGTCCCAGGGAAGGTTTAACCATTAACCCTTCTATTATTTCGGATATGAACTTATAAATTACAATTCTTTTTTAAAGTTCAAATACACTCAATAGGGTTGCTGGTTGACTCGTTTATCCCAAACTAACCCGAACATGTTGAGCTTTAACTTAAACCCGTTTATTTCATATCGAGTTTTAGTCATATCTATCAAATGGCAAACCCGAACATGTATCCTAATAAAGCCCATTGGGCCGTAATCATGTTATAAGTAAGCAACAAATTAGAGTCCATTGGGCCTTATTTTTCCTAAACCTACTAAAAGCCCATTTAGTTAAAACGGAAAAAAGAAAACTCATATAAACCTTATCGTTCAACTTTCAAAACCCTAATCCTCTTTTTCGCAGCCGTTCAGTGGAAATGGTGTCGCTGAAGCTACAGAAGCGGCTTGCCGCTAGCGTCCTCAAGTGCGGCAGAGGCAAGGTCTGGCTCGATCCAAATGAAGGAAATGAAATCTCCATGGCAAATTCTCGTATGTTTCACTTTTCCTTTTTGTGTTCATTCAATTTCATAATCACTTATTGTTGTTAATCGAGCATTTAGTGATCTATTGTCGTTATCTGTATTATTATAGCTATAATTATTTTGATAGAAACGATTATCATTCGTAAACTGGACTTATTTCTCTCGATTTGTTTCGCTCTTAGTTTATCGTTTATTTTAGCGTAATTGATTTAACAGATTGAAAATAGAAGCTGAATTAGGGATGAAATTGGATTTTAGATTAAATATTTTATATTTATGTGTTAGCTGGTGATCCTTTTTTTAGCCAGTTAATAATGTTTTATATGAGTATCATTTCAACTGAAAGATATAATTTGTTTGGTGTTTTCGTTGCATATTTTCAGCTCAAGCTTATGAAAGAACACCGTTAATGGTGATTGTAGACTATAGAGAAGTACGTATACAGCTTATTAGCTTATATAAGCTTAATTAAACATACAAATGTTAAGAAACACAATGAGCTAATAAGCTTCAAATGAGTGTTTGGGATTTCATGTTTTCATATTACAATCACTAAAGCTCCCCTAAGTTAATCTTATGCTTTTAGGTTAATAAGCCATAATCTTTAGCTGGTAAATCTTATCAGCTATTTAGAGTTTCAGTAAGCCCATAAGCTGTTTAGTTAAACTTTCTCCAAACACTTCCTTAATGATTAAGCACTCTTTCTTACAATGTCAATATAGTTAATCCTTTAATCTTGATTTTTTAAACTAGGTTGGGGTTTTGAATTATGGTTTGTATGTAAGTTTTTATACTTTAATGTTATCTACCAAAAATTTGCAGGTCAGAACATTAGGAAGTTGGTCAAAGATGGTTTTATCATCAGGAAACCAACCAAGATTCACTCTCGTTCACGTGCTCGTCGCATGAATGAGGCTAAACGAAAGGGACGTCATTCTGGATACGGTACTTTCTAGTATTTTTTGTTTTTTATATTTTTTTTATAAAAAAATATTATTTTTAAATAATACTAATATTATTGTTTTACTAATATTTAGGTAAGAGAAAGGGTACAAGGGAGGCAAGATTGCCTACTAAGATTTTATGGATGAGAAGAATGAGGGTTTTGAGGCGTTTGCTTAGAAAATACCGTGAATCCAAAAAGATTGACAAACATATGTACCATGATATGTACATGAAAGTTAAGGGTAATGTTTTCAAAAACAAACGTGTGTTGATGGAAAGTATTCACAAATCAAAGGCTGAAAAAGCCCGTGAGAAGACTTTATCTGATCAGTTTGAGGCTAAACGGGCCAAGAATAAGGCTAGCAGAGAAAGGAAGTTGGCCCGTAGAGAGGAACGATTGGCCCAGGTATAGGATTTTGAATATTTGACCCTTAATTAATTATTTTCTTATTACTTTTTTAAAATAATTTTTTTTGATTCATAAATATTTGTTGATGTTTTTTTAATATTATTGTCAGGGTCCTCAAGAAAGAGTTCCAGCAGCACCAGCTGCAGCTCCCGCTGCACAACCTGCACAGTGAGTGTTGTTGAGATCTTGTTTTTCTGTTTATTTAAATAAATTTTGTGGGATTTTTGTTTTTTATTAAAATGTTTGACTTTTTTCTTTCTCAGGGCATCAAAGAAATCCAAGAAATGAAGTCCTCTTTAATATGTTGGATGTCTTTAGTTGCTTTGTGGTTTATTTTAGTAACTTGTTACAATTTCATTTTGTTTTGGGAATATTTTTATTTAAAAAGAGATTTAAACTCTTAATACAATGAATTTTGCCTACTTATTCTATGTTTGTTTTGTTGTAGACATGCACATCCAAACCGATTTCAAAACATGTTTTGAACCGGTTTAATGCACAGATGGGTTTGGATCATGAACCGGTTGTTTAGATTTGATTATGCTTTGGGGTAACAAACCTGTTTTAAACTGCATATGTTACCATTTTTGTGTTTGTTTCATCCCAAATCACCTATAGATACCCCTTAAGGTGCTAAGGATCATTCACCACTCAAAACAAAGCTTGCAAACTCGTGGAAGCGCCTAAAAATGCACCCAAAAAAAAAAAGCGCCAACAAAAATGACTTTCGACTCGAGCAAAAAAAAAAAAAAAAAACGCTAACAAAAATGACTTAAGCTAACTTATTGTTAAAATAATAACGACAAAAAAAATCCATATAATTGGTGTAACTGCGACTTATGTTTGATGTCGAATGGTTCGAAAAATGTTCGGTGCAAGATACGTTGAGAATTTTAAGGAAGAGTGGAATCTAACTTTGAATAATCGTGTCAATGAAAGTTGCAAATTCGTGAAATATGACATGTTGGGTGATCAATCAACCATGAAAAATGAAGTAAACTTGTGGAGTTACGAAATTAGCAAGGCCTGTGACTGAATGACAAATGATGAAGTTCGTAATCCAAGAGTCGTTGCTAAACCATTTCGACAATAAAAGATTGATGAAGTTGATTCAAAAGTCAAAACCGGTATAGATAAAACCGGCTCGGTTTTAAATCAGTTTGGGGAGTGGAGTATGTATCCGGTTGAAACCTGGGCATAATGGATTCAAATCATTTTTTTGTTTCAGAATCCGGTGTTTAAACCGGTTTAATAAATATGTATACAAAAAACAGTTTTCAAACCGGTACATCCCAGTAAACCTCAGTCCATTCCCGATCCGGTCTAATGAGGTTGAAACGGATCCTTAACCGGTTGAAGCCGGTCCAGTTCAGAAACCAGTTTTCTTGTGCATCTCTACCGACAAAATGCTTCTTATTATTAATGAAATGGGCTTGCAATTGGGCCGAGCTCCACAGCCCATTTAGTCTCCAGAAAGGGATTAGGGATATTATCTTGTCACGAACAAGGATAGGATAGCGTGTCCCGGAAAACCTTATCCCTAAATTGCACCACCTCCCTCCCATCGCCGACGAAGGTCCGTTAAAACTCCGTTAATTCATCCAACATTTATAGATAAATTATGCATATCTTAATTTACAATTTCAATTGTTTTTATCCTGATCGACATTCTGGATTAAATCCTTATCTCTGCTTATGTAAATTTGTATGGGGGGGTGTTTGGATTAGCTTAATTACATGGCTAATTAGCTAATCTTAATTTTTTTGAGCTTAATTATATGAGCTAAATAAGCTATATTTTTTTTTGCAGGCAAATTAATGTGTTAGCTCTTAATATAAAAAAAATGAGCCACAAAAACAGCGATCGGTTGCGCACAAATTGGACACTTGAAATGGATAGATATTTCATCGATTTAATGTTAGATCAAGTCGGAAAAGGAAACAAAATTGATGATCATTTATTTAGTAAACGATCATGGAAACAAATGACATTGTTGTTCAACACAAAATTCAAGTTTGATTATGAAAAAGATGTTCTAAAAAACCGACACAAAACTTTGAGGAATTTATACAAGACAATAAGTAATCTCCTTGCGGTAAATGGGTTTACGTGGGACTATAATCGTCAAATGGTGACAGCTGATAATAAAGTGTGGGATGATTATATCAAGGTAATGTTTGAATAAAACATCGCATTTTTTTAATTTATTTTTGCATTCAATTGCTAATAACGGGGTGTTTGGATGTGCATTTAAACTATAATATTGTGATTTTAAGGTGATAATCAGCTCCTAGTGTTTGGGTTTGGGTAGGGTGAAACTGATTTTGATCATCTGATTAATTTTAGGCGTCAATTGTATCGGATTGTGATTTAGAGCATATTATCTACTTATTGTGTTGAAAACACAAATAATCTAAAATGAGTTTTTGGAAAACATCGATTATTTGCGTTTTGGACATCCAAAACGATGTTTAGGAAAAGCAACTGGGTAGGTGCTTATTGCATTTTGAAAACTAATTATTTGCATGTTAACTAAATAGATAATCAAGTTTGCCAAACACAAAAAAAAAAAACTAATTATGTGATTATTGCGATTTCAAATAGCATAATCAAATCCAAACACAATTGTTCAGAATCACGTTTTGTAATAGAATTTTCCATTTTGAATAAGTATAATCTATTTTCAATGAGTAATTTCAAACACCCCCAAGTCTGTAAATAATCAGAAAATTTCAAACACTCTAAAACAAATTATTATCTGAATATTACACCTTCACACAATAAAAGCACATTCAAACACTATCCCTTGCAGCCTATTTTGTTACAAGTGATTATCTTATTCTCATTATTTATATAACTTATAATAGGCATGAACATGTAGGTACACCCAAACGCGCGATCATATCGAATTAAAACCATTCCATATTACTACGATTTATGTCGAATATATACAAATACAACATTAGAAACCGAGGGACCCGAATGTGTAATAAAATCATCTCCCGAATCCATTAATGATGCCATTTTTGAAAATGATGATACCGATTTGGAAGTTCTTCATGAAATTATGATCGATGAAGATTTTAGAGTCTCAATTTGTAAAGATTTTAATAATGATATAATATCACCAGTTGAAAATGATGATAATATATCCGGAGGGAATCGTGTTAGAACATATTGGCAACCACCAATGGATCGTTATTTCATTGACCTTATGGTTGACCAAATTGAAAAAGGAAATCAAATTGACGGATTGTTCCGGAAGCAAGCATGGATAGAGATGATTACGTTATTTAATGAGCGATTTGGTTTCAAGTTCGATGTTGATATTTTGAAGAATCGATACAAGACTTTTAAAAGACAATATAATGTTATTAAGAAGATTTTGGAATCGCGAGGTTTTTTTTGGGATGATTTAAGGAAAATGGTGATTGCCGATGATCGTGTTTGGCAAGATTATATTGAGGTTTGCATCTTTAAATTTTCATGTATTTGTTATTATTCATTTGGAAGGTTATAACGTGTAGGATGAGTCTTTTTTACCCAAAACCGAACCGGTTGGACAGTTTTACATTTTTCGTATTGGTTCTTGGTTCTCCTTTTTTGTCTTTTTCGGCTTTTTTGGTTAGAATCAAAATTTGACAATTTCGAGTCTAACGTATCTTCTCAAAAACCATGGTAGTAGATTATGTTCATGATGTAATTTTTGGTTCTAACCGGTTCTAAACCTGAAATAATTGGAGCAGGAATCGGAACCATTATTTCGGTTATGTTCTCAGTTCTTGTTTTTATTCAAATTTGGTTTCAGTTTTTTCGGTTGCGCAACCGAACACATCCCTAATAACGTGTAACTATAACCATGTGCAGAAAAATTCAGATGCAAGACAATACATGACTAGACCCGTGCCTTACTACAACGATTTGTGTATCATATGTAAAGAAGTCAACACGGATGAAAACGACACTCTTTCTGATAATCAATCAAACCAAAACGGTCAACTTTCAGTTTCAGGAGCTTCATCCTATGAATTAAATCTCAAACGCGAGCTGGCACTGGCAAATGAAGAAATTCCCGAGAATTTGAAGAAAACAAAAATGGACGATGAAAGCATGATCAACGCTCTTCGTGAGATGGCTAATGCGGTTTCTTGTTTGGTAGAGAAAAGTAAAGATGAAGGTAAGATGAAAAACTCGTTTGATGTAGAAAATGTGATTGAAGCTATTCAAGGTTTACCCGATATGGATGAAGATTTGATTTTGGATGCTTGTGATCTTTTGGAAGACGATAAAAAAGCAAAAACGTTTTTAGCGTTAGATGTTAAGTTGAGAAGAAAGTGGTTGATTAGGAAACTTCGTCCGGAAGTTGTAGTTTAAGTTAAGTTTTGATCAAAATTATGAAATTAAACCCTTTTGGAATGTGGTATTTAGTTGTAAAGATCAATATATTGTTGTTTCATATGTACATTGCATCCTCGGATCAAACTGAAACGAGCTATACTGTACATAGCTTTGATTTGATCCCAAACTTCAGGCTACGTGTAAAGCTGATGGTCGTTTTGAGATTAGTTGTCCCGCAAAACGAGTCACCTGAAGAAAAAAATGAGTGGGCTCATTCAAAAAAGGTTTGTAGCCGCGGTTAGTAATATGATCATGGTTAGGTTAAGAGAATTCATTTCTACACAACCTTTACTTCTTATATCACACCTAAAGTTTTACAGGTAACTGTATAAGCATGTTAAATAATAATTGTGATAAATTAAATAAAAAGTGATAGTTCACGCCCTTTAGGTTAATTGTCTACAATTCTCTTATATATTTACAAAAATAAAAAATAAAAAATCTACAATATTCAAATGCAAGAGCAGCAAGATTATTTGGAAGTTACTAGAATTCTCCATAATATACTTGAGCATTATATTTGGCAATACATGTCTACAATTCTCATGATTCGAGTGGGTTAGGAGCTATTCGATTCTGTTCAATAATGAAGTGACGTGATTATTAGAATATGACCAAAGGGGTGGACCCCATTTGATTTTTATAATGAGCATCATGTTTGGCAATATATGTAGATCAACATTTTTGTCAGGTTGGTACGGATGGATGCTTATGTTTCATTGTAATCATTGCATTGATAATTGTACATGTAAATTACAACTGGAAGATGCTAAATTGCTTATACTTGTATGGTCCCCTTTGTGTGAAAATGAAAGAGCTGGCTGTTGCTATAGCTGTTAAAGACATGTTCTACTTCTTTTAGGGGCTACCATCGTCATTTTGTCCATTCCCTTAAATATGCCATATATAATTTGTAGATGAACATATACAAAGTCAAAATGATTTCTTCATCAAGGGTATTATGGTCATCGATCTAACTTAGACAGAAATCTATTTGTACTGGTCATGTTTATACCAGTATAAAAAAATAAATTACTGGTCACGTAACCCGTAGGAGGTAAGTTTTAAGACCCTGTGTCATATATCTGGCATAGCTTAAAAGACCAAACTAACCACCAATGCACTACACATGATCGACCTGTGCGTTAGAGACACGCACATTAATCTGTCTCTATATATTCATTACTTTTAACCATCTACAGAGTAAATTACACGGAAGATCTCTGTCGTATGTCCACTAATTAGAACCTCAGTCCTAGAACTTTGTTTATTATACTGGACGTCCCTGGTGTATACACTTTGTTACACTCAAAGTCCCTGATGCACTTAAATTTTTTTAAATGACCAAAATACCCTGTTAGCATTTTTCAATAAAGTGAAGATGAAGGACTATGAATGTAATAAATGATAAACCACAGGGCCCATCCGTGAAATTTTACTTTATTAACTGACTTTTTTTTTTTCTTTTATCCATATTCTTCCATCATATTCAGACTCACCACTAACCTCTAGCTCTTTGAATTCAAACCTCAATCAATAACCATTGTCGTCACGCCACCAAACCTCCTGAAAGTCGATCCATTTCCAAATCCTACTTCTGGTTGCCTTCTCCAGTTGTTCCATCGCCAGTGACGTTCTATCGACCTAAATTGATTATGACAATGGATACACGTCGTCAGAGGAGTTAGTGTTTTACATACGCAAGTCGATCGAACGTCACCAGCAGTGGAACAACTGGAAAAGACAACCGAAGGTAGGGGTTAAGAATGGATCGACTTTTCAGGGAGTTCGGTGGCGCGACGATAATAGTTATTGATTGAAGTTTGAATTCAAAGAGATAGAGGTGGTTGGTGAGTCTGAATATGGTTGAAAAATATGGATAAAAGAACAAAAAAGAAAAAAAATTCCATTAATAAAGTAAAATGGTCTCTGTGGTTTATCACTCATTACATTCACAGTCTTTCATCTTCACTTTATTACAAAATGTTAAAAGGGTATTTTAATCATTTAAAAAAATTTAAGGGCAGCAGGGACCTTGGGTGTAACAAAGTGTATACACCAAGAACGTCCAATATAATAAACGAAGTTCAAGGACTGCGTTTGCAATTAGTGGTATAACATAGGGACCTTGCGTGTAATTTACTCTAATAAATATATATTGTAAGCAGGGTGCACTTAGGCATGGCCAAGGGCGGCCGCCCATGACCCACAAAATTTAAAGGTACACTTTTAAAAGAATTATACATATGTATAAACTTATTTTATTAGGAGGCGCGTGTTGTTTGATAAAAACTGAAAGTGACATGACGGATTACTGGCCGCCAACATATAAATGGTTTATTTCATAGATTTTGATTAATTTATAGATTAGAGAACGTTGGTGTCAGTTGCCAGGTCTTAATCATCTTTCTTCATAACTCATACAAACAATATAATAGATCATAATTGACAAGTCAACGTTCTTGCTTCCACGTAATTTGACAACGTATACATTAATCATTCACTAATCACTTTTTTTTATAGCTATGCAAAATAACATGGCATATCTTTTTTATAATTTTGCAACATAACATATTTTTTCACAAGACTATTAGTAATGGTATCAAACGTAACAATAAACGTCAGCCTCATCTCAACTTTCTTTTACCAAATACGTAGACCAAATCATTTCTCTCGTGCAAAAGCCAACAATTTCAAAGTACTTTGTTATAACTAGTAAAAGAGGTCAATTATGTTGCTATTTTACCCAATTAAACTACTATTTCTCTCCCTTATCATCATTCAATCAAGGTTTTTACCAAAAATTACTCAACAATATCAACAAAAGCTAGATCTCATCGAATCAAAACTCCATAAATAGCTTCCAAGATCCGATCCCCATTTAAACTTCCATCATCATCAAAATCCACCAAATTCACAAACAAGGTTTTACAACACAAACTAATTGAATATTTTTCACTTTTATTATCAGCAAATTCAGAAACAATGGAATATAAATTATATATGCTCAAATATGTCTACTAAATTCAACAAAAAATATAAACTCCCTCACAAAAAAAAGATCATTATCATAACAATGTAAAAAAAAAACACATTAACAAACACTCAAGAGAGAAATTGAAAATTTACCGAATTGATTATCAGGAATTCAGGACGATTGCCGGTACAGATCATATGGCGCCCATAATGAATCCAACGGACACGGTTGTTTAGAATCAAGTCTTAACCATGGTTTACCACTACCACTCCAATGCAATAAACTAACCGGACCAGAGTGTAAATCCCGGCAGCTTCCAATGACATTATCACCACCTAACCCGTGCTGGTTCCACCCATGGTCAATCGGAGCTACGTTTCCGGCGAACACCAACAAAAAAGGCGGTAATGAACCGAGCTCATATATCCGATTGTTTTTCTGGATCTCCATCCATTTTTCAATTCGTTTTGTGTATCCGATTGTCTCCATTGAGCTAAATTGATTACCATCACTCCGGTGTTGAAGTAGCAAGGATTCCGGTCGGTGAAAATGGTGGAGTAATTCTCGTTTGACCAGAATCTGGCGGTGAAGTATTTTGTGAAGTTTGCGTGACAATATTCAGGTGCTCCGATTGTTTTTCCGGATAAATTTGTACTCCATAGCTTTGCCACGTCATCAACAACCACCAGATCGGAATCTAAGTAGATCACTCGCCTGACGCAGGGCTCGAGAATATCTGCTAAATAATTTCTAGCGTAATTAAGCGGTTGCTCCAGCGCTTGCCTTACTGATGTTGAAATTAGCTTCCGTACAATCTCCGGTTCGAAATAATACACTTTGAACTTCAATTTGGGGAAAGTTGAGCTAATTAGGGTTTTGAGATTTATGTCCGAGACTAAAAAATGGAAGAAAATACTCTCCGGACATGATGAATGTTGTAATATTGTATGAACAGCGGCAATCGAACCTCTTAAATACTCAAAATCGAGAGTAATCGCAACGTGAACTAGAGATGGATCGCACACATCACCTGAACCGGTAATTAATTGACAACCGGCAGCATTGTGAAATGTAGACGCTCGCCGGAACGACGACCGGTTATTGATGTTCGCCGGATTATGACCGCCATCGATGTGAGAATGATGATGATAATATCTAATTGCTTCAGCTGGATGAAACGATTGAAGATAAGGAGCCAAAACAATCATCACCATTGTTGCCGACACAAAACCTGAGAATCTGATTATCCATTGCATCTTCTTAAACCGCGAAATCAACACCGTTCGTCAATATATATGGAATTAGGGTTCCGGTGAGGTCCGCCACAATTGAGAAAAACTAAATCAATCAATTGATTGAGGAATCTAGACTATTTCTAATTGAACCTTTTGGATTAAACAGATGAAGAAGAAGATTCTGCCGTGAAAACGAAGCGAACTTCTTCTGATACATAGAAAAAAGGGATAATGGAATCCGAAAAAAAGAAAGAGATGATGACGACACTATCCGCCGACCAAAATCGGTGTCGGTGTTATTATACAGTGTGTATAATCGGTGTAATCTCCTCGCCGCCGACACAGATTCCGTCCCCCAATCTTCGCCGGAGCAACGAAGATGAGAATGAAGGACGGAGTGAGGAGGAAGAAGGGAGATTGTGCGGTGACATAGTGTTATTAACTTATTATGATGTTGGAATCAAGATTTGTATACTCTGTTTTGGGTTATGAGAAAAGCTTTATATTTTTGTACTTATTTACGAAATTGATTCTAATTTTCTCTTAGAAACAAAGTCATCCGTTAATTCAAAATTATTAAATTTGAATGACTTTATCCAAACACTAACAAAATGATAAAATATTTAACCATTTTTCAAATGTATATTTCAATATCCTTTCAAATTAGGTAACAATTCAGGCCGTGTTCGGTAACAGGTCAGAAATATTTAAACTAAAACCAACTTGTTTATATAAACGAGTCAGATATCTTAACACGTTTATTTTCAAACCAAACATGACCCATATAACTCGTTAATAAAACAAGTTATACAAGTTAGCAGTTTAGGGGGCCTTCGGGTCTTTTCCGAGCCAAGAGTTCTAAATATGATTTGTAGTTTTATATGTCTAGTTGCTACAATTTAAATCTGGTGATCACCGAGTAAACGATTTAAGAGTTATGCCAGTTTCAGTGAAACTGGCGCTTGCTGGCGGATTGCATGTTTTGACTCTTTGAGCAATTTATTGGTCCATCTAGATCTTAAATTTGAGTTGGTGGATTGCTAGTGGATGTAACGACCCGAAATTTTGAATCGAATAAATTATGTAAAAATATGATAAATATGGATAAATCGTTTAAAACACGTAGGAATTGGTTTGTGTCATTTGGACATCGTTTGATATGATTAAGGACGAAACCGGGTCGGATTGAACAACAAAAGTTGCAGCCTAGCTGCCAGCCAGAGTTCGCGACGCGAACTATAGTTCGCGAACTATCGACAGAGAATTTGGGGTTTTGATGGTTGTAGTTCGCGACCATGATCACGACGCGAAGAGTTCACGACATGCGAAGTTCGCGACGCGAACATGGGTTCGCGAATGCGAACTATTACGAGACCAGCTTTAAAAATCGGGTTTTTAGGGTTTTGCTCATTTTCACTCCACTCCAAAGTATGCAGCCGTTCTAGAGAGAGAGATGGGCGATTTGGGTGTTCTTGGGGAGATCTCATCACAAATCTTGGAGATCTATCTTCTAGTTGAAAGATCTAAGGTAAATTTCACCTCCTAGTTAGTTGTAAACTTTATTTGGGGAAAAATGGTGGTTTGGACAACCAACCATGTCATCTTTGGGGAAGATGACTAAACATGAGTGTAGAACACTCATTGTAAGCTTGTAATCATTGTGTACAAGTTAGATTTGAGAATTTTTGATGGAAATCTTGAACTAGGGTTTGAGATTCCACCAAGTTGGATGAACTTGGTGGTTAGGAATGTTGTTATGGATTGATTAGTGATTGGTTATGGATGATAACTAGATTTTATGATGATATTGATGGTAGGTCAAGAAGACCTAAAGCTTGGTGACATTTCACAACTTGGAAAGTAAGGATTCGTGTTGTTAGACACGACTTGGAGTTAGCTTGGCTAAGGTGAGTACATGAGACTTTTACTGAGTACATAGCAAATGATTTTGAAAACTATGATGTTTCATGGGTCTTTATTAATAAATGTTTTTAATAAATATATGATTAAATGGATAAGAGAATGCAAGTAATAGACTATTTAAGTATGTCTAAATGACTAATTTTTTAAAGAGATTATGATAATGATAAGTAATTAATAATTCTTTATTAATATGATGTTTGACTAAGAGCAATGATTGAAAAAATATGATATTTAACTTATTAATAATATGTATTAATAAAGCCAATAATAATGATTTTCAAGTATCAAGTATTGATTAGTATATTATACCAATAAAAGTAGTGATTGAATTGTTAGGAGAATAAATAAAAAGTGACTAGAAATAGATTTGTATTCTAGTCAAAGAGAAGTTAAAGTAATATAATTTTGATAAATGATAAATATGTTTTATTTAATGAAGGACTTGGTAAAGTCAATATTGAAATTGAATAAGAAACGAGAATAATATGTTAATTAGAATAGATGTATTCTAATTTATGTTTGAGTATGTATTGTTGGGGCATAGGCCCGTATTTGATGATTTCAGTATGTGTTGAGAAAAGGATCCGGATCATAGATAACCCACTCAAGTTGGGGGAGTTAGTGACACCTACTTGGGGAGGTGCCACCCTGCGGAAGAGTAGCCCGTCGAGAAATAGATAACCCGGAAAGCGGGGGAGTTTCAGATAACCCGGAAATCGGGGGAGCAATAGATAACCCGGAAATGGGGGAGTTTACCTAGATAACCCACATCGGGGGAGTTTGCTTCAGAGAGGTCCGTAGCGTATGTGATAAAGTATGTGTAAGCACAGTTAGCTTACAAGTGATTTTGATGAGAGTAAGCTTATGGTTAGCTTACTAGTATATATGTATGTAAATCATAAGATCATGAGTTAATAAGTAATAAACGAATAAAGAAAAGTAATGAATATGATTTTTATTATATCTGGGAATGGGTCGAAAACCCATGTATCTCACGAGACTATTTTGTCTCACGTACTACTTTGTTTTTGGCTATGTACTCAGGTTCGAGATTGACGGATTAGAAGGTCGCGATAGAGGTGGCCTAGAGATGTTTAGCTCGGGAGCTTATAGGTAGATCCCGTTATCCTATGGTTATGATATTATTTTTGTAACACCGGATTTTAATACTCTGATAATCTTTTCAAAGGTTTTTGTTAAACCGTATTTTGGGATATTGGACTTTATAATATTTTTATTTAAAAATATGTTTGAAAAGATGTTTCAAAAATTGAGGTGTTACAACTTGGTAACAGAGCTATAGTTTAAGTGAATTAGGTAGGTTTGACCTCCCTAGTCTTAAGCTATGCTAGTAGGACCATATGTTTCCATAGGATGTCCTTGGTTGGTCTTTTGAGACCATGATATTGGCAGATTTATACATACTTTTATCTGCCAAAATACCTATTTTTATATGTGTTTATCGAACAGAATATGATGTTATCACTCAAAATATAGTTTCCATTGTGTTTTGCAGGCTATAGAAGAAAACGTAACAAAAACGGGTCAAAACAGCACAAGAAACGAAGATTGCAGAAAAGCCAAAAATAGCGGCGCGATCCTAGATCGCGACGCGATTTCTGTCGCGATCTAATGAACGTGATTTTTTAGCCCTTAGCGATTTCGACGTTCTGTTTATGTACGAATTACCGAAAATAGCGACGTGATTGTAGATAGCGGCGCGATTTCCAGCGATCAGATAACTATTTAAATAAACCCGCAGATCTGAATTCATGGACTTTTGACCTAATTCGAAGGGCAGCCGAAAAACACCATTGGAGCACTCAAGATCGAGATTTCAAGCATACAACATTGGTTTTTTATCATCTTTGATTAATTCTATGTTTATGAATTCGATTATTTACATTTGTTTGATGATTTTTAGCATGTCTATGTGCTAATCATCCTTTATTCACTATGATTAGATGAAGTTAGGGTTTTAGGTTTGGATATTCTTAGGATTTTATGATGATTGTTTGAACGCTTGTATTGCTAATAAAGAACCTTTTCGTTAAACCTTTACATTTGCATTATTGAATCTGTTTGTTGCTTGATTGATTAAAATATTGACAACATTGAATTGATCTAGTAATTCCCCTGACTTTTCATACCTTTTGACCTAGTCAGCGACTCACTAGAAATAGGGGTCCGAGATTCGATACCAATAGCCTAGGTGAAACTAAAAGTCTGATCTTTAGAGAAGAAATTCCTAGGATTAGAAGGTCTCGGAAAGCCGGGCCTAGTTAAGAGTAATAAGCAGGAGTGTGAATTTAAATAGATTTCTTGAGAAGAAATTCCTAGAGATCATATTAGATTCATTGTAAGGTTTTGAGAGAAATCTAGTTCCTTAAACTCCTAGAACATGAATTAAATCGGTACTTTAAAACCAAACCTATACCTGGACTGATTCGACTCATAGTGAATATATTCCTTAATATTTAAACACTCCCTTGTCGTTTTCAGTCGATTGTTCATTTTAAACAACCATTTTCAGTTTATTTATCTCGTTTGCAAATAAAAATGTTCCAAATGAAAACCCCCTTTTATTATTTGTTTAGTTTAATTAATTAATTTCATATTACATAATCAGCTTAATTGTTCCCTGTGGAGACGAATAAACCCGAATTTACTTACCTAAACTATATTGCTCACGATTAGGTCATACTTGCCTAAGAGTGTGGTAATTTAGGATAGGCGTATTTTAGGTGATTATTTTATAACTAGTATTATCACATCAAGTTTTTGGCGCCGCTGCCGGGGAACAGTTGCGAGATTATTAATTTAGAATTAATTGGTTGATCGATCCTTGTCTAGAGATCTATTTCTAAACAAGTTATTTTAATCGTTTTTATTATTTGTCTGGTTAAATTGAAGTTGTTAAACTGTTGCGTTTTTACGATTTGCTTTAAGTTTTGCAGGTGTATGACCCGTAGCTCTGATTCAGATCCGTTATCACCGTTTTCTGAACCAGAGAGACTTCTTCGCCAGCGACGTAGAGCAGTTTTAGCAGCGCAATATCTAGAGTCAATCAACTTTCAATCTATCGAAAACCCAATTTTCGACATGGGCGATCAAGTACCACCAGATCCGCCACCAGAGCAACCCATGTGGAACACCAGGCAAACAGCACCAATTGGCCCTAATCCATCTATCTTAGTACCTGAATTGAATAATATCAATTTTGAGATTAAAGGGCAATTCATCAGTTTGGTGCGGGATCTAAACTTTGACGGAAGACTATGCAGTGATCCCAATAGACATCTCGAAAACTTTCTAGAGATTTGTGAACTGTTCAAACAACGAGATGTAACAATTGATGCCATGAGGTTGAGATTGTTTCCCTTCAGCTTAGCTGGGGATGCAAAAGAATGGGTTAAATCATTAGAACCAGGCTCTATTACGACTTGGGATGAACTCCGAAGCCGTTTTATTACTCGTTATTTTTCACCAGCCAAGGCTGATAAACTTAAAACTGATATTTTAGCTTTTATGCAGGAGTCAGGTGAAAAGGTAACGGAGGCCTGGGAAAGACTGAAAAGCTTACTACGGAAGTGTCCCAACCACGGTTTGGAGAAGAACAACATAGTACATATTTTCTACAGGGGATTAGATCACACATCTCGTTCCCTCCTCGATTCTTCAAGTGGCGGACTATTCATGTACAAAACCCCAACTCAAGCGTATCAACTTCTCGAAGACATCTCGATGCACAGCTTGGAATGGACATCCGACAGGCGAGTCGGACAGAATCATGCATCCCTTAAGGCAGTTGATGATCGACAACATGATGAAGTGGCTGCACTTAAGAATAGCCAACAGGTATTTGAACGCAAATTAGACAAAATAACTAGTTGTTTACATGCTATACAGGTTGGATGTGATATATGCAAAGGGCCACATCTCACGAAAGAGTGCCAGCAGCATCAACCAATGATGTCTGCAGAAGAAGAACTGAATTACATCAACAATGGGTACCGAGGTAATTATCAGGGAGGAAATCAGGGGTACAACAACAACAATCAGGGATACAATAACAACAGAGGTTATAACAACAATAACCAAAACAATAACTACCCCCCGAGAAACTCGAACCCCCTGGTTTCCAACGCGATAACCAAACGAACCAACCACCTCGAGAGAATGCTGCAGGTCAAGGATCCAAGTCCTCAATGGAATTAATGCTTGAAAAATTTATGGAAAAGCACGACAAGAAAACTGAGGAACAAGACCAGATCATCAGAAATCAGCAAGCAGCAATTCAAAGCTTAGAGAGAAACTTGGGCAAGATGGCCGAAATTTTACAAGAACGTCCTCAAGGAAGTTTACCACCCCGTACACAAGATAATCCTAAACGGGGATTCGAGAATATTAAAGCTATCACCACTAGGAGTGGTAAAACGGTAAGTTCACCTGTATTAAACACTAATGAAGATTCTTTTGATACACAGGTTAATGAGAAAACTCCAGTTGATGAAGAGGAGAAGGCTATGCGGAAGGTTGAAATTCCAACTGAGCAAGAAAAAGCAAAATCAAAGGAGACGCATAAGTCCACCAAAACAGATGCAACAAACTCTTACACACCGAAGGTCCCCTTTCCTCAACGTTTGAGGAAAGAAAAACTTAAGGAAAAATATGGTAAGTTTGTTGAGATGATTAAACAGGTGCGTATTAACGTTCCTTTGGTTGACATGTTAGCAGGTATGCCGAATTACGGGAAATTCATCAAGGACTTGGTCTCAAGCAAGGAGCATACAGAGGAGGTGTCGTCAGCAATACTAAGCGAGGAATGCTCAGCTATCCTCCAACCAAACATACCTCCAAAGAAGGGTGACCCAGGGAGTTTTATTATCCCTTGTCTTATAGATAATTTACCGCCCTGTAAAGCGCTAGCTGATTTAGGAGCTAGCATTAGCTTGATGCCCTTATCTCTGTTTCTTAAATTGGGAATAACAGACCTTAGGCCGACTAGGATGCGTGTCAGATTAGCAGACCTGTCTCTTAAATACCCAGTAGGAATAGCAGAAAACGTTCTGGTTAAGGTAGATAGGTTCATCTTTCCCGCTGATTTTGTTATCCTAGATATCCCTGAAGAACCAAATGTCCCACTCATCTTAGGGAGACCCTTTCTAAACACCGCCAGTGCCATCATCTTGGTTGCTGAGCAACAGCTTAGTCTAGGTGTCGGGAATGACCGAATCACTTTCTCCATTGAGAAAGCGATGAAGCATACCTCTGCCTCCGATGACACGTGCAATTTCGTCGACATCATCGATGTGTGCATGGAGGAGGAAATTACTTCATTTCTTAACCTAGATTGCGATGACATCACCACCTATGGGGGTGTCACTCTAGACTCTCCCGAATCCATCCAAGATCTCTCAGATCTCGAGGCACTTCTTCACCTTGAGGAAGAGGATTCGGTAGAAAATGAAGTAATTTTTGAGAATTTCGACCCGAATCAAAAACTTCGAATTAAAACGTCTTTTGAGGACCCTCCATCTCTCGAGCTCAAGCCATTGCCCGACCATCTAGAGTATGCTTTCCTTCAAGGGGAATCTGATTTGCCTGTCATAATCTCTTCTACTCTAGCTTTTGCTGAAAAACAAAAATTAATTAAAATTTTAAAAAACCATAAAAAGGCTCTAGCTTGGAAAACCGCAGATATTCCGGGTTTAAACCCTTCTTTTTGTACTCATAAAATTTTAATGGAAGAAAACTTTAAACCTAGTGTGCAGAGACAAAGGCGTTTAAACCCCAACATGAAAGAAGTCGTGAAGAAGGAAGTTCTTAAATTGCTTGATGCAGGGCTCATCTATCCCATTTCTGATAGTCCTTGGGTGAGTCCGGTCCAAGTAGTCCCAAAAAAAGGGGGGATGACAGTTGTGCGTAATGATAAGAACGAACTCGTTCCTACTCGTACTGTCACGGGATGGCGAGTCTGCATCGACTACCGTAGACTCAACGAAGCCACCCGAAAGGATCACTTTCCTTTACCCTTCATCGATCAGATGTTGGAGAGATTGGCCGGAAACAACTTCTATTGTTTCTTGGACGGTTTCTCCGGCTACTTTCAAATCCCGATCGACCCCCAAGATCAGGAAAAGACCACCTTCACGTGCCCCTTCGGTACATTCGCGTATCGAAGGATGCCTTTCGGTTTGTGCAACGCTCCGGCAACATTTCAGCGGTGCATGACCGCGATTTTCCAAGACATGATCGAGGACTGTATGGAAGTCTTCATGGACGATTTCTCAGTATTCGGAGACTCCTTCGAGTCATGTCTTTCGAGCTTAGAGCGAGTTCTCATTAGGTGCGAGGAATCAAATCTCGTGCTTAATTGGGAAAAGTGTCATTTCATGGTGCGCGAAGGCATCGTGTTAGGTCACAAAATTTCTGCGAAGGGGATCGAGGTCGATAAATCAAAAATCGATGTCATTTCTAAATTACCTCCCCCTTCAAATGTTAAATCTGTGAGAAGTTTCTTAGGTCATGCGGGGTTCTATCGTCGGTTCATCAAGGATTTTTCCAAGATAACCCGACCCATGACTCACCTTCTCGAGAAGGATACACCTTTTGTGTTCACGCCCGAATGCGTGGAAGCCTTCGATCTCCTCAAGAATCGACTCACAGAAGCTCCTATCATGGTATCCCCCAATTGGGAGTTACCATTCGAACTCATGTGCGATGCTAGTGATTTCGCACTCGGTGCAGTTTTGGGTCAGCGTATAAACAATCATTTCCAACCTATTTATTACGCGAGCCGAACACTCACCGGTGCTCAGGCGAATTACACCACAACTGAAAAAGAACTCCTTGCAGTGGTTTTCGCCTTTGACAAATTCCGTCCGTACCTTGTTTTATCCAAAACGATTGTCTACACGGATCACTCAGCATTGAAATATCTTTTCGCCAAGCAAGATGCAAAACCGCGTCTCATTCGTTGGATTCTTCTCCTACAAGAATTCGACATCGAGATAAAAGATAAAAAAGTTGCGGAAAATCTTGCGGCGGATCATCTATCCCGATTAGAGAACCCTCACCTTGAGGAGTGCAATGAAGACGGGGTTCATGATACATTTCCCGATGAATTTATCGAAGCGGTCAATGCTTTACAAGACACCAACGACCCGTGGTTCGCTGATTTCGCAAATTATTTAGCGGCGGGTATCCTTGTTAAAGGAATGACCCATCAACAAAAAGGTAAATTCTTTTCGGATCTAAAACATTACCATTGGGATGCTCCACATCTTTTCCGGGTCGGTCCCGATTTGATGCATAGACGGTGTGTTTCCGGTGATGAAGCCCATGACATTCTCAACCAATGTCATAAAGGCCCCACCGGTGGACATTTCGGTCCAAACTACACCGCCCGGAAAATTCTTGATGCGGGTTTCTATTGGCCAACGATCTTTAAAGATGCACAAGATTTGGTCAAAACTTGTGATGCATGTCAACGAACCGGAAGCATCTCCAAACGGGATGAAATGCCACAACATGGTATCCAAGTTTGTGAGGTTTTCGATATTTGGGGCATTGACTTCATGGGTCCGTTTCCAAGCTCCCAAGGTAACAAATATATCCTTGTTGCTGTTGATTACGTCTCCAAATGGGCTGAGGCAAAAGCTCTTCCAACTAACGATGCTCGAGTCGTAATCAATTTTCTGAAATCTCTCTTCTGCCGGTTCGGTTGCCCGAGGGCGCTGATTAGTGATCGTGGCACACATTTTTCCAACCATCTTATGGAGAAAACTCTCCAACGATACGGTGTCCACCATCGTTTCTCGACCGCGTATCATCCACAAACTAGTGGTCAAGTCGAGAACACTAATCGGGCCTTAAAAAGAATTCTCGAGAAAACCATTGAGAAAAATCCCAAGTTATGGTCTCAACGACTTGAAGATGCTCTTTGGGCATTCCGTACCGCCTACAAAACTCCTATCGGCCATACTCCTTATCGGATGATTTACGGGAAAGCATGTCACCTTCCATTCGAGATCGAACACAAAGCCTATTGGGCTATCAAAGAGTGTGACATGAGTATCGTTCCCGCCGGGACCGAACGTAATCATCAACTCAATCTTCTCGATGAACACCGTTTTGAAGCATACGAAAACTCCCGAATCTATAAAGAGAGAAGCAAATATTTGCACGATAAAAAGTTGAGAACTCGAAAATGCTTCCAACCGGGTGACAAGGTCCTCATTTATCAATCCCGATATAAGTTTTCACCGGGAAAACTTAAATCCAAATGGGTGGGTCCCTATACCGTTCTAAAACAACATCCATCGGGATACGTAGACCTCGTCACCGAAAACGGTCATTTTAGTGTCAACGGACATCGCTTGAAGCTTTATCATGAAGACGAGAATGAAGGCGTAACCGAGACGGAGGAAGTGCATTTCGCCATGATGGGCGAAAAGAAGTAAAAGAGCAACACCGAGTCAAGCTCTAGACTCGTAAATCCATGAAGCGCTTCTCGGGAGGCAACCCGTGTTTAGTTGTTTTTTATTCCCTTTCCTTTCCGCGTTTTGTTTTCGGAAAAAAAAAAAAAAAAAAATGCTAAAATTTTCGTTCATATGGCAGTCAAACAGAACACCGAAATAGCTAAGACTCCAAAATTCGCGTTTTAAAATCGCTAAAGCCACTATCCGGACCCGCCAGAAATCGCGAAGCGATCCATAGATCGCGACGCGATCTCTGACGGATATTTATACGTCAATTTTCTCCGTTTAGCAGCAGATCGCATAAACCCCTCTTCCCCACTTCGCGATTTCGGCGACCAAGCCACCATAACCCCAAAATCCGGTCAAATCCTTCCGTTTTCTTCCGTAAATCTTCATCCCCATGGCGCCTAAGGTTGGTTTTCTACTTTTTTCCTCCATTAATCCATCTTTTAGGGTAGAAATCTTAGGTTTTTGGGAATGTTCTTGCAAAACCCGAAATTCTTGAATGTATGCTATTTTTCGTCCGATTTTTGTGTGATTAGTTGTTGATTAAAGCCATAGGTTGTTAGTAGTCGAATTGTTACTAAACCCTAGTATAAATTCTGAATTTTAGGGCTTGATTTTGCTTTTTAGGAAGAAAAACTTATGAACTAGGGTTTGTTCTTGTCAAGAACACAAAAATTTCACATATTTTGCTTGGTGAATCTTCTACATTGTGTTAATCAGTTAATTATGGATGAATAACATAAATACTTGTCAATTTTTCACTTTGTGGTCATATTTAAATAAATTGGGGCTCAAGTTCTTGACAACTACATCACAAGCTTACACAAATTTTAAAATTTTAATTATCAAAACAATCATTATAAGTGTTAAATAATGTCACACTTAGTTTAACAACTAAGTGTGGGTAAGGAAAATTGGTAAGTTTTTTTTTTTTTTTACATAGATTCACACTTAGTTTAACAACTAAGTGTGGGTACGGGAAATTGAGGTTTAAATTAGAAAAAGCTTATAAATTCCTTATTTATTTTGTAACTTTTCTGTTAAATAACATTTCTAATGATTATTCTTTTAATTTGTTCTTAGGCGAGGCCTACAAGAGCATCATCGTCTAGGACATCCTCATCTAGGGTCCCTCGACCTCAACCTCCACCTTCACCAGATCAGTCATCATCCGATTCAGAGGAAGAAATCGCGGTCGAATATGAGGAAGAATTTGAATTCCCAATAGACCTTGATGAAGATGGTTTCCCCTTGGTTCTTAAGATCAACGAGCTTCATCACACGTTCGAGAAATTCGATAATATTCGCAACGAAATCACTCGAGCCATTTATGAACAAAGAAGAGATAGAATCATGCATAAAGATGTGCATGCTGGTCGAACACCCAAATGGGACGACCTTGCGGCCTTGGGGAAAGAGGAGGCTATCCGAGCCTATTTAACGAGAAAAGTTCGGGACAATAACGGGCGCGTGATATTCACGTGCAATGCTTGGGAGGTCGCCCTTACACTAAGAGAACCAATCTATTCCGAGCTTGTGCTAGAGTTCCTTTCCACATACCATTTGGAACGCACCACCGCCTACAACGATCCCGAGGCCATATCCATTCATTACCGGGTAGCTCATCAATGGGTCCACTGTTCACTCATTCAGTTCGCAATAAATCTGGGGCTCTACACCCAAGCCCAAACAAATCACCGGCATTTCATCTCATACTTGCGTCGGGGCCAATTTATACCAAATCGTGATGTAGCAGAGATTTGGACCGCACTCGGTGTGGGGGAATGGAGTTCACGGTACTCAAAAAGCAAGCAACTTAGGAACAGTGAGCACCGCTATCTATACCGAATGATTTCCAACACCATCCGCCAACGAAAGGATGGTGCCGAAAAAATGAATATAGCGAGCATTTGGTTTCTACATCAGTTGGTCAACCCAGAGTGTTTCACAAACCTCCCGATGGTTATCGCTTTGTTCTTGAATGGTCCCGCTCGGGGACATAAAGGAAAAAGTTGTTTTGTAGGTGGCCAATACATCACTAGATTGGCAAATGCCGCGATGCCTCTTACACCACGAGTGAGAGGTACTTTAACAAAGATCGAGATGGGTTTTATTGATTACAATCAAATGCTAGGGATGGGGATACTCCGAAGTGCAATACCGGGGGTGGAAGTTGGTAGATATGTATGGGTGGATAATCCACCCACCGACCTTGCTAGACGGGTTAGACGAAGGGCACAGGATCCACCGCCGCAAGAGCGGGAAGATGCAGAGATACGGGAGATGGAGGAACCGGTTATCGATCAGAGTCATGGGCACCCCGGGGCATCTGGCTCCCAAGCGGGCCCTTCCTCATCTGATCCATATCAGAGTTTATATACTGACGTACATGCTTTGCAGGTCGATATGGCAGGTTTGAGGACTGATTTTGGTGGGATGCAGCAATACATGGTAGGTATGAACCTACAACTTCAAAGGAATTATTATCAGGCCGAAAGAGGTCAAGCATACCACCAGTGGTGAGCTTCAGCAGCACCAGCCGAGGCCCAATACTCACTTCCATACTGGGGCCCGGGTTTGACAGCACCGCCGAACTTCCCGACATACGATGCCTGGTTCCAGCAGTACGATCCTGCACAGCCTCGTGATGGGTCCGATTATTGATCCATGATTGTGGTTATCTTAGACTGTTTTTTCCGTTTGGTTGTACTTTGGTTTACTTTTTATTTTTACTTTTATTTTTTTTTTCTCTTTTAGCAGCAACTTAGTACTTATGTCTTTTGGTTTATGTCATGTCTAAACTACTTTATCGTGTTATTCTAGTTCTGTGTTTTAGTATGTTTTGATAGAATTTGATGAGCTTGGAACTGGATGGAATTGCTCGAAAATGGTCCTTGCATTTGGATGATAACAGTATTTGGAACACAGAAACAAATATTCACAATACCTCCAGGGAGTACCGTTCCCTTTTGCCTTTTACTTTCAGTTTATAATTTTCTATTTTATTCTTGTTGCATTGAGGGCAATGCAACGTTTTAAGTGTGGGCATGGGGCGTGGTATCCACCACTTGTTGTATCCTTTAGTAAATCATCTAAAACACGAAATAATCAGTTTAATCAGAAATTTTTTTTAGACACATCTCAACCTTAGAAAACAATTTTTGGACAATAGAGTTCACTTTAAAGGGAAAACTTTTTCCTAGCTTTTATGTGTCAATTTTTGTGGCTTTTCGCCGATCTAATGATCTTTTTTAACTCGTTAAGTAAACCACTTCCTAATTTGGAAAATTTGAAATATCTTGTAAGCCGATAAAAATTGCCTTTTAGAAAATTAAGATTAGCAAAGCTAGCTCCCGATGACATTAGGTTGGATTAAGAACTTTTAGTTTACGTGAATAAATTGCTAAATAATAAATATAATAGAAAAATTTGAGAATCGGTGAGAATATTCATCCGGCCTTGTGCTCCCGACAAGTACGCCCGAGGGGTCCTTCAAACCTAGCATTCTAAGGTCAACTGATCTGGACATGTTGGTCGAAAGTCTTTTACGCGGGTTCACAATGTAAGCTGAGGTTCGAATCGATTCTTGAATAAATACCTAATTAAATATTTAGGGAGAACAATTAGCCGACCTTGGGTTCCCGACAAGTAAGCTCGCGGGGTCCTTTAAACCTAGCATACTAAGGTCAACTGATCTGGATATGTTGGCTGAAAGTCTTTTACGCGGGTGCTCAATGAAAGTTGTGGTTTTCTCTTCCAAACAAAATAAGTAAATAAATTAATAAACGTGCAAAGCATGTAATAAAAGAAATGAAAAATCAAATAAAATAAATAAACATGCAAAGCATGAAGAAATAAAGCAAATAAGCTGTGAAATGAATAAATAAACTAATTTTTCTTCTTTTAACCTAACTAATTGGGTAATTTTCATAAAGATGGTGTTTATAGGCTATGCAAGAATGAATGAGGATCTAAGTTAAAAGTAGTATACTTAGCATAGTTAAAAATTTGATTAGAATTGTGAAAAGTTAGCTAAATTCCTTACACAAACTTGGGCATAAAATATAGCGGAAAATTTTAACTGCTAAATGGACTAGGTTCTGAAAAATTGTTATGTTCTTTGAATAATTTGAGATTAAGTGTCACAATATAAATTTATCTACCTGATTGAATATTTTTAATGATGATTTGCTTGAGGACAATCAAAGTTCAGACCATAAGGTATATGTATGGTAGGGTCGATCCCTAAGAGTAATGTCATGTTTGATTTATATGTGTCGTATTCGACTGTTAAGTCGATTGGTTGAATCTTGATGTGTGAAAATATTGGTATATCGAAAAAATGAACACGAAAGGTGGACGAGCTCCACTGGATCAGATGAGAGAAGTGGTATATGAGGTTGTGAGCCAGATTGCGAATGACCGGCTGAACGAGAGTAGACGGGATGATTCCGACTCAAGTATGACGAGTAGGTTTTCAGATAGCAAAGTTGGTGCTATGAAGTCCTCGGCAAAAGAGGGTTGTGATTCTGAATCGAAAGAAAGGGAAGGATGTTCGTTCAAGACATTCATGACGTGTAAGCTTGATGAGTATTTGGGAGGCACTGAGCTGGAGATCATGGTTCGATGAATTCGCGAAATTGAGAAAGTTTTAGAGGGTAGTAAGTGAATGAAGAAGGATATGGTGACCTTCACATCCCGGTGATTGGAGGACGAGTTGTTGGCATAGAGGAGTACGATGTACGAAACTTTGGAAAATAGAGTGCGGTACAAGATGTCATGGAAGGAGCTCACGAGTAGACTGATAGGGAAGTTTTGTCGCAAAGGAGTACTTGGAAGAGTTGCTAAGAGAATTTATTGCTAGGAATGTGGAGAAAGTGATTCATCAAAGGATCCAAGAATCGTCAGCAAGTGGAGAAAAGAGGAAGCTCAATAGTGGTTGGGGTCAACAAAGAAAGAAAGTTCATTCAAAGTTCGTTAAATCATAGTGGTGTTGGAAGGTGTAAAAGTGTGGTAAGTGTCCCTCAATTATATAGTTGGATGGTAAGTGGTTGCGGTTTATATGTTCAGTGGTCTCTCGATTTAGTGCCTTAGTGAAATGGTCTAAAGAATTTTAGAGGAATCGTTTGATTTGGATTTGTAATTGGAGGATGACCTCCCCGATTCTTATGTAAATAGGAATGTTATATTTGAATGAGTTGGCGTGCAGCGACACAAGTAACAAGGATAGAAAGTATTATGCTATCATGGAATATCAAAAGATGAATCGTGAGATTAATGAATACTTCAATGAAGGGATGGTAGTACGTGGAAGTACTGAGACTTAGTGAGGACGGTATATGGATGGGAAACCATAGAAGGGAAAAAGTTCAAAAGTAAAAATTTAGCATTTGCGGGAATAAGGATAAGTGACATGGTATTATCATATGTTAATGGTAAGGAAAGGAATGACCAAAGATATAGTGAGATTTTAAAACTCGTAAATAGGAAATATGTGGAAAAAAATAAGTATCGGGAATGACAAAATTTAGTAATCGAAAATGGTTGAGTAAAAGTTGACAATTATGCATGACAAAAGTTTGTATCATGGATGATGTATTCGATACTAAGGGGAAGAAGATAGTTAATGGTAAAATGTCATAGAAATGGTATGCTAAGTCAAGGGTAACAATTAATTATTTGAAAATAAAAGGACATAGAAAAAGTGTGATAGCTTATATTTAGATTATGGATCGGAGTCAATTGGTTGACTCGAGTTGACCAGATTATTCGGTAAAAATGTGGATAATTGAATGTAATGGTGGTTACCTAAGTGACGAAAGAAGGATTGAAAAATTTAGATGATGAGTAAATGATTCAATAAAGGATGATTGATACTAAGTGGATTGGTAGATAGCACTAGAAATGAATATGTGCATACCGTGTGGTGTTATGTATAAGTGGAAGTAATGGCATGTGAAAGGGCATATAATATTAGAAAATGATGATATCAGTTATGTGATGCATACTAGTATGGTATGCAAGATAGAATGGGAAAGATTAGATCTCATTTGAATCGGAGGCTTTCTGATTAATGAGATTGGATGAGTCACTTTGGATTGGAGGCTTTCCGATCATTGTAACAATTTGGATCTTGATGGATTAGAGGCTTTCCGACCATCTTGATTTGATAGTTAAAGAGTAAATTATTGTGTTAGTACTATGATGTATGTTGGGCGTATATAGGGCCGTATGATTGGCGAGTATCGTTATGATTTTATGGTAAAAGAGAACTTGGATTAAAACACGGGTCGTGTTTAAGTATGAGTACGTGTAGGAGACACCTACAAGTTTATAGATTATGAAAAGGGATGCTTTTAGGAAGCAAAGTTTATTAGTAACCGATGAGTGGTGAAAGTTGTATGATGAGTGGTTAGGCCACGATTGGATGTGATAGAGGCTCTAAAGCCGGTAATCGTGAATTGCAAGTTTGGTATGTGGACGTATAGAAGAAATTTTAAATGGTGTAAGTACTTGAATGAAAGTTAAAAGAGGTAATTGAGATTGGTATTGCTTTAAATGGAAATTGTTAATCGATTGTGGAAATTGAAATCGAGGGAAAGAGGAAAACAATTGGGAAAGGAAGTGTAGGTATTGGTATCGGGAACGAAAAGCTTGAGAAGTGATATCTCACTAGTAAAGAGTATGTGAATTTTTGCAAAGTAAGTTTGATTTTATTCATAAGTCAAGGTTAGTCAACTAATGGATTGTTGACTTTCGCTAAAATTGAGTTTTGACTTTCGCTTAGAATGGTTAGACAATGATAAGATCTTAATGTGTCCTTGATATGTGTATGATAATGGTTAATTTATCAATGGAAATAATTTTAGTCGGAGGGTGCGACTGTGACTGTTGGGTGTTTCGAGTTGAGTTTGGGAATCGAGTATAATTGTCGATGAACCGTGAATGTAAGGTCGATTGTAAAGGAAAGGACGATTAATGGAACCCTTGGTGAGTGAGGAGGTTGTCAATGAATGGTTGACTTTGTGCTTGTGTCAAAAATTAGACAATGTTGACAAATTGGTCAAAACAAGACATTGACTATCGTTTTGGTTGATTTACTAATAGTAATGATTGGCTCATATCGTTCCTATGTGGATAATAGGATTTGGTTAAATGATTAAAAGTGTTAGAGTCGAGTTATGGAATTTTGACCCGTTTGGAGTATTAAGGGCTTAAGATGGGTTTTTGACCCGTTTGGGCATAACGGTGTTAAGTGGGCCTTTAAATGTATAATTGTTGTTGGATCATGATTGGAAAAGTTTGATGGTAATGGATAAGAACGAATGGAAGCGGAATACTCGGTCGATTGTGGAACGGAAAATATTTGAGTTGATTCCGAGGACGGAATCCTTTTAAGGGGTAGATAGTTGTAACGACCCGAAATTTTGAATCGAATAAATTATGTAAAAATATGATAAATATGGATAAATCGTTTAAAACACGTAGGAATTGGTTTCGTGTCATTTGGACATCGTTTGATATGATTAAGGACGAAACCGGGTCGGACTGAACAACAAAAGTTGCAGCCTAGCTGCCAGCCAGAGTTCGCGACACGAACTATAGTTCGCGATCGCGAACTATCGACAGAGAATTTGGGGTTTTGATGGTTGTAGTTCGCGACCAGGACCACTACGTGAAGAGTTCACGACATGCGAAGTTCGCGACACGAACATGGGTTCGCGAACGCGAACTATTACGAGACCAGCTTTAAAAATCGGGTTTTCAGGGTTTGTGCTCATTTTCTCTCCACTCCAAAGTATGCAGCAGTTCTAGAGAGAGAGAGATGGGCGATTTGGGTGTTCTTGGGGAGATCTCATCTCAAATCTTGGAGATCTATCTTCGAGTAGAAAGATCTAAGGTAAATTTCACCTCCTAGTTAGTTGTAAACTTTATTTGGGGAAAAATAGTGGTTTGGACAACCAACCATGTCATCTTTGGAGAAGATGACTAAACATGAGTGTAGAACACTCATTGTAAGCTTGTAATAATTGTGTACAAGTTAGATTTGGGAATTTTTGATGGAAATCTTGAACTAGGGTTTGAGATTCCACCAAGTTGGATGAACTTGGTGGTTAGGAATGTTGTTATGGATTGATTAGTGATTGGTTATGGATGATAACTAGATTTTATGATGATATTGATGGTAGGTCAAGAAGACCTAAAGCTTGGTGACATTTCACAAGTTGGAAAGCAAGGATTCGTGTTGTTAGACACGATTTGGAGTTAGCTTGGCTAAGGTGAGTAAATGAGACTTTTACTGAGTACATAGCAAATGATTTTGAAAACTATGATGTTTCATGGGTCTTTATTAATAAATGTTTTTAATAAAGATATGATTAAATGGATAAGAGAATGCAAGTAATAGACTATTTAATTATGTCTAAATGACTAATGATTTTTGAAAGAGATTATGATAATGATAAGTAATTAATAATTCTTTATTAATATGATGTTTGACTAAGAGAAATGATTGAGAAAGTATGATATTTGACTTATTAATAATATGTATTAATAAAGCCAATAACAATGATTTGCAAGTATCAAGTATTGATTAGTATATTATACCAATAAAAGTAGTGATTGAATTGCTAGGAGAATAAATAAAAAGTGACTAGAAATAGATTTGTATTCTAGTCAAAGAGAAGTTAGAGTAATATGATTTTGATAAATGATAAATATGTTTTATTTAATGAAGGACTTGGTAAAGTCAATATTGAAATTGAATAAGAAACGAGAATAATATGATAATTAGAATAGATGTATTCTAATTTATGTTTGAGTATGTATTTTGGGGCATAGGCCCGTATTTGATGATTTCAATATGTGTTGAGAAAAGGATCCAGATCATAGATAACCCACTCAAGTTAGGGGAGTTAGTGACACCTACTTGGGGAGGTACCACACTGCGCAAGAGTAGCCTGTCGAGAAGTAGATAACCCGGAAAGCGGGGGAGTTTCCGATAACCCGGAAATCGGGGGAGCAATAGATAACCCGGAAACGGGGGAGTTTACCCAGATAACCCACATCGGGGGAGTTTGCTTCGGAGAGGTCCGTAGCGTATGTGATAAAGTATGTGTAAGCACAGTTAGCTTACAAGTATGTGATTTTGATGAGAGTAAGCTTATGGTTAGCTTACTAGTATATATGTATGTAAATCATAAGAACATGAGTTAATAAGTAATAAACGAATAAAGAAAAGTAATGAATATGATTTTTATTATATTTGGGAATGGGTCGAAAACCCATGTATCTCACGAGACTATTTTGTCTCACGTACTACTTTGTTTTTGGCTATGTACTCAGGTTCGAGATTGAAGGATTAGAAGGTCGCGATAGAGGTGGCCTAGAGATGTTTAACTCAGGAGCTTATAGGTAGATCCCGTTATCCTATGGTTATGATATTATTTTTGTAACACAGGATTTTAATACTCTGATAATCTTTTCAAAAGTTTTTGTTAAACCGTATTTTGGGATATTAGACTTTATAATATTTTTATTTAAAAATATGCTTTAAAAGATGTTTAAAAAATTGAGGTGTTACAGTGGATACCTTTGGAAGCTAGCAAAGCCAAGGTAAGTTTCCACACTATATGTATAATGTTTATGTGCTATATGTTTTGTTTATGTGCTATATGTGGTGATTGTTTGACATGATCAAATGTGGTTAATTATAAGTATGCGATGTACATGTTGCCCTATGATATCAAATACATATTTGAGTAATTGAGCTATGCATTTTGAGTAATCGAGTTGTAAACCTTGAATTGTTATATTATACATATTGAGTTAAGTTGCCACGAGACATAATATATGTGATATGAGATATTTGAGTAATATATATATATATATATATATATATATATATATATATATATATATATATATATATATATATATATATATATATATATATATATATATATATATATATATATATATATATATAATATATGTGATATGAGATATTTGAGTAATATATATATATATATATATATATATATATATATATATATATATATATATATATATATATATATATATATATATATATATATATATATAGGGTCGAGTTATATTGAGAACCCTGATTTCAAAAAGAACTCTGAGAACTCTTATTAACCAATCAGAATTTAGTAAATTGATTTTGATTAATTTAATTCATATTAATTATTCAGGGGTATTTTCGACATTTTACACAAAAACCTATTTTAAAATTTCCTAAAATTTAGGCATTATTTTCGGAAATTTTTGTCACATAACGAGTCTGCATTTTTGTTTTTTACGATTATGCATAAATTTTTGTTTTTTACGATTATGCATATATGTTAATTTTACACATCTGCATATATGTTTTTTTTGGCATTAATTTCAAATTTTGATTTTATTTATGGTTATACATATATGTTATTTTGCGAGGTTGCACATATATTGAAATATATGTAACATTGAAATATATGTAACATAAAACAAACATTTTTAACAAACGAAACCTATATCCAAATTCTACAAAATTGATAGAGCAAACAAAATACATGTATGTTGAACTTATTTATACAAAAAGTCAAAAGTTATTTTAAAAAACATATATGTATTCACACAATAACATATATGCATTCAAATGGTTGCTGAGACGTAATTGGGTCTCTTTTTGAAGCAATTTTCTTCTTTATATATACCATAACACACTATGCTCATTTCCTCTTTTTCCACTTGTATAACTGCCAATTTTCCTTGTATCACCTACTGCAAAACAACAAAAACAAAAAACATACATGTTTACCAAAGAACATACATGCACATATAACACATGAGTCCAATTAATAACACTTATTTACAATATCAAAAACACATATGTTGATGCAAACGTGTTACCTAAAAAAATCACTTTAATATACACAGTAACTCCAATTACATAGTCAAATACAAAATGTTAGATCTAAATATATTGGAATTTGTACAAAGATGTTATTTTTTTTATCCTTTTATCTATTAACTCTTAGAATAATTGATATTCCACATCAAAAATCCTAACTTTTAATTAATCAGTGGTGGTCCTAGTGGACCCAATTCCAGAAAATGAGTCTATGAAACCCAACCCCAATTCAAGAACTCGTAATAAACGACTACAAGCACACATATCATGTAACTAAGCAAGCTTCGGTATATATCGTATATATCGTACCCGCGCAATGCAGCGACGGGTACCCAGAATTATAATTTACGGCAAGCAAAATGTTGTTACGGGTTGGCTCGTTGCCGGTTCCGGTTCGGTTCCGATTTTCAGGTTTTGATACACACCCCTACTTTTATATTCCTGCAAAATCATAAAATGCAAGTCAAATTTTAGAATGGTTCAACTTGATTATTGAAATGAACACTCTAGCTTTCAAGAAATTTAAATTTAATTGTTCTCATCAAATTAAACCAAATTGAAAAGGCTGTTGATGATGGTACAATACAGGGGTATTATCATATTTCTTTTTCTTTTCGAGCAATTAAATTAATTCCGTTTATTAAGTTATGCCTGACAAAAATAAAAGGAACCAAACCTTTATGTTACTGTTTTGCTCTTTACCAATACCATAAACAAATGCATCAATTTTCATGTCTAAACCTTTCCAAATTTCCAGGACACTTATTTCACAATGGATCTACAAACACAATAACCAGTTAATTTAAAACATAGAAGACAAAATACAACAAAATTCGAAAAAGGTATTTCAGTGGTTAGAATTTCCCACTTAGTAATACCAAATGAAAACTCATCAACCTGTTTTAATATACAAATTTATTTCATTTAATAAACCAGTTGAAAAAAAGATTTTTCTATGTCACAAACATGTGTATGTGCTTGTGTGTGATAGGTGTATCGGTGAAACAAAATTGCATGACAGCGTAATTAAATGTAGAAAATATAACCTAAATTTACGGGGTTGAGAGCTTTTGGACGATCGATAGGCTGAACTGGAAAGTCAAGTAAAGGCCTCAACCGAAAGGAATTCATCAATCGTTACCCTGAAAACCCTAACATTATCAGTGAATCATACAAGAAGAAATGCTTACCAGAGAGAGAAACATGTAGATGTGGGAAATTGGATCGCAGTGAGGTTAAGGTGGGCGTGGGCTTGGGCGGCCGGCGAGGTTGGGCGGAAGGCTTCAGAGCAGCAATCGATTATGATTGTTAAAAAAAGAAAGGAATCGATTATGAAGGTTAATTTCCAAAGTGTTAAGTTCAGTTCCCAATATGCAAAAACCCGTTCAATGTCCAAAAAACCGTTCAAAGTCCAAAAAACCGTTCAAATTCCAAGACAAACTCGATTGTGTAAATGGGTCACAGTTCAAAGTCCAAGGCAAACCAGATTGTGTAAATGGGTAACATTCCGTAGCATTTATATAATGAGCTGTTCAAAAGATGAACATGAGTTCTTGTAATTCAGTTGGTTATCATCTGTTAGTTGTATCAAGAGGTCCCCTGCTCGACTCTTGCCGAACGCAATTTTTTGAAAAACCAATATGTTCCAAAATAGTAAGAATTTGGCTGAATTTTCATAATGTTATTTAGGGAAATGTCCTAAATACTTTATAAGTAGTATATATATATATATATATATATATATATATATATATATATATATATATATATATATATATATATATATATATAGTGAAGAGTTATATTGAGAACTCTGATTTTAAAAAGAACTCCAATTAACCAATCAGAATCATTAGATTTCAAAATTTTAAATTAATCTCAATTTTAATAATTTTTAATTAAAAAGGCAAATCTGTCAAAAATAAATAAAAACAGTTCCTTAAAATATGAAATATCTTTCTCTCTCTAAAAATTCTCTCCCATAACCCTAATTGTTTTCGCTATCTATCTTCAATTTGCAAATCTCATCTCAATCACCAGTGAAATCGGCCAATTGCAAATGCTCCCTATGTGCCACCAAGATCTCATCTCCAACACCTCCACCAACAGCTGCTCCGTCGAATTCACCGACGAAAACGTCAGGCGATTTCACTGCCAAAGCAACCGTCGCCAATGGAGCAGCGCCAAAAACTCCACTGCACGGATCTCCGATAGCCTATTTAGCAACGATTGGAGAAGCTTTCTATTGGTTCGTAATCTCTAGAAATCGATTTGATTCGATTGACTAATATCAAGCTTCGGTTCATAATCTCTAGATATTGATTTGATTCGATTGGTTTTGCAATCCCTACAGGTATTTGTAGATTCAAAGCTCCATTCGATGATTTGATTAACAAAGCCGTTGTTCCAGTCGAAACAACGCTGCCGATGAAGAATTTTACACCGGAGATTGAAACTAAATCACCTCTAGCTCTCGAGATCGATATCACCAGATCTGTGACCAATTCTTACAGCAACAAAATATCTCAATCACATAGCCATAGCATAAACATCTCAATTCAGATATTTAAGTTCCACATGTCGATTTACTTATTATGCTAGAAATTTAATATGTCAAATTTGGGGAAATTAAAGGTATGTATTATGTCGATGAATGTTACCTGGACATAAATTGATATTAGAAAAATCATATCCATTTGGCAATACTTTTGTTCTTGACTATAATGATGGGTCGGTTTAATCATGGTTTTGACTTTTTTTTTTTTTTTTTTAATTTGTGTTTTATTATTATTGAGAAGATCTGGTTCGGTTTAATCATGTCGGGTTCTTATTAGATTTCATATATGTTCTTGATTAGTTTAGTTTGTATATGTTTTCTTGATAAACATATGTGTTATTTTTTTTTATGTTTTGTAGTGGGTGATATAAGGAACATTGACAAGTTATACAAGTTAAAAAACAGGAAATGAGCATTATGTGTTTGGAGTATATAAAGAATAGAGTTGCTTCAAAAGTGGATATATGTTATTCCACACCAGCAACCATTTGTGTTCATATATGATATTGCTCGAATACATATATGTGTTTTTTGAATTTGACGTTTTGTATGAATTAGTTGACATATATGTATTATGTTTGCTCTATCAATTTTGTAAAATTTGGATCATATATATTTTATTTGTTAAACATGTTGGTTTTATGTTACATATCTGTTCAATATATATATATATACAAACCCGCAACATATATGCATAACCGTCTCGACATATATGTACACTTGTAACGCTAATTAGGAAAAGAAAAACATATATGCACAACCGGCTCAACAAAAATGACAAAATAATAATAAATTTTCTAAAATAATTCCTAAATTTTAGAAATTTTCAAAAAAGGAAATAATTTTTTTGTGTAAAATGTTGTAAATACCCCTGAATAACTAATATGAATTAAATAAATCAAAATTAATTTACTAAATTCTGATTGGTTAATAAGAGTTCTCAGAGTTCTTTTTGAAATCAGGGTTCTCAATATAACTCGACCATATATATATATATATATATATATATATATATATATATATATATATATATATATATATATATATATATATATATATATATATATACATACATATGGTCCGGATCCGGTGAGGACTCTTTTCCCGGTGAGTACTGGGAGGACTCCAAAAAAAACACTAAAAATAATCCAAAACAAATTTTTTCAAAAAAATTTCTTTTTTAAATATCTAAATCGCAGCCTATAAGATCAAAAAAAAAAAGTTTTTCAAAAATGATCCAAAAAAAAAATATATGGATCATAATAATGATCCACAAAAAAATATGGATCATTGTTATGATCCGCAAAAAAAAGTGGATGATAATTTTTATTTTCGAATTTTTTTTTGGTCAAATGTAGTAATTATCATGGTGAGTTATATATATTTTTTTCGGAATTTTTTGAAATTTTTATGAGGTTTCCTCGCGAGTCCTTACCGTTTTTTTAAGTCATCACAGGATCCCACTTATATATATATATATATATATATATATATATATATATATATATATATATATATATATATATATATATATATATATATATATATATATAGAATATGGATCAAGAAAGAAGCATCCTTATTTGAATAAGCTTGAAAAGGGTTGCATTTTCGTAAAATATACATATAAATATACATATACATACATATATGTACATATACATAAATATTTTGACCATAGATAAATATATTTTCACATGTATACCCTCTATATGTATATATACACACACATATATATATATATGGTATGTATATGCATTTTCGTAAACGAAAATGCAAGTTCCGATATGAAAATGCAAATGCAAGTTACGTAAAATGCATGTGTGTATATATGTGTATATATACATATATATAGGGCATGAATATGCATATATATAATATATATGGTCTAATTATATATGTATATATACATATTTGTTTGTATATGCATGCATATATGTATAAGTAACGAAAATGCAACCCTTTTCTAGCTTCTTCAAATAAGGACCCTTTTCTATGGATCATTACCCTATATATATATATATATATATATATATATATATATATATATATATATATATATATATATATATATATATATATATAGGGGCGAGCTATTTACAGAACCCATTTTTTGCGTAGAACCAAGCAGAACTCATTTAAGAATATTAGAATTTAGTAAAAAAATATGCAAAACAATAACATTTAACCTAAATCAACCATATACTTTAAGAAAGACATAAAAAATACTGTAAAACATATATGTTCAAATAATGCAAAAATAACACTTATGTATATATACATGAAAACATACATGCACAAAAACATATATGTTTTCGTGCATTAATAACATAAATGCATGGGGGTCCCTCATTAAATCACTTCATGTATCTTCCATGATAATTTCATTTTGAAATTCAATGGTTTAGATTGAGTTCTGCGGGTTCTGTAGCCTAAAATGAGTTCTGTAACTAGCCCTTCACTATATATATATATATATATATATATATATATATATATATATATATATATATATATATATATATATATAGGGGAGCGTTCATGCGAGAACCTATATTTTTGTAAGAACTGCGAGAATCACTTTCTAACCAATCATTTCAATAAATCAGTTTTTAAAATTTAAAGGGTATTAAGGTCTTTTTAACTTTTTTGATTAAATCAACTAAATCAATATAATTATTACCTTTCATATTTTTCTTAACAAGATTTGAATAATCCTACCGGAAAATTATGTTCATCATAAACTTGCATTCACTGAAAAATTTGTTCACAGTTTTTCATCGTTAAGATTTGGCATATTCCTGTCTGAAAAATGTGTTCACCAATGTACAAATTTTACGTACTCACTAATGAACAAATGTACAAATATACATAATAAACAAAATAACAAACTTTAACATAACAAAATGCAAAACTTTGAATAATCCTGCCGGAAAATTGTGTTCATCATAAACTTGCATTCAATGAAAAATTTGTTCACCGCTGTTCATCGTTAAGATTTGGCATATTCCCGTCTGCAAAAATGTGTTCACTAATGTACAAATTTTACATATAAACTAATGAACAAATGTACAAATATACATAATGAACAAAATAACAAACTTTAACATAACAAATTGCAAAACTGAACTACCAATGAAGAAATAAACAAGTGGACAATGAAAATGAAAATGATGAACAAATCAGATCGTACTAGCCTAATTTTAAGGAAAATTTAAGTGAAGAACTAAAATTAATAAACAAGTGATGAACTACAATGAACATATCATTAGTGAATAACAACCAAAATCATCAAATAACGTAACATCAAGTGAACAACTTATAAAATGAATGAACAAGTGAATAACTTCAATATATTTGTAGTTTTCACTAAATGAAAACGTTGTGTTCACTGATCGCTATTCTTGATGATGATGATCACATGGTTAATATACAACCACCTCTATACAAACACCCATTTGACTAAAAAAATTAGCAAAATATTACATGTTTCTGGAACAAAACAATGTTTGGAAAGCTTTGGTTACATCTCACCTACCTTCATCTCTTTTATCACTCACACACTAACAATGAATCATTATCCGTTTTAACTTTTTATTGTTTTGATCCAAGAGATTTGGGAAATCATCATCTGGGTTTGATAAAACTGGCCCAAATCGAGCGTCTTTTTTAATCGAATCGGTTTTGGATAAAACAATCTTTAAGCAGAAGGGTCGGATCTTATACCTCATAATATCACTCTCCACAAACAAATTCGTAATTACCTGCAAAATTATTTTAAAAAGAATTGATTGTTTTTTTTTTTATCGATTTAGGAGTACCTGTAAGAGAGATTTGAGGAGCTAGATTCAATTTCAAGTGGAGCTTAATCAGATCTTCAAAAATGCCCACCAAGAATGTTGAGTGGCTGGTGTTGAAGGCGGCGGTGGTTGGGAGGTTGCAGGTACAAAATGGCGGTGCTGAGGGCGGCGCTGAAGGAAGTTCTTGCCAGAATTGCAAAGAGTATTGGAGAGTAACCGTATAAAAAAAAAACACGTTCTCAATTTAGGGTTTTTTTCACAGAGAAACAAATATAGAGGAGAGTAAACGGCTCAAAAAAACACACAAGTGCGTGTTTTTAAATTAAATTCCGATTTTCACTCTTTGACCTATTAAATCGTAATTTGTTGACTATTTTACCCTTTTCTTCCATACTTTAAATCCTTATATTTTCATTTATCTACGAAAGTACCATCGATCATCTTAAACCATTGATCACAGAATCCGATGGCTATGATTAGTTCTCGCAGTTCTCGCAAAATAGAGGTTCTCGCATGAACGATCACATATATATATATATATATATATATATATATATATATATATATATATATATATATATATATATATATATATATATATATATATATATATATATATATATAGTGGGTTAGTGTCAAAATTAATGACAAATACGTGTTTATAGCTATAGTTATACGAAAAGAATAAATCAATTGGGCTAGTAAATTAATGATTTATCTAAATTACTTCGGGCTTTGAACGATTATGGTACATTTTGTATGTATTAATTGGGCTAGTAAATTAATGATTTATCTAAATTACTCGGGCTTTGAAGAAGAATGGTGGATATGTTGGTTAAACAATTTGAAAATAGGATTGAAGTTGATTAGAATGACCCTGGAGAGTTCGGGGTTATTTTTTCTGGTAAAATATGTAAACTATTAGGCCCATATTGTATGGAGCTTTGATGATAACAATCTACTTAGAACATTTAGTACAAAGTACTTGCATAATTTAATCTTAATCACAGAAGTTAGAGTTACTTGTGTATAATTAAGATCATGACTATATTTAATATTTAATTAACTTATAACAATTTTTATAAGATTTATACTTTTTTACTACAATTTTCATAATATTAATGAAGATGTTTGAATACTTATAACAACTTATTCAATACAAATGAATATATTATTGTAACATTGCATTAATAAGCAATGAAAAAAGTCATGTACCATGCAAAAATAGTAGTTTAACCCACGTTCTTCCCACGAAACATTAAATGCAAACATTAAACACAAACTATCTCAACCTTCATTTCGTAAACTGAGTTAGGAGAAATATACAAGAAAAAAGAGATCGTACTTTGCATTTTTTTCATTATAATAGTAACACACTAATTTCAAAAAGTTCGGAATTGTCCATAACAACAGTTAGATCATGTATCGCATACATCAAGAGTAAAGCTCGACCACCTTAGTGAACCTGTTATAAACAGGAATACCTTTGAAGAAAAAACACAAAAAAACCAATGTACGAATTTTCAATAGTTAAACAGAACAAACAATCTGAGATGAGATCTGATGTTGATGACTTTGTCGGATCGCCAAAGCCTTATAGATCTCAATAATCATCTTCTCATCGTATTCCTTAGCCATTGTCTTCCCAAATCCATCTCCATTATAACCGGTCATCGTTCTTCCTCTTACCACCGACGTATTCGCTAATTTCATCATAATCTTCACATAAGCATCACGAAGCCCTAGAAACAACTTTGTTGGAGATCCCCTCATCTTCAGCTTCAGCCTAGGGTTTACCCTAATTCGCCACAGCCGCCTCTTGCCTCCAGTCACCTCCTCCTCGTGTCCACCATGGACACCGGTGGCGGTGGTGGTGCCGAGGCGGTGGTAACCTCTTGTTTTCCAGTAGCATTTTACACCTTTGTAAACTTTTGCGGTTAAGCCGTCCATATTTTGTAAATGTGTGAATGAATTAGGACAATAAGGTGGGGGTCTACAACTTATAAGATGTGGTATTAATTTGTTATAATTAATGAGGGAGGGAAATTGGTGCAGGTGTCTTACCTAAAACTCTCATGGATTTATTTATTGTAGCGTGTATAATCCACACCGTTGGATTGGATCCCACGACTTTGACTTTTTATCTGCTTTATTAAATCTCAGATCTCACCACCTAATTATATAGATATAGTTACGGTGTTAACGAGTCGAGCTTTTAAAGAGCTACTCGAGTTCGAGCTCGTTTATATCGAGCTCAACCCTATACTAATTCGATCTTTAGTCGAGCTCGAACATAAAATAATACTCGATTAATCTCACGAGCCGAGCTTAAAAATGTAATACTCGACTCGGCTCGTTCGATAGCTCGTTTAGTCTCGAGCCGAACGAGCCAAACAATCTTAACGAGCCGAACAAGTGTTGTATAGAATAAGTACAAGTGTTGATACAATGATTACAAGAATATATACATATATTAATACGGATGTTAACGAGACGAGTAATTAACGAGTTTTTCGAGTTTGTAAATTAGTTAATTTAAAAAATATGGAATCATAAACGATTATCGAGCTCGAACTCGAACAATGTATAAATATTCGAGCTCGAGCACAATTTTAAAAACTTATTCGAGCTCAAGTCGAGCTCGAGCCGAGTAATTATTAAACGAGTCGAGCTCAAATTTGTTGATATTCGACTCGACTCGAATTGTTAACACCCCTAGATATAGTGATATAACTTATCTTTTATGTGCTTTTATAAGTGTCACAAATTTACCTACTATATTTATTAGAGCAACTCCAAGACTCCAACCGTCTTTTATCCTTCTATTTTGAAAGGATTTTCTAGTTATACTTTATCAATCTCACTTATATGAAGAGAGTTCAAAATCTCTTAATATTTGAGGTGAGAATATTACCCTTTCTCTATGGACCACATAATTTATGTGAGTGTATGTTTGTAAAATATGTGTTTCATTAGTTTTGAAGAGAATAATAGAGTGTATGTATGATTAGAGTTAAGGTTTTATTTTAGAATAAAATTCCACTCTTAATAGAGATGGAGAGATCTATAAAGGATAGAAGTTAGAGATGCTCTTTGGGGGAGTGAATTAAATGTGTTTCACACTAACAAGAATTATATCCTATCACCATATTTAATTTACTTTCTACAATTCTACTAGATATTGTTACTTATATTTTGATAGTATCATAGTAGATTGTAGTGTCACAAATAGCATAAACTCTTGTTCCCAAATGCTGGCAATTTAGGTAGATCGGGGGATGCTTTAAAAATAACTAACGAATAATATCACAACTGGAAATTGGAATTGACCACCAGCTGGCTCACTAACATGGTTTTTGTGTTATATATAATTCAGGTCTCATCAATCAATAATATTTCATTTCACAACTCCCATTTTCTAGTAATTGATTTAGTTAAATATCAGAAGTAATGTGACAATTGTTTAGAAGAAATATTGAGAACCTTGTTACATAATCATTCTGTCAAAGAAGGTGTTTTACATAGAGGAGATATAAATATGAGATCAAGTACACACTTTGTATATTTAATCTGTTGCTTCCATTCGATTATCATTACCAATGTTGTTAAACAAGTTATAAACATTATTGTAGTTGTTATTCTTTGTAATTCGATGATTTGTTCTATTCATTGAGTACAAATTTATACAAGAGACTAAATGTAACAGCTAAGGTGTTACATCATGATTTCAGGATAGAATATACACAAATTAACAGTTACGATTTAGCTATGAATGTAGTGAGTTATAACTGTTTCTGGTTTAATACTCTCCCCCGCAGTCGAATCTGTAGCTTGTCGAATAGAGAGATTGGAGCGAAAGCAGGTAAACAGTTGACGAGGTAAGCCTTTGGTGAATATATTCGCATATTGATAATCTACGGGAACATGGAGAACGCGGACTGTACCCATACGCACCTTTTCTCGAACGAAGTTAATATCCATTTCTATATGTTTTGTGCGTTGATGTTGTACTAGGTTTTGAGTGAGATAGACGGCTGAAATGTTGTCGCAGTAGATTATGCTGGCTTGTCGTAGTGGTAGATTAAGCTCAAGGAGTAAGTTACGCAACCATGTAGTATCAGCCGCTGTATTAGCGTCTCCTTTGTATTCGGCCTCAGCACTGGATCGAGATATGGTAGGTTGTCGTTTAGAAGACCATGAGACAATGTTGTCACCGAGAAATACACAGTGGCCGGATGTGGAGCGTCGAGAATCCGGGCATCCTCCCCAATCAACATCTGAGTAAGCAGTAAGCTTTGTAGATTTGGATGGATTTATGTGAAGACCGTGCTCACTGGTGCTTTTGAGGTATCACAAGATGCATTTTAAAAAATTGTAGTGCGATTCACGAGGAGAATGCATCAACAGACACACTTGTTGAACGCCGTATGAGATGTCTGGCCGAGTGAAGGTTAAGTACTGAAGTGCCCAAGCGAGGCTGCGTTAGAGAGTGACATCTTTCATAAGATCTCCGGCTGTTTCACAAAGTTTGGAGCCGGTATCAACTGGTGTGTTGCATGTGTAACACCGCATTTTGAAATCGTTTTTTAAAGACAACCATTTTAGCATTAATAATAAAGTACGGAAGCGATTAGTCTAGCACCTAGTTATGTTAAGTTTACAAACCGTGGTCCCACAAATATTACAATTTAAGTAGTTAGTTAAAAGACGGTATTACAAAAACTAGGCTCATTTTACAAAATACATTTTTTTAAAGCATGGTCAAACGCCCCGTCCAAAGCCCGACCCGTCTCAAGCATTCCAACCTGAAATGTGTCAATGAGGGAGGGATTAGCACAAAAACTAAGTGAATGAATAAAACTACAAGCTATTCTAAACACTAAAGCACGTAAGCAAGTATCATCTCCGATGGGGTAACCACATTGAGAGGATCGGCGGCTCTGCCGAATCCTAAACCATGGTTGGCCATAACCATGGTAACCGATAGCGCTGTACCCAACTCACCAATAATCCCCCTTACGTGTAACGCATACATGTAAGGTCCGATTACCACGTTCGTCGATACACTATGCCCAACCGTTATCCTTCCGACACTGACCTCGTCCCGAATGTGCACATTGTCATGTATAGTAGTCCTCAAACACTAGGTATACATATCAAGTAGGCTAGGTACACAGAAACGCGATTTAAAACAATCCAGAAAGTTCCCACCGTGAAACCCAGAGTTCGCGTCGGGAACTTGGTCGCAAAGTAGTTTACATTTCGACCCCAAACTCTCTGCTCGAAGTTCACGACCGCGAACTATAGTTCGCGTCGCGAACTCTCTAGGGCTGCTACACTTCCTGCGTTTTACAAGTATGCACTACCAAACGGAAAGAACCGAAACCCGAGTTGTAGGTTAAATCCACTCATCTTTCAACCTTCGATTCCTTAACTCAGTGAGCTATTATCACTGAGTCTCCTTCCCGGTTCCTGTAACAAGTATACCGAGTTAGTGTCTATTCCACAGAAATGTCAAAAATCATCAATTTAACAAATCACAACCCAAGGCTCATAAAATACTCATTTTATGACATTACCAACTTGTCTAACAACCACAACACATCAAGTAGTCATTTATAACCATCTAGTCTATTTTACCACTAGTTGACCCAAACGGGTCAAAACCCGAATATAGCCAAACACTCCTAAGGTTCCACCAAATAGCACATATTCCCTACAACTAGCAAGTCATAAACACTTAACATTTCACCAAGTCCATAACTACCAAGAATCCAAGTATTTTATTTCCAAAATCACTAGTTCATCATTTTGACCCCAAACATTCAAACACTAGCTAGTTAATTCACAAATCCATCAATACTAGGTTTTTAACATCCATAACTTACTAGTCATGTTTTCTCAACTTAACAAACAAACTCAACCATTAAAATCTCAAGAAATCCAAGGTTTGCCAAAACCCATCTTCAACAATCACCATTAATGGAGGTTGAAGGTGATTTTCACCAAACCAAGGTTCCTTCCCACAATTAACCATAAAATACATGTCAAAGCTTGTATAAACACATAATATAACATCTAACACAAGAGTCAACCACAAAACATCAAGAACATCAAACCCTAATTCATACCAAAACTCAAGAACACCAAGAAAAAGTAAAGGAGAAGGTGTAACTTACTTCTAAGCTTCTTTTTACACAAAATCAAGTATGATTTTCGGGTTCTAGCTCAAGGAATCACCAAGAACAAGCTCAAGAACAAGTATGGTGGTTTGGATAGAAAAGATGCAATGGGATAGTAGGATAAGGTTGGGGATTTGAAATGAGAAAGTAGAAGAGGGTGACCCCTCTTTTCCCCTCTGTAAAACCGGACAAGACAAGGGGTGGGGCCCCCTTGTTAGCTTTTCATCTATTTTCAGTATTTGTCTAAAAGGTCCAGTTCGTAGTTAATTTATTTAAAATAGCAAACAGACTCCAATTTTAAAAACGAAAGCATTTCCGGAAACGAAATTCAACAATGAATCTAAAAATATAAAATTCATATTTTCATTAAAAAGATATCAAAAGTCGGGTATTTTAACCTCTTGATTAAAATACCACAAAAGACAGAAGGCTAATTAATTTCACACAACATTTAATCAGATAGTCATTTAATAAAATACCTTATGGTAAATAAATTACTAGGCCAAGTTTTTGGGATGTTACAACATGGTTTGCAATTTTTCATGTTTGCCCGGTGGAGAATATCTTTTTCATACTGGGCTGAGAGAGGAATAAACCACCATTCTGATGTGTAACTTGAATACCAAGGAAGTGGTGAAGAGGCCCGAGATCCGACATTGCAAATTCTTTGGATAGTAAGTCTATGAAGTATCATAGAGTACTGTTGTCGGAAGCGGTTAAGATGATTTCATCCACATATAGTAGTAGATATGCCATTTTGTTGTCTTTGAGGTACACAAAAATAGAACTGTCACTTGTTGTACTTTTGAAACCGCAAGTATGAATGTAAGTGACAAAACGATGATACCATGCCTGTGGTGCTCGTTTTAGCCCGTATAACGATTTTTGTAGACGGGAAAACATGTTTCGGGTTTTATGTGTCAACAGATCCAGGGGGTTGAAACATATACACTGTTTCATTGAGATCTCCGTGTAAAATGGCGTTCTTGACATCGAGTTGATGTATTGGCCAAGAACGTGAGGCGGCAAGACTGAGGACTGTTCGGATGGTGGTTGGTTTCACGACTGGACTGAAATTTTCATCACAATCAATTCCGACTTGTTGGCTTTTACCTTTAATTACAAGGCGTGCTTTGTAGCGTCCAAGAGTCCCGTTTGCATGAAATTTGTGTCGATAAAGCCACATGCAGCGGATAACATTAGCATCTGAGGGGCATGGCACAAGTTCCCAAATGTTGTTATCTATTAAAGCCCGATATTTATCAGTCATGGCGGAGTGCCAGTTTGGATCAGACAAGGCGTATCTGTGAGATTTGGGTAGTGGAGATATGGTTGGAGAGGTGGTGGTGTGGAGGTTGAGTGGTGTATTTGGTTTGGTAATGCTGGCTTTAGAGCGTGTGGTCATAGGGTGAGTGGAAGTGGGTGGAGGTGGTGGGGGTTGTTGTCTTCGAGAGTAAGTGAGTGGGTAATAGGTTGGGGGTGGAGATGGAGGCTGTGGAATGTTGGAAGTTGTAGTGATGGGCGGAGTTGGTGTAGAATATGAAATGTTAGTAGGTGGAGTGGTTGGTGGGATGGTAGTTGGGGCGGTGGTGGTAGGGACTATATGTGTTGTGATGGATTGTGGTTGGAAGATGAGAGGGCATGGGTCGGAGTCTAAAAATGAGTAGTTGTGTGGCGGTGATGGTTTAGAATTGGTTTCATCAAATGTTACATGACGAGATAAAATGATTTTTCCTGTGGTTAGGTCAAGGCATCGATAGCCTCGATATTGTGGTGGGTAGCGCAGAAATATACATGGGGTTGATCTAGGAGCAAGTTTGTGTTGGCGGGTAACAGAGAGATTCGAAAAACAAGCACAACCAAAGGTGCGGAGATGGTCGTAGGTGGGATGTTTAAGGTAGAGTGCGGAAGTGTGGGTGCGGTTTGCGAGTAATTTGGTGGGGGAGGATATTGTGTAGGTAGGTTGCTGTGTGAAGGGCTTCAACCCAAAATGATGGTGGGAGAGATGCATGAGTGAGGAGGGATAGCATGAGTTCATTGATGTGAAGAATCATGCATTCGGCGGTGCCATTTTGTTGGGAGGTGTGTGGACACGAGAACCGAATGTGGAGCCCCGCGGTGGCAGCAAAGTTGTGAAATAGGTGATTGTCGAATTCACCTCCTTTGTCACATTGAAAGGTTTTGATTGAGGTATTGAATTGAGTTTTGATGTAGGTGTGAAAGTGTTTGATTTTATCAAAAGTTTCAGATTTGTATTTTAGTGGAAAAACCTAAGTAAAATGACTAAAATCATCAATAATGATAAGGTAATATTTGTAACCGGTTTTGCTATGAATTGGGGATGTCCACAGATCGGCGTGGACAAGTTCAAATGGTTTGAGAGTGGTGGTGGTGGAGAGTTTAAAAGGTAAACGTTTATTTTTAACAATTTGACATGTATGGCAAACAAAAACTTGATAAACTGTTTTGCAAGAAACATGTTTATTTTTATTAAGAAATTTGGTTACGTTATTTCTCGGATGACCGAGGCGATTCCAAAAAGGTGAAGTGGAAGAAATAAAAAACGATGAGGCTTGAGCATTTACGGGTTTGGTGAAGGGGCAAAGATCAGCGGTACTATCGTGTCTCGATATGTGTTTCCCATTAAGATAATCTATTATAGAAAATCCATAAGGATCAAACAAAAGAGAGAGTTTATTTTGACGGAAAAATTTGCGAACAGATACAAGGTTTTTGATAACATGTGGTGTGTGTAGTATGTCTTTGAGATGAACTTTTGTGTTTGAGTGAGGTAAGGTAGTATGGCCTGATCCAAGGACCGGCACTTGATTAGATTTAATAAAAGACACACTAGGGGCTGAAATTTTACCTGGATCAGATGTGAGATGAGACGTTGCACCAGAATCCATATACCACTGATCATCATTTATATTTAAAGTCATGGCTGAAAAAACATTGCAAAATTTTATGCCCCAATACGATGCCTTAACGCACCATAAAGTGACACTTTTCCAAATTAAGCACGAGATGAGAATTCTCGCACCTAATAAGGATTGTCACAAGACTCGCAAGACTCGAATCGAAGGAGTTTCCAAAGACTGAAAAGTCGTCCATAAAAACTTCCATACAATCCTCGATCATGTCTTGGAAAATGGCTGTCATGCAACGCTGAAATGTGGCAGGCGCATTGCACAACCCAAATGACATCCTTCTATATGCAAAGGTACCGAACGGACACGTGAATGTGGTTTTTTCTTGGTTTTGGGGATCGATGGGGATTTGAAAATAGCTAGAGAAACTGTCCAAGAAACAATAGAAGTTATTTCCGGCTAATCGCTATAACATTTAATCTATGAAAGGTAAAGGAAAGTGACCCTTGCGAGTCGCATCATTGAGTTTGCGATAGTCAATGCACACTCGCCATCCCGTAACAGTTCGAGTAGGAACAAGTTCGTTCTTATCGTTACGAACAACTGTCATCCCTCATTTTATCGGAACCACTTGGACCGGACTCACCTATGGACTATCTGAGATGGTGTAACACCCAAAAATTCACCAAAAATTAAAAAAATTTGAGTACAAGATTGTTATTTAAAAGGTCCCAATATAAATCCCAAATATTAATGTCAACATTTAAAAATGTATTTAATGCAGTAAAAGATTTTAAATTAAATAAAGTCTAAAATAATAAATGTTGTTCCACATAAGCGGTCGGAAGATACAGCGGTCAACCGTCCACCTTCTCTTTTCCTTTGCTAGTACCTGAAACAGTGGGGGAAATTTGGGTCAGCTGGGAAGCTGAGTGAATAATCTCAAAATGCATACAATCATAACATACAACACATGAGACACATCGGTGTACTCCTACTAAGAATATACTCAGTTATTTACTCAGATTTATTACTCAGATTTTATTACTTAGATTTTAATTTATATACCGCGCTTGAGTGATTCGGGTCGATCGCCCCTCCTCACACCCCAGATAGGCGTAAGCCAAAAATCCAAACGGGAGAAGATCCTAAAACTCACACGGGAGGAGATCCCAAAAACCCAGATGTTTAATTATTATGTTTTTATCTCTTTAACATAATTATCTCAGATGCCCTAGCAGGTAATAACACAAAATGACCCTGTGCCGAGCTCAGATACCCGGCCACAATGTCTCAGATCAGTAATAATAAAACAGATACTCAGATACTCAGATAGCAGGTTAGTGTAACACGTAAGTCATGCATGTACAACGTTAAAACTGAATACACTGTGAGAATACTCACGTGGAATACGTAAGCTCCAACGGTCTCTAACAGTCAAAAGCACACCGGGTTATCTCTTAGATGGTCCTAAAACATGTAAAGAAATCCCGAATTAAAACTTGACCGAAAGCTTGTTTTTTTATAAAATTTGACAACACCCGTCAGTATCACGGGAACAGCCATAAATCCTAAACCGTGTGGTCAAAAATTCCCAAATATTTACAGTAGCTATAAAACTCAGAGGAATACAATTCATCAGAAGGCCAGGAAACTTGAAACTTAACAGAAATGCCTCAAAACAAACTCACAAGACAGACCTGTTACACAGTTGAAATCCTAATAACAGCAGATTAAAACTGACATAACTTTTAAACCGTAAGTCGTAATGACGAGAGGTTCGCGGCTACGGAAAGCTGACTCAAAATACTAGGCACCTTCACGGCCAAAAGCCAAAACCGTATTTAAAACAGATTAAAAACAGACATAAACAACATGGCTGAATCTGGCAGAAAATTGTGTTCACTTAAAAACCCATTTTAGCAACCCGACCCGTAACCGAAAAACCCGAGCACCCCAAATTGAATACCCGAAATTTTAAAATCTGAGTTTCTCAAAAATATGAATGATTTAAAAAACTCGATTGTAAAAAGTTTCCCGATTCTTATAAAATGATTAAACCAAACCGACCCACTAAGACAAACCAAGGCTGCTTATTTACCAAATTCCCAACCCGGAAAAAGCGAAACAATACACGAATAATATCTAGCAAGTACAATGAGACTTCAATTACCCGACTTGACACATATTTTATTACCAAGACAATAACAATAACCAAAACCCGAGGGGTTCGGTTTCAACTATTAACCCGCAGCCCCGAAGCAACCCGATACTCAAATCAAGAATTACTGATTTTAAAACAATTGACAATGACCCGAATTATCAATGCAACGAATCAACAGTTTCAATAAACCCATCCTAGATTAAAACCCAACACAACTTAATTTGCATAATTAAACTATACAAAGATTGATAACAAACAAGGACTAACGAAAGAAAGAATATAGAAATGGGAACGAGATTACTACCAAACGATTAACGGTTCAACCCGAGACCCAATCAGTGTTCAATTCCTGCTCGCTACCACGATCTGTCCTGCTCAACACGCCATCGATTCCACCAATGATCACGGAACCTGGTTGTGATTGATCACTAAAACAATTTACAAAACCCGACCTCTTGCTTGATCACCACTTTATTGCTACGGCTCTTTACTGCCTTTGATCGATTCACACCGGGTATAGCGACAAGACATCGATAGTTAGAACTTGGAATCGGATAAAAGAACAACGGGCAAAAGAGATTGAACCATTACCGATGATCACACTTGGATTGAATCAGAATCAAATCGAGAATGAGGAAGGAATCAGGAATAAGAATTTTACCGAACCCTGCTCGAATTCCATCAAAAATTCGAAACACAAACTATTAGGATCGGGATTTAAAACCCATAACAATTACCGAATAAAAAGAAAAATCACAGCTTTACCAATTGACACGAAAATTGCACTGATTCGATTGGAAGGTACTACGATCTGCTTGTTGCGAACCTGCACTCCAATCATCGAACACAACAAATCAGAACAGGAGATGCTCACGATCGGATGATGATCAATTGAATTTCCGGCTCGGTCTCTTCTCTTGCTCTCTGATTTCCGATGGGATAAGAAAAAGACGAAGGGGAATTGACGAGTAAGTAGCGGCTGGAAAAATATTGATAACGGGATGATTGGGGATTTGTTTGTGGACATAAATTTAGATTACACCAGTTGGGAAATCGGGCCTTTAGCCCGGTACTCTTGGTCCTCTATTCAGCCCGCACAAAAAACTTCACCCATCACTAGATAGACCGGACTCCTTGATGCTTCGGGCCTTGGCCCTCGAGTGAATCCCGCACGACACCAGCTCACACTTAAAAGATTTCCCATCTCGACATTTAATCGGGTATTAAGACGTCACACAATTAAATAATACTCGCTTACTTAATTAATTATAACCATGCTCAAAAATCATGTATATAAAACGTCACGAATTAATTAAATCATTGACTATAAGTAGATTATATAAGTTTACACATAAATGCACACATTTATTACTCAGACAAGACACCCCGCTTAGAAAATGTAATTTAGATTTAATTAAAATTAATATTTAATTACCCGAAATTTCGGGACGTTTCAGATGGGATGTACAATTGCATTCTAGTAAGCATTCAATGTTATGATGGTTCGTGAGGGCTTATGAGAGCTTATAATGATAGGGATTGTGTTTTTAAGTTGTTATGATCATTGGGTTCGAGAATGGATCGAGCCTAGTCGGTAGCGAGAAGGAAATGTCAAAAATAAGGGTCCTGACGAACCTCGCGTTTGGTTCGTGGCAGCCTCGCGACGCGAGTAAGAGATCGATCAAAACAGCAACTTCTGGAGAGCTGGAGACTGGCTCGCGACTGGCTCGCGTTTGGCTCGCGACGCCAGGCAAACGCGAAGTGACGCGGGACTGAGCTGGTGGGCGCGAGATCTGGCTGAAACATGTTAAAATCAGGTATTTGGCCATTTGTGCCCATTTTCAAGCCCTAGTTTTCTCTCTCAAGTGTTTATACTCATTTTGACTGGAAAAGAGCCATTGGAACCGATTTTCACACTCAATCTTGAAGATTCTTGCTCTATTATTGAAGTATAAGGTAAATCTCTACTCCTATTAGTTATAGATGATGATTTTTGGGGGAAATGGTAAAGTTAGTAAACCCTAGTTGGAGGGTTTGTCAAGGGTGATGAAATGGAAGTTATATAACTTAGATCTACAACATTTTGACAAGGAAAATGTGTTCATAACATGGATTTATGGAGATCTTAAGATCTATGAAAACCTAGGGTTTTATTAGTTGTCAAATTGGGGAAAAAGGTGCTAGTAGTTAGCTAGTGCTAGAATATGTTGTGTATGATGATGTTTGATGTAAAACCTTGTATTGATTTTGATATTAGGGCTTGGATTGAAGGACTTGAAGTTTACAAGTCTTGGAAAGTAAAAGTTGTGTTCAAGAGACACATTTGGAGTAAGCTTGGCTAAGGTGAGTACATGAGACTTTTAAACTGGGTACATAGCAAATGATTTTGAAAACCATGATATTTTATGAGTCTTTATTAATAAATGTTTTAATAAAGATAGTGACTGTGAAGATAAGGAAATATGTATAATATGCTATTAGAATATGTTTGATAACCTGAAAGCAATTATGATAATGTAAACTGATTAATGATATTTCATTAAATAGACGAATGAATAAAGGTAATGAATGAAAAAGTATGATATTGAGTTTTATTAGTAAAATGTGTTAATAAATCTAATAGCAAGGATTTCTAAATAATGACACTTAGTAGTAAAATATACTAATAAAAGTAGTGACTGAACCGTTAAGAGAATAAGTATGATATGACTAGTGTTATATATATACTAATGATTATGAATAATAAGAAGTGAATCTTATTAGTGAATTAAATGATAAAGTCTATGACGATAATGATGAGAAAAGATAAATGAAATATGATTACGTTAAGAGAATAATATGATAATTAGAATAGATGCATTCTAAATTTGTGTTTGCAAATGAATTATTGGGGCATATGCCCGTATTTGATGAATTCAATATGTGTAAAAAGGTGTCCGGATAATGATAACCCATTTATGGGGGAGTGAGATTACTACTTGGGGTGGTACCTCACTGCGCAAGGGTAGTATATCTATGTGAACGATAACCCGACAGTAGGGGGACTATGATAACCCGATAAAAAGGGGGATTACGATAACCCGCGCGACGGGGGAGATGATGGCCTAGGTTAGTTTGGAGGCACTCTAGTTACCATAGCGTCTTGTTATCATAACCCACATCGGGGGAGTTTGCCTCAGGATGATCCGTAGCGTATGTGATAAAATGAGTAAGCTTATGGATAGATTACATATATGTGATTACGTGATGGGTAAGCTTATGGTTAGCTTACTAGTAAATACGAATAAGTGATTAGAATATGGGTTAAGTACTTACACAGAGAATAAAGATATGAACTAATGAATTAGTGAGCAAGTGAAGAAATGAATAATGATGATTTTATTATATTTGAGGATGGTTCAAAAACCCATGTATCTCACGAGACTATTTTGTCTCACGTACTACTTTGTTTTGGCTATGTACTCAGGTTCGAGATTGAAGGTTTAGAAGGTCGCGATAGAAGTGGCCTAGAGATGTTTAGCTCGGGAGCTTATAGGTAGATCCCATTGTCCTATGGTTATGATATTATCTTTGTAACACCGGATTTTTATACTCTGATAAATCTTTTCAAAGGTTTTGTTAAACCATATTTTGAATGACATGGAAATTGTATTTTTAATGATTTTTAAATTGTTTTGAAAAATTGAGGTGTTACATCAACCGCCTTTGTCTTTGTACACTTGGCTTGAAATTGTCCTCCATGAGGATTTTGTGTCTATAGAAAACAAGGTTGATACCCGGTATGTCCGAGGTTTTCCAGGCAAGAGCCCGTTTGTGAGATTTCAAGATTTTCACTAATTGGGTTTTTTCAATAAAGGATAGGTTCGAAGAGTTGATGACTGGCAGTTCAGATTCTCCTTGTAAGAAAGCATACTCTAGGTGGTCAGGTAACGGTTTAAGTTCAAGAGATGGGGGATCCTCTAAAGATGTTTTGATTTAGAGTTTTTGTTCAGGTTCAAATATCTCAAAATCATCTTCAATTTCTTCCTAATCCTCTTCGTCAAGGCGAAGTAATTCCTAGAGCTCTAAGAGATCTTGGATGGATTCGGGAAAGTCTAGAGTGACATCACCATGAATAGTGATGTCATCACAATCTAGGACGAGAAATGAAGTGATCTCCTCCTCCTTGGATACATCAATTATATCAAGGAAGTTGCAAGTATCATCCGAGGTAGAGGTATGTTTCATCGCTTTCTCAATGGAGAAAGTGACTCGGTCATTTCCGACACCTAAGCTGTGCTGTTTTTCAGAAATTAGAATGATGGCACTTGTGGTATTCAAAAGGGGTCTCCCTTAGATGAGAGGGACGTTTGGCTCTTCGGGTATGTCTAAGATTACAAAATCGACCGGGAATATGAATTTGTCGACCTACACTGGATGTTCTCTGATATGCCTAACAGGTATTTAAAAGGCAGATCTGCTATTTTAACACTCATCTTAGTCGGTTTAAGATCCGTTAATCCTAGTTTAAGATACATCGACAAAGGCATTAAGTTTATGCTTGCTCCTAAGTCTGCTAGTGCTTTGCAAGGTGGTAAATTATCTATAAGACAAGGGATTATGAAACTCCCTGGATCACCAAGCTTTTGTGGCATCTTTGTTTGGAGGATAGCTGAGCAGTCCTCACTTAATACGTGTTGATGACGCCTCCTCCATTTGTGTCTTGCTAGAAACCAAATACTTGATAAACTTTCCATAGTTCGGCATCCCAGCTAACATGTCAACCAAAGGAACGTTAATGCGCACCTGTTTAATCATGTCAACAAACTTACCGTATTTTTCTTTAAGTTTTTCCTTCCTCAATCTTTGAGGGAAAGGAACCTTCGGTGTGTACGGGTTTGTTGCCTCCGGTATAGTAGGTCCATGCGTCTCCTTTGCTTTTGTCTTCTCCGGCTCATTTGTCTTTTCAATCTTTTCCATCGCCCTCTCCTCTTCTTCAATCGGAGTCTCGTCAGATACCTTTTCACCAGAAGAATTTTTATTAGTATTTAAATTATGAGAACTTACCGTTTTACCACTCCGAGTAGTGATGGCTTTGACATTTTTGAATCCCCATTTTGGGTTGTCTTGTGTACGGGGTGGTAGACTGCCTTGTGGTCGGTCTTGTAACATTTCGGCAATCCTGCCCATATTCCTTTCTAGGCTTTGAATTGGTGCTTGCTGATTTATGATATTATAATATTGCTCCTCAGTTTTCTTGTCTTGCCTTTCTATTAACTTTTCAAGCATGAGTTCCAATGAGGACTTTGATCCTTGATCTGCAACAATTTCTCGAGGTGGATGGTTTGTTTGATTATCACGATGGAAACAAGAAGGTTCGATTGTCTATGGGGGTAGTTGTTGTTTTGGTTATTGTTGTTATAACCTCTATTATTGTTATACCCCTGATTGTTGTTGTACCCTTGATTTTGCACCCTGGTAATTATTTCAGTACCCATTGTTAATGTAATTCAACTCCTCCTCTGTTGCCGTCGGTTGATGTTGTAGGCAATCTTTGGTGAGATGCGGTCCTCTGCATTTATCGCATCCAACCTATATGGCATGTAAACAACTGGTTATTTTATCTAATTTACGTTCAAATACATGTTGGTTCTTTATCGCGGCCACTTCATCATTCTGTCGATCATCAACAGCATTTAGTTGCCCAACTCGTTTGTCGGATGTCCATTCCAGACTGTTCATGGAGATGTCTTCAAGACGCTGATATGCTTGAGTTGGGGTTTTGTACATGAATAGCCCACCACTTGATTAATCGAGGAGGGAACGAGATGTGTAATCCAACCCCTATAGAAAATGTGTACGATATTATTTTTCTCGAACTCGTAGTTGGGGCATTTCCTTAATAGGCCTTTGAACCTCTCCCAAGCCTCCATTAACTTTCCACCTGCATCCTGCATAAAAGCCATAATATCAGTTTTAAGTTTGTTAGCCTTAGCTGGTGAAAAATAACGAGTAATAAAGCGACTTCGGAGTTCATCCCAAGTCGTAATAAAACCTGGTTCTGAAGATTTAACCCAGTCCCTTGCATCCCAGTTAAACTGAAGGGAAACAATCTGAGTCTCATGGCATCCAACGAAACGTCTCGTTGTTTGAACAGCTCACAAATTTCCAAAAACTTCTCAGGATTGCTATTGGGATCATTGCATATCTGCCATCGAAGTTCAGATCCCGCACCATACTAAGGAATTATCCTTTAATCTCAAAGTTGACATTATTTAGATCCGGAACCCTGATAGATAGAGTAGGAGCATTTTGTGATGTTTGCCTAGTATTCCACATGGGTTGCTCTGATGGTGGATCTGCCATTTGATTGTCAAAAAACGAGTTTTCAATATCTTGGAAGTTGATTGATTCTAGGTATTGTGTTGCTAAAACTGCTCTACGTCGTTAGTGAAGAAGTTTTTCTGGCTCTAAATATGGTGATATCAGATTCGAGTCAGAGCTACGGGTCATATGAAGGATTTATGTGCACAGTTAGTCAACCTATGATGATACATCCATGCCTACGAAACACTTAAGGGTCACACCGGTGAGTGCATGTAATACGATTAAGATATGTAATGATACTTGGAAGAGGATTGATTCACAATAGTCATTCATGAATCAAGTTAAGTATTAAGTCAAGTTTGACTTATTACTAGATTAGTTTATCTAACTAATTAATACAAGTATTTGTACATTTACTAGTTGAGTAAATATACAATGTGATAATTATAGATTATCCATAATATGATTTAAAGTAATTAAATCATATGGTAATTGGATAATATTATTGTATAAATTATATAAAGGTTATTATATAATTAATTATTAAAAGTATTAAAATACAAGTATATAATTCGTGTATATGGGTACCAAATTATTAGTGTATAAATACTAGACATTTAATAGTTAAGTGCAATAATAAAAGAATAATAAACTATAAGGGAAGGAAACGTAAAAGGGAAAGTTTAATTAAAGAATAGATATTAATTAAACTAGAGGGTCCTAAGCGCAACTTATTTATCTATAAATAAGAGGCTTAGGGTAACCCTAAAACCCCTTACACACCTCACACGCATACTTCCTCCCTCCCTCTCCCTTGTTCGGCCGAATACCCAAGAACACCAACCTTGGTGTTCTTCGTTCTTCGTGTTCTTCGTGTTCTTCAAGTCTTGAAGATCCAAGATCATTACAAGGACCAACTAGAAGGTCGCTCGTTGTGTTCATCATCAGTGGACTAACTTAAGCAACATTAAGGTATGTTTTGAGAAAACCTTTTCTCCCTTCTCCCCTCTTGGACGAACTCGACCAAGAACCCTAGGGTTCTTGGTGTTGGTCAAAACACACACAAGTGTGTGTGTGTGTGTGTTCGGTTTTTCGTACAAGGTTTCTTTCATTGTTAATCTAATCTAGATTTCCAAGATCCCAATCCTTTAGGGTTTAAGGATTAGGTTTAATCTCAGTTCCGCATTTAGGGATTAAATCAGCTAGTTGGTTTTAACCGGTCAAGAACAAGTTCATGTTCTTGATCAGTATGGTTCGAACCAAGTTACTAGGAGGTTGACCCAAGTGGTCAATCAGTATCAATGAAACCGTTCATCATACACCTGCAAAACTTAAAGCAATTGTTAAGAACGCATCTGTTTAATAGAACTAATAAGAATTAAACAAATTAAATTAACCTTGTCCAAGAATAAATTCCTAGACAAGGATCGATTAAAAGATTAGTTTCAAATAACTAATCAGGCAACTGTTCCCCGGCAGCGGCGCCAAAAACTTGATGTGTAAAATCTAGTTATAAAATAATAACTTAAATACGCCTTCTCTAGATTACCACACTCTTAGGCAAGTATGACCTAATCGTGAGCAATATAGTTCAGGTAAGTACTTCAGGTGTTCGTATCCGCAGGGAACAATTAAGCCCACCAAATAGTTTAAAACTAATGATTTAATCTAAACAAATGCATAAAGTAGGGGTTTTTTATTTTAAACTAATTAACTGAAGAAATTGATTAAAATTCACTTTGAGCTTTTGAAAACTGAAACAAGTTGACAAAGTAATAAAACCGTGTTCAACTATGAGAGGGAATATTCATTATGACCGATTCCGTCTAGGTCTATGTTTGGTTGGTTAAGTCCCGGTTTAATTGGTGTTCTAGAAGTTAGGCAAGCAGTGATCTGTATCTTCCTACAATGGTAGTATATCATTCCTAAGAAATATTTTCCTAAAGAATCATACTATGGTCACACTTCGGCTCGTTAATTATACTATGGTCACACCTTGCTGAATTTGTTCGTTTTTTGACCAGTTTCTTCTATAATTTGGACTTTTGACCTTCAATTTATAAACAACACTATAATTAGGCATAAATACTTCTTTTCATTATAATACAAGCCTAAAAAAATACAATATTTACGGATTTAAATATGTATAAATGCGTCAAAATCAAAAGGATCATGAGTTTTGTAAGACTTTTACTGTCCACCGATTTAGTACAGATTATCACCTTTTCGTGCATGAAGGACCATAAAGGTAACGACCCGAAATTTTGTAATAAATAAATTATGTAAAAATATGATAAATAAAGATAAATCATTTAAAATACATGGGAATTGGTTTCGTGTCATTTGGACATCGTTTGTTGTGTGAAATCCATCGTTAAAGTCGAAACCGGGTTGAAAAGGACAATAAAATGTGCAGCCATAGTTGCTTGGCAAAGTTCGCGGCGCGAACTTGAGTTCGCGTTCGTGAATACTCAAACAGAAAATTGTTTTCGCGGGTGCGAAGTCTTTAGGCAGGCGCGAATAAAGTTCGCGTGGAGTTCGCGACGCGAAGTTGAACGCGAGAAACACGTGTAAGGGAAATTCGCTACGCGAAGTCCTGGATCGTGGCGCGAATTATGGCGGGTCACAATAAAAATGGGTTTTTGGCCATTTGAACTCATTTTTCAAACCCTAACTTCTCTCTCAAAGTGTGAGTATGAATTTTGAGTGTAATGAGGTGTTTGGAGCTGATTTTCACCTCAAATCTTGTGTATCTACACTCCTAGTGGAAGATTAAAGGTAAATCTTCACTTCCTTGTAGTTGTAGCTTTAGATCTATGGGTTTGGAAGCTTGGGTATGAAACCCTAGTTCTTGGGCTTTTGATTAATGGTTAAACAAAGGTTGTATACACTTAATGGATGGTATTTTAACAAAGGAAACAAGTGTATGCTTAAGATTTGTAAGAATCTTAAGATTGGTTTTGGAAATCATCAAAATCGGGGGAAAGTGTTATAAAAGGATTTCTTATAATAAAATGATTTATTATTAGTAGTATTTGTTGTTGAACAAGTTGTGATTGTCATGTTAGGATTTTCGGTGGATTCTCGAAAGTGTGCTAACTTGTTGGAAATGAAGGATTGTGTTTGAAGAACACTATTGGAGCAAGAATTGTTAAGGTGAGTACATGAGACTTTTAAACTGGGTACAGAGCAAATGATTTTGAAAAACTATGATGTTTAATGGGTCTTTATTAATAAATGATTTTAATAAAGATATGATTGAAAAGATGAGAAAAGGTAAACAGTAGATTATCTAAGTATGTCTAAAATGATTGATGGTTTTGAAAGAGATCATGATAATGAAAAGTGATTAATAACTAACTACTGATATGATGTAAAAGGAGTATACTTTTATAATATGTGATTACTAATGATGAAACTAGTTGATTTGATTATGTGAATGCTAATTAAGATTAGTATGTGGATAGATTGTATGATGGCCTTATGGCATTGATGATAGATGTGACATAAAGTCACATGTAATGGTTATGACGGGTAGATTGAAATAGGGCAGGTACCTGATAGATTCGGAGACATTCTGGTTATCACGGTATCTTTAAATTGATGGATTGGAGGCATTCCGATCACCCAACAAGACGTTGGATCTTGCTAGATTGGAGGCTTTCTGATTAGCAAGATAAGATGGGTCACCTTGATTGGACACAGTGACTATGTGGGTTCTACTGAATCGGAGGCATTCCGGTTAGTAGGACAAAATGGGGTCTCGTTGGATTGGAGGCATTCTGATCAACTTGATGGGTCGAATAGGCTATGAATGAATGTGATAGGGTTACCAAGGAGGTAACCGATGTATGATTGAATGTGTTAGGGTTATTGCGGAGGTAACTAAAGTATATATATATATATATATATATATATATATATATATATATATATATATATATATATAAATATATATATATATATATATGTATATATGTATATATATATATATATATATATATATATATATATATATATATATATATATATATATATATATATATATATATATATATATATGTATGTATATATGTATGTATGTGTATATATATATATATATGTATGTATATATATATATATGTATGTATATATGTATATATGTATGTATGTGTATATATATATATATATATATATATATATATATATATGTATGTATGTATGTATGTATGTATGTATGTATGTATGTATATATATATATATATATATATATATATATATATATATATATATATATATATATATATAGGGTCCGATTCAGCGCAGAACCATTTAAAGGTGCAGAACCGCAGAACAATCCTAACATCCAATGTTTTATATGTTATACATAAGTTGTAAATTTGCATACATGCTGTAACTATCCTAACATCCAATGTTTTCAATTTTTTATACAAATAATATATAAATATATCTATATATTATGTGTATAAAAAATTGGAAACATTGAATGTATAAATGTGTTACAACGTGTATGGAAATGTACACCTTATGTATAACATAGAAAACATTGGATGTTAGGATGGTTCTGCGGTTCTGCAGCTTTAAACGGTTCTGCGCTGAATCGGGCACTATATATATATATATATATATATATATATATATATATATATATATATATATATATATATATATATATATATATATATATATATATTTAATATGGGTCGAATAGGCTATGAATGAATGTGATAGGTTTACCAAGGAGGTAACCGATGTATGATTGAATGTGTTAGGGTTACCGCGGAGGTAACTAAAGTATATATATATATATATATATATATATATATATATATATATATATATATATATATATATATATATATATATATATATATATATATATATACATATATTCAATATGTGTGATTATTTATATATTATTGTCGAATCTAAAACCCATGTATCTCACGAGATAATTTTCTCTTACGTACTATGTTTGTTTGTAATGCTATGTACTCAGGTTCAAGAGCTAAGTATTAGGTGGTTATGCTAGTGAAGGCACACGGGTTAAACGTAGAGATAGCAAGGTGGATTTACGTTTGGCTTTGGTTATGATATATTTTGTAACACCAACTATTGACTTTTATTTTATACCAAAGTTTTTTTTTTTTGTAAATCCATATTTTGGGACAATATTTTAAATGTTTTAAAAAGGAAAGGATTTTTATGGAAATATTTCGTATTAAAAATCAAGGTGTTACGACTAGGTATCAGAGCTATAGCTTAAGCGAATTAGGTTGGGTTAACCACCCTAGGCTTAAGTTGTAGAAGTAGAATGATATATTTCCGTTAGATAACTAGGTTGACCTTGAGAGCTATAAGGCTAAGTTGTCTTACGATCGAACCCTAGGAAGAATTGCCTTATGTGGTCATATTCGAGCTTGAGAGTCGTAATGGACTATTGAATGAATGATTGATTGTGAATTAGTTGCCATCTTTTTATAGCAAAATGGTGAAAGTGAAAAGTGGACGAACTCCACTTAACTCGGAAGAAGATCCTGAAATTTATGCTAACTACACGCCGGTAACCTTGAAAGTGGTCCGTGATATGTTCGATCGAATGAGGGAAGAAGTAAATGAGGATGTGAACCGGATTATTGATGACCAGATGATCAAGGAAATGGAAGGTAATTCCAATTCAGGTGTAAAGAGTAAGTATTCGGGTTGTAAGACCCACTTGGAGAAACTCTCGACTGAAAATGAAAATGATATGAGTCTTGTTAAGAGAAATGGATGTTCGTTCGAGCCCAAGGTGTATTCGGGAAGTTTTGAGCCAAGAGTCACCATCCGGTGGATTGAAGAAACTGAGCAAGCTTTGGAGAGTAGCAAATGTAAAAGGGAAGATATGGTGACTTATGCTTCTAGAATGTTGAAAGATGAAGCACACACGTGGTGGATTATGATGTACGAAGTCTTAGGCAAGAAGGCGATATACAAGATGTCATGGGATGAATTCACGAGCCGTTTGAAAGATAAATTTTGCCCCAAGAGAAACTTGGAGGAAGTGCAAGAAGAAGTTGTGATTTTAAGAAAGGGAGATGAGTCGGTGGATGTGTACACCAAGAAAGTGGATCAGTGGGTGGTCCAAGAGCTACCAAAAGGTGGGGAAAAGAGGAGAATCGAAGGTAGTTTGGAGCCATCAAAGAAGGGAAGGTTCGCACCGACTTTGACCAATAAAGTTGGTGGCAGAAAGTGTCATAACTGCGGTAAGGGCCACAAGGGAGTATGCAAGTCGGGTACAGCTTTATGCTTCACATGCGGAAGAGTTGGGCACAGGGCAAAAGACTACGTGGTGAATAACGTCAAAGAAGTGGAGTGCCACGCGTGTCGCGGGAGGGGGCATTTTAGTGGTGCATGCCCGAAGAGAAGAAGCGTTATGCTAACATCAACTGTTCACGTCGAGGCTAGAGGAAGCCACGATATCGCTTCAGGTACTATGTTTCTAAATCTTATGTTATACGATTCACGAATTACTTGTTGATAAGTCGCACGAGGTAATGCTTTTAAGGATGGGTCATTGGAATTGCTATATGAGCCTTTGATGTGAAAGTAGTTATTAGAGTTAATGTGCACGACCTATATATGTTTAAGCGTTCTGAGTTAAAGACTAGAATTGGGATAGATGGAATTAAAGTATATTGAAGGGAATGATGATGAGCATCCTTCATGAAAGTATAAAGTGAAATTGAATAAATGATCAATATGTTATGATTGGTAAAGAGGAAAACTATGGTGTCATAGGGTATCAAAGACGGAATGTGAGAGTGGTAAATGTTTTCTAAGTAAGATTGTTAGAGTGTAATTGGGTTACATTATGTTAAGAAAGTCATACACAGATGGAAAGTGACGTGAAGGAAATTGCAAGGTATGACGTTGTTACTGGTGCAAGAATTGGGATGATTAATGGAATAACGATATGCTTGAGTGTAACGTGTAACATCTAGAAATGATTGGGAACTGTGATCACACGATCATAGGTTGATATAAAGGGTAGAAAGGATTTGAAACTTTTAGAGAATGCATGAAAATGACTGGGTGTTAGAAATTACATATATGGAAAGAATGTGATTGTGTACGTCACGGATATGTCGTAGTGTCGCAATTGGGAATAGATTCTCCCTAAGCCCTAGATGTATGAAGAGTTGAACATGTAAGATGTTAATTATCTCATGCTCAACAAATAAGTAAAAGTGTCGAATTAAATTGTTGATCGACACAAGGTGACCGGGAAAACCGGAGAGTTGTGAACTACTAGAAGGTTTAGTGATTACTTCAATGGTAATGGGAAGGTTGAAAGATGGATGTAATGGGAAAGTAAATTGGTTAAGTACAACTGAATAAAATAAATGGAATGATTAGTAGCATTAAAAACCGGTTATGCATATACCGGAAATGTATGACATGTGTGCTATATGTAGTGGCCTATAGAAGGCATGTGATGTCGTTAATGACTGTCTGTTTTAGAAACGTGGAAGTGTAATGTAATGTGGTAATGTGCAAAATGGCATGATGGGTAAAAGTATATGATTCAATATGTAAGGGAATAGTAAAGTTATGTGATTTGGGGGATATATGCAGGTATTGTATACATCGTAAAATGAATTGGTTTAACCTTGTGGGATCGCAGGCATTCCGATTTGCAAGGATTGTTGGGTCACTTTAGGGTGGAGGCATTTCAACTATCGTGACAATTTAGATCTTGATGAGTTGTAGGTATTCCAATCATCTTGATATGATACCCAGACGTATGATCGGATGAATTAGGGCTATTGTATTAATATATGGGGTGTGTAGAACGGTATTGTTATAGTTGTTACTACATGTATGTGGAGAAAGAAAAGATGAAACTGAGGACGCGAAATGCATTGCAATGCAAACTATATGTGTAGGGGATGCCTACAAATTGTAAGTAAGAAAGGAAAATAATATTTGAAGGTAGGAATTGTTATACCAACCGGACAGGTAAGGAAAGTTGAGCTAAGGGATTGGCGTGATCACACTAGGGAGGTTAGTGTGAGGAAACCATCATTTGCAAGAACCATTAGTATGTCAATGAATAAATTAAGGTTATAAAAATGATCGGGGTGATACAAAGATGAATGAAAGGATACAAAGTAATGGTATAAGTGACCAAATAAAGGTTAAGAATCGGTAAATACTAATGTGACCCTAAGTAAAGGCGCGAATTTCAGATTATTTGGGAGAAATTGAAAATTTGGAAAACCGAGAACAATTATGAAGGAAATAATAATGAGTGGAACCGAAAGTGATAAGTTGAGGAATAGTATTCCGTGAGTAAAGAATATAATAGTTTGGTAATGTATGGTTGACTTTATGCATAACTCAAGGTTAGTCAAATTTTTGGTTTGTTGACTTTTGGTCAAAGATGGACTTTGACCCTCGTTTTAAAAGACTAGTGAATGATGAAGGCGTAATGTATCAATCGCATGTATGTGAGAAGGTTAATGGAATAATTAGAGGAGCCATAGTTGAATTATGCGACTTTGACCCGTTTGGGTGTTTCGAGTTGAATTTGGAGATCGAGCATATAATTATTGATGAATCATAATTTGAAGGTCGATTGTGTAGGAAATGGTCAATAATGGAACCTTTAGCGAGTAAGGAAATTGATAAAGTATGGTTGACTTAGTGCTTAAGTCAAAGAGCAGACGATGTTGTAATATGATGACTTGGTCGAAGCGTTTTGATTGATTAGCTAATAGTAATGATTGGGTCATATCGTTTCTATGTGTATAAAAGGATTGGTGAATGATTGAAAATGTTATGGTCAAGCCATGTGAATTTTGACCCGTTTGGTACTATGAGCTTGAAATTGATTTTTGACCCGTTTGGGCCTAACAGGGTATAATGGGTCCTTAGATGTATTTTGTCATTGGATTCTAATTGAAGAAGCGCTAGCGCCCCTATAGAGTCAGGATATTCTGCTAAATTTGGTCGCAATAAAGGGAAGAGAATGTGAACGAAATGCGCTAATGGATACTTAGTTGGAAATCTTCGAGTTGATTCCGAGGACGGAATCCTTTTAAGGGGTAGATAGTTGTAACGACCCGAAATTTTGTAATAAATAAATTATGTAAAAATATGATAAATAAAGATAAATCATTTAAAATACATGGGAATTGGTTTCGTTTCATTTGGAAATCGTTCGCTATGTGAAATCCATCGTTAAAGTCGAAACCGGGTCGAAAAGGACAATAAAATGTGCAGCCATAGCTGCTTGGCAAAGTTCGCGGCGCGAACTTGAGTTCGCGTTCGTGAATACTCAAACATAAAATTGTTTATGCGGGTGCGAAGTTTTTAGGCAGGCGCGAATAAAGTTTTCATGGAGTTCGCGAAGCGAAGTTGAACGAGAGAAACGCGTGTAGGGGAAATTCGCTACGCGAAGTCCTGGATCGTGGTGCGAATTATGGCAGGTCACAATGAAAACGGGTTTTTGGCCATTTGAACTCATTTTTCAAACCCTAACTTCTCTCTCAAAGTGTGAGTATGAATTTTGAGTGTGGTGATGTGTTTGGAGCTGATTTTCACCTCAAATCTTGTGTATCTACACTCCTAGTGGAAGATTAAAGGTAAATCTTCATTTCCTTGTAGTTGTAGCTTTAGATCTATGGGTTTGGAAGCTTGGGTATGAAACCCTAGTTCTTGGGTTTTTGATTGATGGTTAAACAAAGGTTGTATACACTTAATGGATGGTATTTTAACAAAGGAAACAAGTGTATGCTTAAGATTTGTAAGAATCTTAAGATTGGTTAAACCTAGGGTTTTGGAAATCATCAAAATTGGGGGAAAATGTTATAAAAGGATTCCTAATAATAAAAGGGTTTAGTATTAGTAGTATTTGTTGTTGAACAAGTTGTGATTGTCATATTAGGATTTTCGGTGGATTCTCGAAAGTGTGCTAACTTGTTGGAAAGGGAGGATTGTGTTTGAAGAACACTATTGGAGCAAGAATTGCTAAGGTGAGTGCATGAGACTTTTAAACTGGGTACATAGCAAATGATTTTGAAAAACTATGATGTTTAATGGGTCTTTATTAATAAATGATTTTAATAAAGATATGATTGAAAAGATGAGAAAAGGTATATAGTAGACTATCTAAGTATGTCTAAAATGATTGATGGTTTTGAAAGAGATCATGATAATGAAAAGTGATTAATAACTAATTATTGATATGATGTAAAAGGAGTATACTTTTATAATATGTGATTACTAATGATGAAACTAGTTGATTTGATTATGTGAATGCTAATTAAGATTAGTATGTGGATAGATTGTATGATGGCCTTATGGCATTGATGATAGATGTGACATAAAGTCACATGTAATGGTTATGACGTGTAGATTGAAATAGGACAGGTACGTGATAGATTCGGAGGCATTCTGGTTATCACGGTATCTTCAAATTGATGGATTGGAGGCATTCCGATCACCTAACAAGATGTTGGATCTTGCCAGATTGGAGGCTTTCTGATTAGCAAGATAAGATGAGTCACCTTGCTTTGACACGGTGACAATGGGGGTTCTACTGAATCGGAGGCATTCCGGTTAGTAGGACAAAATGGGGTCTCGTTGGATTGGAGGCATTCTGATAAACTTGATGGGTCGAATAGGCTATGAATGAATGTGATAGGGTTACCACGGAGGTAACCGAAGTATGATCGAATGTGTTAGGGTTACCGCGGAGGTAACTAAAGTATATATATATATATATATATATATATATATATATATATATATATATATATATATATATATATATATATATATATATAGGGTCCGGATCCGGTAAGGACTCTTTTCCCGGTGAGAACTCCAAAAAAACACTAAAAATGATCCAAAACAAACTTTTTTTAAAAAAATTTCTTTTTTAAATATCTAAATCGCAGCCTATAAGATCCCAAAAAAAAAAGTTTTTCAAAAATGATCAAAAAAAAAAAATATGAATCATAATAATGATCCACAAAAAAAATATAGATCATTGTTATGATCCGTAAAAAAAGTGGATCATAATTTGTTTTTTGAAATTTTTTTTTGGTCAAATGTAGTAATAATCATGGTGAGTTATATATATTTTTTTTTCGGAATTCTTTGAGATTTTTATGAGGTGTCCTCGCGAGTCCTCACAGTTTTTTGAGTCCTCACAGGATCTATATATATATATATATATATATATATATATATATATATATATATATATATATATATATATATATATATATATATATATATATATATATATATATATATATATATATATATATATATATTTATATATATATATATATAGTGTAGAATTAAAAATCAGAACCAATTAAGGCTACAGAACCGGAAGAACTATTTTGGACCAATCAGAATAAAGGAAATCTTTTTTTTTTTTTTCCATTAATTATGGAAGGGTATAACAGGTTTTTGACACATTAACTTCTCTCCTCTTTAATTTGTTTAAAACCGTATCTTTCTCCATCCTCTTCCCATATTTTTGATTACTCACATTCTCTCTCTTTCTAAAATAACAAAACCACCACCATTCTTAAATTTCAATTTCCGGCCACCTTAAACGCTGAACCAAGGAACACCGGTACCACCATTAAAACCAGCGTGTTCTTCCGATCAAAACGATACCCGCCACCATCGAAACCGGTATGGACGGCGATTTTAGGGTTCCAGAGGCGGCGACGGTGAAGTTTCATCATCATCGGAATTTACTCTTACGATCGCCCAAAGGCGGCGGCAGTGCAGTGTAACATACGTGTTTTAAATTTAATATTTTAATGGTTAAAATATTTTAATGGTTGAAAATATTGCTAGAAATCTGTGATTTTGGGTATAGAAAAGTGGTATAAGTTAGAAGGAAGAAAAGTTGAAAATTTGCAGTATTTTGGGAGATAGCGGCGCTATCTTAGAGATAGCGGCGCTATCTTGTGTAAGTTGGAACAGCAGCTCGTTTTAGCGTAGGGTAAAACGCGAAAAATTTGGGAAATAGCGGCGCTATTATGGAAATAGCGGCGCTAAAAAGCGAGGGGTCAAGATAGCGGCGCTACCTTGTGCTGAACAGACATAAAAACGGGATTTTGACCCATTTCAGCCCAAGTCTTTTCCAGAAATTTCTCTCGACGGGTGTGGGCGATTTTTGGTGATTTTGGGTGTTCTTGGGCAGATTTTAGCTGGAAATCAAAGGGTTATCATCTCTAGTGTTGATTATTAAGGTAATTTATCATCCCTTTCTTCATGCATGTGTAGAACTTGAAGTCTAGAGATAGTAGGTCAAGAATCCTAGTTAGGGTTTAGATCATGTATGAAATTCTGAGATGGATGTTATGAGTAACAGGTTTTTAGCCATGAGTATTGTAGTTATCATGTGATTATACTCAAATTTTAGATAAACTAGTAGTCTAGGGTTATGGTTCATCACCAAATTGGGGGAAATTGATGACTAAGGTTTATCCTAGATATGATTATGGTATAGAATTGTTGTTGAGATGTGTATGTTTGTGTTAGGTAAACAATTGGAAGATTGTGGTGATTGCATCAATCGGTGATATATAAATTGTGATTAAAGGAAGTGTTTGTCTTGTGAGGACAATTGCTTGATTCCAGGTGAGTTCCCTATGTGCAATGTGTATACTTTTAATTATATATATATATATATAAACAATATAATTAATTGGTATTTGTAACAATTTGACTTCCTTGGGTATTGTTTCGGTCGTTAAAGACATTGATATTCCTTATGATAAAACTCACCCTTCCTTGACCCGTTTGAGTGGATTGCCTTGAGTGATATTTCATTTCGTGAGGACCCATGGCGGCTCGAATATTACTTCGTGTAATATGTCGGGCGGTGGACGCGGGAGTACCTGGCGGAGGAGTGGTATGGACCGTGGTGGTGAAGCTGGATCATGGACTCGGTTAGGGGTGCCATGGTCACCTTCATCGGCCTCATTCCCTAATGGCCTAAGAGGGAATGACGCACTTTGTTAAATCTGGAATTCTACTTTGATCATTGTTGACCCGATATTGTCATGTGATGCTTTGTGATGTTGTTGTCATGCTAACCCGGTATTTTGAACCGTTACTATTGGTTTGTTTATTGATGATGATTTATATAATTATTTAGTATAACATTATACATTGTGGAACTCACTAAGCTTTTATAGCTTACACGTTTAGTTGTCATCATTTTCAGGTATAGATAAAGGCAAGGGCAAGTGCGAGTAGATTACAGGAGTTGGTTAGCTTGAAGCTTTGGAAGAGCTTCTATTTTGGTATAGTCTTTTGGTATAGTATAGTATTTTGGTGTTTGTATTTGGGGTTTGTATAGTTGGTTTGTATCCGGTGTAGTTAATTGGTCCATGGCATGTATAATTTCTTTTGGTAGTTTATGTTTAAGTTTGTATTATGATTAGGATTGGTTATGGATGGTTTGGTTGTAAATTATGTTTTTAAAAGGTCAATTTGAAGCATGGTCTGTACAATATGGTATCCGAGCATTAGTTTGAGCGAACTAGGTATCATTGCGGTACTAGACTCAAACTTAGGCATTGATGGTATAGTGTATAGGCTAAGAGCTTAGGACGGATACAAACCCTAGGTTGGACATGTAAGTGTGAGTCTATAGAAATGCTAGGGTGAGTGTTATTTAATATGTTCTTTATCTTCTTATAAATTTCAGCTAGGGATGGATCAAAGAAGTAGTAACAGTGATAATGATGGTTCGGGAAGTGCGGAGCACCCTGAATTAACTCCTTCGGGTCCTCGAACCCAAGGAACAAACCCTAGTAATCGTGAAGAAGAAGAAGAAGTGGTATCTCCGAGGGAGGAAAGGTTGATGAATAGGATGGCGGACATGGTCCGAGCAACCTTTGAACAATTTAGACGTGAGGAGAAAGAGAAGTTGAAAGAAAAGGAAAAGGTAGTAGATGAATCCCCGAGTAAGAAATCGGGTTCGGTTTCATTCAAAACTTTTCGTAGTAGTGGGACCACAGAATTCTCGGGTGTGACAAACCTCGTGGAAGCATTGTTATGGGTTGAAAATACAGAGAAGGTATTTCGTATCTCTCGGGTCGCCAAAGATGATCAAACCGTGTATGCCACCGCCATGTTTACCGGTAAGGCATTAACTTGGTGGAACAACACCTTCAAAATCCTTGACGAAGAAGAAAAGGATCATATGTCGTGGGATGCCTTTAAAGCTCGTTTTCTCGAGCAATATTGCCCTAATGATATGAAGAGAAGATTGGAGAAGGAGTTCTTAGAACTCAAACAAGGATCGTTATCGGTAGATGATTATGAAACATTGTTTAATCAAAAGGCACAGTTTGCCACAAAGTACATTCCGACTGAAGCTGAGAAGATTCAGATGTTTGTGGAAGGTTTAAGGTATGAGATCCAAGATTTCGTGAACAACCGTGATATCCCATCATTTTCTAAGGCAGTAGAGTATGCTCGAATAAGGGAGCATGATTTGAGCCTTCGTGGGGAGTTGACTCCCGATTCGAAACGTCAAAAAGTAGAGCAAACTACTTCGTCTCCTTCCGGTCGTATTAATCAATTTACTCCTAACCATCAGACCCAATCTCAAGGGTCATCTCGGCCTCGTGGCCAATCCCAATCGTTCTCTATTCAAGTAAGATTGAAGTTAAATTAAATATCATGTTATGTATATTTTATGAATTGTGTTTAACCATTTGAAATATTTTAGTCGGATGCTAACCGAGATTGCCAATCTTGTGGCAAGAATCACCGAGGACAGTGCAATAGTGACCGTGGGCCCGTTAAGTGTTTTGGTTGTTGTGAGGAAGGTCACATAAAATCTAGGTGCCCGAATAAGGATGTCGTTTGTTATGGTTGCGGATTGGTGGGTCACCGGAGGCGTCAATGTCCTAATCCTTCTAATCGAACAGTTGAAAGTCGAGGTTCGGTACAACAACCTCCGCGAGTGGGGGCATCGAGTCAAAAGGAGGAGGTTCCCAGGGCTAGAAGTCGTGCCTTTCAGTTGACCCCGGAGGAAGCCCGGGAGGATCCAAATGTCGTTTCTGGTACATTTCTTGTTAATTCCCAACCCGCTCATATATTATTTGATTCTGAAGCTTCTGATTCCTTCGTATCTGTGAAATTTGCTAAATTGTTATCTGTGCTTCCATCTCCTTTGTTAAATCCATTCTGTGTTGATACTGCGGGTAGTGAGATCATGGTAGCCGATCGTGTATATAAGGATTGCTCGTTAGAGATAGATGATAATAATTTCCTAGTAGATCTAGTGACGATAAATTTGCCCAATTTTGATATTATTATTGGAATGGATTGGATGTCTAAGTATCATGCTAGCATTTTGTGTTATGAGAAGATGGTAAAGATTCCATTAGGCGGAGAAGAACCTTTATATGTGTACGGTGATAGTAAAATGAAGAATAGAAAGGTGATATCTTTCTTGAAGGCTAGTAAATTGATGTCCCATGGATGTTACTCTTATTTAGCCTATGTTCTCAATCCGATTGTAGAAGTAAAGAAATCAGTGAAAGATGTTCCTATTGTTAATGAATTTCTGGATGTATTTCCCGAGGATTTACCCGGATTGCCGCCTGATCGAGAAGTTGAATTCCGAATTGATCTTGTGCCGGGTGCGGCTCCGATTGCCAAATCTCCTTATCGTTTAGCCCCGGCGGAAATGAAAGAAATTATGAACCAATTACAAGAATTGCTAGATAAAGGGTTCATTCAACCGAGTGTGTCACCGTGGGGTGCACCGGTTTTGTTCGTTAAGAAGAAAGACGGGTCAATGCGGATGTGTATTGATTATCGTGAACTCAACAAAGTAACAATCAAGAACAAATATCCGTTGCCCAGAATTGATGATCTTTTTGATCAATTGCAAGGTGCAAGTTATTTTTCTAAGATTGATTTGAGGTCCGGTTATCATCAGTTAAAGGTTTATAAAGAAGATGTACCTAAGACCGCATTCCGAACCAGATATGGGCATTATGAATTCTTAGTCATGCCATTCGGTTTAACGAATGCTCCGGCCGCCTTTATGGATATGATGAATCGAGTATGTCATCCTATGTTGGATAAGTCGGTTATTGTTTTTATCGATGACATTTTAGTATATTCAAAATCCGAGAGTGATCATGCTTCGCACCTTCGTGAAATCCTTAATCTTCTTCGAAAAGAGAAATTGTATGCCAAGTTTTCCAAATGTGAATTTTGGTTACGCCAAGTTCAATTCCTTGGTCATGTGGTATCAGGTGAAGGAATATCTGTCGATCCTTCAAAAATTGAGGCGATTAAGAATTGGGAAGTGCCACGAAATGCTTCCGAGATCCGAAGTTTCTTAGGTCTCGCGGGTTATTACCGCCGGTTCATTAAAGATTTCTCTCGTTTGGCCGTGCCTCTCACAAGTCTTACCCGAAAAGATGTGAAGTATGAATGGGGTGAAGCACAAGAAAAAGCCTTTAGAATATTGAAAGACTGTTTGATGAATGCTCCCATATTGTCATTACCCGAAGGCGAGGAAGATTTTGTTGTTTATAGTGATGCATCAAAAATGGGGCTCGGGTGTGTTCTTATGCAACGGGGAAAGGTCATCGCTTATGCCTCCCGTCAATTGAAGGAGTATGAAAAGAATTATCCAAATCATGATCTTGAGTTATCTGCCGTAGTGTTTGCATTAAAGATTTGGAGGCATTATTTTTATGGGACTAAGTTCCAACTCTTTACTGATCATAAGAGTCTCAAATATATATTTAGCATGCAATCATTGAATATGCGACAGCAACGTGCCATGGAACTCATAAAAGATTATAATTGTGAGATTTTGTATCATCCCGGGAAGGCGAACGTAGTTGCTGATGCTCTAAGCCGTAAGGCTTACCGTTCGAGTATGTGTTATGCAATGTCCTCCACTACATTGAAGTTTATTTTGCTTGATGACCTTAAGAAGTGGCAAGATGAGGCAGTAAAACCCGAGAATATTAAGGAGGAGAGAATGGTGAATTATGAGAAAGATTTAGAAGTGGATGGTCGAGGTGTCAGGGTTTTTAGTAACCGATTATGGATACCGAAGATTGGAGAATTGAGAAATGATGTGTTGCGAGAGGCACATAGTTCAAAGTTCTCAATTCATCCGGGTATGAATAAAATGTATCATGATTTGAGATTGGATTATTGGTGGCCGGGAATGAAAACGGATATTGGGAAGTTTGTACAAGAATGTAGCGTTTGTGCTCAAGTTAAGCCGAACATCAGAAACCCTATGGGAGTTTGCAACCACTTAGCATTCCTGTTTGGAAGTGGGAGGAAATCTCCATGGATTTGATTACCAAACTTCCGAGAACTGCTCGTCAACATGATTGTATTTGGGTGATTGTTGACCGTTTGACCAAAAGTGCGCATTTCCTCGCTATGAGGGAATCGGCACCGATGGATTCATGGGCACAAGTATATTTAGACGAGATAATTGCTGGACATGGTGTTCCTTTGAAAATTGTATCAGATAGAGATTCCCGATTTACTTCTAATTTTTAGGGAGGTATGCAAAAAGAGTTGGGGTCGAAGGTAGCCCTTAGCACCGCCTATCACCCTCAGACTGATGGGCAAACCGAGAGAACGATCCAAACTTTGGAAGACATGCTTAGGTCGTGTATTTTAGAATTCGGGGGAAGTTGGGATAAATATTTGTCATTGGCCGAATTTTTTTATAATAATAGTTATCATTCATCGATTGGTATGGCACCGTATGAAGCTTTGTATGGAAGAAAGTGTCGTACACCTTTGTGTTGGCGAGAAGTGGGAGAAAAGGTGTTGGTGGGACCCGAGATGATCCAAGATACTAGTGATAAAATTCGGATTGTTCGAGAAAGAATGAAAACGGCTCAAGATCGTCAAAAGTCTTATGCTGATAAAAGGCGGAAGCCGATAGAATTTTCGGTAGACGATTATGTGATGTTAAAAGTGTCGCCATGGAAGGGTGTCATGAGATTTGGGAAGAAAGGTAAATTGAGCCCTCGATTTATCGGCCCATTTAAGATCATAGAACGGGTCGGAAAGCAAGCTTACCGACTTGAATTACCGGAGGAGTTGACTGGTATCCATAATGTGTTTCACGTTAGTTATTTGAGAAAGAGTCTTGGAGAGCATGATGAAACGGTACCGTTGACCGAAGTCAAGGTCAACGAGAAATTGAAGTATGTAGAAGAACCAGAAGATATAATTGACCAAAAGTCGGTCAGTCTCAAGAATAAAGAAATTCCGTTAGTGTTAGTAAGGTGGAAGTATCATAAAGGCCCGAATTGCACGTGGGAAAGAAGGGAAGAGATGATTGAGAAGTATCCATTCTTGTTCAAGTCAACCTAATTTCGGGACGAAATTCTCAAAAGGAGGAGGTAATTGTAACATACGTGTTTTAAATTTAATATTTTAATGGTTAAAATATAGATAATAGAAATATGTGATTTTGGGTATAGAAAAGTGTATAAGTTAGAAGGAAGAAAAAGTTGAAAATTTGCAGCATTTTGGGAGATAGCGGCGCTATCTTAGAGATAGCGGCGCTATCTTGTGTAAGTTGGAACAGCAGCTCGTTTTAGCGTAGGGTAAAACGCGAAAAATTTGGGAAATAGCGGCGCTAAAAGGCGCGGGGTCAAGATAGCGGCGCTATCTTGTAGATAGCGGCGCTATCTTGTGCTGAACATACATAAAAACGGGATTTTGACCCATTTCAGCCCAAGTCTTTTCCAGAAATTTCTCTCGACGGGTGTGGGCGATTTTTGTTGATTTTGGGTGTTCTTGGGCAGATTTTAGCTGGAAATCAAAGGGTTATCATCTCTAGTGTTGATTATTAAGGTAATTTATCATCCCTTTCTTCATGCATGTGTAGAACTTGAAGTCTAGAGATAGTAGGTCAAGAATCCTAGTTAGGGTTTAGGTCATGTATGAAATTCTGAGATGGATGTTATGTGTAACAGGTTTTTAGCCATGAGTATTGTAGTTATCATGTGATTATACTCAAATTTTAGATAAACTAGTAGTCTAGGGTTATGGTTCATCACCAAATTGGGGGAAATTGATGACTAAGGTTTATCCTAGATATGATTATGGTTTAGAATTGTTGTTGAGATGTGTATGTTTGTGTTAGGTAAACAATTGGAAGATTGTGGTGATTGCATCAATCGGTGATATATAAATTGTGATTAAAGGAAGTGTTTGGCTTGTGAGGACAATTGGTTGATTCCAGGTGAGTTCCCTATGTGCAATGTGTATACTTTTAATTATATATATATATAAACAATATAATTAATTGGTATTTGTAACAATTTGACTTCCTTGGGTATTGTTTCGGTTGTTAAAGACATTGATATTCCTTATGATAAAACTCACCCTTCCTTGACCCGTTTGAGTGGATTGCCTTGAGTGATATTTCATTTCGTGAGGACCCATGGCGGCTCGAATATTACTTCGTGTAATATGTCGGGCGCTGGACGCGGGAGTACCTGGCGGAGGAGTGGTATGGACCGTGGTGGTGAAGTTGGATCATGGACTCGGTTAGGGGTGCCATGGTCACCTTCATCGGCCACATTCCCTAATGGCCTAAGAGGGAATGACGCACTTTGTTAAATCTGGAATTCTACTTTGATCATTGTTGACCCGATATTTTCATGTGATGCTTTGTGATGTTGTTGTCATGCTAACCCGGTATTTTGAACCGTTACTATTGGTTTATTTATTATGATGATTTATATAATTATTTAGTATAACATTATACATTGTGGAACTCACTAAGCTTTTATAGCTTACACGTTTAGTTGTCATCATTTTCAGGTATAGATAAAGGCAAGGACAAGTGCGAGTAGATTACAAGAGTTGGTTAGCTTGAAGCTTTGGAAGAGCTTCTATTTTGGTATAGTCTTTTAGTATAGTATTTTGGTGTTTGTCTTTGGGGTTTGTGTAGTTGGTTTGTATCCGGTGTAGTTAATTGGTCCATGGCATGTATAATTTCTTTTGGTAGTTTATGTTTAAGTTTGTATTATGATTAGGATTGGTTATGGATGGTTTGGTTGTAAATTATGTTTTTAAAAGGTCAATTTGAAGCATGGTCTTTACATGCAGCAAGTGACCGACGGTATGTATCAAAAAGATATCAGAATTTCAGTATACATGTATGTATGTATCAAAAAGATATCCGGAATTTTAGTATACATGTATGTATGTTACGTACATGTATATTATGATAACCATGCATAGATGCTTAATTTTAACAAATAAAGGACTAAACATTACAATATGTAAAAACCGGTTATTGTATAAGAGGGAGAAGGAGATAAACTGGTTATTGTATGAGATAGAGAATGAGATATTTTATGAGAGAGAGAAGGAGATATTTTAGATGAGAGTGGAGATGGTATGTTCCGGAAATCTTGCAAAGATATTAAAGATTCCGTTTTTTTTATTTCAATTATTATGATATACCCAAAACACCAAAAATACCCTTTTCCATATAAAAGATCTTTTAAGTGGTCTCACATTAATTCGATGGCCCAGATCAGTTTTGGTGGGTTCTGTTGGTTCTTTACATATATTGGTTCTGTAATAAATCCACCCCTATATATATATATATATATATATATATATATATATATATATATATATATATATATGAATGTGTTCCTTTGAGAATTAATATATTGGGTGAGAATGTGAGAATAGATCTCATCCATTGACCTGGTGGATTTGGGGCTCACGTCCCGGCAAAATCTGCCGCGCGGCGCGAGGGGGCACATGTGCCCTGTTTAATCAACGATGATTAACCTATGAATACATATAGGTTAATCAATTCTCACATTCTTACGATTTTTCAAATTCTCAAAGGAACTCTCCCCTATATATATATATATATATATATATATATATATATATATATATATATATATATATATATATATATATATATATATATATATATATATATATATATAATAGCTTCAAAGCCCGCCCGAATGGGCGGGCATGCTTTGAGAAAGTTATAGAAAAATAACAAAATAGTGATACTATTATAATAACATAACACATCGATAATTGAAATGATGATAAATAATTTTTTATACATGAATAAATGGTATAAGAAATTTAGAGACGAAATAAAACCTCTTTGTGAACGACATTTGTTGTTGAGTTAGTTTAATTGTAATCTTTGTCGCAACTATTCTTGGATCTGCCTAGTTAAGCTTAGATACAATTATGTTAACAAAAATAAAAGTTTCTTATATCAAATAATAAAATTAACATTCTTTGTAATACAATGATACTACGGTGAAATTTCATTACATTTGACACAATAAACCGTTTTAATATTACAATATTCTAACATTAATAAGCAACCCTAGGTGAAGAAAACCAATACGAACAACACGATAAACAACACAATCAAGAACAAAATCATCATCATCATCTGGCCCTTCGCGATAGCCTTCTTCATAACAACAGACACTTTTTTATGCAACAATTTAGAATTTTGTTTTAAAACATGAATAATGTAATTAGGTTTAATGTTGTCACTCTGGAATTATAGGAGACTAACCTGAACAAAATCAAGACGATTTGATGTACTTTCCATCTCCGAACCCAATTCGTCTACAAGTTTTTCCCGCAGTAATAACAGCTTTAAAGAGTGCATGTTAAGAGATTAACCAAAATGTCAAGGAGGCAAAATGGATAACTACTCAAAACAAAATGATAAAATGAAAACCAAATCGACCCGTTGATAGATAAACGGGCTGAAATTGGGACTTCAAACTTACCTGTGAAAGAAGTTCATCATGTATGGTAGACAAACAGACCCGATTTTTCCCACACTTGCACTCAATTTATCGAGCTCTTCATCTTGTTGCCTAAACGTATCAATTTACAATCATTAATCTATAACTAAAAAAACCCGAAAAAGAAAAAAGAAAAAAAATGTTACCTGATGAGAAGCATTTGTCGATCATTTACAATGTATGCAGTGGGATCGTTTGGTCAGCATTACATGATGATTCAATTAAAATGTCAAGTACATGATGGAGTATTTGATGGAAAAAAGCAATATTAAAGTTTTGTTGTATTCTGGTTAATGACGTATTATGGCTCCTTAACTACGTAAAACGCATGCATGGGTGAAAGACCATGCAAAGCTACGGAACGCAGGAAAGAGGCCATGTAACGACGAACGAAGTCAATATTAGAGTCCCAAGGTCTGCGTGGCGTGAACGGGATTTAGGGGAAGAGCTCGTGCGCATTTAATGCGAACGGCGTAAAGGCTGCCCAAGACGGAGCATCACTTAACGGACCAGGGGTCAGAGCGCATCCCGCTCCGTGGTATTATCCAGAGGTCCGAAGCATACCATAGGAGGGAAATCCCTTCTTCCCGCCTAAAGGATTTCCTCTATAAATGAACACCTCAGGTGATCGGAAGACACATCTCATTTATTACCAAACCATACTTCATTAAATGACAGTATACTCAAATCGTTCCAACTTGTTTCACTACATGTATATACACTAACTTTGGCATCGGAGTGTCTTTACGAGGTGACCCTCGGAAGGCTTCTGAATAGGGTTACTCTCGTGTTTGATTGCAGGTATTGAATCGTTCCAGATCGCCTGCCGGAGGTCGGAGAAATCTGGAATCAACATTTGGCGCCATCCGTGGGACCACGAACGAAATGGTCCTCGAGACGACGCCGACAGAAGGGAATCCATCTCCCATAACGCTTAGAAACGACCTCACCCCTCCCTTTCCCGCGTCAGTTGTAGTTAACACGGCGTCATGCCCACCTCCTTCCGGATCCGGGAGAGACGAACCTTCAAAGGAAGAAATGGAGGAGTTCAATCTCTTTTGCAAATTTCGAAAACTACGAAACTTGGAGAAAAGTAAAAGGAAGACGACGGAGGGCGTGAGCGGAACCAGGAGGACTCTAACTTACTCCAGCGGGGAATCTACTCACGAGGAGTCCGCAGAAGAAGTCTTTAAGGAAGAAACCCCTCCTATGCGAACCCATAGTCAGGAGTCCGGGAGGGGCAGACAAAGAGAACGAACTCCGGAAAGAAGAAAGGAACGAACTCCGGATGACAGAAGGGAACGAACCCCGGAGAGAAGAAAAAAACGAATTCCTGAAGGAAGGAGAGAGTTAACTCCGGAAGAAAGGGGCGAACGCTCGAGTCAACGCCATTCTACGGTGTCTCGAAGCTTCCGGTCTCCGTTCACCGATGACATCAATGAGATGCCAATTCCTAAGGGCCTTAAGGGGCCTAGGGTTAAGTCATATGACGGAACTGGGGATCCGGACGACCATGTGGCGAGCTTCCGGTGGGCCATAAAGATGATACCCATGGATCAGAAGTTATGGTGTTTGTTCTTCGCAGGAACCCTGGAGGGTTCAGCTCGTTACTGGTTATCCAGACTCCCACAAAGAAGCATAGCCAGTTTTAAAGAGTTAGTCGCTCAGTTCAGCCACAGCTTCATACAACAAAAGAAGTACCAGCAAAAATCGCAATCTATAATGGCTTGTAGGCAACGGGAGGGAGAGTCCAACAGATCATACTTTAAGAGGTTCAATGAGCAAAGCCGGAAGATGCTTATCAGGGAAGATTCACTTATCATCGCAGCTTTTACGTATGGTCTCCGAGAGGGGGAACTGTTTCGAGAGTTCTCAAAAAAAGATTTCGTCAAAGCAGACGACATGATCAACATGGTAAACAAAGTACTAAAACAAGACGAAGAAAGTGCTGAAAAACTTCGGTTCGAGGCTCAGGAAAGGAAGGGGGTATCCGGAGCAACCTCATATAAAGCCGGAGAGAAGATCAGAGCCTCATATAAGCAGGGCCCCGGAAGGTTCTCGTATAAGGGAAGAGGGCAAGAAGGACGGTTCACGAATGGCCGATATAACACTCATCACCGACAGGAAGTTTTTCACACTCAAGAAATGCGGAAACCCGCCGATGGAAGAACAATGAGAAAACGATACCCCAGAGATCCCAACGCATATTGTGATTTCCACAAAATCATGGGGCATACCACAGCTTCCTGTGAAAGCTATAAGCGAGAAAAGGAAGGAAAAGGGAAAACGAAAGTAGTTGATGCGGAACCCCCGGCAAAAAACGAACCTGTCGCTTACAATACGGAGATCTTTGCTCTGGAGGAAGGTAGTACGTCAGGAATTCATAGTAAGAATGGTGAGTCTAGCTATTCTCGAAACCTCAAAAGGAGAGGAGTTGGGGTCGAGTTCGGAAGGGGGGAGCCCGTTCCGGAAGGATACGCTGGAACAGAACCCCTTGTAGTATTCGGAGTAATAGCCAAAGTGATGGTCTGGCGGATTTATGTTGACGGAGGAAGCTCAGCGAATATCATGTATGAGCATTATTTTGAGAAATTCCCAGAAGATGTAAGAGTGCTCCTGAAACCCGCAAACGCTCCGGTTATTGGTTTCTCAGGAAGGTCCGTATGGCCCAAAGGGAAAATGCACCTTCCACTCCGGTTGAATGACTGGGAAGGTAGCCATCACAAGACGATATTGGCGGAGTTCATTGTGGTGGACGCTCCTTCAAGGTATAACGATATCCTTGGAAGGACTGGCATGTGGCAGTTACAAGTCATCGCTACAACCATCCACGACCTCCTAAAGTTCCCTTCGGAGCAAGGTGTGGTCACTGTGCGAAGCATGCCAATGCCACCATTGGAGTGCAACAGCATTACTCACCAGGACAGCTGGACAGATCAGGAGGAGGTCCAGCTCATTATTGATCCAGAATTCCCGGAAGTAAAAGTTCGTGTTGGTAGGGACCTCCCAAAGAAGTTAAGAGAAGAACTTGAGGTGCTCTTGAGAAGATACAAACAAGCCTTTGCTTGGGAGCCAAAGGATATGACAAGCGTGTCTAGAGCGGTGGTGGAGCACCACTTGAGCGTTAACCCTGCTTTCATCCCTGTCAAACAGCAAAGCGGGGAATGGCTCCGGATCGAAACAATATTGTTAATAAGGAGGTGGAAGACCTGGTGTCCGTTGGAGTCCTTCGGAGTGCGCAGTATCTGGAGTGGATAGCCAATCCTGTCCTAGTTAAGAAGTCAGACGGATCGATGCGAATGTGTGTAGACTTCAAAGATCTAAACAAAGCATGTCTAAAAGACAGTTATCCCCTTCCAGAAATAGAGCAGAAGGTAGAATCACTCGGGGGATACAAGTGGAAGTCCTTCCTGGATGCATATAAAGGGTATCACCAGGTGCAGATGGCGAAGGAAGATGAAGAGAAGACAACATTCCAGACAGCAAAAGGAACGTTCTGTTATATCAAGATGCCTTTCGGTCTCCGGAACGCTGGAGCCACTTACCAGTGACTGGTAGACAAGGCATTCGGTAAGCAAATTGGCCAGAACTTAGAAGTATACGTGGATGACATGGTCATAAAAAGTAAGAGGGACGAGGATCTAATAAAAGATGTGGAGGAGACTTTGTTACAACTCCTGGGAATAAATATGAAGCTCAATCCGAAGAAGTGTTCGTTTGGTGTCAGTACAGGAAGGTTCCTTGGCCACGTAGTTACGCCTACAGGTATCCAAGCGAATCCAGAAAAGGTAGAAGGTTTGCTTCAGATGAACGCTCCTCGAACTATAAAGGACCTTCAGAGCTTGAACGGGAAACTTGCAGCGCTAGGTCGCTTCCTAGCCAAATCGGCGGAGAGATCGGTCCCATTCTTTAAGGCACTACACGGGTGTACGAAGAAGGGAAAGATCGAATGGACACCAAAGGCCGAAGAAGCTTTCATCCAACTAAAGAACCATCTCAAGGAACTTCCTACCATGGCAAGTCCGTTTGCAGGAGAGTCATTGATAATGTATTTGTCCACTAATGCGGAAGCAATCAGTTCAGTCCTTATCGCATAAAGAGAGAAGAAGCAGATACCCGTGTATTTTATCAGCAGAGCGCTACAAGGGGCAGAGCTTAATTATGCCGCAATTGAAAAGCTCATTCTGGCATTAGTGTATTCGGTGAGGCGGCTTAGAAGATACTTCCAGGCACACAACATCACGGTCCTAACAAACCAACCCATCAAAAACATTCTTCTTCGGCCAGAGAGGTCAGGAAGAATGACAAAGTGGGCAATAGAGTTGGGGGAGTATGATATAGCTTTCAAACCGAAGCCAAGCATCAAAGGCCAAGCTTTAGCTGATTTCCTGGTGGAAATGCCAGATGAAGAGGTCACGTTAAGTGTTGAAGAAAAGTGCTCTGGAAACTTGGAAAGCAGCTATGTGTCTGTCGATATGTTGTGGCAAATGCATACAGACGGAGCGGCATGAGTCAACGGATGCGGTGCTGGGGTCGTAATGACAGGCCCCAATGGGGAGAAGGTTACGTACGCCCTACGTTTTGACTTTAAATGTTCGAACAATGAGTCGGAATACGAAGCACTGTTGGCAGGCTTAGGCTTGGCGGAAAGTCTCAATATACAGAACTTAGAAGTATTTGCAGATTCTATGTTTGTAGTAAACCAAGTTAATGGAGCGTACGAAGCAAAGGAAGCTCATATGCGGAAATATTTGGGAAAGGCACGGAAGGACATAGCTAAATTCCGGAAGTTCAAAATCACTCAGATACCCCGTACGAAGAACAAGGAAGCAGATGCCTTGAGTAAGATGGCATCAATGTTGTACTATCACCTAACTAAGGAAGTCTTAGTGGAAGTGCTACCTAGAAGGAGTATCGAAGGAGAAGAAAAGATGGAGGAGCTAGCGGTCATTAATACGGGAGACGGATGTTGGATGACTCCTATTAGACAGTATTTGGAAGGTGGTAGTGTGCCCAAAAGTGCAGGAGAGGCCCGGAAGGTGAGAATGACTGCAGGAAAATACGTAATCATGAGGGAAAAGTTGTATCGGAGAGGCTTTTCCACTCCTTGGTTAAAATGTCTAAGTTCGGAGGAAGGAAGATAGGCCATACGAGAGGTGCACGAGGGTTTGTGCGGCTCACACTCCGGAGCGAGGATTTTGACCCAGAAGATGCTTCGAAGTGGATATTTCTGGCCCAGAATGATGAAGGATATGGAGGATTACGTTAAGAAATGCCCAAACTGTCAGGCCTACTCGAACGTACCTGCAGCACCTCCGGTCAGTCTAACCAGCATTCACAGCCCTTGGCCTTTTCATCAATGGGGGATAGATATCGTTGGCCCTTTCCCTAAAGCACCAGGAGGTTTCCAATTCTTAGTAGTGGCGGTCGACTATTTCACCAAATGGGTGGAAGCAGAAGCTTTCACTTGTATCTCCGGGGCAAACATGATCAAATTTGTCTGGAAGCAAATATTCTGTCGATTCGGTCTTCCTCATACGATACTGAGTGACAACGGAAAACAGTTCGCAAGTAATCCTTTCAGGGGATGGTGCGAGAAGTCGAGCATTCGTCAAAATTTTACCTCCGTAGCCCACCCACAAGCGAACGGGCAAACGGAGGTCACAAACCGGACGATAGTCAATGGTATCAAAACCCGATTGGATAGGTGAAGAAATGGGTGGATGGACGAGCTGCAGAGTGTGCTTTGGGCGTATCGCACAACGGCCCGAAGCTCCACAAAAGAAACTCCTTTTAACCTGGTCTATGGCTCCGAGGCAGTCATCCCCTTGGAAGTGACCATTCCCTCCCCCCGAGTAGAAAACTTCCGTCTGGAAGAAAATGAGGAGGCATTGAGGTACAATCTGGATTTGGTGGAGGAAAGAAGAGAAGAAGCTGCGCTTCGGCAAGCGGCGTACAAGTCACTAACAGAAGCGTACTACAACCGGAAGGTTAGGGGAATGGCCTGTAGGGTAGGGGATTTGGTGCTCCGGAAAAACGAAGCAAGTCTTCAGCATAGGCCAAGAAAGCTTTGTCCAAACTGGGAAGGCCCATATAGGGTTCGCGAGGCTAGAAGGAATGGCTCCTATGTCCTCGAAACGATGCCAGGATCATTGATACCAAGGACATGGAACATGAGGAACCTCCGCAAGTTCCACTTCTGAGCATAAACCTTTCGAAGGGTTATCTTTTCTTTTATGCACTTTTTGTTATTATTTCCTTGTACTATTAGAAGATCGAATTTGGACGGTCTGTTGTCTTTTTACCGAACTGTGCGAATGATAGTAAAACCTTTCGAGAAAGGTCTCTTATGCGTGTTAAATTAATTTGTTAAACAAAAATCGAAGGAACAAAAGCGACGAATAAATAATGTATGTTCCTAAAGTACTCATAGCTATGGGTAGGGTTTCTGTTCTCCGGAAGGAAACATTAACTCGACTTCCGGACGAAAACCGGACTCGAGAACACGATACGATTGTAGATTTTTCCGACGCTTAGTGGGGGACGCGCTACTAAAGAAAAATCTCAAAACAAATGATACGAGTATAATAATTTATAATGCAAAAAACAATGTTGCGAACTCGGTACTTGATACATTAAAAGTAAGAAGAGTTATACATGAATTCAAGCCCAAAGGGCGGTTACAAAAGCATCTCAAAAGATAAAGCAGTAAGAAGAATAAAACAACAAAACAAAGACTTCAAACGGGACTGCGGTTGGTGCTCTCACCAACATCCTCAAGACCAGAAGGGAGTTTGCTGACAAGGTCTCTAAGCTCCATCAAGCCTAAGGCACCGGTTCCAAAATAGTTCACGAGTTCGTAATTCGGATTCACTAATTCCCCGAAGAGGGCCATGATGTTGTTCTCAGCATCTGGATAGTCATGAACAAAGCGATTGGAACCAAGCAGACCTTGGTACTCTTTGTGTGTGTCTACGCAGCCCTGGTACCGTCCGAGCTTCATACTTTCCTCTTGAAGGCTTGCGTTCCGGTTCACAAATTCCGGAGAAGTTAGAAGCATCTGGGAAATACCAGGAATTCCCTTCCGTAGCAACCACTCCAGGTCAGCATGGCTCACATTGGCTAGCCTTTTCTGTTCATCGATCTCCTGCTTCAACAAATCATTCTCTGACTTCATAATCACCTCCCGCTTCCCCAGCTCTTGAAACTGAAGATCTTTTTCGACAAGAGATGTTTCTAATTCGGCAATCCTGGCCGACGAAGCCTTATTCTGTTTCTCCAGTTCCATATTCGCTCTCTTCTGCTCATGAAGCTCAGAAGATAAATCTCCAATTGCCATCCTCAAATCGGCATTTTCATTGTGTGCAGACGCAAGAGATTGAGATAGTACTTTGTTGTCTTCAGATTCTTTGTGATATAACAGCTTGCATTTCTCCATCAAACAGTTGACTTTGTTAAAATCAACTTCACGGTCAGATAAACTTTGGGTAAGACGAGCATTTCGGGTTTGAAGCTCATTCAGCATATCAAGCGCCCCGAGAAGATTAGATCGGGCCTTTACAAAAACTTCCTCGTCGGTAATTTTCCCGATATCGATCGGAGCGGAGGCAGGCACTGGAGGAATTGGGGGAACGGAACTGGAAGTAATTAAGGCCTCCTTTTTAGAGGCTCTAAAGAAGACGATGGAAAAGGCTTTCCGATCCCAGACGTTCCTCCCGGTAGGATGGGTTGAGGTTTTTCAGCTGGAGAGGCACCTGGTGCAGGGGAAGATTGAGAAACGCGGACGAAACCTGCAGGAATGGAACTGAAAGTTAGAAACAGCATAATGTTCCCTTATATGAAATAAACGAATATAAAGGAGATAAAGAGAATGTATAAAAACGCACCTCGGCTGGGAAAGGAGGTTTGGCTTCTAGCTGACTGAGATGAAGGGGAACTCCGGACGGCGGATGACGACCTCATTCCGGAACCAAGAACCCTGCTGCCAAACAAAGCCATCGCAAAAGTACTTGATGACACAGTAGGAGCTCGCCAGGAGACGGTCGGTCCGGATCGAACAGGAGGTAAAGAAACGCTAGCAGTAACCGGCGGAGGGATAATCAACGAGGAAGGAGTAAACGAAACTATCACGGAAGTCTCCGGAGCAGAGACAGCAGTAACAGGATCATCAGAAACAACCACCTCGTCCGGTAAATCTAAAAAAATAAAAAATAAAAATGGTTAGATCACAGAGTAGACGGAAATCTGACTAAATAATAAAGCACATATACAAATAAAGGCACCTTCAATAAGTATCCTCCAGCGCTTAGGGGAGGAGGGTTGTACATCCTCTCTGTTTTTTTGTATCCGGACTGACCTTTCTCTCAACGGAGGGGTTGCTTTAGCAGAAGCTTTACGAGATCTTTGTAAATCCGTATCTGAGCTAGGAACCGAGACATCCTCGATATCAATCTCAACACCTGTAATGGGATCAAGATCAACCCCTTGCACAATGACCATCTCGCCGGAAGCCTGAGGCTCGGGTCGATCAGGAGATAAGGTAGCTTCGGAGCTACCACTATGCTCCGGAGGAGGAAGAAATGGTGTAATAGGACCATTAACCACCGACACTTCACCTTTTAGCGGCTCACTTTTGTTCATCTGTAAACGCTCCAAAAGTGTTACTTCGCGTCCATTGATCCTCCAGGAAGGGCGAACTTGTTGGCTAAGATAAAGTGGGCTCAGATCGGCCATGCCCAGAAAGATCTCGTCCGGGTCGGCCCATTCGAACTTAACGGAAGAAAGTCTCGTCACGTGCTCCCTTTCGGCTGGAGTAAGTTCCGGAAGGGGATCTGAGGGACGACCAGTAACTTGCCCCCAGGGCAGAACGACACCATTAAAGGCGGATCGATGGACATAGAAGAAAGCAAACTTCCAGTCGTGGATAGAGTCCTTAAGGCCCAGAACGCACTCCGTGTGTCCTTGCCGATGTGCAAGAATGGCCCAATCCCCACGACCCGTCACAATGTAGAAGTATCGAAATAGCTTGACGGAAGGAGGAATTCCCAGGGATCGACAGAGCATAATAAACCCAATGATCTTGAGAAAAGCATTGGGAGAAAGTTGAGCGAGGTGTAGACCAAGATCCTGCAGAAGAAGAATGATGAAATCATTTATGGGAAAGCGAAGTCCTCCTTGGAGGAATTGAAGATACACCAGTTCAAAGTCGTTAGGTGCAGACATAATGGTGTCTGCACCGCCCGGAATGAGAATCGGAAAACGAGAGTCGACATGAAAATCAGAAATTACTTGAGGAAGAATTTCGGGTTTAAGATTGCAGAAAGTATTCGCTGCAGATCGTTTCACTCGTGAGGCCTTATCAGTTTTCTCTTTGATTTGTCTTTCCTTTCTCATAGTGTAAGAAATTAAAGAAATCAAGGAGGGGAAGAGAGGAGGAATTTGAGAGCAGCTTAAAGGAAACGGTGTGAAAGGAAAAGTTTTAAGGCAAATAGAAAATATAGCGAAGGAAGGGAAAACGACGCGGAGGCTTACGGCGCTAAAACCCAACGGTCGAATTCCGAAAAAGCCTCAAAGGTAACTTTGACGCTGTAACAGTAATATTTTTCGACTTTGAGGGAAAATAATCAAGCCGACAGTTAAAACGAATTCACTGCACGTAAACTCGTATTTAACTATGGGGACTTAATGACGTATTATGGCTCCTTAACTACGTAAAACGCATGCATGGGTGAAAGACCATGCAAAGCTACGGAATGCGGGAAAGAGGCCAGGTAACGACGAACGAAGTCAATATTAGAGTCCCAAGGTCTGCGTGGCGTGAACGGGATGTAGGGGAAGAGCACGTGCGCATTTAATGCGAACGGCGTAAAGGCTGCCCAAGACGGAGCATCACTTAACGGACCAGGGGTCAAAGCGCATCCCGCTCCGTGGTATTATCCAGAGGTCCGAAGCATACCACATGATGGAAATCCCTTCTTCCCGCCTAAAGGATTTCCTCTATAAATGAACACCTCAGGTGATCGGAAGACACATCTTGTCACACCCCGCCAAAAAATGAGTTTTACTTCATTTAAAATGTTTTGCGGAAGAATGAAGGTGTAACGTTCATGACAACATAGCAAAAATTAAGTAAACAAACAACCACGCAATAACGAAAAATAAAGGTTTTGTTTCACTTTCCAAAAATAGAAAGTTTCCAAAAATAGTAAGTTTCCTAAAATAGAAATTGTTTGAAATGAAATGATTGGTCGTAAACTTAATGTTTTAATCATGGCTCACGACGATCCCAATGCTCATATCCTCCAAACTCCACTGCACCTAATTACCTGGAAAAACATAAATAGTAAAAGGGTCAACAATAATGTTGAGTGAATTCACAGGGTTAATGTTGTATGAAAAGTAAAGTAAAGTGTTTTGCTACTCAAAATGTTTGTTATGAAAATGGTTTATGACTGAAAATGTATAAGGTTCTACACTCATATGATATGAGAAGTAAATATGAAAAGTGAAGTGTAATTGTAGAATATCTACAATTACTAGTTTTGTTTATGAAAATGTGTTGAACAAGTTGTTATGTTTGACATCGCATGAACTGTTATCCCCAACAGGTAGCTAGTCTAGTGAGTTAATATACCAACCCCTAAGTCCACAATCAACACTTCAACTCCAGTATGTTGTTATTTTATGGATATACACTCCCGAAAGATGTCTTGGATAAACCAAGTAATGATCAAATAATGTTGGGAGGATGAGTGTCAGCCAATAGTACTATCTGCATATCCATGGTCTAGATCCACTAGCTAATGATTGCTGGTAACCTTAGTCCGGTATAATAATTGTTTGTCATGCCAATGCGATAATGAAAATGTGTAGATGTTGTTGCACAGTCATAGTAAAACAGTAGCAGTTGTGTTTATGTTTTCCACCCCAAAGTTTATAAAAACATTAAAAGAGTAAAGGGGTCTGTGGACTCACCTGGCAAAGCTTAGCGACAAGTACTTAAGACAGAGGAATCCTTTGGAGACTCCTAGCTTCCTAAATGATTTAACTAATGATTAGACTAAGCTAACACAGGCGATTCTATATACGATATAAGTTAAGCATTATGTATTTCATGTTATGTTTTATGTTTTCTGACATCGAATGAATTTGGGTTATTGGACCTTAATAGGTCGAAATGAAATGAAATGAAATGGACTTCGAAATGAAATGAAATGAAATGGGCTTGGGTTAGGCTTATTGGGCCTAGATTGGGCCTATTAGGCCTAATGGGCTTAATGGCCCAATTGGGTTCGGTTTGGTTGGGTATGGGCCAAAGGTTTGGGCTTTGGTCCAAATGGGCTTGGATACTAATGGGCCAACTAAGGTTTGGGCCCGATGGACTAAAGTAGATCGATATGGGCCAAGTACGGGCCTTGGCCCGATTGGATATTCGAGTTTGGGTTGATCGGTTTGGGTCAAGATCCGGCCTTGACCCGGTTTGACTTATTGGTCAACATTGGTCAAAATTGGTCAACAAAAGTCAACTCTTGAATTCTAGATTTCGGCTAGGGTTGAAGGTATACTATAATTTGGTCAACCAAAGTCAACGATGGTCAATCTAGCTATCAAATGGTCAAATAGTCAATCATGGAAGTCAATTAGGGTTAGGGTTTAATGAGCTCGGCTAGGGTTTGACCTAGGGTTGGCCGAATGGCCAAAACCCTACGGGTTTGTGGCTAGGTTCGGCTAGATCGGTTCTAGAGTTCGGGTTTTGGTACTTGGTGATCATAGATCGAGCCTAGGGTTCTATATCTAGGGTTTTAGCATGCACATGGCGAGATCAAGGGTTCTAAGTACGGATCTAGCAACAAAATCAAGTGATACACACTTACAAGGATTCGATCGAGTGTAAGCATGCAAGCATGCTACGAGTTCATAAGCAAGGGACGTATACCGAGACCATATGGCCTTGGCCATGGTCTCGGGTTCGAGTTTAGGGACAAATCAAACCAGAAAACAAATAAAACAAGGAAGGGATTCGGTTTACCTAGCTTGGATTGAACGAACAAGTGGAGATGCTCGAGCTTGCTTGGAATCGGACGAAGGTGATGATGGTGGTGTTGCTTGTGGTTTCCGAAATCAAGAGAGGCAAAAGTAGGGTTGAAAGGGTTAAGTGTGCTTATATAGTGTAGGTTTAGGGTTGAGATGATAGTGTTTGAGTCAACCAAGGACTCTTTCAAATTTGAGATGGATAAGGATATCAAAGGGGAAGATAAGATCAAGAGAAAACAACACATGGCCAACACCCTTAAGGTGTTTCGGCCGTGTAGAGGGTCACGAGCATGTGCATGGCCGGCCACTTAGGTGGTCGGTCATGGTTTGATGTCATTCGAGTCACGTTCATTTAAATCGTTACGTTTATTGTTTAACCGGTAAACTTGTCATTTTAGAAATGATTTAGCTCAAAGTGTGTCACCATAAGAAAGTAATAATGTTGTGTTGACTAAAATAGTCAAACACTAATGTATGGTGTAAAAATATGTATGTTTGTTGTGTGTTAGGAATGCCAAAAATGAAATGTCTAAAAATAGAAACTTTCTAAATAAGGAAAGTTCTAGAAATGAAATGAAGTTACATACCAGAAATATCGAGTTGTCACATTCTCCCCTGGTTGAAGAAATTTCGTCCCGAAATTTAAGACGAAGCACGAACAGGAGAGACAACGAGAAAAAGATGAGGATATTTCTTTCGCATCTGGTCCTCACGTTCCCACGTGAATTCAGGACCTCTTTTGGAGTTCTATCTGACTTTAACAATTTTGATCTTGCTTCTTCGCAACTTTTGCTCTTTCCAGTTAGATATCTCGATTGGTTCCTCAGTGAAATGGAGTTTGTCGTCGATGATAATTTCTTCAGTAGGGACGATGAGCGAAGGATCGTGAATAAACTTCTTTAGGTGAGAAACATGAAATGTGTTGTGAACATTGCTGAGCTCATTAGGAAGACGAAGGCGATATGCAACAGCACCGATTCTTTCAAGAATCTCAAATGGTCCAACATAACGAGGACTGAGCTTTCCTTTCTTACCAAAACGTACAACACCTTTCCAAGGTGCTACTTTTAGCAAAACATGGTCGCCAACGGCGAACTCTAAAGGCTTTCGACGATTATCAGCATAACTCTTTTGTCGATCTCTGGCAGCCTTGATACGATCTTTGATCTTAAAAATCTTGTCAGTCGTTTCTTGTAGAATCTCCGGACCAGTAATCTGACGATCACCAATTTCAATCTAACAAAGTGGCGAACGACACTTTCTTCCATACAGGGCTTCAAACGGTGCGGCCTTAATAGTTGTATGATAACTATTATTATACGAGAACTCAGCTAAAGGGAGATGAGAATCCTAACTTCCACCAAAATCAATAACACATGCTCTCAGCATGTCTTCCAAAGTTTGAATTGTTCTTTCAGTCTGACCATCTGTTTGGGGATGATAGGCAGTACTCATATCGAGGCGAGTACCGAGAGATTTTTGCAATGATTGCCAAAAATGAGATGTAAAGCGACTATCACGATCAGAGATGATCGCGACTGGCACACCATGTCGAGATACAACTTCCTTTAAATAAATTTTTGTTAACTTTTCCATTTGATCAGTTTCTTTAATAGGAATGAAGTGAGCTGATTTGGTCAATCGATCAACAATTACCCAAATTGTATCATGACCATTAGATGTTCGATGCAATTTAGTTATAAAATCCATAGAGATTTCTTCCCATTTCCGTTCAGGGATCTCTGGCTGTTGTAGAAGACCGGAAGGCTTCTGATTCTCTGCTTTCACTCTAGCACAAGTTAAACATTTGCTGACATAAACTGCGATTTCTTTCTTCATATTTGGCCACCAATAAAACTCTTTGACATCTTTATACATCTTGTCGGCACCAGGATGAATAGAATATTTGGATCGATGAGCTTCATTCAAAATGACGTTGTGAACACTTCCAAGATTAGGAACCCATAAACGATTCATGAAATAAAGAGTTCCGTCCACCTTTGCTTCTAATTGCTTCTCCATACCACGTAAAGCTTCACTTTTGATGTTCTCTACCTTCAAGGCTTCAGTTTGGAATTCTTGAACTTGGGAAGATAGATTAGAACGAACAGAGATTGGAAGGGCTCGAACACGACGAGGTTTAGGTTGCTCTTTCCGACTTAAGGCATCAGCTACCACATTAGCCTTACCAGGATGATACTTAATCTCACATTCATAGTCGTTCATCAACTCTATCCACCTACGCTGTCTCATGTTGAGATCTTTCTGATTGAAGATATGTTGTAAACTCTTGTGATCGGTGAATATTGTGCACTTGGTACCGTAGAGGTAATGTCTCCAAATCTTCAACGCGAATATAACTGCACCCAACTCAAGATCATGAGTTGTATAATTCTTCTCGTGGTTCTTCAGTTGTCGAGAGGCATAGGCGATCACTTTGTCATGTTGCATCAATACACAACCTAGCCCTTGGTGCGAAGCATCACAGTACACCACGAAATCATCGGTTCCTTCATGGAGAGATAGAATAGGAGCAGAATATAATTTAGATTTTAGAGATTGGAAGGCTGATTCTTGCTTTTCACCCCAGACAAATTTCTCATCCTTATGTGTTAACACCGTTAAATCCTTTGCAATCTTCGAGAAATTTTCTATGAACCTTCTATAATAACCAGCAAGACCAAGGAATTATCTCACTTCAGTTGGGGTCTTTGGAGCTTCCCAATTCTTTATAGCTTCTATCTTTGCAGGATCCACGTGAATACCTTCTTCGTTGATAATATGACCCAGAAATTGGACTTCACGCAACCAAAATTCACACTTGGAAAACTTGGCGTACAACTTCTCTTTCTCCAACAACTCAAGGATAATTCTTAAGTGCTCTTCATGCTCTTCTTTTGAATGCAAATAGATAAGGATATCATCTATGAAGACGATAACGAATTTGTCGAGATATTGCTTGCACACTCTGTTCATGAGATCCATAAACACAGCAGGTGCATTGGTCAAACCAAATGGCATTACCAAAAATTCATAATGACCATAGCGAGTTCTAAAAGCAGTTTTGGGCACATCTTCATCACGGACTTTTAACTGATGGTAACCAGAACGAAGATCGATTTTGGAATAGAAACTCGATCCTTGGAGTTGATCGAATAGATCATCAATACGGGGAAGAGGATATCGATTTTTAATTGTTACTTTGTTCAATTCACGATAGTCAATGCACATTCTCATTGAACCATCTTTCTTTTTAACGAAGAGGACCGGAGCTCCCCAAGGCGAGAAACTCGGTCGAATGAAACCAAGATCAAGAAGTTCTTGTAATTGCGATGAAAGTTCTTGCATTTCCGACGGTGCAAGACGATAAGGAGAACGCGCGATAGGTGCGGCTCCTGAAATCAGATCAATGCGAAATTCAACTTGTCTCTGAGGCGGCAGTCCAGGCAATTCACTAGGAAATACACCAGGAAATTCACGAACAATAGGAATGTCCTCAATCTTACGATCTTTGGACTTTGTGTCAACGACATGAGCAAGAAAGGCTTGGCATCCTTTACGAAGATATTTTTGAGCTTTCATAGAAGTTATGATTTTTATGTTTTTGTTTCTTTGTTCACCTTGGATTATTAAAGTTTCTGTTTTGGATAAGGGAATTCGGATTTGTTTAGTGTAACATATTATTTCAGCACGGTTTTTAGACAACCAATCCATCCCTATGACGATATCAAAACTACCTAACTCTACAGGCACAAGGTCTATATTAAAAATGTGATCATCTATGTCAAGCTTACAACCTTTAAAAACTTCACTAGACCTAACAACTTTTCCATTTGCTACCACGATTTCATAATTCACTTTCAAACGTTCAGGATTTAGATTTAAGAAACTTTTAAAGTCGGTCGATACGAAACTCAATTCGGCTCCCGAGTCAAATAAAATAGAAGCAAAATGATTGTTGACGATAAACGTACCAGTGACGGTATCAGGATTTTCACGAGCTTCCTGAGCATTCATAACAAATGCACGACCACGACCATTTTGACGATCATTGTTGTTGGCATTGCGATTGTTGTTGTGATTGTTGTTACGATTGCCATTGTTGTTGTTGTTGCCATTCTGGTTGTTGTTGTTCTGAAGTTTAGGGCAATGATTTCGATAATGGTTAGGATCACCACACTTGTAGCAGACATGATTCTTAGGAGGATTGTTGGACGAACACTTTCTGAAATTATGACCCCAGCGGTCACACTTGAAGCACTTCACACACTAACCACCATGATGCCAGTTACATCTGCTACACAGAGGCTTGCTCCCAGCATAAGACTTAGATTCTGGATTAGACTGATTGTTGTTCTGAGTAGAGGCTGCATAATTCTTAGTCTTTTGATATTTGTTCCCTTTGTGATCACGTTTGTTGTCGTAGGAACGCTTTCCATTTTCATTGCTCACATTATCAGTAGATTTGCTAGACACCACTAGTTTGTCTTTGAACGATCCACTTCTCATTGCATCATCAGTCAACCTTGTTGCACGATTCACAGCATCTTCAAATGTTGTCGGTTCAGAAGCAATAACATGAGTACGAATAAGATCATGAAGACCTTGAAGATACTTTTCAATACGCTTGAATTCAGGAGAAACCATATGAGGAACGAGACGAGCGAGTTCTTGAAACTTAGTTGTGTAGGTAACAATATCAGATCCAACCATGGACAGATTCCATAGTTCCACTTCAACTTTTTGTAGCTCTCTCCTTGGACAAAACTTCTGAGTTAACTGATCCTTGAACGTATCCCAAGTCATAGCATCAACAGTTGCACGACCTAAGACTTGCACTTGAGAATTCCACCAGGACAATGCTTCCTTGGACAACGTACTAGCAGCAAACTTCGTCATATTCTCAGGGGCACATTGAATGACACTGAAAATGGATTCCACCTTCTCAATCCAGTGGATGATAGCAATAGCACCTTCAGATCCAGAGTAGGTCGGAGGATGACAGGACGTAAAGGTCTTATACGATTGACCTTGACGATTGGGATCTGAAGTTTAAACAAATAAGGAAAGAAAATGAGTAATAGGTTAAAATAAAATGGAAATAAATGAATCTTCTTTCATGGAGTCGTATAATATACCGTTGTTTCCCACATTAGATGCACCAGCGGCATTTCCTCTTGCAGCGTTCATTTGAGCCATTGCTTCAGCGATTCGGCGTTCCACCATTTGTTCGACAGTCTCAGCATTTCCTCCTCGAGCCATTGATGAATTGCTGATACAAATAATATGATAAGAAATTAAGAAGTGAATACTGTAGGAGGACTATAAGGAAAATATACTTATAATAAGGATCAAAGAATAGATATACAATTGACGTAATAGTAGTAGTAGACGTAGATATAACTAGTCGTAATTATAGTAGTAGTAGTAGAGACGTATCGAAAATACAATTTATAAGTACAATAGAAATTACTAAAATATCACTTTATTAAACACATTCCTAATACATAATAGTTTTAAAAACTTGGCACATACGCCAATACTAAAAACAAAAATACTAAAATAGCTAAACATAAAATCTTATAATAGTAAATAGAAAACGAATATAGACGATATGTAGATGACTAATCATCTTCTTCTGGCTCAGAGTCTTCCATAGGCTCTGACTCTTCTTCTGATTCTTCCTCTGGTTCTGATTCTTCTTCGGGCTCAGAGTCTTCTTTAGGCTCTGATTCTGATATCACTTTTGGCTCTGGTTCTCGACGTCGTGGAGTTCTTGGAGCAACATCACGCTTGGGTTTAGCAGGCGAACATAGATAAATAAGACCGCCCTCACGCTTATGATAGACAATAGGACGCTGACCACGAGCTGGAGTAGGAGGACCATTAGGAATAATAGGAAAGGGACGTCTTCTTGGGCGACGATGCCATGGGACAACAGAAGGTTGTACCACTACTGGCACTGGAGCAACAGGCACTGGGACTACTGGGACAGCAGCACCACGATCACTATCGGAATCAGACGAAATATCGAGGACACTAGCAGGCGACATCCTACTAGGCACGACACATAAAAATTTATTAGATTAGGAAATTTTAAGGCTCGCTGACGAATACTAACTATAACACAAAGGCAATACTACCTAAGGCAAATGTTCTAAACTAAGAACAATGGAACTTCAGGATATGAGACTGAGCATGCCATGATTATTTTGATTTTTATAAAAGTGTTTGTTTTTTCCAAAAATCTTTTGTAGTTATAGACTAGGCTTGCTAATTCACTATAACTTAAGCTCTGATACCACTCTGTCACACCCCGCCAAAAAATGAGTTTTACTTCATTTAAAATGTTTTGCGGAAGAACGAAGGTGTAACGTTCATGACAACATAGCAAAAATTAAGTAAACAAACAACCACGCAATAACGAAAAATAAAGGTTTTGTTTCACTTTCCAAAAATAGAAAGTTTCCAAAAATAGTAAGTTTCCTAAAATAGAAATTGTTTGAAATGAAATGATTGTTCGTAAACTTAATGTTTTAATCATGGCTCACAACAATCCCAATGCTCATATCCTCCAAACTCCACTGCACCTAATTACCTGGAAAAACATAAATAGTAAAAGGGTCAACAATAATGTTGAGTGAATCCACAGGGTTAATGTTGTATGAAAAGTAAAGTAAAGTGTTTTGCTACTCAAAATGTTTGTTATGAAAATGGTTTATGACTGGAAATGTATAAGGTTCAACACTCATATGATATGAGAAGTAAATATGAAAAGTGAAGTGTAATTGTAGAATATCTACAATTACTAGTTTTGTTTATGAAAATGTGTTGAACAAGTTGTTATGTTTGACATCGCATGAACTGTTATCCCCAACAGGTAGCTAGTCTATTGAGTTAATATACCAAACCCTAAGTCCACAATCAACACTTCAACTCCAGTATGTTGTTATTTTATGGATATACACTCCCGAAAGATGTCTTGGATAAACCAAGTAATGATCAAATAATGTTGGGAGGATGAGTGTCAGCCAATAGTACTATCTGCATATCCATGGTCTAGATCCACTAGCTAATGATTGTTGGTAACCTTAGTCCGGTATAATAATTGTTTGTCATGTCAATGCGATAATGAAAATGTATAGATGTTTTTGCACAGTCATAGTAAAACAGTAGCAGTTGTGTTTATGTTTTCCACTCCAAAGTTTATAAAAACAGTAAAAGAGTAAAGGGGTCTGTGGACTCACCTGGCAAAGCTTAGCGACAAGTACTTAAGACAGAGGAATCCTTTGGAGACTCCTAGCTTCCTAAATGATTTAACTAATGATTAGACTAAGCTAACACAGGCGATTCTATATATGATATAAGTTAAGCATTATGTATTTCATGTTATGTTTTACGTTTTGTAACAACAAATGAATTTGGGTTATTCACAAATGGCCTTGGCCATGGTCTCGGGTTCGAGTTTAGGGACAAATCAAACCAGAAAACAAACAAAACAAGGAAGGGATTCGGTTTACCTAGCTTGGATCGAACGAACAAGTGGAGATGCTCGAGCTTGCTTGGAATCGGACGAAGGTGATGATGGTGGTGTTGCTTGTGGTTTCTGAAATCAAGAGAGGCAAAAGTAGGGTTGAAAGGGTTAAGTGTGCTTATATAGTGTAGGTTTAGGGTTGAGATGATAGTGTTTGAGTCAAGCAAGGACTCTTTCAAATGTGAGATGGATAAGGATATCAAAGGGGAAGATAAGATCAAGAGAAAACAACACATGGCCAACACCCTTAAGGTGTTTCGGCCGTGTAGAGGGTCACGAGCATGTGCATGGCCGGCCACTTAGGTGGTCACTCATGGTTTGATGTCATTCGAGTCACGTTCATTTAAATCGTTACGTTTATTGTTTAACTGGTAAACTTGTCGTTTTAGAAATGATTTAGCTCAAAGTGTGTCACCATAAGAAAGTAATAATATTGTGTTGACTAAAATAGTCAAACACTAATGTATGGTGTAAAAATATGTATGTTTGTTGTGTGTTAGGAATGCCAAAAATGAAATGTCTAAAAATAGAAACTTTCTAAATAAGGAAAGTTCTAGAAATGAAATGAAGTTACATACCAGAAATATCGAGTTGTCACACATCTCATTTATTACCAAACCATACTTCATTAAATGACAGTACACTCAAATCGTTCCAACTTGTTTCACTACATATATATACACTAACTTTGGCATCGGAGTGTCTTTATGAGGTGACCCTCGGATGGCTTCTGAATAGGGTTACTCTCGTGTTTGATTGCAGGTATTGAATCATTCCGGATTGCCTGCCGGAGGTCGGAGAAATCTGGAATCAACACTGGTCAATGTGATTTAAGAGTTGGCGTAGTGGGACCTGCATCTTAGGTGAAAAATATGAAATGGGAAGGAATCAAAGACTATTTAAGAGAGAGATATGACTGACATTGGCGATCTCAAATGGTTTACGCATGACACTTCATTATCTGCAAGAGACGCACAAATGACGCACATATAATCAAAAACAAATTGTGAAAAGTTGCAAACGTTATATAAAAGCAAATGCAAACCTCAGATTACAATTTATCTTCTTTGTTTTGCTGATTCGAAAGCTCAGTAGCTAATTTAACATGCTTTCTCCTAATGAAGAATCAGTTTTGTAATCATATTTAATGCATTTTATTAAAACTATTATACATGATATAATGAAGATCGAGGTGAATATGAGCTTCATCTGAATACTTGACTTTTAAGTGTCGATAAAATAGATCGTTGTTTTGCATTCTCAACTTGAGCTTCAACCCGCTGTCTTTCACTTATTTCAAATCTGCATATTTAAAATTTTATATATTACCATCTATCATATCAGAAATTGAAAATTAAAAGTTAAAGATATCTTCCCCTATATATGAGCCTACATTGATTATTGTATGCCAACTCATCAGTTTGAAGCTTTATGATTGGCCCATTATGCCACATGGAATTACACCATTGGTCAATGACTAACTCATCCAATTCCATGTCAACTTCCACGATACGTTCCTATGACGCTTTTCATTTGAAGCTATCCCCTTTGCGCCCTAATTTCACTTGCTTCAGACGATCGCTCCACCTCTGCCTTCAACGACCGCTCGTAAACCTTCTGCCTCTGCCTTCAGATCTCAACCTCCTTCTATTCACGTCTACACCCTAACCTACGCTCCTGTCAATTCCTATTGCCATGCTTTATGCTGATCATTTTCGCAGGTTTTGATTGGATTTAAATGGTGACTCAAAGGGTAGTTCAGGAACAATGAATTACATGTCAACATTGGGCAATTCACGATCTGGCTTTGACGATGCGTTGGAATTTGGGGAGTTTTCAAAATTGGGAATCCCCTTCGCCATGCCGATAGCCCTAAACCGTTCAAAATTGTTGCTTTCAATTTTGAGGTGCTGCCTGCCCTAATTGTTTCAATCGAAATATTTTGTTGTTTTGTTTCAATTTATCGTTTCTTCGATCATTTTGACTATCGTTAGCCCTAATTGTTTTATTCATATGAGTACAACCATTACCTTCTGTTCACCAACTTGAATACAATTTCGAGCCGATAAAGTTTCATAATATAATTTAGATGGTATATACCAATTTCGAGTTCCACATACACAACTGAATTAACAGCCCAAAGTGAACTAATGTAAGTGAAACAAACTTTTGTATGTTTTTGGCTGATCGTTTGGTGCATAACAATTCATATATTGGCATTCTTTTGTGACGGTAGTCAAATGAGCTATAAACAATTCATAATTTTTGGCTGATTGTTTTGTGGTATCAAGCACCTCGATCTGGATTTTGTTTTTATTATATTTGGTTGTTGGATTCGTAAATTTTAAATGTTTGATTGTAGGACAGAGGAAATGAAATTGTTGCTTGTGAAAGTGTGTTCTTATTTTGTGTTATAGTTGTTTCTGTAGTCATTGAGAGGGTAATTATTATAATAGTTTTTTTTTAAACTGATTGAAACGAAAGATAAGCTTCATGACAATTGAACCAATATCATATTAACTGAGCCTATGGAGCTGTCTACATTTTTTTATATTTGTTTCAAATTAAAGTTTATTTGTAGTGTCGACACATTTTGGCCAACACATAAAAGCTTTTTGATTGCAACCAACAACCTTGACTGGAAAATGTTACATGAATGAAGATTTTTAAGTTTCTTTGCATTTGATGTTTAGATTTTTATACTGCTAATTTGATCATTTGGTTTTTATATGTATAGACATTAACATCATTTGATTCTCATATAATTGGTAATTTATACAGGTTGGAAATTTATATACTTAAATGAGGTATAAAATATTTGTAGGCTTATTCAATATAAATTTTCTACACTGATGTTTCATCATATTTGCAGGTTTATAAATTTGCAGGCTAATGACTTTTAGAATTCGAAGGTTTATATACCAGCAAATGGTAGTGCGAAGGAAGACGGTGCCGCCTCTACGTAAGATTGAGAATATTCTGGTAACAATCCATAACTTTTTGATGATTTTTTTATGATTATTGTGGTTTCTTTTATTTATAGTTAAAGTTCATAGATACTTCGACCTGTCCCCATTTCAAACAGATTTCAAAAGAAAAATTCAATATAGGTTTGACTTTTAGATTACGTGATTTATATGTATAAGCTATGATAATTGAAACTTCATTACTAAATAATTATTAATTTTTTTTTAATGAAGTGGCCTTGAAGATATTATGCATCTATTATATTGTGAACAATGCCATAAACATATTCCAGTAAATTCTTATTATAGGTTGCCTACAAAGGTATAGACTGGTATGTTACGTTATAATAACTTTCTAAAATAGTACCTACCTAAATTTTTGGGGAATATATATTTATCCCTATAAATTGGTTTTATATCAACTCCCTAAAATGGCTTTTATTAAATTAAATAATTTTAATTATATTTTATAAGAATGACTCGGTTTGAGTATTAATTGCCAAACTGAAACTATATTGATATTTTTTTAAAATAGTTTGACTAATTACTCAAAAACTGATCATAATTAAGTTAACAATTTTGAATGATTAAGTTTAATTATTTAAATTTATTATTAAAGTACGATTCAGTTTGTCAAAAAGATAACTGGTTAATCAGAATTGAATGTCGTTTGGCCAAACTTGGCTTTTTATTCGGATATGTCATTAAAGGATTTTGTAAGTTGATTTAGATTAAATTTAGGTTTCAAACCAATTTAACTTTTCTATGGTTTTTAAATACATAATTTTTTATTTACTGGCACACCTTAATTGGTTTTTATTATTTTTAATTATTTAATATGACGATTTATAAGTATGAGTTAGTTTGACTTTAAAAATTAAACTTTAATCATTTGCTGATTTTTGTAATAATTGGTTATATAATTTCTTACATTATTCCTATTGTTATGAATCTATACCTCGAAGTATGCCAGTCAAACGAGCTATAAACAATTCATAATTTCTGACTAAAATAGGTTTAATCCTATCGATGTTGTTTGCAATTGCTCTGCAAAATATATCATTCCGGATATAGCAAAATATTCTTTTGAATGCTGCCACAAAGAAGACTGTTAAGGCATCAGATGCTGTATCCATGTCTGGTGGTGGTTTGGATAGTTTGCCTCGTGAAGATATTAGTGGAAAGATAACACCAACAATTTTGAAAGGATAGGAGAGCTCTGATTGGAAGGTAAATTATTTTATTTTATTTTATTTTATTTTACTAAATAATAAAAAAATGGAAACATATTGACATGGGTTTTGATTGTGTTCAGATGCATTTGGAATCTATTGAAGCAGTAAATAAAATTGGGGAAGCGACGAACTAATAAGCGTATTCAGCCTACTGGAACTGGTAATAATTTGCATTCGTTAATTTAATTGTTTTGCAGTGTATATATTTCTAATTTTTTTTTATCTTTTTTAGTGGAATTATTTGGAGATCTTAGAGGTCGGTTATATGACAACAACAAGAATTTAATCATGGCTACTTTGACCTCTATAAGTGATCTTGCTTCTGCTATGGGACCTGCAATAGAAAAATCAAGCAAGGTCCATTAAATACACCTATATCCATTAGATCTTATTGATCAATGATTGAGATTTGTTCCTCGAGACTTCATAAAAATGATGGACCTCTTTGAGCGCATCTCTATTTTTTAAATCCCTAATTGCAGCTATGCAATTTGCTAACTAATTTGATCTATTATAATATTGAGTTTTCTTAATAATTTAGTTTCTGTTGACTCATGGATCTTTTTTAGGTACCATATATTACTACTTCATTTATTGATGCTAAACTTGGAGCAGAAGGACGCAAAGACCTTTTTGATTGGTTGTCCAAACAACTTAAAGGATTAGCTGAGTTCCCTGAATCCCTGATGCAATTCAATTGGAGACCAGTTGTTGTTGCTGTGACGGTATTTAAACTTTATAAAATATTAATTTTTTATTTTTAATATACACAAGTTTAGTTATAAAATTAATTTATGTTTGTCATCAGGATAATTCAGCGGATGTTCGAAAATCAGCAGAAGTGTGCTTTGGAGACATTGTTAGAGTCTGCGGGCCAGAAATGGTGTGTGACTTTTTATATTATATATTTTTTTTTTGTAACCTTTTCTGAAGAGTTAGTTGTTTATGTTGACTATAGGTTATGTTGACCAGTATTCCCACATGGTCAACTTTATGTGGTTGTATCAAGAGTTAAGAACAAGAACTGATTGAAAATTATTTTTTGCGACAAAGATGGCAATTACACTAATTCAACAACAAATGTCGTTACAAAGAAGTCTTATTTCGTCTCTAAATTTCATATAACATTAATTCATGTATCAAAATTTGTACTAACTCATCATTACATATATGGATTGTTATGTTATTCAAATTGTATCAATAATTTTGTTATTTTCCTACATATCTCTCGAAGCATGCCCGCCCAGTCGGGCGGGCTTTGAAGCTAGTATACTAATAAAGAACACACATATATACATGGATCGAAGCCTTTGTATAATTATTTTGATGACACTGAAATCTAAAAAATAATATCAAACAAATTGCTAAAACATAATAATAGATAAGCAGGAAACAATATCAATAATTATGAAAAAAAAAATCATAAAAATGACCAAGAACATTGTCCGAGACATTTTTTCGAACAGTTGGTACGCATGGAGAAAGGGGATGAAACTTACAATACGGGATGCAGTGTATGCCATCTATCATACTTACCGAATGTAGAAAATTGCTGAATATTACTCATTTGTTAAAAATTTAGTATCTGTCAGTTGTATTGTACCTCAATTTGACATTTTGAATGGATTAACTTTTGTAAAACATGTGAATAATTAAATTGAAGTTGGTTTCATTACATAGTTTTTAACAATGAGTTCTAATCAGATGGGATCTTGTAGCGTGGATAAAGCTTCGGGATTTCGCCTGAAAATCCTTTAATTGTTTGGTCATTAAGAAGAAACCCTCTAATTTTGTTGTCAGGGTTCCGCAACAACAATTTGTAATTACAAACATGAACACTCATCTCCAACCAGTTTTGATCGATACTTACATGAGTATATAATGCTCTCAATCTGACTATGTTGAGGTTGAAGATGACATTGCAGGATGGGTTTGTTTTGCAGATTACGAATGGGACGGCGGGGGAAGCTCGGGAATTAGGTTTAAACTATAGATGCCAGCTGGCATTAAGTGCCAATTACACGTGGCATTGGCAGCCAATGGGATTGTTGTAAAGTGATGAGTTGTCAAATCAAAGTCAAATCTAGGCCTCATATATAGAGGAAGATATATATATAGGGTCCGGATCCGGTGAGGACTCTTTTCCCAGTGAGGACTGCGAGGACTCCAAAAAAACACTAAAATGATCCAAAACAAAATTTTTTCAAAAAAATTTCTTTTTTAAATATCTAAATCGCAGCCTATAAGATCCAAAAAAAAGTTTTTCAAAAATGATCCAAAAAAAATATATGGATCATAATAATGATCCACAAAAAAATATGGATCATTGTTATGATCCGCAAAAAAAAGTAGATCATAATTTTTTTTTCGAAATTTTTTTTGGTCAAATGTAGTAATTATCATGGTGAGTTATATATATTTTTTTCGGAATTTTTTGAAATTTTTATGAGGTGTCCTCGCGAGTCCTCACCATTTTTTGAGTCCTCACAGGATCCCACTTATATATATATATATATATATAGGGGAGGGTTCATGCGAGAAGCCTTTTTTTTGCGAGAAGTGCGAGAACTAATCTTAGCCACTCATCTATTTTAATTAACTTTTTAACTTAAAAGGGTATTTAAGTCTTTATATAAATTAGAAATAAATACAAAATATAACTTCCTAAATTAAACAAATCAATTAATAACTTCCAATCCTATTTTGGTGGATCTAATTATTTCCGTCATCTTAACATCCCAGAATTTAATTTTTCTTCATTATTTTACAGTTGAACTCGGCTACATACACCATGTGGATATTCATTAGTGAAGGCTCTGGTTCAAACAAATGTTGAGCCAAAATATACAATGGATATTCATTAATGAACGTTGTTGTTCAAACAAATGTTGGGCCAGAATATACAATGAACATAAGACGACACTAGTGAACCAGAATATACAATGAACATTCGACAACAAAGTCGATGAAGAACCATATCATATTCATCAGTGAATACAAAACTTAAAAAATCGCAAAATAAAAAATGAATACAAAGCACAGATGAACACGATAATCGACTAAGAAAAATTTTACATAAATGAAAATAATAATCCAAATGATGACAATAATCCAAGAAAACACACTAAATCTCCAATGAACACAGATCACAAGTTTTTTATAAATGTACACAATAATATTAATAAGATCATAGATGAACACGAATCACAAATGAACACAATAATCTGTATATGTTCACTGTTTCAACACATATCTCTGCCGCCGGAACCCTAGTTCCGCCGTCGGCGCCCTCGCCGGAGAACAAAAAATGAGAATGGGATCTGTAGAAGGAGAATGAGAATGATAATGAGATCTGGCAAACTTCATTTCAACACACAAGCAACGAACCCTAGATCTCGCATGTAACGAACCCTAGATCTAGCTGATGTTCGGTGAGAGATAGATGAAATATGTTATCCTCGATGGTTTCCGGCGGCAGTAATGGCATCTTTGGGTATTACTTTAGGTCGTCGTCGAGTTTTGTTCGCTGTAGGACGGTTGCGTGGTTGAGAGAGAGAGATGAACAAGGGTTTTGGGTCGATGGGTTTTCTGGTGGTTTGTTTGCAGCCTGCGACAGTTGCCGGAAATACCTTCCATGGCCGCCGACAAATTAATGGATGAGAGAACCCGTACTGTACACACAAAAGTGTGTGTTTTGATTTGGGAGTTTCTCTCTCTTTAAGTTTTTAAATGAAAATGAATTGTCATTTTACCCGATTACCCTTTCTCCCTTAATTATTAAGCCATAAATGTTCTTTTATTTACATATATGACATCGTTAATCTCAGCCCTCAATCTGTTAATCTAAAGGTGGTAATTAGTTCTCGCATTTCTCGCAAAAAAATTGCTTCTCGCATGAACCTTTGCCTATATATATATATATATATATATATATATATATATATATATATATATATATATATATATATATATATATATATATATATAGGGTGCGATTCAGCGCAGAACCGATTTAAGCGACAGAACCACAGAACCATTTTTCGACCAATCAGAATGCAGGAATTTCTATTTAATATTTATTTTTTATAATTACTGGTGGAGGGTATTTATGGGATTTTACAAAATCGGTTATATATGGAAAACGAATTTGTAATTTACTGCTTTCCTAAAATTATGGAAAGTTGGTTTTTCCTAAAACGATTTTGCATTTGATGCAGCAACATACAACAGTTGATGCAGCAACGTACAACAGTTGATGCAGCAGACGAATACGATGAACATCTATGTATTTTACGTACAACATACAAAATGGATGTAAAATAATCATGGATGTTAAAAATACATCGAATGTTTACAACAACAACATACAATGTGTTGTAAAGTATTCATGGATGTAAAAAAAAACATTGAATGTTTACAACTGTAAAATACATGAGTAACTACAAATAGTGGGTAACATACATTCACAATATGACATTGAACAACATACATGTACAAAACAAAACATATGTATCCGATCGGTAACATCAATCATTTAAGAACAACAACGTATGTAATTGACCACAAAGAAGCAACTGAATCACCTCGACTTTCAGTCCCATGTCCTAACTACTTCACCAAGTTCGATCAGTTCCTACAATAATACCAAACAACTAATTAAAATAAAATATTATTAATGAGTCAACAAGATTTTATAAAATTAAAAAAAAAAGAATTACCTGGTATGATAGTTCATCTGGGTCAACATCATCCAATGTATCCTGAAATATAGTTACTGGTTAATTTACTCTACATACATAGGATGTTTATATCGCAAGTTTGTCTATGTTTATATAGTTACTGGTCAACAATTTGAAATTATGAAACAAACAACCTTCCATTTAACAAGACATGTATGTATGGTTTTAGCTCTAAACAGCTATACAACAATCAAACTAGACATGTATGTATGGTTTTAACCTAACAATCTGAAACAAAAGATTGTTTCTAAATCCGTATGATACAACTGATCAAACATCTAATGGATTCATACCTTCTGAAGAAGAACTTTTAACATCAAGCAGTCAAGGCGATCGACAACAATTGAATGGCTCTCGATCTTTGTTTGCTTTCAATACCATTTTATTCCGGCATCATCTTCTTTGCCAACCACATATGCGTCAAATTTATGTGATGAATACATACAATTATAACTTCAAAGTCAGCACATCATACAAATAATACATAATAAAAAATGAAGTAACGGAAAGGATCAGCTAGGCATTTTGTCGAACACTTGGCGTGCTTATACTTTCATGTACATAGATTAATTAAAAAACACTCGCAAAATCAACATATTTAACAAAATGTAACATATTTTAGTGAGATGGTAATGAACATATTTAACAATTAACAGAATGTTCCAATTCGGCACATCAACAGGAACAAAATCAAGAACCAAAGCAATAAACTTGCATCAATTAAAAGGGAAAAATATGAGAAAAGGGATTCTATATAATTAAAAATACACTCATGATTTTGCAAAATCACAGACTACTAACCTCAAATTCGAGAAACGTCGGAGCTCTGGTGACTGCCGGGAACGACACCATACGAGCACCGAGCACCGACACCAACCAGATCAGGATCTTTCGCAATCAAACTTTTAGGGGAGAAGAAACCTACATTAAAACATAGGGTGTTGCTGTCACCGAGAAGAAATCTCATGTTGTTGTCGGCGATCTTCATAGACAGATAGAAGAAGCCATGAGAAAGTTGGGGGTAGGGTTCCTGGAGAGAGAAGGAGGAATGAGAGAAAGTGGGGGTGGGCAACGGGTTCTATGGGTTTTTTTGTTGTAAAATACCCATATTACCCTTTTATTTATTTCTTAATAAAATAAAATTTCCAAAAATACTGCAATTAATCTGGACCCTTAATTCTAAAATCTAACGGTGTAAGATTGGGTTCTGCGGTTCTGTCGCTTAAATCGGTTCTGCGCTGAATCGGACACTATATATATATATATATATATATATATATATATATATATATATATATATATATATATATATATATATATATATATATATATATATATATATATATATATATATATATATATATATAAAGGGTGCGATTCAACGCAGAACCGTTTAAAGGTGCAGAACTACAGAACTATTTCTTAACCAATCAAAATTTAGATAATTACATTTATTATATATATTATTTTAAATATCGATAGGGGCAAATCAGACATTTTAGCCTAATCCACTATGTATGGTAACCAAATTCATATTTATTAGTTCCTAAAAAATAGCCTACGTAGTTTCCATGTTTTCCTTTTAATGATTTTCATGAAATTTTCGTTAGTTTTAACATCAAGAGGAAGATTATTTTTTAGAAGTTTGAAATTTTGTTAAGTAAATTTCAAATTTAAGTAAATTTTAAGTAAATTTCAAATTTAAGTAAATTTTAAGTAAATTGAAAGTTTGAAATTTTGATTTCCAATTTGAGCATAATGTATTTTACGTCTATCTAATTTAAGAAACAATGACATACAATGTTTACAGTTTCAATACATGCATGTATAACCCAAATACATATAATGTTTACACTTTCAATACATACATGTGTAACCCTAATACATACAATGTTTACACTTTCAATACATACATGTATAACCCAAATACATACAATGTTTACACTGGATGTGTAAATGTGTTACAAATGAAAAAACATTGGATGTAAAAACAATAAAACATTAGATGTGTAAATGTGTTACAAATGAAAAAACAATAAAACATTAGATGTGTAAATGTGTTACAACTAGATCATTTTAACCATACAATACATTCCTCCTTTTTTGGAAGCTTAGCTGTATTTGTACCACCATCTTCACCAAATCTTCACCAAAGAGGCAAACACCTCGGTTTTACGCCGGCGGAGAAAATAGGGCTGAATACACGTGAAAAATATATTTTTTAAAAATCATGATCAATACACCAATAATAAACATACAATCTCGATAAGCACATATACAATTTCACTAAAAATAAGAGTAGTATCAAAACAATTTAGACGATATATACATCACCCACTGTTATATAAAAATCATCATACCAGCTTATTCAATCATGTCCAGGAGCTGTCTCCTTCATCTTCATCACAAACTTATCAAAATTTCCCAAAAAATAAACCACTTTTGGACACCATTAATGAACTTGAAGAACAAGATACTTCTTCAGATCTACCACCAATTAAATATGCCTTTTTTTTAATGGTACACAACAATGGAGAATCAGAAACTTTAGGGATTGGGGGAGGTGAGTGAGCGCTGAACTCATTATGGATTCGAACCGTTCTTCGCGAGAAATGATAGATTCGTCCTCCAGCTTCCAATCTACGATGGATTCGTAGGGTTTTTCACCGGCACTGAGAAAATTTTGAGAGAAAACGAGATAGAAAGAGATAGATATGGAGTTTTGTTAAATAACCCTCACTAGTGTCAAATAACAACAAACATAATGGTTTCGTAATATAACCCTAATGATATGAACATATTCGTTAAATAGAAGAACAATTACGAAGAGATTACTAACCTGTCATCGTTATTGAAGCTTCAATTTCACTTTTCGTACCTCGTTTGACGCCAATAAAACCCTAATTCGCAACAGATAGTCGAGCGGAGGAATATAATCGCTGTGATTTCACGTTTGATTCTATGGATAATCAAACAATGTAAAAGATTTCCAATATTATGTTAACAAATATGAGATTATTTGATTAGGAATGAGCGTGAATAGAGGAGAAGTTTGTATCATGATCTCCGATCTCTTTGCACACGAATGTAATATATTATACGGTTAAATTGAAATAAATATCTCCTCTCTGTAAAATTCCGGATATACCCTCATAGAGAAAAATATCCGGTTTTATATATAATTAAATATACAGAATATCCATCCTAATTCTTATCCATAGATTGAAATATAAACGGTCCAGATCAATTCCTAGAATGGTTCTGTGGTTTTGCACCTTTAAACGGTTCTGCACTGAATCGGACACTATATATATATATATATATATATATATATATATATATATATATATATATATATATATATATATATATATATATATATATATATATATATATATATATATATATATATGGTAATGATCCATAGAAAATGGTCCTTATTTGAAGAAGCTGGAAAAGGGTTGCATTTTCGTAACTTATACATATATGCATGCATATACAAACATATATGTATATATACATATATAATTAGACCATATATATTATATATATGCATATTCATGCCCTATATATCTGTATATATACACATATATATACACATGCATTTTACGTAACTTGCATTTGCATTTTCATATCCCAACTTGCATTTTCGTTCGTTTACGAAAATGCATATACATACCGTATATATATGTGTGTATTTAAATACACATTGAGGGTATACATGTGAAAATATGTATATCTATGGTCTAAATATATATGTATATGTACATATCTGTATGTATATGTATATTTATATGTATATTTTACGAAAATGCAACCCTTTTCTAGCTTCTTCAAATAAGGATGCTTCTTTCTTGATCCATATATATATATATATATATATATATATATATATGTGTGTGTGTGTGTGTGTGTGTGTATATATATATATATATAGCCTATATATAGGTGAAGGTTCATGCGAGAAGTGATTTTTTTGCGAGAAATGCGAGAAATAATTTAGTCCATTAGATCAAATAATCAAGGGTTAAGATGAAGATGACATTATGGTAAATAAGAGGGGAAAAAAAAGGATAAAAACGTAGGGGGTGAAAGGGTATCATGGTAAAATGATCCCTAATTTAATTATGGTATATCCCATAATTGCTTGATAAGTGTACGACCTCATTTCAACACACAGACGTGTGTGTGTGATACTACCGTTTCTCTCCTACAAAAGGGTTCCGGCGACCCTCTTCCCAAATCGACGCTCACCGCCGCAATCTGTATAGAAACGATATATCTCTCACGTTTGTTTCTTGTGTATTCGAGGAGAATCACTGCTCAAACTACCGCATCTCTTCTGTTTGTTTCCTGCGTTTTGGCGAGAACCGCCACTCACCGAACCGCCTTCTGTTCACAGATGTGTGATTGTACAAAGGGCATCCAGGTGTTTTCATTTTTTGTTGGTTTTATCTCTCACCATGAAGGTCTCTACTTGTGACGTCGGCAGACTCGCCGGAACTTAAGCAATCACCGACAACCATTTACGGTGGTAGTTAGCGGCTGTATTAGGGCTTTTTACAATTTTAGGGTTCTTATTTCTTCCATCATCTCGTTCACTTGATCTGTAAAATATGTGTGTTTACCGGTGAACACAATGGTTTATTGTGTTCATTTTTGTATCTGTTCATTTGTGTTTTTTTATTGTGTGCATATATGTAAAAGAAATTGTATTTGTTCATTTGGGTATTATTGTGTTCTTTTGGTTATCATCTATCACTCGGATTATCGTAAAATTTGTGATATATATTCATTCTTGATTTGTGATTTGTGTTCATATTTGATTTGTAAATTTTGTATTCACCGGTGAACATGAGGTGTTCATCATTTCAGGTTGTTAATCAGTGAACTGTACCATTCATTCGTCTATATTCATTCCTCATATGGATATGTTCATTAATGAATGATTACTAATGTTTTAAGAAATTATTCGTATAGTTCATTAATAAAACATTACTAATATTTTAAATAGTTCAATCTGTTAAAACGTTCACAAATAAATATCAATGCTACGGAATCAAAATTATTAATGAATTAATTTAATTAAGGAAATTATAATATGTGTTATGGAAGTTATTAAAATGCCCACCAATTGATTGGTTCAAAACCGTATCCACAAAAATAGGAATGCAAGTTAATAAAAGAAATTGTATTATGTATTTATTTCTAATTTTCGAAAATTGAGATAAAGACTATAATATCCTTTAAGATTTCAAAATTGTTTAGATTAGATGAGTGGCTAAGATTAGTTCTTGCATTTCTCGCAAAAAAGTCACTTCTCGCATGAACCCTCCCCTATATATATATATATATATATATATATATATATATATATATATATATATATATATATATATATATATATATATATATATATATATATATATATATATATATATATATATATATATATGTATATATTTAATATGTGTGATTATTTATATATTATTGTCGAGTCTAAAACCCATGTATCTCACGAGACAATTTTGTCTTACGTACTATGTTTGTTTGTAATGCTACGTACTCAGGTTCAAGAGCTAAGGATTAGGTGCGTATGCTAGTGAAGGCGCACGGGTTTAACGTAGAGATAGCAAGGTGGATTTATGTTTGGCTTTGGTTATGATATATTTTGTAACACCAACTATTGACTTTTATTTTATGCCAAAGTTTTTTTTTTTGTAAATCCACATTTTGGGACAATACTTTAAATGTTTTAAAAAGGAAAGGATTTTTACGAAAATATTTCGTATTAAAAATCAAGGTGTTACAATAAAACACTGCCATATTAAGTTAAAGTGATAATTCTTTCCTTTAACCATTTTTTTATTTAACAAACAAAAATAAAAGTGTATATGAAATTATCATCTTACATTTAACACCGAGTCTCCTTTTGGAGCAGCTTATTCCTTCTAAAGAGTTCTACTTTTGTGAGTTCTTATATAATTGTGTATTCATATTCCAGATCTAGATCTACTTAAATAGACCAACTGATAAGAAGGTTTCTTGTATGCAAACTCCTAATAATAGCTTTCTAATGATTATAGGTAAAATTATACACCATGTTTTATCTTTTCAGTGTAATCATTAGATATCTTACCCCTATCAAAATTTAGATATTTACCTTTATAATTTCAAATGAAATCAATCGGAAATATACGTAAGATATGAAAGCTAAGTGAGAAAAAGGTTATGAACAATATTTTAAAGAAAGACATCCTAGTTCTCATGTTGTCATTCCTCGGGAGAACATCATACAATATCATTGGTCATATAAAAACAACATTCATTCCTGTAAATGTTTATATAAACATACCACATACATTCATTCTGCACTTGATGAGCTGTCGTGCAATTTCAATCCAATGACGAACACACGATGCTTTAAATTTATAAAACAAAACTTGCTCATATACACTCATAAAAAGGTAAAAAATCAACATAAATTTTATACTAACTTATACTTCCTCCGATTCAAAATAAGTGATACATTCTTGATTTCACGGTTTTTGAGGCAAAAGATTATAGTGGGGGTTAAATTAGATTAATTGGATGGATAGTAGAGAATGGGTACCATAAGTTTTTAATAAAGTAAGGTTAATGATGTTTAAAAGTAAAAGTAAGGGTAAATGGGTTATCCACTTTATTAATGTAGATAGTTAGTGGGTGTGGGGTCTACTATATTGTACCAAATAAGATAAAATTTCAAAGTGTATCACTTATTTTAAATCGGAGGAAGTATATCGTTTTCAAAATTAAATTTACCACATGAACTCACCTTGAGTTTGATTCCTTTATTACGCCCTTTTAGTGTTCGTTACCTATGGATTATTATTATTATTATTATTATTATTATTATTATTATTATTATTATTATTATTATTATTATTATTATTATTATTATTATTATTATTATTATTATTATTATTATTATTAATATTATTATTATTATTATTATTATTATTACTGTTAATAAGAAATTACTTACTATAAATCCTAAAAAATTATTTCGTGAGTAAAACATTCATAGAAAGAATTTAACGTTACAAATTTAGTTATTGTTAAATGGCACGAAGTTGGTCAAATTGCAAAAAGGAGAGTACAAATGAGACATGCTTCCTGACACACTCTTGTATTAAAACTTTTTCTTAGAGCATCTAGAATGGGAGATTTTTAAAGGGTCTTTACTATTTGAATAATCTTTGGAATAGCTTTTTTCCATTGAAATACACAATTTTTTTAATAGGTCAATCCAATCACTTATTCTTCAATAACCACTTAATCAACTTTCAATGTTTGTATTCGTTAATCCATATATATACTAATTTTACATTTTAAACCCTATATATATTTATATGTGAATCATTTATTATTTTAATAACTATAAATGATAACTTTATCAATATTAAGGTCAAGTATTATAATAATTTTGTATGAGACATTTTATAAAAATGTTAAGTTTTATAAATGTTATAAAATTGTTAAATTATATATCTGAGGGGTGTTTAAAAATATTTGAGATATATACAAAGGTAAATTAATAATATTAATAACAAAAAACATTTAGAAAGGTTAACCACTAGAGATGCTTTTTGTAAATAAGTTTTTAATTAGTGCGAAGATGATATCGCAAAGGTAATAAGTCATTGCGAGGTTAACCATTGGAGATGCTCTTATATATTACTCTCTCCGTCCCTAAATAAAGTTCTCATTTCCCCTTCAAGTTTTGTCCCTAAATAAAGTTCCCATTTCTCAAACATAAGGGGTCCACTTAATATAATAATATTATTACAAATACTTTCACCACTAACTATCTCTTAAAACACTTTCTCTCTCCAATCAAACCTTATATTTTAATCAAAAGTAATACCAAATACCCCACCATTAATTATCTCCTAAAATGTTGTGCCCAATACAAATGGGAACTTTATTTAGGGACGGAGGGAGTAATTTTCTAGAAATCATGCAAGGTTTTTAAATAAAAAAATATTTAATAAATGCTTTAAAAAGGATCATGAGTTTAGTAAGACTTTTACTGTCAACATAGTTAGTACAAATTATCACATTTTCGTGCATGAAGGACTATAAAACAGTGCCATATTAAGTTAAAGTGATAGTTCTTTCCTTTAACCATTTTTTATTTAACAAACAAAAATAAAAGTGTATATATAAAAATTTCATGTTACCTTTAACAGCGAGTCTCCTTTTGGAGCAGCTTTTTCCTTCTAAAGACTTTTAATTTTATGAGTGCTTCTATAATTGTATATTTATATTCCAGATCTAAATTTACTTAAATAGGCTGATAAGAAGGCTTCTTGCATGCAAACTCCTAATAATAGCTTTCTAATGATTATAGGTCAAACTATACACAAAGTTTTATCTTTTTAGTGTAATTATTAGATATCTTACCGAATCAAAATTTAGATATTTTAAATTACGCATTGGATCATGCTTTAAGAATTATAAACAAATTCAATTTTTATAAAGGGAATTCATTTCTGTATCACAACTTTTACTTCTTATACTACACAGTATAAGTTTTACAGCTAACTGTACAAGTATATCTAACATAAGTTGTGGTAGATGTATTTAAAGTTGTGGTGTAAAAATCACCCCCATTTAATATTTGATCTGAATATCATTCTGTGAATCTTTGGCAAAAAAAGAGATGTTTTGAATAACAAGCACATAGTAATTTTACGAATCATTTTGTGAATCTTCAAAAATGGTGATAAAATTTTAAAGAAATACTCAGTGGCAACAATCAGGGTCGGTTCAATGAGTTTTTATGCCCTGGACGAAGTGGGTTACTAATGCCCTTCATTACTTCATTCGCACAAACAAGACATGTAACATACATCTATAAAGAAAATAAGTGACATATTTAACTTAAAAATTTCAAACCATTACATAAAAGTTACACACTACATGCTAGAAATCGATTTTTCGATGCTCAAAATTGCTAAGCCATCCAATCTTTCTTGTGTCATTGTACTAATTCAAAAATATGACTTCCAATAGTTTAAGCATGAAATAACTTCTTTCGACCAACATCATTGTAACCGGCACGAATCCACAACATCTTATGCCTGAGTAACACATTAAAACCTACTTTTCAATTGAAAAAGAACCATGTCCAATAAAACAAGAAAAACAAAATTAATTCTAAAAGCTTCTTGATAAGATTTTTGTTCTCCTTCGGTATCTAAAATTTCATCAAATTGCTTTTTCTACAAGAATTGCGTTTTTTGAGAAATTCAGGTTCAACTCCAATTTTATGCGCCATTTCTTTAGCTTCACTAATAGCCAAATCAAACCATTTTCCCTATATTATTAAAAAAATCTACTAATTCCACCAAATTTCTTATTGTGGCATCAAGAGGCATTTCATTAGAGTGTAACTTCTTAGTTACCAAATCAACTCTGTATAAAATTTCACACCAAATGACCAAACTTGCAACAAATACGAAACTCGAAAGTTCACCATTTACCAATGATTCAACATCTTTACAAATCTTCCCATCATCAGCATCACTTGCTTGAGCTAATTTTATTAAAGCTTTTTTTACCTGGGCCAATTGACTCTTTATAACTTTAACACTTTCAATATGACTTTCCCGACGAGGAGCGCACAATGATTTTAATGTTAATTCGTCAACATGTTTAAGTAAAACATCCCATATTCTTGTAGAACTAGAAAACATATTATATATTGCTTGACATGTCACAAAAAATATTTTTACTTTGTAACAAGAATTTGCCATGTCACATAAAACTAAATTAAGACTATCATACCAACAAGAATTTTCCATGACCAACCTTATTATAATATAACCTGATCAAGCTTGTATAATTGAACTTGAAGCAAATATACTTTGATTAATTCTACAAAATTTTAATAACCAAAACACTATTAGCCTTTAGTTTATAAACAGAAAAACAATTACCAAAACTAATGCCTAAAGAATTGAAATGTCAAAATGATAAGCTTGTTATATAACCCATTTACTTACATTGTTGTTCTTATTTATATATTATAATAATTGATTACTATTGTTACAAAACCAAAAAAAAAGAGAAACAATGAAAACAGGAGCAGTGTTAATAAAAATTTGCAGCAAATTGCCAAATTGTATATAAGTAGATGCACAGTATCTTGGTCAAAATTCAAAAAAGCAACCCTAAATATGCAGTTTCGAAACTGAAGAAAATTGTATTACACGTAAACATAGATAAATGTTTACAGTAACTTCGATTAACAAGTCATAATTCACAAATGAATCAAAATATGCTCGAATCGATTTAGGAATTGAAACTTACCCGAAGAAATTTCGCTGATGAAGTGTGCTTCACTGTTGCCGCTGCCCTCTTTCTCACAAAGGTTAATATATTGGGAAATATGCATCGCGGAGTCTAGAAGTCGGGGAATATCGATAGCCATTTAGGAAGTCTAGGAGTCTTTCTCGCAAATCAAAATCACAGGGTTACATATTTACGAGGAGTCTGTCGTTGCCCTCTTTCTCCACTCTTTAAATCTAATTTTTTTTAATTTACGACTGAACATAGTTACATACTTCCTCCGATTCAAAATAAGTGATACACTTTAGGTTTCATGGTTTTTGAGGCAAAATATTATAATGAGGGTTAAATTAGATTAATTGGATGGTTAGTGGGGAATAGGTCCCACAATTTTTGAATAAAGTAAGGTTAATAATATTTAAAAGTAAAAGTAAGGGTATAAGGGTAATCCCACTTTATAAAGTAGGTAGTTAGTGGGTGTGGAGCCCACTACTTTTTACCACATAAGGTAAAATTTTAAAGTGTCTCACTTATTTTGAATCACCCAAATATAGAAAGTGTATCATTTATTTTGAATTGGAGGAAGTATATATGTTGCGCTGAAAAAATGATGCCCTAAAGCCCACTGCTGCCCTGGGCCACACTGGGCTTGGGCCGGGCCTATGTTATGTGATCATATGTCCTTCGTTACACGATATCACGTAACTAATGACATGGACTTGTCAATCACTCTAGTTACGATTATGTTTCCTGATTCGAGATCTATGATGACGGTTTTGACTACTTAATTGAACTTTGAATTTAGTCATGACCTGCGCAGGTACTTCAGTGTCACATCAAATCAACAGGGGGCCCATAGATATCTCCTCTATCACTTTGATCAGAGGGAACGAATAAACCTTAACTACACCATCTCCTTCATAGTCATCACATGATACATGGAACTAATCTGTATAGCTACCAGTTACGAATAGCGTTGGAGTTAGACCAATGCACCACGAAATCGTATTAGGGAATGATGCATCTTGGTTCGAAGACTCATATGATATTATCGCCTCACTATTACCCATGATGAAGTCCATGGGGTAATTCTCTGAGCGTGGGTTAGTCCAACATTTAAATACTCCTTTAAAATGCTCATGAGGTAGCAGCAATCTCCATGCATTGTTCATCCTTTTGAACAATCTACTAACTCTCTCATGATATCTTAATTCAGTTCTCATTCCCATGAGAACGATTGACTGTGGACGTTTAAGTAATCTCTTAGATTACTTTGGAATAGGTTCTAAACATGCAAAAGGTTGAAATGGAATAATTAAATACTATATGAATGATAGAACACTTGCAAATTATTTAATCTCCATAAATAAATCATCAATTCATACAATTTAATTTTTCACTACAAATTTCAAATGAATAACACTTTTATGACAAGTCACTATGAAATCTAATTCCTATCGCACTCGCATGATCATCATGCTTGGTACAACTCAGTGCTTTAGTGAAAGGATCAGCCGGGTTTTTTTCCGACGATACTTTAGTCACTATGATGTCTCCTTCCTCAGCACGCTTTCTCACATAGTGATACTTTCTGAGTATATGCCTGGTTCGACTATGATCTTTGGATTCTTTAGTCAAAGCGACTGCACCTTCATTGTCACAAAAGATTTTCAATGGGTCCTTGATGTTTGTTACGACACCAAGATCACCAATGAAATTCTTTAACCATGTAGCCTCTTTTGCTGCCTCACTAGCAGCAATATACTCAGATTCACAAGTAGAGTCAGTGACTGTCTTCTGCTTGGAACTCTTTCAAGTGACAGCTCCTCCATTTAACAAGAACACCCATCCAGATTGTGAGCACAAGTCATCTCTATCCGTTTGGAAACTCGCGTCACAATCCTTCCACTACAAGTTCGTCTTTCCCACCATACACTAAGAACATATCTTTTGTTCTCCTTAGGTACTTGAGAATCGTTTTCAGCGCAGTTCAATGATCGTTGTCAGGGTTGTCCTGGAACCGACTCACCATGCTCAAAGCATATGAGACATCCGGACGAGTACATATCATGGCATACATGATCGATCCAATCGCCGAGGCGTAGGGGACTCGACTCATCTTCTCCAGTTCTTGCTCAGTACTGGGACACTGACTCTTAGATAATGTTATGCCATGATTCATGGGTAGATACCCTTTCTTGGAATCAACCATACTAAAATGTTTTAGTATTTTATCCAAATATGTACTCTGGCTCAATCCTATTAGATGTCTTTCTCTATCTTTGTATATCTTTATACCGAGTATGTACGCTGCATCTCTTAGGTCCTTCATTGCGAAACATTTTCCCAACCAAGACTTCACATATTGCAGTGTAGGAATATGATTTCCAATAAGGAGTATGTCATCCACATACAGTACTAGAAAGACTACAACGCTCCCACTAGCTTTGATGTAAACGCAGGACTCATCTTCACTTCTAGAGAAACCAAACTCCTTGACTTTCTCATGGAAGCAAAGATTCCAGCTACGAGAGGCTTGCTTCAATCCATAGATTGATTTTTCAAACTTGCACACTCTATCAGGGAATTTCTTGTTGATAAAACCTTCTGGCTATGCCATCTGGACATTCTCAGTAAGTCTTCCGTTAAGGAAGGCGGTTTTAACATCCATCTGCCAAATTTCATAGTCATGAAACGTAGCCTTGTAGGTGTGCACATTCCCATCCATGTCTATCTTCTTCTTGAAGATCCACTTGCACCCATCGGTTTTAATGCCGGGAGAAGTCTCAATCAAGTTCCACACTTGATTGTCATACATGGACTGAATCTCACTCTCCATTGCCATTTTCCACTTTTCGGCCTCAGGGCCTTCCATAGCTTCCTTATAACTTGATGGCTCATCATCATCAACTGGTAAACTATTACTAGTTGAAGCATCACCTTCAGCAATATGGTAATCATAATAATCACCAAAATGGTCAGGAGGGTGAACAGTTCTATAGGATCTACGTGGAACGGTAGGAGTTACATCATCTTCCTCAACAGGAGTCTCATCCTCTGGTTGAGTGCTAGTGTCAACTATAGGCGCCACTACATCTTCATTGGTTGACTCTTGACACTCTTCAAGATCAATTTTGCTCCCACTATCTTCTTTGGATAATAGCTCTCTCAAGGAAGAATCCTCTTCGAGATACGAACACTTTGTTCTCTTTCGGGTTATAAAACTGATATCCAAAAGCCTGTCGTGGGTAGCCAATGAAGTAGCACTTCTCTGATTTTTTATCTAGCTTTTCGTGAGATTCATGTCTTACATATACTTCACAACCCCAGATTTTCAAATGTTTGAGGGAGGGAGGATTCCCTGTCCACATTTCAGAGGGAGTTTTGGCAACCTTCTTAGTTGGTACAAGGTTCACGATATGTGTTGCAGTCTCTAAGGCATATCCCCAGAAACTCACTGGAAGTGTTGATCGACTCATCATTGATCGCACCATGTCTAACAAGGTTCGATTTCTCCTTTCCGACACTCCATTAAGTTGTGGAGTTCGTGGAGGAGAGAGTTGAGATACTATTCCACAACTCTTTAGATAGTCGATAAACTCTTGACTAAGATACTCTCCACCCCTGTCAGAGCGGATCATCTTAATCTTCTTGCCCAGTTGATTCTCTACTTCTTTCTGATATTATTTGAACGTTTCAAAAGTATCAGACTTATGTTTAATCAAATAAACATAACCATATCTACTGAAATCATCAGTAAACATGACGAAGTATCGTTCACCATGTCTAGTGTTAGACTTGAATGGTCCACACACATCAGTATGTATGAGATCTCACAAGTCTTCGCCTCTTTCACATGACCCTGTGAATGGCGCCTTTGTCATCTTGCCAAGTAAACAAGATTCGCACACATCATCTGATTTTAAGTCAAATGATTCTAACACTCCATCCTTTTGGAGTTTAGTAATGCGTTTCTTATTTATATGTCCTAAGCGACAGTGCCATAGACATGATTTATCCAACACACCTTTGGATGATTCAACATTCAATATTAGATTTCTATTGTTTACGCAACCAACATTTTCATATATACCAGCACAAGGAATAGCTTTAAAATAAAACACATCATTTTTATAAACCAAAAGAGAACCATTGTCATTATCAAAAACGAAATTAAAACCATCATTAAACAATGCGTAGAATGAAATAATATTGCGTGCCATACATGATGAAAAACAAACATCTAATAAAATGAAAGAACGTCCACTGCTAAGCATGAGCTCGTAATCTCCTATCTTGGTGACAGCAGCCGAAACTCTGTTTCCCATGATCAGATTAAGCTCTCCATGCTTCAACTTCCTACTGTTCTTAAGTCCCTGCATATCAGTGCAAATGTGAGTACCACACCCTGTATCTAGAACCCAAGAATTAGACATAGAAGTGTTATGGAGTTCAATCATAAACATACCAGAGGTGCCAGACTTTTGGACCTTATGATTCTTCAAATTATCCAGGTACTTTGGGCAACTTCTTTTCGAGTGACCTTTCTCATTGCAGTATGAGCATTCCGAATCCTTCGGTGTCAATTTTGAATTTTTCTTTCTCTTACGGCCACTTTGGGTATGACCCACTTTAGCCTTCCCCTTGGTACTGGGATGGAATTTTCATTCATAATTGCACCTTTAGGGTTGGTTGGTGGGTGGTTCAGAGTTACCGTTTGCTAATAATTTTGCTTCAGCGACTTTTAGCACATCAGCCAACTCAGATTTGGATATGTTTATCTTATTCTCTTCATAATCATCAGATATTTAAGAATAAGATGGTGGAAGATTATAAAGGATTAAACCAACTATGAACTTGTCACTAGGATTTGATCCAAATTCCTCAACCTTATCCATGTAGCCCAACATTCTTTCAACGTAGCTACATATAGGTTCCCCCTCCTCTAGCTTTCCCATACTGAAGAGACGCAAGTTTTCAAATGCTGCATGTCTCCTTTTATTGTATTCTAGTTGTTCAGTACTCACAACACTTTGAGTAGGGAACATATCTAGAATTGCTTGAGAGGCAGCAAATGATAGATTTAATGGAGGTGGTTGTGAACGTGGAGGTGGTGGAGGAAGTGGGACATTGTTATTGTTATTGTTGTTGTTATTGGCAGACATCTACAAAAGAAACAATTTCTTTGTTAGTGCATTCATTTAATAATCCTTATAATAATTTTCCCAATCTTTATTCATAAGGCTAGGATACAACCACTAGTTATTTGATGTGAAGAGGGATGCCGTATTTCACACCGAATAATTTCGTGTTGTAGGCAAACTATTGTCAGTTTCAATCTTGTGAAATCCCTAGTTCTTTGAGATTCATTCTCTTCAGAGAATGGCATGTTAATCTCGAATCAATTCTCTTTCTAATCTATATGACATGGATGTCGTGGATCATATATTAGAAGGTGAAACTACCATAAGACACCCACGTAGATTCCCGGCTCAAGTTCGCTTGGGTATCGCGAGAATCGTTTCACTCACAAAATAATCTCATAATTAACGTACCGGTTAACCACGCAAGTTCCGTTAATCAGACTATAATGTGGGCGCGTGTCATCTTATAGAGAGCACACGATGTTCACATTTATATTGAACGGGAAGACTTGTTTAATTATACGATTATACTTTTAATCTTGACATCATCCTATTATGCCCGTTCGGTAGCTCCATTCTAAGACAAGGGAAGCGGCGGGGAAGGTCAGCGCAAGGCTTGTTAAAAACGCAACATCGTTTAGAGATCTATATCTCTTCCTTTTCATCCTTTATATGTCTTAGACTATGGGTGAGCCTACTAATGACATAAGCGACAATGTATTTAACTTTAGTTATAATATATATAAACTTTTATATAATTATATTCTATGATAATTAAAACCCTTTAATTTCATTTACTAAAGTTCTATATAGTTTAATTAATTCTAGTAAACGTGCGAGGACGCGACATTTTAATTATTATTGAAACTATATTACTTAAATAATATTTAATAAACTATTATTACATAATATTACATATAAGGGAAGAATATCAAATCATATTTGATATATATGGGAATTTCGGAATTTATATATTATATATATTCAAAATTAAACTTTTAATTAATATATATAATAATATAATACTTTTAATTATTTGATCTATTATTTCAATTATAAACTATTATAAATAAATAAGACAAATAATTAAATATTCGAAAATCCAATCCCTTTTTAAATTATATAAAATTTTCGACAAAATATTTAAATATATATAAATATATACCGAAAATTATTTTCAGATATATCTATATCCATATTTAAAATATCTTTTAATTTTAAATTTGCCCTTTTAAAATCTCCTTTAAAATTTTCGGATATTCCCCATATCCCCAATTTAAATTTCCAAATCATATCCTTATTTAAAAACCCTTTTAAATAAATATCTAGAATTACTAAATCAACTATTTTAGGCATATATATTCCGAAAAATACAAGTATTAGATTCCGAATGGATTTCGAATTAACGTCTAGCACAATTAGACTTGTAAACCAATGCGCTCTGATACCACTATTAGATTTTCTATGCATCTAGCCACAATTTACTTGAGGCGGAAATCACAAGTAACTTGATTAGAACATTGACCCAATAAAACTTTTGGACCGTAAGGTTTACATTTCTAACGCAACTAGAATTATTTAATAACTAATTAAATGATAATTCAAATACTTACTTCGTTGTGGTTTGGCCAAGGAGACAAACCTTGTGATCTTGTTCTTGCCAGGTTATCACACTATGCCTAGGATTCAAGAAAGAATCCCTCTATCGTTTCACACCCAAGGTTGATCACGAACAGGATGATATACCACTAGGTAGTATAAAGCACCTTGAGAAGACGAGTACCGAAAACCAAACCATAAACTATTTCGGTTCGACGGCAGCGGCGGCGCACGGCGGTTGTGCGGCGGAGCAATGGCGGCGGTCGGCTGGGCGGCGGTGGCTCGGTCGACGATGGTGGTGTTCGGCCGAAAGCTTGGAGAGGCAAGGGAACAAGTGATTAAGTGTATTAGGTTAAACCCTTAACCTTAATATATATACATGCCAAAACCCGATTAGAGTCAAACTCTAATTGGTCCAAGCCCGCCTTTAATTAACTATTAATTAAGCCCACAAGTATTTAATTAATCTGATAATTAATACTTGGCCCGATACCATAATCTAGTCAATTACCCATTAACTAGATTAGCCCGTCTAGCCCAATAGTCCATTTAATTAAACCATTAATTAAATACTACGTTATTTCTCGTGTTCGTTGATTCCTCGAGGGCAACCCGAATAGGACTCTAAAATACTCGAACCGGAATACCGGTTTATTTGATGTGTTGGACACTATTTCTAACATATATAAAAGGAGGCTTACCAAACCCGGATAGTTGTTGTACTGAATCTTGAATCTGGGCACCTGGTGCCCGGATTTTTACTGAATTTTGTAGTTTAGGGTTTATAATTTGTGCAACTAATTGAAGTATTGTAGCTAAATAGGTCAATCATATTCTGAATTTAAGTAGCAATATGATAAGTGCTTTCTACTTCTTTTGTCATAATTTTGCACAAATGTTGTGTTTCGTGGCTGAAGGAAGACATCAATACTTTGGAGAACAGAATTCAATCATGGAATTGTGTTATACTGACATTACATCAAAACACCAGCTAATCATGTGAACTGAATCATGGAATCTTAATATTAAACTTTGGAGAACAGAATTGAATCACGAATTAAGCAAAAACTGAGTGAAAGTTTTTTTACAGAAAAAAAATTAAAGAATAACTGAGATTGAGGGAATTCAATTTATATTTAGGATGATATTAATTTGATCCAAAGATGGTGGATGTTAATGTTTAATGTTATGGTTATTCACATGTCAAACCAAACAGGGTTAAATTTATCATTTTCATTATTTAGAGGCAAGCATTAAAATGCGTAAGCAAACAACCACTTCTCTTTCAGAGGCATATTCATAAAGAGCCTCTGCATCATCGTACCTCAGCATCATTCAGGTATTAATCATCCAGATGCTATCAATCAACACCTTATTTAAGTTAAAAAAAAAGTGTTTGGATGACTTATATAAGCATATTGTAAAATACCTAAAAAATATATAAAACACCATAAATAAGCTTATGTGAGGTGAACTTGGGTTATAGTGAAATGAGATGGTAAGAATGTAAAAACCCTTAATTAAGCTTATAATCCACCTTAAAATATCTTGTCCTAAACCCTTAAATAAGCTTATAACCTCCTGTTGGGTCATATTAATTATAACTAATAGTTTAGGAGTTAAAGTGTAATTAGTCTAAATAGGTGTAGCCGTGTAGGTATAAATACCTTGGTCAAAGGCTAATTAGACGAAGCTTTGCTATAATTGTAACCTCATCATATAAAGCAATGTGTGTTTTTCAAGTTTTCTCTCAAATCTCTCAATCTAAATCTTCCAATTCTCAATTATATCTTGCTTAGTCCTTGTTTAATCAGTGTTTTAGAATCCACACCTCTCCCAAAACACTTAGAAATGCTTAGACCACTCACAATCATTACATCAACTTACACTTGAAATTTTATCAAATCTGCGTCATATCAGTTTATACTCCAACTAATACTCACATGACACACTCATGCTTACAATACTCCTTCACTTAATATTTTATACATATAATACATACATAAAATATTAATACTCACAAAATTTAACCTTTTAATGCGTCGCTTTTTTACTTCCGAAGCAAAATAACCAAAGCAACTAACATAAGGGACCATGCCAATAAAAGGTGGCTTAAATAAGCCCTCCCAACCCAAATACCCCTAATTCATTCGTTATTGCGAAAACCATTGCAGCTTTAAAAGGTGGCTTAAACATTATGGGCCAAGCTTTTAAAGCCCGTTGAACCGAAAGATTAATTGATAACAATCAAACCATTGAATTGAAAAACAAATACTACCTCCGTATCAAAATAAGTGATACACTTTCCTAAAAGTGGTAGAACAAAATAAGTGATGCACTTCTGATATTTACCCTTTTTGGAAAGTTTTAGCATATGAAATTACCCTTTTACCCTTAATTAATTTTCTTAAACATCATTATCTCTACTATATTATAAAGAGTTTACCCCTTCCAGAATTAGCAGGGCTGAAAATTCAGCCAACACACTTGCTAATTATGGAAATATTGCATTTATTAAAAAAATTTAGACGTTAGGACTCGAAACCGAGACCTCTATAATAGAAGCAAGACGCGCAACCAGGTGAGCTAGAAAGCAACATATAACATTTTTGAACAAAGTTAGATATATCTAATACTTACCATACTTTACCAAACCCACCTCCCAATTGACCAATTAATATAAGCGCATTCTCCCAACCGGTAATTTCTTCTTGGGAAATGGAACGGGTTTTTAGGGAAATGAAAGGGCTTGTTTTGAAAATCCAATTCGTTAACTTAACCCTGGTTCGAGACGGCAATCGAGAAGAACGCATTGAACACTCTTTCAATAATCCCTTCGTCACCGGCCACTGCTCACTGTGGAAACCTTCTTTATCACCGCCGGTAACTGCTCCATTTCGGTTTTGCAGGGTTTCACGGAAGAGCACAATTAGAAGGACGCCGAAACTGAAGATGGAGAAGGCGGTGAATGTGCCAAAGGCGCCGTCGGAGGGAGGCTGGCGGTAATTATTCTTGTCCATCCTCAAGTGATATGTGTTTCTATTTTTTCTTGAGTATCTCCTCATTTTGGTTTTGCTAGGTTATTTTGCTGGAGGTATAGGTTAGCTAAAGCTTAAGTTGAGGTAATTTTTTCCCCATTTCATCATAATTGTATGATTATATCAGGTTAATTAGGGTTTCATGATTATGTACTTTTTTCTACAGGAGGTCAAAGAGATGTGTGCAGGTTTGGTTTATTAAAGGAGAGCAGGGTTCTTGTTGTAGGTCAGTTTTATGACCTTTTAAAATTGAGCATTTGATTAAATTAGTATTTTTAATTTATTATTTATGTATATATTAGGGAGCACAAATGATTGTTGAAGAAGGAGGTCAGTTTTCTAATTAATGAATGATCTTCGTAGGGTTAAAGGAATCAGAGAGAATACACAGCTAGCGCAAATCATCCCTTTCACTTTAGGTTGTGTATAACAGGTGGACACTTAATTGTTTTAACTGATTTTTTTTAATAATGTTATTGAGTTAAAATTGTTTAAAAAAATATTGTTTTCATTTCTTTGATGAGTATGCATTTAATAATGAAAATGTTAGTTTTAGCAATTAATTAACTAGAATTAAAAGACATATTTTTTTTCTAATATAAACTTTTGGCTTTGAAAACTTTTGGCTTTTTTTCAAAATATACTTTTAGTGTATAAAACCTCCTACTAAAGAAATACCTATTTTGACCCGTTACCAACCATCCGATCCACACAATTTTCCATAAAATAACCGATATTAATGTTGCAGGACTGAGAAACACTTGATCACATTAAATTATAAGTTCAAATGGTTCAAACTGGACAAGCAGGTCAATTGGGTCAATATGGACCCTTTTTGCTGTCAAATGTAGATTTTGCTGTCAAACATTACAAATAGCTTTTGTCGTCAAATTCATCAATGGTTAGATTTTGCATCGGTTGTTGCTGGAGAAGTTTTAATGTCAATTTTATGAAACAATAATAACAAGTTGCGGTCAAATTTTGCGTCTGGTAGTATTTTATGTTCGAATTGAAGGTTATAGTATAATAGTATTAAGAGATGTTTTTCTACTGTATTTAGTCAATATGTATTTTGATTCAAAGTGTTATATATTTAATTAATAATTATGGGCAATTGGGCATATTGCAAGTCTTGAATCTTGATATTAATTAATATTTAATTTTCTTAAAAATATCAGTTTTGAGTTAGATATTTTAAAATTTTCCGAGTCTGCAATTTCCAAGTAAATCACATGTTTAAATGTAATAGTAATCCTCACATCAAAGATGAACTCAAGTGGTTCACTATAGTCTTTGAGATCTTGAAGTTTCTGACGTATCTCATTAGGGGTGTCAATCGGGTCAGGATGGGGCTCTTATTGGTTCGAGTCTGTCGGGTTTGAGTTAAATTGGTACATGCTCCTGAATCGGTTCGGGTCTGCGAGATCATATCATAAATTAAGGTTGATTTTGGATGTGAAAGCGGCAATGAATAATATGCATAAAATTGTTTATGGGCATAATTAGTAGTAACTAAGTTGGGTTCAGATTAAGAAGAAAACTAAGAAAGATGAGGTGAGATAGACAATAGTTTCAAGAGTTCAGTTGAATCAAAAAATGTAAAAATTATGTTGTTTTGATTTAACACTTTAATTATGTAAATGAATTATTGTTATTGATTTTCATGGCTGATTTTGGTGGTGTTTGGATAATTGGATATAAAATTAAAGCTCGCCCTAAGCCAGTAAACCGTGGGGGGCAGGCGTTATTAGCATATAATGTCACATACCTTTTAAGTGTGTCGATTTGTATTATAAATTAAAAAAAAAACAAATTTTAAGCTAACATGTTTGTTGTTTCAGAACAAATTTATATTTATTAAAAAAAGGTTGATCCAGGACTCAATCTTCAGACCTCAATGTTATTTGTTAAAGGCTCTAACTAACCGATTTACTATGCTAGATATTGAACGATTGAGTGTAATTAACTATATATTATATTATCTTTATTAATCTTGAACTCATAACTATTATATTAACCACTCAATCCAGTACCACCACAATCACTACCGCCTTCATGAATCACTACTACGCAATATCGCCGTCCACCATCACTACTATCGCCACCCACCATGACTACCTACCATCACTATCGCCACCAGGTACCCGCCGCCGCATTGCGCGGGTACCTGCTAGTCTACTAACTTAATCCTTCCCACGTACCCCTAAATTAAACCCATCTCCAAACCATCCTAATTAAAAATCGTGACTGACATATCCTTTACAACCACTCGATCATTTGGGGTTTTCTATGTCTTCGTCATCCTCGATGAATCTCTGATCTAGGGTTTTCATTTTTTCAAATCTTCTTCAATTACTCTTCATTTTCTTTTAATCGGTTTCACGATTTGAAATCATTTGTTGATTCTCTCTTCGACACGTCGGTTCTGGATTTGAAACCCTTGGTTGATGCTCACTCTCGAACAATCGAACTGTCCGATTTTTCTGGTTTGTTGATGAGTATTCATCTTAGGAAGAGGAAATCCAAGTGAAACATGAAGAAAATAAAAAAAGATGAAGAAACCCTAGATCTATGGATGTTCCGATTGTTGTACCCTAAATCAAAAAGATGAAGAAAACCCAAAATCAAAAGGATGAAGAAAATCAAAAAGATGAAGAAAACCCAAAATCAAAAAGTGAAAAATGAAGAAAATTAAAATAGGCAAAAAGAAATTTAAAATGTATATATATATGTATATGGATGGGACTTGAATTAAAAGTATGTTTTAAAATAAATGAGTTACCACTAAGCTAATATACGACTTGTGTTAGTTATCGTCCATATATTATGTATATTTGGATGAGCAAATGCCGTATATGAACTGACATATAAAAAATGTATACTAATCAGAAAAACTTTGGTGCCCACCCCTTGCTACCGCCACTGAGTTTAGGACAATTTCTCGGGTGGGAAATGACCTAATTAACACATAATTGTGAAGAAAAATAACCATATATGGGTTGTTTGATACGGGCTCTACTACAACAACACAAGCCCAACAGGCTCACCGACCCACTCGTGTCACCAAGATACCGGCCCGACTTCTGGACTAAACAGTTGAGCAACCAAGAAGAAGTCTTCATACGTTTTATTAGTTTTGCATGCATGTTCTAAATAAGAGGAATCACTAGTTGTGGTGGTTACCCCACTTTTACTTCCGTGTTCCACTATCATGCACATGACCCCACTCCCATGCACATGATACGTTTTAGTTACTGCATTAGTTAGTTGCATCAATTTCCCTTATTAAGCATTGTAATTTCATTTTGGAAAATATTCAGAAAATTGCCCCAAGTATTGCTCTTTCTCTTCTCGGTTTCTTTGGAGTTCTAACCCCTCTCGAATCGGGTTGCATCATTTGGTGCTTTCATTCTTCGTTACCATGCCTCCACGAATTGAACCACCACCGGAAAATCTCCCACCGCCAGACCTTCAAACACTCATCCAACTCACAACAACTCTCGTTGCCCAAATCACTACTCAATCCACTGCCATGGCTCAACAAACGGATGCCATCACAAACCTGACCACACTTTTCAATAATACGGAAAACCGCAGACAACAACCACCGCCCCACCACCACCGCCACCACCACCACCACTACCCCACCCTCCACAAGACAACCCAAGACCACCAAAAATCCTCCTTCCTACCTTCGACGGCTCGAATCCACTCGATTGGATTTTTCAAGCGGAAAACTACTTTACTTACTACACTCCATCCTCCCAAACAGCCGCCTCCAACTAGCTGTCTTCTACTTTACCGATGACGCTTTGAGTTGGTACAAACACCTCTCAAACAACAATTTACTCGGTACATGGCAAGACTTCACTCGAGCACTAGAATCCCGTTTTGGTCCATCCACTTATGAAAATCATCAAGCTACATTATTCAAGCTCCGCCAAACCCACAATGTCTCATCATACCAATCCAAATTCGAAAAGATAAGTAACTGTGTCACCGGCTTATCTAACGAAGCCCTCACCAATTGTTTCATCTCCGGTTTAAAACCGGACATCCAATCAGAACCTGCCATACAAAACCCAACCACATTACAACAAACATACGGTCTAGCGAAATTATTCAAAGACAAACTTACCCTAAACCGTCCACGATACAACCCATCTCCACGCCTTCCCTTCCAAACTACCACCCCACAAAAAAAAAAAACAACAACCCCACAAAACACCACACCACCTTCCACTTCCACCGGCTTACTGCCAACACCTAAGACCACCAACCCGTTACCCTTCACCCGTCTTTCCCCTGAGGCACTTCAAAAACGCCGAGCCGAAGGACTTTGTTTTCGATGTCCAGAAAAGTATCGTCCCGGACACATGTGCAACCCATCTCAATTTCTACTAATTACCGATAATGAACCCGATGATATCAATGAACAATTACCCGACGGGCTTGCTCACACTCCAAGACAACACCAGTAACACCGAACCACAAGCCAACCAAACACCACAATTCCTATCACTATCCGATGCCGCATGTTTTGGGTTACAATCTGTCCGAGTTACCGGTCACATTCACAATCACCATGTCACGATTTTAATCGACTTTGGAAGTACACATAATATCATCCAACCCCGTATCGCATCCTTACTTTCCATACAACCCATCAACATTAATCCCTTTCCCGTGATGATTGGAAACGGTCAATTTTTAGAATGCAGTTCTCTACTTCCTACCACACCAGTATCAATCAACAACACCCAATTCGATATTCCCTTGTTTATTATACCCGTCGCCGGCGCTGACGTCATCTTCGGTCTTGCGTGGTTAAGCACACTCGGACCAATCTTGGCTGACTTCGCCATTCCACAACTTTCATTCACCTTTAAAAACAAAACATGTGTCTTGCGAGGTGAACCACTCACAACTTCTGTTACACCAAGTTCACTAAACCTCCTCCTCAAAAATAAAACAGTAGCATCATTGTACACAATGATATTCCACCACCAACCCCCCACACCCACAACTCCCACAACAACAGTCCACCCCGACAACCACATTCAATCACTACTTATCAAATACCATAACCTCTTCGAACCGCCAGACGGCCTTCCACCCCCACGACCACACGATCACCACATTCCACTTATCCCGAACACTAAACCAATCAATGTCAAACCTTACCGATACCCGCATTACCAAAAAGAAATAATGACAAACCTCATTAAAGAAATGCTAGCCGATGGAGTAATTCAACCGAGCCAAAGCCCTTATTCATCCCCGGTCCTACTCGTTCAAAAGAAAGACGGCACATGGCGCTTTTGCGTCGATTATCGAACTCTAAACGCCGCCACAATTCGAGACCGGTTTCCGATTCCAACCGTTGGCGAACTTCTCGATGAACTCCACGGGTCAACCATCTTCTCAAAAATCGACCTCCACGCGGGATATCATCAAATTAGGGTATCTCCATCGGACATTCATAAAACGGCATTCCGCACAATTGACGGTCATTACGAATTTAGAGTAATGCCTTTTGGCCTCACCAATGCACCATCCACCTTCCAATCCGCCATGAATGATCTATTCCGATCGGTTTTACGTCATTTTGTTCTTGTTTTTTTTTTTTGACGATATATTGGTATATAGCAAGTCCATAACCGATCAATACGAGCATCTCCGGTACGTTTTTCAAACCCTAATCAACAGTGGGCTAAGGAATCCAAATGCATGTTTGCCACTAACTCGATACCGTTTTTGGGCCATATTATATCGGCCAAAGGAGTTCAAGCCGATCCCGATAAAATAAGTGCAATCCAAAATTGGCCCAACCCGTCAACATTTACACAACTCCGGGCCTTCTTGGGCCTCACCGGGTATTACCGAAGATTCGTAGCTACGTATGCCCACATAGTATCCCCTTTAACCGATATTCTCAAACACTCAACATTCACTTGGAATGACAAAGCTCAAACACCTTTCAATACACTTAAACAAGCCATGTCAAACCTCATAACATTATCACTACCAAATTTCACACAACCATTCGACATAACCACTGATGCATCCGGGGTCGCCATAGGCGCCGTCATATCCCAAAACGATGAACCAATTGCTTTTTTTAGCAAGAAACTTTGTGACCGAATGCAAGCCAATTCCACCTATATTTACGAGTTGTACGCGATCACTGAATCCGTCAAAAAATGGCGACAATACCTTCTTGGTCGCCGGTTCCGAGTTTTTACCGATCACCATAGTTTGAAACATTTACTTACTCAAACAATTCAAACACCGGAACAACACAAGTGGTTAACTAAACTCATGGGTTACGATTTTGAACTTCATTACAAACCCGGAAAAGAAAACAAAGTTGCCGATGCTTTAAGCCGCCCGGATCATTCAACATTCATGGCAATTTCGAGTCCAAAACCAACGTGGCTAGAAGAACTAAAAAAAATACTACACTACCGAACCCGAAGGCCTTGAATTGATCGAGCAATTACAAAATAACCCACCATCATTACCACACCACAAATATCGAGATGGCTTAGTCTATGTTAATGACCGGCTTTTTATTCCTAACATTACAAATCTTCGTTTTCTTATTTTACAGGAATTTCACAACTCAACACTAGGTGGTCATGCGGGAGTACAAGCAACATTAAAAAGAATAGCACCATCATTTTTTTGGTCTACATTGCGAGCCGATGTCACTGATTTCATAAAAAAAATGCCAAATTTGCCAAACCATAAAATACCCCACCCGTAAACCTTATGGTTAACTACAACCTCTTCCCATACAATCACAACCTTGAAGTGATATCACCATGGATTTCATCACTCATTTACCACCATCGAATTGCAAAACGGCTATTTGGGTCATCGTGCACCGCCTTTCAAAATTCGCACATTTCATCCCATTACCGACACACTATACCGCAACCACACTCGCAAACATCTTCCTTAAAGACATGTATCGATTACACGGTTACCAAACTCCATCATTTCCGATCGGGACCCGCTTTTTCTAAGCCATTTTGGACACAACTTTTTAAACAATTGGGTACGAAACTCCGCCACTCAAGTGCCTATCACCCTCAAACCGATGGTCAATCCGAGGTAGTCAATCGATGTCTTGAGTCATACTTAAGAGCACTTTGCACACGATGAGCCCCGATCATGGAACCGGTACCTATACCTTGCCGAATTTTGGTACAATACAAGTTTTCACTCTTCCACAAATATGACACCTTTTAAGGCAATGTATGGCCGAGAAGCATCAACAATACACGAGTACAAAACGGGCACAAATTCCATTGAATCCATTGATGCTTCATTGGTGGAACACCAAAGAATCCTCACTGTATTGAAAGATTAGCAAAAACAAGAGAGAGGATGACAAACCAAGCCAACAAGAAACGAATGGAAAAGCACTTCAATGTTGGTGATTTAGTCTACTTAAGACTCCGCAATTATCGACAAACGTCTGTAGAAGCCCGGAGATATCAGAAACTTGCAAAAAGATACTTTGGCCCTTACAAAATTCTCGAGAAAATCGGACCCGTAGCATACCGTTTGGAGCTGCCTATCACATCCAGAGTACACCATGTCTTTCACATATCACTACTCAAGGAAAGTCACAATCAAACAGTCTCCAATGAATTCCCAAGTGAATGGTTAATCGATACCGAAGCCATCAGACGTGAGGACACGCCCGTTCTCGAGACGGAGGGAATTGATACGGGCTCTACTACAACAACACAAGCCCAACAGGCTCACCGGCCCACTCGTGTCACCAAGATACCGGCCCGACTTCTGGACTAAATAGTTGAGCAACCAAGAAGAAGTCTTCACACGTTTTATTAGTTTTGCATGCATGTTCTAAATAAGAGGAATCACTACTTGTGGTTGTTACCCCACTTTTACTTCCATGTTCCACTATCATGCACATGACCCCACTCCCATACACATGATACGTTTTAGTTATTGCATTAGTTAGTTGCATCAATTTCCCTTATTAAGCATTGTAATTTCATTTTGGAAAATATTCAGAAAATTGCCCCAAGTATTGCTCTTTCTCTTCTCGGTTTCTTTAGAGTTCTAACCCCTCTCGAATCGGGTTGCATCATTGTTTGTTTCTCCGCTTAATGATTTAGTTAAGTGGTTGGGTCTCATTCTGTTAGATTCAGATTGTTTGTTTGAAGAGTTTTGTATCATATAAATAAGTAATACTTCCTCTGTATCAAAATAAGTTAATCAATTTTCTTTTCGGGGTGTATCAAAATAAGTGAATCACTTTAAAAATTTACCTTATTTGGTAAGTTTTTATATTTAAAATTACCGTTTTACCCTTACTTATCCCTCTTTAAACATCATTAAATGTGTGAACCACATCCATTTTTGTCATCTTTCTATATTTGACTTTTTTACCATTTAGAAAAGCAACAAAACATTAAAAGATGTGGGTCCCATCCATTCTAATTACCCATTTAATTTCAATAATCTCTTATTACTATTTTGCCTCAAAAAACTTAAATTTCAAAGTGATTCAGTGATTTTAATACGGAGGAAGTACGTGGCTAATACGGGTATAAAAGATTTATAAGACCATATTTATTAAAAGTTCAAAAATATTGATACTGGAGTTAGAAATTAAAGCATTCGACACAAAATTTTGAATTGGGGCACTTGTGTATCAAATGTTGCATTCTTGCCTATTCTTTGTCAGACTCTTCTCAAATTGTACCTTCCAAAATATAAATTACCGTCCATGTCGATAGCTTGCAGCAAAATAATTAGAAAACCTTAATTCATATTCCTAATTATTTATTTATTTAATTATATGGTTATTAGTATATTCTCTCACTTAGTTTGTTTTTAAACTTAAATTTGAACGTTGTGATTCATTCACTTTATTTTTTTAACAACAAGAGTAAATTACACCGAAGGTCCATGTGGTTTACCACTTATTACAGCCACAGTCCCTGAACTTCATTTATTACACTGGACGTCCCTGGTGTATGCACTTTGTTACACTGGACGTCCCTTGCCCTAACGTCCGTTAAGTTTGGATGTTAAAAAGCCCATGTGCTGGGCACATGATGGGTAAAAATGTCATTTGGCATCCCTGGCCGCCTCTCTCTTTCCTCCACCTATCTGCAGTCTTCTCCATCTCTCACTCTCTTTTATCTCAGGTAAAAAAGATTGTTGCAATGTAAAAGCCAAAAGCATATCATCAAGCAAAGAGTAATTAGAAGATCAGAGCTTTACATGAAGTACTTCAATGACGGGTTCATTACTACTACTGTTTCAAAAGGATTCCAAGGAAACAAAAGAAAAGTATCCACTTGTTCTAGTGTTCTCCATTAAAAAAAATGAAAAATGTGGATGTCTTTTCATCAAATCATCATCGTTTTTCTTTATTTTTATCTCATTTTTTTTGTTTGAGTTTGTTTCAGAGGTGAGCTTTCGCCCGTGCCCGGAGCAGAAAGGGAAATCAGAAATCAAGGCTTGTGCAGGAGAAGAAATAGAAATCAGAGGTGAGCTTTCGACAATGCCCTAGCATCTCCTATCAACACAAATTTATTCTCAAATCCAAAATTGAGCCACAATCCAGTTAGAAAAGCATCAAGGTATCAAATTTGAAAACAAATATAATCAAATCTGAATTTTATAATAGGAAAAATGATTTCAATCACCTTAGTACCCCCACCGGACGCCCATATGCTTAGAAACAGCGGTCGGAAGTTGTACTGTTGCAGTATCGGTGATGTTGCAGTCAATATTACAGTCGATCAAGGGTTGTACTGTGAGGGTTGTACTTTGAGGAGAAGAAGTTGGTGATGATCAGAAGAAGCTGTCGATCAAGAGTTGTACAGTTAGGGTTCGAACCTGATGAGCATGGTGAAGAAGATGAAGAGACTATGAATCGATTCGATTCTCGCCGGTGAGAAGAAGCTGTCGGTCAAGGGTTGTACAGTTAGGGTCTAGTGATTGTGGATTCAATTTGGAGATCTGCTTATCGTCCTTCCATTGTTGTTCTCGATTTGGGATCTGCTTAATCTCCTTGTATTGTAAATTCGATTTTGAATATTTGGGAAAGAAGAGTTATGAATTTACCTTTTTGCCCATCATGTGCCTGGCACATGGACAATTTAACATCCAAATTGGATGCCCGTTAGGCAGAGGGACGTCCAGTGCAACAAAGTGCATACATCAGGGACGTCCAGTGTAATAAACGAAGTCCAGGGACTGTGGTTGTAATAAGTGGTGAACCACAGGGACCTTACGTGTAATTTACTCTAACAACAAACATACATATCCATTAAATCTAAACTAATTTTATCCATAACAGGACTTTAACTCACAACCATGTAGTATATCTGTGACAACTCGACATTTTGGGTAAGTCAAAACATTTCATTTCATACTTTCTATATTTAGAAAGTTTCTGTTTTTAGAAACTTTCTCATTTCGTATCATTTCTAAATTTAGAAAGTTTCTATTTTTAGAAACGTTCCTCATTTCATTTCATTTCTATATTTTTGGCACATAAACAGCATCATTTTCGCCATACATTAGTGTTTGATTATTTTAGTCAACACAACATTTCATTTTTATTATTATGGTGACATTACATAAAATCATTTCTAAAAACAATTACTTATGCAATAAAACACTAAATATTTAGTAAAACGCAACGCGTAACGAATTTTAATTAAAACCGACACATGAGATGTTGTCCCGACCCCATTAGGGCGGAACCGTAGTCTTCCCCATATCTTCAAAATTTCGGCCAAACACATGGAACCATCATTATCTTCTTTTACAAGTAACCTTCATGCTTATCTCCATCTTTGTTTAAACTAGTTTGAGTTCAACTCAAATTCTTACTTGTCCTACCTAATAAATACAACCCTTAACCTCTAAACCCTAGTTTTTCCTCCTACATCCATCGGCCAAGCAAACCCCAAGCAAACCAAGTTGTGTTCGATCCCAAGCAATCCCTTTATTGTTCGTTTGATCTTCGTTTGCAAGGTATACCGAAATTCTTATGTTTTAATTTGTTTTTCTTTTCATTCTTGACTCGTGTCGAACCCAAGACTATGGCCAAAGGCCATATGGTCTCGGAATTATGCTCAAACCCAAGATCGTGTATGCATGGTCTCCATGCATGTGTACGTGCTTGATTAGTAATCGTTTCGGTATTGTTTGACTGATTGTTCATTATTTTTCATAAACACTGAAATCCTAAACCCTTTTAATCCAAACTTTTTACATATTAACCACAATGAAAAACCACACAAAACCCTAAAATTTCATAATTTTTTGTACTACTTTTGCCTCGTATTGACCCAAAAACCGGTCAAAACCCTAAACCGATACCCTAGCAACCATCAACCACCTAATCGGACTCAAACCCTAGATCCAAACCGTTTAACCCACTGAGTTGACTCGTGACCCACTGAGTTGACCATGTGTTGATCGTTTGACCAATGTTGACCCGTTAATGAATCGGGCCAAGGCTTGAACTTGGCCCAAACCGATTTAACCCAAACTGAGAACCCTAATTTGGGCCAAGCCCAATTGGTTAAGCCCAAACCGACCTAAAAGCCTTTGGGCCGAGCCAATGTTCGGTCCAAAACAGGCCCAAACCCGAGGCCCATTATCCATTGGGACGTAGCCCATTAAAAGACCCAAGTGGCCCATGTGGTGGCCCATTAGCCCAATCCATTTCATTTCGGCCCATTTCATTTCATTTCGGCCCATTTCTAAGCCCATTTCATTTCATTTCGGCCCATTTAATCCAACCAAGCCCAATAAGCCCATTAAGGCGGGCCTTGGCCCAAGTGCCGGCCCGTTAGCCCAAATCTAGGCCCAATAACCCAACATCGTTACAAACTTGCGTAAACATAAAACTTTTCAATAAACTAAACTCTTTTTTATAAACAAACAAGCAATACAAACAATAACAACACACAAACAATACCTATAGATCACCTGTGCGTGATAGCTTAAACTAATTAGGAACCTTGTGCATTTAGGTGCTAGGAATCTCTATGGAACCTCAGTGAAGTTTGTGATCTAAGCTAAGCATCAGGTGAGTCCACATCCCCTTTTACTCTTTTACTGCTTTTATAACTTATGGGGTGAAAAACATAACATGTTACATTTACCGTTTTCATATTAGTTTTCAAACAATCTTTTCATTTCAAAACTTACTGTTTTAGGAAACTTTATATTTTTAGAAATTTCTATTTTTAGCAATGAAACTTATTTTAGATTTTATTGTGTGGTTGTTTGATTACTATTTCACTTGCTTTAATAGCATGAACGTTACACTTACATTCTTTCCCAAAACATTTAATGACGTAAAACTCATTTTTGGCGGGGTGTGACAATATCTACTCATCTTGATACCATAACAGGACTTGAACTCTGGAAAGACTGGATTTTTTTTCATAAGTGATTATATTCTTTTTATTAGATTTAGTATAAATAAATTAGATACACATTTGAATACATGTACGAGTAGTTTTTATAGATTAGAGACTATAAAAAATTGAAACTTTTGGTGGTATATTGATATATGGGTGATGTTTACACTACAATTTTATTGCATGTACCACAAATATTACTTAGTTTGGTTGTACAATTTGCTGTCAAATTTGTATTGTGTGGTGTATGCATTAAAATTTGTGGTACATAAATGATTCCCTATTGATACAGAGCAATGTCATTTAGGTTTAGTTTACATTTGCCTCATACAAGTGTGACTCAATTTAGAGTGTGTTAAGGCCCTGCTAACTTGTGTTTCTCAAACTCATCATCACTATTAGCTGGAACGAGTTGGTAGAAGGACATCATTGGCAGCAACACATCCTTTAGAGAGAGAGAAAAACTCGTTGGGAATCCGCCCGTTTAAATTAAACACCTCACTTGTGTGTGTGTGTGTGAGAGAGAGAGAGAGAGATGAAGAGAGAGATAGAGGGGGATAAGTAGAGTGGGAAAGAAGAAAGAGAGGAGAGAAGAAAGGAAGATATATTATTGACATTAATTTGTCAATTTCTTATCAACAGAGAAGAAAGTGATGTGACAAAACTGATGAGTGGGGAATGCCTTACAGTTGAGAGAAATTATATTTATTTATTAATGATGTTATTTTGTTTAGATGGTGAGAGATGCATAGAGACTGGTGGGTTCATAATTGATTACGTGACTAGAAAATACACCATCATAATTCCACTTATATAAATTTATCATAAACAAAGTACTGTTCATTAGGATGTTGCAACGGTGTTTCTAAAGTGTCCGTTCTGTTTTTCATATTTTTGCATGACAACCACCTTCAAATAAGGAGATGCCACCTCAATAGGTTTTAAGGGGTGATATGTATAATATTTTACACTATTTGACCATATTATTTATTTCCTACTCTCTTCAACTTTTAAATTTTAAATATAGTTTACTTTTTCAAATTTATTGATTTTTGTTATCTAATGTTCTAAAATCTTTTTGAAATGTTATATATATACAATCATTTGCGGTTGATATATCTACTCTTAACAAACAATCCTAATAACGGTCATTAACAGAAGTCTTGAAAATAAATATAATAATTTAAATACTGTATGATCTAAAGACATGCCGTAAAGCGCAGGCTTAATAATCCTCGTTAACATATCTTCTTGATTTCTTTCATTAACAGTTTAATTTTATCCTACAAAATATTATTTTTAATTCTACAATACAATATGCATGCATTAAAAAAACAACTGATTAACTAATAGGTGTTTTTTATAACGATGGCTTTTATTGCTGTCTTAAAAATGGATAAAGTATTTTTTAAATGGTTGTAAATAAATAGTCTTTATTAACTAACGATAAACTACAACCATTTAAAGTATTTTATCAATTCTTAAAGTTATCAAAAATTCCTAATTAATTGCTTAAGAAAGAAGCCATTCATCTAAACCTAAAAAAGTATCATCCTCTTGTGCAGTACTCTCCCATGGCCATGACACAATGTTATCTTCTTCATCACCCCTTAACCCCAATACACCATCTTCAACATCAAATACCCAATTCCAATCGTTGAACGAATCACTTGTTGTCGATAAACTTGTACCAACAATTTCTTCGGTTCCTTCCGTTACACTATTCGGCTGATCACTAATCACATCCATCGATTCAAAATCTTCACCGATTGATAACAATTCCGTGTTCAAAAGGTCTAAAAAACGAAGCATGTCATTGTCATCAATCATATTGTTAATGTCATGACTTTCTTTTTGTGTATCTTGTATATTAGGTGGTTGTTCATTTGGTTGAACCGTGTTTTTAGGGTTATAAATTGAGGCTGATCTATAAGTTTTGTTGATTTTCATGGAAGATCGGCTAGTTCTGCCTTTGTGTTTGTTGACGGTGGGTGTGATGATGGTGAATGTCGTGGGGTTTGACGATCGTCTTGATGGGATGATTTTTCGACTAAGATGAGAATTCCAGTAGTTTTTTATTTCGTTGTCTGTTCGCCCGGGTAGTTGGGCAGCAATCAAAGCCCACCTAACAATAAAACAAAAGTGAGTACTATTTTTTAGGTATTATGTCATTTTTAACTTGTGAAATATTATACTTCCTTCGATTCAAAGTAAGTGATACACTTTGTGTTTCACAGTTTTTGAGGCAAAACATTATAATGATGGTTAAATTAGATTAATCGGGTGTTTAGTGGGGAATGGGCCCCACATCTTTTGAATAAAGTGAGGTTAATGATGTTTAAAAGTAAAAGGTAAGGGTACATGAGGCATTTCACTTTGTTAAAGTAGATAGTTAGTGGGTGAGGATCCCACAAGTTTTTGCTAAATAAGGTAATTTTTCAAAGTGTATCACTTATTTTAAATCACCCCTAAAAGGAAAATGTGTCACTTATTTTGAATCGGAAGTAATTCTTTTGCAAGTTGTCATTAATAGAAAAAAAAAGTGTCACTTTGTGAAGTAAACTTGGGGTCCAATAGACAAAGGTTTTTAATCATAGGTTGTCGTTATTAAGTCACAGATGAATTGAGGTGGATGTGTGACCTCAATGACGGGGGGGGGGGGGGGGGGGGGGGGCTATTTGGGGGGGGGGGGGGGGGGGCTGCTATTGTTATAGTTGTATTATACACAATATAAATCACTTTAAATCAAAGGGTAATGCCCCTAACCGTAAATATGTTTACCTTCAACCTTGAAATTGAGGATTCAAGTCCCTATAATATAAATTACTTCAAACACTATAATGTATAACTTTAATAGATCTACGTTGTTTTGTTTGAACTGATTTACCTTACTCTTAAAATCATCTAAAAAAAACACTCATCAAAAATTTGCATGAAAGACTTGATATGGTCTTGCATCTAAGATGTGCTAACGGAAAAGACATGTATACATACTACTACGGATCAATGTGAAAAAAACTTTATATCACGTTAGATTTCACACCTATATGTTATTTAAACCCCAGTATTACCGAATTTTAAGAAAATGGAAATAAATATTTTTAATATGTAAATAAATATGTTATTGTATCATACTAAATCTTCCTATATCTTTTTACTTATTTTATCAATACAAGGGGTCAAATCAACTGATAAATAAAATTATGAAATAGTACTAGTGAATTCCACGTGTCAACCATTTTATAAATAAGAAAATGAAGTAAAAAATAATTGTAAGAAGTAATACAATTTTTCATACGTAAAATAAAAGTTAAGCAAATCACTAATTACCTGTTACCTAAAGACGAATGTAGGTTAGCAATGACGTGTTCTTCTTCTTTTGATATATTACCCCTCCTCACATCGGATCGTAGGTAGTTAATCCATCTTAGTCTGCAACTCTTCCCACACCTCAACAATCCTGTATAATACGAAGATACAATATTAATGAATATGAAATATTTAGACACATTTAGAATATCTATACATACACACACATTATATTATATATTTATATATATACACACGTACGTACCGGCATCTTTCGGTAAAGATCTCCACGAGCCTTCACCGCCATGAGCTTGAATGTAGTTTGCGAGTATAGTATCTTCTTCTTTAGTCCAGCGTCCCCTTTTCAACCCTACCTTTTCACAACATGGTGCTCTTCCCATTGTCGGAACCAAATATTAAAAACATAGAATAGGGTTTATGGGATTGTTTTGGTATTTATATTACGTGTGTAGCTTTAAGAAAGTGTACATAGGTTGCATGTTTGTTGTATATATTTACGAATGAAAAAAGAGAGTGATGTGATAAGTGAGGGTGAGTGTTTGTGGTGAGATGGTGTGACACGACTGAACTTAGTAGTTTTAAAGACCAAGTTTGTCGTGGCTTAATGAGTATCTAGTGGTGGTGACAGGGCATCCATCTCCCACGATTTCACCTAGGGACGAAAGACTCAAACTATTTGCAGATTATTTCAGAGAATTAGCAGATCTGAGAACCAAACCATTTATAGGAAACGGTTAGAGTTTGGTTTAAACAGAATTGGTAAATGGAACCGGTTTGGAGTGTACATCCTTAAATATGTTGGGAATCTGAAATAATATAAAACATATTTTCTAACATATGCTCTATCATTCGTTTTGTTTCCATCCTAAACATAGAGACTAAATAGGACATATTTCTAGCATATTTATAACTTATGCTCTATGATTTGTGTTCGGGTCTTATAACCTATTTGTTCTATACCTGATGTACACATATCCGAAATACTCGATACTCATAAGACGTCATACACGATTTCATGTACAAGTTGGACCCTACATCCGAATCGATTTTTAATAATTCGGTTTCGTTTTGGCATGTGTTCGGATTCATATTTCCGACTCTATATCCCGTCCCTATTTTCACCCTATGCGATGATTTCATTTTCTCAATCCCCTTTCTCTTTGATTTTCTTAATTATAGTTCAATTATTCTATCGTGATTAATGTAGAAACACGCAAATTTTGCTATCTTTGAAGTAATTCAAATCATATTCTCTAAGTGGGTGTTACTATCTGGTACTTCCTATTCCGTAGGTGGTGTGAGTACCAATTTGTCATCAAAATTTTCTGCACGCTTGTGGTTACATGAATACATACACATATTGTAGGAGCTAATATCAATTTTCATTAAATAAAATACAATACAATTGGGAAATGACTAAAACAAATGCAAGATTTAAATAAGAATATGTAGAACAAAGAAGAAACAAGTTTTGGTTGAGTCTCGTGAAATTCACTAGTGGATAGGTTCAGGTTCCCACTAGTTCATTTGTTTTATTTCTTTGTTCCATACACCCCACTTTGAGAGTCGATATCTCATTCACCACAACTATATTTTGGACATATCAACCATTAATTATATATAATAAAATATATAATTATAGGTGTCCAAAATTTTCCAACACATATATAGGATGGTTAAAATTAGCGGTGTACTTGAAAGTTGGGGTTTAGGTTTTAGGTGGTTGTGTTGGCAGTTAAAAACATTCAACTTGAAAACGACGTGTTTATATAAACAAGTTAGATATTTCAACTCTAATATATTTACTTTTAACATGAACACGACTCATGTTATAATATAGAACAAGTGTATGTTTCTATTGTCCAAAGTTAATATTGAAGTCTAAGTTACTACTGGTCAACATTACTACTAAAAGACTTTAGACTCAACAAGAAACTTACTAGTGCTCCAAAGTTACTACAACTATGAAAGTCACTAGTATTGGTAAGGTCATTAGTACTGTCGTATCTCGTTACTACTGGTAATTGGTGTATCCCGGTTACTACAGATCTTAGCATTACTACTGAAGTTCATAGTTAGTATTGATGAACCAACATTCTACTCCTCAACGATTACTACTGATACATCGATACTACTGGTCAGATAATGAAGTCATTAATACTGGTTTACAACGTTAATACTGCTATGTATATTTTGGGTATTGATCGAGTCCGTGTATATATGTAGGATTTATTCTAGAGAGTTTGTTATTCGGTGTAATCTTATGTAATCGAGTCCTAAAATAAACTAGGTCATTGTTAACTTCAAAGACTATTATATATAGTTCCTTTATCCTTAAGAATGTAAAAGTATACATGTGTATTAAGATCATTAATATACATGGAAGCTTTTGTGTTGAATGTGTTCTTAATATTCTTATTATTAATCAAATTGTTCATCACAAGTAATTCTTAATCACAATAGTGTTAATCTACTATAACTTTTATTGTAGATAGATTTCTTATTAATTAACTTATATTAATTGAATGGGTGAAACATGTTAGAATTTTTAAATATCTACTAAATTATATATAATAAACTATATTTATTTTTTTATATATAATTATCATTTATATATGTTTATAAAATTACTAAAGTGTAAATGTATATCGATCTTTTAAATATAATAAATCGTTTTAACGAATCGACCAATGTGAATTATCATCAAGTTGTTTAATAAACGGGTCAGTTGAGTAGATCCAAAATGACCCGAAATTTGTTTTCCTCAAACCTAATCGGTTTACTGTTGCGTCTGTTTCATGTCAGGTTTTAATGTTGAGCCATAAACTGTCATCGGAGTTAAAATTGTTTATTTATTTCTGGTAAACGGATTTTATTATTACCAAAAGTGATCCAGATTTTTTACCGTAGTAACTTGCATATAGTTTTAACTAGCTTCATAGCCCGCCCGGATGGGCGGGCATGCTTCGAGAAATAAAAAGAAAATATAAAAAAAAACTTAACAAATGTATATAGTAATATATAATTGAAATGATGCTAAACGTGTTTTGATATATATCACAAATGGTACATAGAATTTAGAGAACAAAATAAACTTCTTTGTATACGACATTTATTTATAAGTTAGTGTAATTGTCAGTTTGTCACCCTGGTCGCAACAAATAACTTTCAATCATTTGTTGCTCTAACTCTAGAGACGGCGACATACAGTTGATCATGTGAGAATACTGGTTTTTAAAAAGAAACAAACAAATTTGCGACAACGTCTGACCTTGACTTGTATTTATAGCCATAGCAAAACATATTTGAGAGAGCTAAAGCTAGCATAATCATAACAATTCATGTTGATTCCATGAGATTTGAAGATCAAAGTAGGTGTAAGTGTTTGTTTTAGAGAGAGAGAGATCTAGAGAAGGAGGAGAGAATGAAGCTTTCAAATGGTCATCACAATTCAAGTGTGGGAAAATCTTACATCATTAGCCTTACATGATTATATTTATACCTCCTATCACTAATCACCAATTCACTAGTTAATTAAGCCTAATTACACATTTAAGCACAAAACTAGTCCTAACAATCTCCCCCTTTTTGTGCTTGATGCACCCAATCCCAGTCTTTCGTCTTCAGTTGCTTCTGTTGGACCGTTGCTCCCCTTCTCACGTATGAAGTAAGTTCATGATCTCATTGCAAACCCTTGATTTGATCAAATGTTGATAGAGGGTTGTGTAACCTTGTGAAAAGATGGTGAATTACGTTTGCTTATTTCAATTCTTTGTCAAAGGCTGTAATTAGCATCTCTAGGTTTCGCTTTTCAATGATTACATCTGAGTGGCAGTAGAAGCAATTATGATTTCTTGTTACAGAACTTCGAAGTTTCAAACACTCAAAGGAATATTTTTCGTTGAATTAGTTGGTGTAAGAAAGATCTAAAAATGTCTCATTTAAAGTTAAAAGTTCTGGCAATGAAATGTTAGTTGGGAAGGATTTGTCTGGGATTTTGGTTATTGGAGATCTTGTTTTGGATTTTGTGATAGAGGTTTTGTCAGGACAGGATAATGATGTTTTGAATTTTGAAAACAATGATTTGAACGGTTAAGATTTGGATTGTGATGATAGAGCATTTGAAATAAATGATTTGTATGGTTAAGATTTAAATGGTTGTAATTTTGTGTTTTAGAAAGAATGATTTCAACTGTTAAGTGTTAAATTGAAATGGTTGAGATTTTGAGAGAGATTTCTGTAGATTAATCTGTTTCTTCTTCTTCTTCACTTGATTTTCTGTTTAATATATTGATTCTCACTTGATTTAGAATATTTCTGATTTTGAAGTTGATCTGAGTACATACAATGTGAAATCTCTTCTTTGATGAGATGTTTGTGATTCTTTTTGACGTCGTTCAGTTATAAACCCAATACTTGCACTATTTCTTGCTCTTTTCTCCCCCTCATGAGGATCATGATCAGGGTCCTCATGTTAATGCTGAATGTGTGCCTTGTGTAAACGGAGAGAGAGGAAATTGTGTGTCGGTGTAATACGTGAGCCAAGATATTGATATTTGCGGGTTTCAGAAGGAAGGAACCAGATACAAATTGATTTTGTCCAAGAATCTTGGAGAAAAATATTTGAAAAATGGAGAATAGCAGTGTCAATAAGCACGTGAAGTCATAAACAGATGCAATCTTTACTGAAGAACTTCAGTAAAGAGATCGTTTACGGATATGACGAACACGATGATTAAAGACATTGTTAATCAAATATTTGAGATTTAAAAGAAATCAATTTGCTTGGTTAAATCAAAGATCAGAGAAGTATACCACTTACAAAGATGCAATCTTCTCTGAATGAGTGCAGAGAAAAGATCGACGGATATACAAAGATCAATGACCTAACAGAGTGCATAAAAACGATTTTTTTGTGTGCGAGAATATAAGTACGTCAGAATTGAATCTGAACAGTTTGGAGAAAATGAAAAATGATTTCACCATTGATCGTTTAAGTATGAAAATCGTTTGAAAAATGGTAAGAACACTCAATCCAAGAAGGTGTTAAAAACAGATGCAATCTTTACTGATGGAAATCAGTAAAGAGATCGACGAATTTAACAACCAATTGTGTTGAATGTTGCCAACAAGTAATGTTGAAAAATGAAAATTTTATGTGCAAGATACTTGAAAAATAAGGCCACAACGCAAGAGACCAAAGTTTGTCATAAACATATGCAATCAGTACTAATCGAGATTAGTAAAGAGATCGTTTACGAATATGACAAAAATTTATATCCTACGTTGTGAACACATCATTGTGAGCACAAAGTGAGATAAAAAATTTTGGAATGTTGATCATCACTTAATAATAATAAAGAATTGATAAAAATGTGATGTCAGCAACTCAATTTGAGTTAAAAAAATAAATTAATTGAGTATTGATGTGTGCCAGGTTGTGTGGCAGCAGAGAAATTCAAAGATTTGGAAAATGAAATTTGTATGAAAAATGAGAAAAATCGATTTACATTTGAAAAGGTTGACAATGAAGAAACACGAATGTAGCAATGGGAGATAAGAGAATTTGCAATAAACAGATGCAATCAGTACCAACCTAGACTGGTAAAGAGATCGTTTACGGATATTACAAAAGCTAATACTCAACATTGATAACCTTGTGTGATTGTAAATATGAAGGAGGTTGAAAAACTGTTTGAAAAAAAAAATTCTTAGTAATATAGAATAAGAAAATTTGTAATAAACAGATGCTATCAGTACCAACTGAGATTGGTAAAGAGATCGTTTACGGATATTACAAAAATTGATACCCCATATTAATAATGATAAAAAAATTTGAAAGGAGCATTGAAAAATTGTTTAGCAATTCTGAAAGGATACTCCCCCTCAACAGTTGATTTTCATAAATCATAAAAGCAGTTATGCTCCCCCTCGACATATTAATATCGATTTTCTCCCCCTTGACAAGTGAATATGGAAATTCTCCCCCTCAACCATTGATGTCATTTGAAGAACGGGTTTCAAGCTAGTGTACTTGAAAGCCATTTTATTGAAAGAGAAAAAAATTATAACAAAAACTGAAACTAAAACGGTTTAAGCTTTGAGATTTAGCATACCAAGCTTAGACACAAGAAAATTAAAACGTTTTTCATCTAAAGCCTTGGTAAACGAATCTGTTAATTGAAAATCGGTAGAAACAAAGTACAATTCCACATTACCTTGTTCAACGTGATCTTTTATAAAATGATAGCGAAGGTCAATATGTTTCGTTTTAGAATGTTGAACAAGATTGCATGAGATTGCAATTGCACTTCGTGAATCACAATATAATGGAATACAACTATATGAGAAGCCATAATCTTTTAACTGTGACTGCATCCAAATTACCTATGATAAGCAGCTTGCGGCAGCAACATATTCCGCTTCTGCAGTTGACAGAGAGACACAATTTTGTTTCCGAGAAGACCAGCTCACCAATTTATCTCCCAGAAATTGGGCACTTCCAGATGTACTCTTCCGATCCAGCATACATCCAGCAAGATCAGCATCAGAAAAGGCAGACAAATCAAACGAAGTTTCTTTGGGATACCACAGACCAAGATCCCGAGTACCCTTTAGATAACGAAAGATACGTTTGACTGCTTGAAGATGTGATTCTTTAGGAGTAGCCTGATACCGAGCACATATGCAAGTGGAGAACATAATATCTGGTCGGCTTGAAGTTAGATATAACAATGAACCTATCATCCCCCGACAATTTGTGATATCAACAAGTTTACCGTCTGGGTCACCATGCAATTTAGAACCAGGTGACATCGGTGTAGAAATTGGTTTACAATCATCCATCAGATATTTTTTCAACAAGTCAGTGATATATTTGGATTGATTGATAAAGATCCCGGTAGGTAATTGACGAACTTGAAGACCAAAAAAAAAGTTCATTTCCCCCATCATACTCATTTCAAAACGCTTAACCATAAGATCAGAAAACTTTTTACAGTACTTAGAATTTGTAGAACCAAATATGATATCATCGACATAAATCTGAATGAGTACAATATCTTCCCCTTTGCGTTTGACGAAGAGTGTAGTATCAACTTTACCTTTTGAAAAACCACAATCCACTAAGAATTTGGATAACACGTCATACCACGCACGAGGAGCTTGTTTTAAACCATATAATGCTTTGTCGAGAATATATACATGATTAAGAAATGAACCCATGTGTAGCGAGAATAATCATCAACAATAACCAAGACATAATGTTTACCTGCTAAGGATTGAACACTCATAGGACCACATAAGTCCATGTGAAGCAGTTCAAGTGGTTTGGAAGTACCGGGAACTAGTTTGGACTTATGGGACGTTTTGGTCATTTTTCCCAGTTCACAAGACGAGCAGAGATGATCTATGTCAAATGCGACATCTGGAAGACCAGATACATGGCCACCCTTTACTAATTTGTTGATCGTTTTGAAATTAAGATGTGAAAGACGGCGGTGCCATAGCCATGACTCATTATGCGTTGCTTTGGAAATTAGACATACTTCCTCCAGTGGAACCACATCATTTAAATTGATAGTAAACAGATTTGTCTCACGGGAGCCAGTAAGAAGTTCTTTCCCTGCATAAGTTCGAACAACACATTTCTTTGTGCGAAAATTAAATTCTAAAGTTTTATCACAGAATTGACCAATACTAAAAAGATTGTGAGCAAGATCTTCAATGTAAGCCACATTTCGAATGATCAAATGGTGACGAATGATATCTCCAATACCCATAATGGCAGTTAAATGGTCATTCCCAAACCGAACAGTTCCCAAATATTTTTCTCTAAAATCTGTTAATAATTCTTTGTTACCGGTCATATGTCTTGAACATCCAGAATCAAGGTACCATGTATTCTACATAAAACAATTCAAATGTTTGAGGTACCCAATAAGATATGGGTCTCATACGATTAGTAATATATGTTTTATGTAGTGGTGATTATGTGAATAATTCAGAGATTTGGAGAACTGCAATGAGGCAGTTCTTTTGTTATTCGTTTAACAGCCCATTCGAAAGATTTCACAGGGGATTGTAAAATCCATTTGGATTGTTCATTTTTGATCCATTTGTATTTAACAAAGGAGGATGATTTTTTATGTATCTTGTCAGAAGTAGATGAGGAACCAGAATCAGACGATTTAGGTGCAGAACTTCTCGATAGATGAGACGACGAACAGATGAAGATTTAGCGAAATTTGATGGGTGTGATCGTTTAAGAGTAGATTTATGTGGACGAGAAAAAAATGTCTTACATGGATGTGGAAAACAAGTATTGCACGATTTAATTATTTTGCCAGATTTATGAAGAACATCGTTTCTAGTACTGCATGGAGCATCTAATCGAATAAAATATCGTTCATCATACTGAGAAATTGGTGTATTTGTCTTTTTATCAAAATAAACCTTTTTACCATTTTTATCAGTTTTAATAATCAAATTTTAACCATTAACAATATAATTAACTGGACGGTAAACTGCAGCATCATAAACAATTCCATACAACGTTTTCGGAGAAATAAAATCTGTGGAGTTATTACATTTATTTGAATCAGAAAAGGAAGAAACTAAAAGCGAAGAACTAGACTTCTTAAGTTCCTTTAACTTAAGCATACTAGAACTAGACGACTTAGACTTCTTAATCTGAGTTACTCATTTGGCTCCAACTTGCATGGGCTTCTTAAGCTTGGACAAACAATTCCATACAACGTTTTCGGAGAAATAAAATCTGAGGAGTTATTACATTTATTTGAATCAGAAAAGGAAGAAATTAAAAGCGAAGAACTAGACTTCTTAAGTTCCTTTAACTTAAGCATACTAGAACTAGACGACTTAGACTTCTTAATCTGAGTTACTCTTTTGGCTCCAACTTGCATGGGCTTCTTAAGCTTGGACTCTAAGGTTCTATCTGAAACATTTAAAGCAGGTGAATTAGAAACTCTTTTTAAAATAACTGGAATTTTGTTAGTAGAACATGTATCATTAAGTGTCACTGCAGGTTTTTTAGATTGACATGGAACAGGCTGAGAATTTATTTCAACAAGTTTATCTTCTAATTCAGAAATTTTTGATTGTAAAACTGATTTTTCGTTATCAAAAGCCTTATGTGTTTCATCAATTTCAGTTTCCAATAGACAAATTTTCTTTTCAAGAATTAGAGATGGGACATAAATCTTTGGTTTTAGTTTTTGTTGAAGAACAGCATTTCCTTTAATTTCAAATTCTTCTGGTTTTATAATAGGAAAGTAATCATCATTTTCAAATTGTGCCTTTTTAGTTTCATATGTTTTATTCAAATCAGCATAATTGAAACTAATATGTGTATTCTCCTTCTTTGCTCTGTTGAATGTCTCAATCTCTTCTTCCTCATCAGTCATTCGAATGAAGCTCTACCAGATATCCAGATGCATGTATTTGTAATCATATAATGTTGGAAGCACAGCACACGCCTTGCGAAGATCGTCTGGATTATCAGCTCCTAACCCTTGTTTTGAATTGAAGTATTTGAACTCTTTGGGCTTATTCAAATGAATGGTTTGATCAGTTTGTCCTCGTTTGGCGATTATTTCTTCAAGGTGTTTGATGTGGGAAGACGATTGAACTTTATCATTTTGAAGTTGATGAATGACATTCTGTTTGTTGTTTAATTTTCGTGATGTTTTGATGTCATTTTCATGTAAGGTTTCAGACAGTTTTTTAATTTGATCGTTTAGAGAGTTAAACTGTTTCTCATTATCATCGAATTCTCTTTGTTTACGTTCCAACCAGTTTTTATTTATTTGATATTCATGAAACGTTTCAATGAACAATTTGTAATATTTATCGTTTCGGTCATTTGATTTTGAATTTGGGGTACTTTTAAGAGTTGTGATTTCAATTTCTTTTTCAGAAATTGTATGAGAAAGATTCTTGGTCTCATTTTCATAATTGATCTTCAATTCTGATACCTGATTTTGTAAATCAAGATTCTCTTGTTTAAAAATTTGATTTTGTTTAATACGATGAACAAGTTGTTCACCATGATGAACAAATTGTTCGCGTTCATTTTCTAAATCATTCAAACGTTCTTGAAGTTGAATATTTAAATCTTTTTCAATTAAAAGATTTTGTTTTAAAGAATCAATTTCGGATATCTGATTATTTACAAAGCAAGTATCAGAATCAATTGAATTATTAGAAGTGGATAAGAGAGAACTAATTACCTCAATCTCATTGTTGGCTTCTTCATTAAATCGATCAGAAATCTCAGCATTTTCTCTTGCCTTAAAGCATAAGTTTGCTGAATGTTCTTCATCCTCAGGATCTGAATCTTCCATCCACTGAGATCTTCAGCTAATAACATCTTCCCTGTCTCAATTTGCTTAGTCATCAACATCTTCCGTTTAAAATATTTAGAGTCACGAACTTTAGGTTTCTTGCAATCGCGGGAGAAATGACCAGCAATACCACAATTATAACATTTCTTCGTAGGATCCATAGGTGTGATTGTTGGTTTGTCAGTTGTGTTTGTAGTAGATGGTGCAAATTTGAAGTTGGAAGAAGACATCTGATTGTTGTTTGTTGGCTTTGAGTACCATTTTTTCTGATAATTTGAGATGAGGGACATAGCTTGCATGACTTGTTGCATTTCTTTCTCCATATCATCATTCGTATCTGTTGCAAATTCGTCATATTTTTCTTTCATTTTACCCAATACATTAGATTGGTGATGTTTTGTAAGAAGTGCAAGGGTATCTTGAGTATTTGATGCATCTTGTCTTGTTTTGACTATGTCTTTCACCATTGGAGCATTTTGTAGTAAATATTCATAAAGTTCATGAACATCGATCAAACCAAGATCCTTGTGCTGCATAGCACTGTTTCCAAACATTGCCCACTCGGGAAGAAGACTATTGATGAATTTAATGTTAATCTCAAGATTTTCCTTCTTCAGATTGTTTCGACGGAGCAGCAAATTACAGTAACGATGATATGTGCTTTCTAAGTCTTCCCCGGTTGTAGCTTTGAATGTTTGATAAGAATTTAAAGTAGTAACCATCTTTGCTTTATTTCCTAAAACAGTTCCCTCCATTATTTTTCTGATTTCATCCCAAAGTTCCTTAACGGTTTCAAGACTATCTAAGCTGTTATAAATATCGTTTGGTAAACTTTGAAGCATGAATGAAAAGGATTGCAAATCTGCTTTAGCTCGTTGTTTTTGATGAACATCATATCGAGCAGGAGGAATTGGAATTCGACCACCAATAACGGGTGGGGTTGCATTTGGAGCAGCAGCAACCTCTTCATAAAACACAGCAACCTCATTCTCAAGAGAATCAACAATATCGGTGGCCAATTCCTGATTTTTTATAAAGTGGAGAAATCGTTTCTTCCACTGAGCATACTCTCCTCTAAATAGAATTGGTGGTTTAAGATCTGACCCGATTGATAGCGCCTCTTTGGAAGTCATTGTTTGTATGAGTTACGTTTAGATTACAACGGGATAAAGGTTCGAAATGGTTTTTATAAAGATCTCGAGCCGAGAAGTATAAGATCTCGAGCCGAGATGTGAAAGATCTCGGGCCGAGAAGAGTGAAAGATTTCGAGCCGGGAAGTCTACTGTTCCTGAGCCGAGAAGTACAAGATCTCGAGCCGAGATGTGAGACAGTTCTCGATCCGAGATGTTAAAGTGTTCGAGCCAGGAAGTTTACTGTCCTGAGCTGAGAAGTTCAAGTGTTCAATCCGGGAAGTGTACTGTTCCCGAGCCGAGAAGTTTAAGTGTTCGAGCCGGGAAGTCTACTGTTCTCGAGCCGAGAAGATTACTGTTCCCGAGTCGAGAAAGTTCTTGAGCTTCGATCCGAGAACTTTCGCTGTTCTTCACCAGTAACGAACGAACACAGCTATATTTTTCACTAAATCGATCCTAGTTTGCTCAATTCTTAACTAAATCGATTCATTCGAATCCCGAAACACTCAAAAATCATTTTCACACAGATTAATCCAATATACTAACTCAAAACATAGCAGATCAGATCACAATTTTGATTTTACAGTAGAAAACGTGAGTTTTCATGGTTTTTTACTAAAATCACGAAATTGAGATATGTAGTTGATGGATTCAATAGAAATTTGATTCTAAAGTTATTAAAATCACGAGAGGAATCTAATGATCTACTAAAAACGATGATTCATACCTCAAATTTCGAATTCCAGATCTGAGCTCTTCTTCTTCTTCAAAAACCTTCAAACTTCTTCAAATCTGGATCAATTGAGCACGAATTTGGATCTGTTCCTATTGGATTTTGCTATGATACCAATTGAGAGAGCTAAAGCTAGCATAATCATAACAATTCATGTTGATTCCATGAGATTTGAAGATCAAAGTAGGTGTAAGTGTGTGTTTTAGAGAGAGAGAGATCTGGAGAGAAGGAGGAGAGAATGAAGCTTTCAAATGGTCATCACAATTCAAGTGTGGGAAAAACTTACATCATCAGCCTTACATGATCCTATTTATACCTCCTATCACTAATCACCACTTCACTAGTTAATTAAGCCTAATTACACATTTAAGCACAAAACTAGTCCTAACAATATTTGAATAGGAATTTGTCTTCGATTTTAGTTTGAAATCCTATTCATTACTAAATTAAGTTTGAAATTTCAATTTTACAAATTTGAATCAAAGTATTCATTCTTGGACATATTTTATTAATATACGATTTCTATTATTGTAGTATGTTTTTTATGTTAAATTTAATAAGAACTAAATCATATTTAATCTTTGGGAAAATTTAGTGATTTAATTATGCATGCAGGGGACATACTTGAATCGCATCAAAGATTTGACCAAGAATGATTTCGATTTGGAGGTACAACAAACACTTTCAAATGAATCTGTAAGCAAAGGACTGTGAAATTGGCATGTTTTAAAAATCATTTAAATATTGTCAAATAATTATGTATGCAAGGGACATACTTTAAATTACGTATGCAAGGGACTGTCAAAATTCATTCGAAATTGTCAAATGATTTCGAAATCTGGAAAATATTGTCATGCTTTAAGAGATTTGAAATGGACAAATTCATTTGAATTTATCAAAGAGAATGGCCTCCAGTTTGTGAAAGTTAACATATTTTACAAAGATATTATTTAATATCCAGTTTTATGGGGGTAATTTTTGAAAATTTGGGCGTAAAATATGCCAAATACATAGGAAAGTGTATCTTCCATACATAGGGAAGCATATTAATGGGCACAAAGCACCATTAATACCGAATTTTATTTAAATTTCAAATCTTTGCGGAAAATATGAAGGAAGATGCCAAGTGGCATTAATGGCCAGTTACACGTGGCATTGGCAGCCAATGGGGATGCTTTAAAGTGATAAGTTGTCAAACAAAACTCAAATCTAGGTCTCATATATAAAGGAAGATATGTTACTAGCTATTGCAATCAATGCATATGTAACTAAAATCTAATCATGTTTTATAGCAAAAGATGACAATTACTTTCCACAAAATGGATTGCATATATCTAAAAATAAAAACAAACGTGTTTAATTTTGTTTATTCTTTTTGTATGTAGGAGACCACAAGAGTTGGATGCACCTGAATATATACATGTCGAATTTAGTATTATCACGACAAATACATTTTAACGTATTTATACTTTTGTTCTTTTTGTGGGAAATAAATGTTTCTCCATAAAGTTGTTCTTACGACTCCCTGTGCCTTAAATTGCCACTAGCTACATGTACCTTTCTCGCTACATAGGCACTTGCACGTCAATTTTCGCCTTTCTTCCACTTGAATGATATTTCTGTACTTATAAATGACTAATAAAAAGTGATTTTTAGTTAATTTTTTCCACCGACACGTATATCTTGTACATATCTTTTTTATCTTCATCTTTTACACTTACTAAAATTGATTTATACAATACATGTCAGGGAAAGTTTTCCAAGTTTGACTCACAAAAACAACGGTTGAAACACTATCGGTTCCCTTTAGAATCATGGGAATATCGGTTATGCTATATACATCATAATGAAATAAGATTTTACCATTAACTATGATGTGTACCGTAGATGTAAATGTAATTTTTTTAACGGCAAGTTAGTAATTTAGTGGTTTTACATATACAGTGATATCCAAGCGGGCAGTATGCATTCCTCGGACATATATCCTTTTTTAGGGGAATAAACCCCACCTCCTATTTAATCTCATGAGGAATGCTCTCAGCAGGTCTTGAACTCAAAACCTTTTTGAAGGCAAACCTCCCAAGGTAATCCTTGGTGGCCAATTAATCTAGACTAGTTGGTTATAAATGTAAATGTATTACTTCATATGTTTCAAAATAAGTGATATATTTGGGATTTTACGTTTTTTGAGACAAAAAATTATAATAAATGTAAGATTAGATTGAATTAGATAATTATTAGGGTTGGTCTCACAAATTTTGATTAAAGTGAGTTTAAAGATGTTTAAAAGTAAGGGTAAATCAATATTAAATAACATGTGATTGCACACTGCCGACACCACAACCACCGCCAACCTCTGCCCGTCACCGTCTCCACCACCGGCAACTCATCGCCACCACTGGTCGCTTTCAATCACATGTGATCAAGGTTCTAGAAAGTGTAAGGCGCGGCGTGGCGGCACCATCAAGCGTCAAGCCATGGCGTTTTTCAAAGCGTGAGTTAACGCGACAAAGTTTTTATATAATTTATATATATACGTATATCAAATTAAAAAAAATTATAAATTCATATAACAATTCATATATAAAGTTCACTAAAAGTGTTACATCCAAATTTATAATTATATATGTCATCATTTTTTTAAAAAAAATGCAATTTTCCCAGCCGCCTTACAAAAAATTCGTCATAAGGCGCGCCTTATCGCGCCTTATCACGCTTTATCTCACACCACGCCTAGTCTAGCCGCCATGGTCTGTTTCGTAACGTCGACGCCGTGCCTCACGCCTTGACGCCTTGGCGACGCCATGGCGCGTTTTTTAGAACCTTGAATGTGATTGTGTATCCAATCACATGTGATTGCAGCGGTGGCGGGCGGCGGCGGCAGTGGTAGACGCAGCAGCGGCCAAAGATGGTGGTGGTGGCCAGCGGTGGTGATTGCGTATTAAATCACATGTAATTTGATGATGGTGATGATTAAGGTATTAATTTTGACCGTTTCACTTTTTTTTTTATCTAACAACTCATAGAAAATATATCAACAAAACGGAGGAAGAATATTCTATGTGTACCTTTTTCATGGAAAAATCATCTCCTATTTCAAAGTGTCATAAATAATTTTGTCTAGGGTTACGCTATCACTTTAAATGACGAGAGAGAAAATTTATTTTTTCATATTGTCAAGTTGATGATTTTTGTTTCTTTATAGTATTTTTATTTATTAGAATTGTCGTATATCAAATAAAGTAAGAAAAAATTAAATAAAATCAGAGTATGAGTAGCCGAGTAGGGGAAGTTTTAAAATAAAATCAAAGAACAAATCTCATTTGAAAATAAAATCAAACTAGAAAAGGAAAAATTATTAGATAATACATACTATTATATGTTTAAAATGGACGAGTTTTTCCAAATGTTTTAACTAAGCGTGTGGAAACTGAACTGAGGATATGTCGGAAACGTCGAACTGAACCGAATCGAACTATAATGAACCGATTCTCGGTTTGAATCTTATGCAAAATCAGTTCTCAGTCCAGTTCGATTTGGTCCAAAAATATCACTCCTTGTTCATAAATATGTTTCTCGCCATTATACTCATCAAAAACTCACTCTGCTTTGATAAAATAATATGGTTTCATCATTCTGGATTAAGTATAAAGTATTAATTTTAATTTGTTATTATATATGTATACATCAATCTTTATGTCGACCAGGGAATGAATTTGTGAGTTTGTCGTTAATATAACAATGTCACCATCGGGTTTACTAAGAACAACTGTGTCAGAATTAGTTATAAAGAAAACTAGTTTGCTTCATTTATTCATACTTATCTTTCTACTCATTAGATGAACACATGTGTCAAAATCATATAATATTAGACAAAAGAATTAGTGGATTACGCATATCATCCTATTAAGTGGTAGGAAGATGATTATGAACAAATAGTAAGAATAGATATCATTTCTCATACATATTTAATTATTAAAAGGGTACCCGCACAATTCGGTAACCAGTACCCTGTAAATATATTTGCGGTGACCAACTGGATGACGGTGACAGTAATGATGATAGTGTAGAAAAGTATAGATCTATATACTAACACACAAGATATGAATAAATGATTATCATTAACTCAAGAACACAAAAGTTGAAAGCATATTACAACACAAACTCACTACAACAATCAAACCTCACTACAACCCTCATCAGTCAACAACATACAAAAAACCCTAGACAATGAGAGAAAACGAGAGAGGAAAAACCACAAATTTCACACACTAAAAGTAAAGTAAAAATAATAGAAAATGTGTATACATATTAAGCCTGTTCACATTCACCGGCTTACTCAACAAATTACAACTCCATTCCTTGCACTTACATACATTGTACAAATACTAACAAAACAATATATAACAAAGTAAAATTACCTTTCTTACCCCTCGGAGTAAACTTCCTTACAATTTAGTCATCTACATCACAACTTTGATTTATTTCATAGGGTAAATTATAGAAATTGTCCATGTGGTATTCCAGATTCTGGATTTCTGTCCCTAAACTTTTTTTTCGGTTTTTTTGTCCTTAAAGTTTTTTGGATTTCAGCTTTTGTCCTTCCGTCCAAAATCCTCCGTTAACTGACGTGAAATGCCAAAAACACAAGGGTATTTTCATCCTTTTCTTTTTTCCCTTTTCTTTTTCTCTTTTAGCTTTTTCTTTTTTCATCTTCTTCCCCAAATTAAGAATCAAAATCTTAAATCACCGAATCACCTTCCTTTTTCCTCTCTTTTTTTTCATCTCCGCAACTCACAAAACTAAAGATTTAAACCTGCAATCAAATCACAATTTCACAAAAATCATAATTTCATTTCTGATTTTCAAAACTAAAGATTTAAACTTACAAAACTAATGATTCTTCATTTTCGAAGAACTTACCCAAATTGAAGGATTCTTCATTTCTGAAGAACTTACAAAAATCCATAATCTGATTCTTCAAACCCAAAAGCAACAATAGTGAAATCAAACGCAACAATCAAATCGCAACCCAAAATGAAGAACTTACCACCGGTGACAACATTAACATTCAAAAAACGATCAGCGATGGAGAATCACTTTCTGGAGCTCGTTAGTGACGTCAGTGATGGAGAAACACTTCTGCAACTTTATGGAGCTCGTTTGTCTCACAGATCTGAGAAACATTTACGATCCGATTCAGAGTTCGTATCACAGATCTGAGAATCATTGGGGAAGAAATCATATATGAGAATCATTTGGCAAGAGATTAGATGAGTTCGACCACCGCCACCATGGATTTGCAAAACCCTCTCCGTTCAGAAAGAAAGGGGCAAAACCCTCTCCGGTCAGGTTATACAAAAGAGGTAAGCTCCAAACATTTGGATTTTGTACCTTTGTTCCATTTGTTGTGGTGGTGGTTCAGAGAATGTGTTAAAAATTTTGTTGTGTTGTTAAAGATTTTGTTTGCATCTGGGTTTTTGATGAAGATTAAGAAGATATAAAAGGAAAAGAGTTAAATATGGTAATTTGGGGAAATCAACAAAAATACCATCAGTTAACGGAGGATTTTGGACGGAAGGACAGAAAAGTGAACTTTAAGGACAAAAAAACCGGAAAAAAAAAGTTTAGGGACATAAATGCAGAATCCGATATACCACAGGGACAATTTCTGTAATTTACCCTATTTGATATTAAGATTATATACTTTCAAACATCCTCCCATAACCTTAACCATGAAATAAAACAAATAGTTTTAATTTTTCACAAAATACTTCATGATCCTTTGAGACTAAACCTTTTGTATAGATATCAACAATATTTAAAACATATTCAGTTTTTGCAAAGTTTAATCATACCAGTCTACCAGATACTATTTTGTTTCTTACAAAATGTAAATCAACCTCAAACTGTTTAGTCCTGTAATTAATCAACTCGTAAAGTGAGTTATAAGTTAGGTTAACAAAAATTTCAATAGACATAACTTAATCGTTAATTTTATATTTGATTTATTTAAATAATTAACTTGTTAATTTATTGTCTCTGTTTGGTAACTATATTTGCAGTTTTTTTAATTATAAAAAATATATCTAATTATTTTATGGTATTTAAGTTAATTTATCTGTATACAGTAAAACCTCCATAAATTAATACTCGATAAATTAATAACCTCGATAAAATTAATAATTTATTCGGTCCCAACTTGGGACTAGTACAAAATCAGACCCCAATCGATAAAATAATAAGATAATAATTTTTTTGAAATCTTAATGTAAATATATTAGTCCCAACCAAACTATAAATTAATAATTACTAGAATAAAATTCTAAAATTCTAGAGTTATCAAGTAAAAAATGAATCTATAATCACTTGTTTTTTTGTGAACTTCAAATCTATGTACATTGAACTTGACAAGTTCATTAATGTGGGAATTTTGAAGGTCTCGTGATACAGAATTTTGAAGGTCCTGTGAATATGTGAATACGTATTAGATTAGTTGATTTTATAATAATATTATCTTTAAATTAATAACTTATTAATTTATCGATAAATTAATATCTCGCTAAATTAATAAAATATCCTACTCCCAATCATATTAATTTATGGAGGTTTTATTGTACCTGAGAAACCCGAAGTTAACAACCTATTTATTTGATTATCATTGGAAATCAAATTAGATGAACTTTTAGAAACACTTTTTAAATTTACTTTATTGATTCATATTAAAATTTTCTAATATGTTATTCTATTTATAGACTGACTGACATGCAAAATTAAGGCTCCGTTTGGTTACGGAAAATTTTCCACTTTTCCGGAGAATTTTTCCAAGAAAACAAAAAGTTCGAAAAACGCGTTTGGATATGACTCGTCAAGATGAAATGTTTCAAGTTAGAGATTCAATTGATGATATGTTATGGGCAAAATACTTGCAACGTCTTCAAAGACATTTGCAATCTTGATACCATTACTACATGTTGTAGGGTTTCATAACACTGATCAACCACTGGGTCAACCTCCTAGTATGCTTGGTTCGAACCATACTGACAAGAACATGAACTTATTCTTGCTGGTTAAACCAACTAGCTAGTTTAATATCTAAAAGCGGAACTGAGATTAAACTTAATCCTTAAACCCCAAAGGATTATGGGATGTTGGAAATCTAGACTAGATTAACAAGAAAGAAACCTTGTACGAAAAACTCGAACACACACACACACACACTGGTGTGTATTCGGTCGTACATAGAGAAAGAGGAAAAGGGGTTTTCCAAATTATACATTAATCTTGCTTAAGTAAGTCCACTGATGATGAACACGATGAGTGATCTTCTAATTGATCCTTGTAATGATCTTGGTCTTCAAAGGCTTGAAGAACACGAAGAACGAACGAAGAACAATTGAAGAACACAAGCTTGTGTTCTTCCTTGTGTATTCGGCCAAACAAGGGGGCAAGGGAAGGGCTAGGATTTCGTGTGGAGTGACTTGCAAAACAAGGAACCCCAAGCCTTCTATTTATAATAGAAGGACTTTCACTTAGGGCCCTTATAGTTTAATTAATATGAATTTCTTAATTAAACTTATCTTTTACACATTTAACCCTTATAGTTTAGCTAGTTATTATTGTTGCACTTAATTATTAAATGCCTAGTATTAATACACTTAATATTTCGGTATATACACATACACGAAATATATGTTTGTATTTATACTTTTAATAATTAATTATATAATAAACTTTATATAATCTAAACAATAATATTATCCAAACACCATATGATTTAATTACTTTAAATCATATTATGGATAATCAATAATTAACACATTTTATATTTACTCAACTAGTAAATGCGCAAATACTTGTATTAATTAGTTAGATAAACTAATTTAGTAATAAGTTAAACTTGACTTAATACTTAACTGATTCATAATGACTATTATGAATCATTCCTCTTCCAAGTATCATTACATATCTTACCCGTATTACATGCACTCACCGGTGTGACCCTTAAGTGTTTCGTAGGCATGGATGTATCACCATAGGTTGACTAACTGTGCACATAATTCCAACACATGTTTGCCTCAAAATAGTGACCCTTAAGTGTTTACCTCACTAACTGTGATTAAAATCTTAATAGTGACGGGGGGAGACAATCAAAATTAAAATAGCATATACAATAGGGTTCATGAACTTAAATTTACTTGCAAGTGGTTATCTACATTTTTACTTTGTTGCTCTCATATACCAACACAAAAATATTATACTAATATTTCATGCCATTGGATAAGGATATACGTCACCAAGCCCATTTCCTGAAAATAACAAACTATCAAATGCAAACAAATGAGTTAGATATGTTCAAGCATATTAAGGAATGAAGTTGACAACATAAGGATTGCATAATGGCATATATTCATCGTCATTTGAATCGAATCTTATTGCATACGTTTTTTGTTTTAAAATTGCTAATGGAAACAAATAACGTGTTGCAAGTATACAAAAGATTGTCTATTTTAGTTGATGAAATACTTATTTAGTTGAAATAACAATGTATCCCAACGATAAATATTATGGTTAGGGGTGGTGGTATGGGTTGGAAGGGGGTTGGGGGTGGGTGGGTGTCGGTTGTAGGGTGTGGGGTGTGTGGGTGCAGATGTGGAATGTGCGTTGATGAAAGAGTAAATATGTTGTATATTGTATTGTTTAAAATAACAAAAAATAAAAACATGTGGAAAATGTACAACCAAACAAGTTTTCTAATTTTCCAAAATTGTAAAATGAAAACTCAATGTTTTGAACCAAACGCGTTTTTAAAAAAAAAAAAATCATGGAAAACTGTAATTGAAAATCATTTCTTTTTCGTAGAAAACTTTTCATAGAAAACGAAAACCGTTTTCCGTAACCAAGCGGAGCCTAAGGCTCCGTTTGGTTACAGAAAACGGTTTTCGTTTTCTATGAAAAGTTTTCTAGGGAAAAGAAATGGTTTTAATTTACGGTTTTTCATGAAATTTTTGAAAACGTGTTTGGTTCAAAACATTGAGTTTTCATTTTCCAATTTTGGAAAATTAGAAACCTTGTTTGGTTGTATATTTTCCACATGTTTTCATTTTTTATTTTTAGTTATTTTAAACAATACAATATACTTTAAACAATACATTGTTATTTCAAGTACATAACATCAACTAATATAGACAATCTTTTGTATACTTGCAACACGTTACGTGTTTCCATTAATAATTTTAAAGTAAAAACGTATGTAATAAGAATCGATTCAAATGACCGTGAATATATGTCATTATGCAATCTTTTTGTTGTCAACTTCTTCATTCTTAATATGCTTGAACATATCCAACTCATTTGTTTGCATTTGATAGTTTGTTATATTCGTATCCAATTGCATGACATATTAGTATTGAAGCTATTGTATTGGCTATTTAAATGTTGATTGTCTCCTCCCGTCGCTATTAAGTGAGGCAAACATGTAGTAATGGTATCAAGATTGCAAAATGTTAGGACTAGTTTTGTGCTTAAAATTGTAATTAGGCTTAATTAACTAGTTAAGTGGTGATTAGTGATAGGAGGTATAAATAGGATGAACTAACATTGATGATGTAAGCTTTCCCACACTTTCAATGCATTTACCATTTTGAAAGCTCATCTTCTCTCCTCCTTCTCTCTAAGCTCTCTCTCTCTCTCTCTCTCTCTCTCTCTCTCTCTCTAAAACACACACTTACACACACTAGATCTTCAAATCATGATGAATCTACATGAACATTATTAGTTTTAGCTCTCTCACAAACGTCTTTGACGACGTTGCAAGTATTTTGCCCATAACATATCAGCAATTGAATCTCTAACTTGAAGCATTTCATCTTGACGAGTCATATCCAAAGGAAACCCTTCTTAAACCACATTTAAACCCTCTTCAAGGACTTCAATATTTTCATCACCAAAGGTGGTGAATAAAGTGTCTGCCCTATCTTCCATCCTTATGTAGTTATGAAATGCACAACATGCATGCGGAATTAACATTTGACACCTTAACGGGTAATTTGGTATATCTTTCAAAATGTGAAATCTTTTTTTAAGAACATCGAATGCCCGTTCTATGACATTCCGAACGGATGAATGCATGAAATTGAATAATTCTTTTTTTCCTCTAACTCCTCTTACATCTTGCCAATCTGAACGGTGATATTGCTCACCCTGATAGGGAGCTAAAAATCCCTTTAGACTCGGATAACCACTATCAAAAACATAGAATTTATCTACAACCACATAATGCAATAATATATTTTAGTTAAGTATATAAAAACTAGATTAAATAATAGGGAAAGGAATTTTTGAGAAATCTTACCACCACTTGGTATTGGAGATTTGTTTTCGGGTCTTATAACAGCGTCATAAAATAAACGAGAGTCATTCGCTGTTCCCTCCCATCCGGCATACATAAAAGTGAACATCATATCATGGGAGCAAATCACCATCACAATTTTGTTGCAATCGATTCTCAAGGTAATGGGACAACCTTTTTTTTGCGTTTGTTGATATATATATTGACTTGTTTGGAGAACAAGTTAGTGAGTTATACGTTTTAGCGAAATCTGTATTTACAATAAAAAGAAATCTCGTTATAATGAGATTTCTTGGTTGCATTTACAGAATATGATGTAGAAACGTAATGATAATAAAATGTCTAGCTATTGATTTAATATTGTAGTATTATGTAACATTACTTTAGCCTTGGAGCAGTTTCAGAGATCCGTTCATCTTTAAGTAGTGCATATGGATCCACATATATTGAGGTAGGTATACTTGTCTTGTGGTAGCATCATGAACAAATTGTGGTCCATAATACTGGAAATGATCAAAACTTAGGGTGAATAAATTAAAATGAAGCATATATAAGTGCAAGTTAATCCATATAACCATATAATTGATTTTCTCCTAAATAATTCCACCATTACAATTATTCAAATTCAACGAGTGCTATGTTAATACTACCTTCGTATCAAAATAAGTGATACATTTAAAGAAACACGGATTTTTAGACAAAAGATTAAAAAATAGTTTAAAATAGATTAAAGTGGATAGTTAGTGGAGTTTGAATAAAATGATAATAATGATGTTTAAAAGTAAAAGCAAGGGTAAAAGGATAATTTCACTTTATTAAAATAAATAGTTAGTGGAGAAATGATCCCATTTTTTACCAAATAAGGTAAGATTTAGAAGTGTATCAATTATTTTGATTCACCCCTAAATAGAAAGTGTATCATTTATTTTGATACGAAGGTAGTAATATTTTATAATATGTTGTTACATAGTATACAATTATTTAGGTCTAAGTTATATCCAAAATATTGATCAATTAAAAAGCAGTTTAAAAAACTAATTTAATTATAAATATTTCAGTCAACGATTAAAATAATATAGTATAGAATTTTCGAAAAACTTTAATAAATGATTTAAATCATTAAATTAATACGTTTACTTATATTAAAGAAGTTTTATTTGAGTATATAATTATTTGAGTGTGTGTTGGGGGATTGGGTGGGTAGAGTGGAGTGGAGAGTGGGTATGTGTATATTTTAGAAAAAAATTAGAAATAGAAAAGTATAGAAAATAATAAAAATCACTTTTTAAAAATTTTCAAAATCCTTCACAAATTTGAAAAACAAAAAATTTTCATTTTCTTGGAAAATTTTGGAAAACTTATGGAACCAAACGCGTTTTCCGAACTTTTTGTTTTCTTGGAAAATTGTCCCGAAAAAGTAGAAAATTCTCCGTAACCAAACGGAGCCTAACTAATTCGTTTTTCTTTATACATCATTATACTTTTTACAAAGTACGATCATGGTAGTTATGTACCCAATATGCCAATACGAGGTGCATTTAAAACATTTTCGTACCAAACAAATTTATGAGCGGACAACATAGTAAACTTTGAAAAGACCCTCTGGACTTTCATGTTTTGAGCAATTAAATTCGAAACTTTTGTTTTTGCATGATTAAAATCTTGTAGCATATCAGACTAAACGATAACTTTTTGTTTCGCAACAAAATTATTTAAGGTGTTAAAATGTCCCAAGACTTTGCTTTTCTATATTGAAAACTAGCCTATAACCCGTGATAAATCACGGGTGGCTTATAATTTTTTTTATAAAAAATGTCATAATATTTTACTTCTTTAACAATACTTTTTTCATTGAAAATTATCGTAAATACCACCCTAATATTATTAATATATGTAAAATTCTTGATATGTTTTTCTTGAAAGTATTTATTTGGGAAATTACTATGCTGGTCCAAATATTTGCAACGATTTTCAGCAATACAGTTTGGGTAGTCATGTGACTCATGTCCTGCAAGCTCTTCCCAATTGTCAAAACTATCTCATGAATCTTTGTATTTTCATTAGATTGGAAGAAAGCAATCTCAAATTCTTTCAGATTACTTGGGCCCCAACATATGTGAAATTAATATCACAATTAAGGTGTTATGATTACAAATTAAATATGTAATTATAAATTAACGAAGAAGAAGATTACCTTAAATGCAAGTTGATTTGTGGATATAAAAGTTTTCTTTGTTGCATATAAAAGAAGGTTGTAATATGAAGCGCAGTAAACACTCAAAAAAAGTCAATGACACCCACACAGCAACAACACTATGAAAAGTCAAATGTTTGACTTTTTCTTTTTTTTGTAAAATCAAATCTAGAATGACTCTTCTTTCTTCACGGTATTCGTGTTTGATATATGACGGGTTATTTAGGAAAAAAAGTCAGCATGTATCCTTTTCTAATTAAAAAATGACTTGTAAAACCCCTAACCTGAACCCATTTTGACCCGTTTTAAGAATGAAATCAGTGTCACCATGGCATGGTTCCATGAGTTATCAACACTAATGTTTTACTTTTATAAGAATACCTTAATCATCGTGTCAAATGTAAGAACACCAATAAACTCAAACATATCATTTATTGCAGAGTGTCATAAATCTGCAAGAACTAATAAATAATTTTAATAAATCTGTAAATTTTTTATAAACTGTGAGGTTTAAGTAAAAAAAGAAAAAAATTACATTCACTAAACATGGAAAATTATTTCTACCAAAATCAGACACCATACTCGTACCACATCCTGTTTCCTCACTCAGTGAAAATATTCACCTTCTCGCTGTTTACACAATTACTTATTAAAATAAATAAACTACACTTATAATTTACTTTTAGTTAAAAATTAAAATATCAATACTATTAGCTCATCATAATCTCGTTACCCGAGTCCTATATCATTGACAAAATAAATGTCAGACAATATTAAACTTTGTATAAAGTCTACTTTGATGCTATAAAAATAGTTAAGTACTCAATGTTTTAAACATAAATACAAACATACTTGCATGTCCACCTTAGCCGGAACAGAGTAGTTGTCTCTCTGTTGCTTTTCTCGGTTTGCTGATGTGGCATTTGTAGTTATTAAACTCTACATCTGCCATGTATCCCGGAAGCAACACAATGAACATGATAAGACAAAATACAGGTCATTTACATTATTACCTATTATTTGTTAAGGTTTAATAATGACAAAGCTAAAAATATGAATCAAGTTTTCTGATGAAGAAACAAAAGTTGATTGTGAATATTATTCATAATTTTGAATCCCGTGATTTGAATATCTATATGAAGGAACAAAGTTGAAGGTTGATGTGCCCGTTGTCTTTAAAGGCAAAAAAGTTTGTCCTGGTCTTAAAAAAAGGTTTGTATTTTTTCTACTATTGATCAAGTATTGCTTTTTATTTTATGTTTTAATAATGTGTTGCTAACGTAGCTGCATATGTACAATATATGTAGCAGATATGCTGTGTATATTTTTTTCCTATTTAGAAATACTAAAATTTGGCCTTTTTGCGTATTATAAAACGAAATTGAAAAGGTACTATAACCAAGGAGTGTTACTATAACTCTTAGCACTTAAAATAGGAACCTAACCAGATAAAAGTTAAAAAATTAAAATATCAAGATCAAAGCTGTTGATCTTGATTTAGTAGTCAAAGGTGCTAACTAAGCACGGTTTGGGCAAGATTCGTTTCTCATCGCGTCAATACCATCTGAGATTATCATGAAGCACAATTCCATCACTAACCTGTTGACTGCAAAAAGATTTAAAAAAAATGCTAATCATGAAGCACGGTTTGCAAAAAAGATTCGAAACAACAAATGATTAACCAATTTGATAAGTTACTGAAGACAATTTGAATCACCTTTTTACATTTTAACTTCACCACCGCCGGATTTTAGAGGACCATCTTCATTGCATTGCCGACACTTTCTATTACTAACAAAATTCAAAATAATATCAACACAAATCAAACACATAAACATATCTTCGAATGAAAGAACATAACAAATAGAGAGTTCGTGAGAAGATTCCGAAAACCTTATTTGTTATTGATCCAGTAACATCAAATCCGAAAATTATGGCACACGATTTAGAAACTGAATAATCGATGCTAACCAACATTCATAAACTTGGGCTAGAAAACGAAACTGCTAATGAACGTGGGTACATGTGGCGAACATGTGGCCCAAAAAGTGATAAACTCCACAGCTGTTATTATGAATCATCATCTAACGTGGCATTAATAGTTAGAAATGAATTCAAAATCCTTTTAGTTAATATATAGATAGATAACTTTTTCCGCTCAAATTAATATGCTAAAAGTTTTACTCATGTAATTTACGAAAATTGATCATCCAAAACTACTCCCTCCGTCCCTAAATAAAGTTCCCATTTCTCTTGGGCACAATATTTAAGGAGAAAGTTAGTGGTGGGGTTATTGGTAATAAATTTGATTAAAATATAAAGTTGATTTGGAGAGAGAAAGATTGTTAGTGGATAGTTAGTAGTGGGGTCCATGGTAATTATATTATTTTATTAAGTGGATCCCATCAACTTGTGAAATGGGAACTTTATTTAGGGACAAAAATTCAAGGTGAAATGGGAACTTTATTTAGGGACGGAGGGAGTATAAAACTTCATTAGATCGTAGTGGTTTGTTCTATATAGTTCAAAATTTTCATCAAATCTCAAGGGATAATTATTGGACCTTGAATTAAGGAAAAGTTAAAAGTCAAGATCAACATTCAAACCATCACCATCACTATCATCACATGTGATTCAATACATCAATACCCCACCGCTGGCGGCGGGCGGCGGCGGCGGCGGGCGGCGGCGATTGGCGGTGTTCGGCGGCGGTCGGCGCCGGCGGTCGGCGGCCGGAGGTGGCGGTCGGCGGTGGTGCTGAGCGGCGGTGGTGGTTGTGTATTCAATTTTTAGTGAATCACATGTGTTTCGTGACTTCAAACACATGTGATTCGAAGTAATATGTATTTTGGAACCCCTGTTTTTAGTGAATCACATGTGTTTTCTAACACCTCAATTTTTAAAACAGCTTTTAAAACATAATTTTAAATAAAAATATTACAAAGTCCAATATCCCGAAATACGGTTTGACAAAAACCATTAAAAGTTTATCAGAGTATTAAAACCGGTGTTACAATATAATATCATAACCATAGGATAAACGGGATCTACATATAAGCTCCTGAGCTAAACATCTCTAGGTCACCTCTATCGCGACCTTCTAATCTTTCAATCTCGAACCTGAGTATAAATCCAAAACAAAGTAGTACGTGAGACAAAATAGTCTCGTGAGATACATGGGTTTTAGACCCGACATTAATATATAAATAATCACACATATTAAATATACATACATATATATATATTTATACTAGCTACAAAACCCGCCCGATGGGCGGGTATGTTGTAAATTTTAATATGTAGAAAAATGTCCAAAAACTTTATATACTTTTAAATGACATAATAATCGATAGATGTGATAATGATTTTGTACAAAAAAAGGGGTAAATGGAGCATATGAATATGAATGTAGACCGTAAGCCGTACCAGATTCGTTTGTATTAGTGCAAATGACGTGGACCAATCAGGGAATTCCAAGTGGCATTATGGACGAATAGGAATGCTTGGAATTGCCATGGTGTCAAACCCTCTTCAAATTTAGGCCTCATATATAGGGTAGGATACTTTAGTTACCTCCGCGGTAACCCTAACACATTCATATACATCGATCACCTCCTCGGTAATCCTATCATATTCATTCATAGCCTATTCGACCCGTCAAGTTGTTCGGAATGCCTCCAATCCAACGAGACCCCATTTTTGTCCTACTAACCAGAATGCCTCTGATTCAGTAGAACCCCCTTTGTCACAGTGTTCAGCCAAAGTGACCTATCTTTATCTTACTAACCAGAATGCCTCCGGTTCAATAAGATCAAACATCTTGTTGGGTGATCGGAATGCCTCCAATCCATCAGTTTAAAGATACCATGATAATCCAGAATACCTCCGAATCTATCACGTACCTGTCCTATCTCAATCTACCCGTTATAACCACTACATGTGACTATATGTCACATCAATCAACAATGTCGTATGGCCGTCACACAATATATCTGTATACTAATCTTAGTTAGTATTCACACAATCAAACCAACTAGTTCATATATAATAAATAATTAGTTTATCATTAATAATCACATTATTAAAGATATTTCTTTACCGCTATGTACCCAGTTTTTAAAGTTCACATGTACTCACCTTAGCAATGTTTTCCAAACCTTGTGTAATTCAACACAATCCTTACTCCCTAATTAAAGGAGTACTTCCAAATCTTTAGGTCTTCTTAACCCTTGATGTTCAAATCCTACAAGATGATGAAGATTTGAGCAAGAAATCACCAAGAACTCATACTTCTCCTCCAAAAACGGCTCCAAGCTCACGTGGGTTTTGAAAATGAGAAAACCCTAGCTAAAACCCTCTTTTTATACTTCCTGCGCGAATTAGCAATGATAATCTTAAAATTCGCGTTGCTAAAACTCGCGGGTACCCAAACTCGCAAATGCTAAAATCAGGATTAGAGATTTCTAAACTTTGCTGCTTGAAAATGCACTTTTGGCCATAAATACTCGCGATGCTAATCCTCGGATTAGAGATCTCTAAAATATGCTGGAACAAAAAATGCACTTTTCCAACTTGGTCTTTTACCCAATCTTGACCCGTTTCGACTTTAACAAGGGAATACACATACCAAATGATGTCCAAATGACACGAAACTAATTCCCACGTCTTTTAAATAATTTATCCTTATTTATAATATTTTTTCCATAATTTATTCGATACAAAATTTCGGGTCGTTACAACTATCTACCCCTTAAAAGGATTCTGTCCTCGGAATCAACTTAAGGATTTCCAATCCCCATTCCGCTCCCAATTATGATTCAATAATAATTATACAATTAAAAGATCACTCAACCCCTTTATACCCAATCAGGTCAAAATTCCATCTTGAGTTCATGATGCCCGAACGGGTCAAAATTGCACAATTTGATCATAACACTTTCAATCATTTAACCAATCCTTTTATCCGCATAGGAACGGTATGACCCAGTCATTACTATTAGCGAATTAATCCAAACGATAGTCAGTGTCTAGCTAGCTTTGACCAAGTTGTCAACATTGTCTAATCTTTGACTCAAGCACAAAGTCAACCATACCTTGACAACTTCCTCACTCGCTAAAGGTTCCATTAATCGTCCTTTCCTTTACACTCGACCTTACATTCATGGTTCATCAACAATTATACTCGATTCCCAAACTCAACTCGAAATACCAAATGGTCAAAGTCGCACCCTCCGACTATAATTATTTCCATTAATCAATTAACCATTATCATACATATATAGATGATACATTATGATTTTATCATTGCCTAGCCATTCTAAGCGAAAGTCAAACCCAGTTTTGACCAAAGTCAACAATCCACAAATCTTGACCATTCTTGACTTATGCATAAAGTCAACCATAACTTGCCACCATAACGAACTCCTTACTAGTGAAGCATTACTTCTAAAACTTTTCATTTTCAATTCCAATATCTATATTTCCTTTCTCAATTGTCTCCCTTTTCCTTGATTTCAATTTCTACAATCGGTTAACAATTTCCTTTTTAAAGCAATACCAATCCCTATTACTTTTTAACTTTCATTCAAACACTTATTCCATTTGAAATTTCTTCCAAACGTCCCCATACCATACTTGCAATTCCCGATTACCGTCTTTAGAGCCCATATCACATCCAAATGTGGCCTAACCACCCATCATACGACCTTCCCCACTCATCGGCTACTAATAAACTTTGCTTCCTATAAGCATCCCTTTTCATAATCTATAAACTTGTAGGCATCCCCTACACATACTTATACTTAAACACAACCCGTGTTTTCAACCCAAGTTCTCACTTACCATATAATTATAGCAATAACTTAACCATACGGTTCTACATATGCCAGATATAAACATCATAATCCTTATACCTCAAATCATACTTTAACTACCTCATCGAGATGATCGGAAAGCCTCCAATCCATCACGATTCCAAACTGTCACCATGATTGGAAAGTCTCCAATCCATAGTGACTCAACAAATCTCGTTAATCGGAAAGCCTCCGATCTAACAAGATCCATGCAATACCATTCTATCTTGCATACCATTAATGCATGCATCATTCACTTAGCATCATGATATCATTTTCTTTCATAACTAGTCACATTCTCTATTCAATTTTACATTTCCCCACATTTCACATAATATTACCTTCCAAAATCATATTCTTTTCATAGACCATTACTCCCACTTATCCAGTTATACCACCCGGTATACACATAATCATTTCTAATGCTTTCCACCAATCTACTCATTTACCGATCGTCTTTAGTCGATTCATTTTCTCATTATTAAAATTTCCAATCTTTCTTTCACCACCTAGGTAACCACCATTGCATTCAATCATCCACATTTTTACCAAATCACCCGGTCAACTCGAGTCAACCAATTGACTCCGATCCATGATCCAAACATAAGCTATCACACTTTTTCTATGTCATTTTTTTCCAACAATTAATTGTTACCCTTGACTTAGCATACCATTTTTAGGACATTTTACTATTAATTACCATTTTACCCTTAGCATCAAATCTATCATTCATGATACAAACTTTTGTCATGACTCATTGTCAAATTTTTACTCAACCATTTTCGATTACTAAATTCTGTTATCCCCGATGTTTATCCTTTCCAACATATTTTCTATTCACGAGTTTTGAAACTTCACTATATTTTTCACCATTCTTTTCTTTACTGTTATCATATAGTAATATCACATCACCTACCCTTATTCCCGCCAAGTTCTACGATTTTACTTTTGAACTTTTTCCTTACATGGTTTCCCATCCATATATATCATTCTCACCGAGTCTTAGTACTTCCGCGTACTACCATCCTTTCACTGAAATCATTTACTATTCTCGTGATAATATATCTTTTAATATCCTAATTATCCGCGACATACCAATCGCCAACTCACCCAAGCATATCACACTTTTACACATAACCAAACTGAGAAAACTGTCCCCGAGTACATTTCCACACCAGACGATTCACCCATACTTATACATGCCATTTCGCCTTATCACCAAATCGTGCGACAATTCACCAATTAAACACGAACCTCATACCATAAATTTTATATTTGAGGAAAACTTACCACACTTTTGCACCTTTCACATCAACATGATTTGACGAATTTTGAACGAGTTTTTCTTCCTTTGTTGACTCCAAGCTACCATCGAACTTCCTCTTCTCTCCACTTGAGGATGATTCATTGACCTTCCGTTGAGTTACTTTCTCCACATTTCTAGCAATAAATTCTCTTAGAAATTTCCCAAGTACTCTTCGTGACAAAACTTCCCTATCAATCTACTCGCGAACTCCTTCCATGACATCTAGTACCATATTCTCTTCTCCAAACTTTCGCACATCACATTCCTCCACTACGACGTCTCGCCTTCAATAACCGGGATGCAAGAGTCATCATATCATCCTTCATTCACTTACTATCTTATAACACTTGCTCAATTTCGCGAATCCGTCGGATCGTGGCCTCCGGCTCGAAACTTCCCAAATACGCAATCGGCTTGCACGACGTGGCTAAGGGATTTGATCTTGACCATTTTGATCCAATGACTAAGATTTATCCCTTGAGACTCTACAAAACTCTTAGACTATTTAGAACACAACTCTTAGTTTGTATTATATTATTTTCTTTCATTATAATCACCCACATTAAAAAGGTTATTATAAAGTTAGAAAATAAAAACTGATCTTGGTGGATACAATTTCTAGATAAAACTGATGACCAGCCCATCCCCTTTATTGGGCAAGGTCTTGTGCTTTTTCTGAGTGTTAATGGGCCGGCCACATTCGGCTTATTTCGCTATGGGTGTTTTTTCATTTGTTTTGAATATTTTGGTATTTTCAATTAAGGAAAAGAGTCGAACCCAGTCCTCTTAACATTGCATTCGTGGGCATTTGCCGCGAAAATGACACGTCGACCTATGTGTATACGTGGCTCAATATTATTGGCCATTACGCGTGGAAGCTCCCTCGCATTGGTTCCATTTCCTCTTTTACACGTCGGCAAAACAGTAAGCTGGTTCATGTTGTCCGTTTGCATGCAATTGCTCGATTTTCATTTTTCGCTTTTGTAATTCAACAGTGTTTCTGTTAACTGTCTGATTGAATGATTACGCGATTCGGTTTTGATTTATCGACAAATTTGTAACTCATAATTCGTTAGATCCAAAACTGAACCCTAGATTTAATTTCGGTAGGGTTTAGGCTGTCTCTCGATCTCATTCATGGCGCATTGTAAATCGAAACTGTTATTCGTAGTGTATTTATCACTATTACTGATCGCTAATGCAGCGTAAGTGTCAATTTCGGAATTGCATTTCATATTTTCGTGTAATTGACTAATTGATACTGATAATGAATAGGCATGAATCTTGAGCTAAACAGTTTTGTTCGAATTTGAATTGCGTGCAGGAAAAGTTATTATGATATTCTGCAGGTTCCGAAGGGTGCATCAGACGATCAGATCAAACGGTCGTATAGAAAACTCGCTTTGAAGTATCATCCTGATAAGAATCAAGGAAATGAAGAGGCAAACAAAAAATTTGCTGAAATTAGCAACGGTATATGCATTGTTTATGTCCTGTTTTGCATTTTGAGCGTTTTTATTTTGATTTGAATCGTTTTTTTCAGCTTATGAGGTTCTATCAGACAGTGAGAAGAGGAGTATTTATGATAGGTATGGTGAAGATGGTCTGAAACAGCATGCTGCTGGTGGCAGTAGGGGTGGCGGAATGGATATTCAGGATATATTCAAATCGTAAGATTATGGACTATGTACTTAGCCTAATCATTCATTTGCCTAAATATATTATGTTATAGACAGTTATGCATTTGATAATCTAGATGCACAGTTGCATTATAACAGTTTTTTCATTAGTATAGCTATAGGATTACATAATGACAACAGTTGTATGCTTAGAGCCTTAGATTATGAAATTTCTTGAAGTAATGTTTTGTAATGTTTCCTCACAGAACGTTTTGTTGGAGTAAACTCTGGATCTCTTGAATTTAGGACTTATGATGTTTATCCTATTGTAGGAAACATGTAACTGTAGCTAATATTCCAATATATTATAAATTTATAATTATTTGTTTGCCTCTTTTTTATATTTTTACTGAAACAATTTCCAGGTTTTTTGGTGGTGGTGGCGGTGGAGATCAAGAAGAGGAACAAAGAGTTGCAAGAGGTGATGATGTCATTGTTGACTTGGACGCATCATTGGAGGATTTGTACATGGGAGGGTCATTAAAGGTAGATAAACTTTTTTTAATATTCTTTAAAAGCTTATTTAAAAATGAGGACCTTATATTAAATGCAAATTAAAGACTTAAGGCATCTAGAGGTTGCAATTTTGACCCATTTACTTATTAATGGGTCAATCTGGGTTGTGATTTGTGTCAAATGGGTAAATGGGTCAAAAGTAAAAAAGTTTTAGCTATAAGGGGAATGGGTTGAATTGATTGAGCGGGTCAAACGGGCTGCAAGTGGCCAAAACTCCAAAAGTCTGTTTTTAACTCATACAACCTCCTTAATTGTTATATTCAGAGATTTAGATTATTAATGTAATAATATTGTTCTTAATTATAAATAAGGCATAATTAACTCCTAAATAATATGCTTTTGAGCATGAATTTTCTAAACCATTTGCAATAGATCTGGATAAACCTGGTGAGATACATTTGCATATTATTCTGGTTCCTGCTATTTATGGATTTCTTACCTTTATTTTATTTGTAAATTATTTTTTAATTTTATCAGGTATGGAGGGATAAAAACATTTTAAAACCAGCTCCAGGAAAAAGACAGTGTAACTGTAGGAATGAAGTTTATCACAGGCAAATTGGTCCAGGAATGTACCAACAGATGACAGAACAGGTAATTATGTTTTAATCCCCAAAAGTTCACTGATTTGGCGTTTTAACCCCTAAACATTTTTTGCAACTATTTAATCCCTTAACTTTTATACCAAATTTCTCAGAAAATTTGAGTACCACGTTTGTGTAATACTATTTTTTGCATAAAATAGTAAATTCATGTAATAGTATTAATTAACCCTTAACTTCTATACTAAATATCAAGTTCCTTGAAAAATCCGACAAAATTGTACCTGATTTTTAAACCTTTAAATAAACAATATTATGTTATAATAATAATTAACCCTTTAAAATATTATTTTTCTTATGCTTTTTTTTCAGGTCTGTGAGCAGTGCCCAAATGTGAAATACGAAAGGGAAGGAAACTTCATCACTGTGGATATTGAAAAAGGAATGCAAGATGGCCAAGTAAAGTGTTACTTTTATTTAAATTTTGCAATTTTCAAATATTTAGGACTGTTTGGATCAAGGGTTTGGGAATGGAAATAAAATAGACGGTGTTTGGTTTAAAGACATGTTCAATATTGCAGTGATGATTTTGACTTTTTTTCACAGGAGGTGGTGTTTTATGAAGAGGGTGAACCAATCATAGATGGTGAACCTGGAGATCTGAAGGTTAGTCCATTATTATTATTATTATTATTATTATTATTATTATTATTATTATTATTATTATTATTATTGTTGTTGTTATTATTATTATTATTATTATTATTATTATTATTATTATTATTATTATTATTATTATTATTATTATTATTATTATTATTATTATTATTATTATTATTATTATTATTATTATTATTATTATTATTTATTGGTAATATAATAAAAAAATAAATTTAATTCAGTTGTATTTTATGCTGACAATAAATATCAACTTTTTGGCAGTTCCGCATTCGTACAGCACCACATGAACGGTTCAGAAGGGAAGGCAATAACCTTCACACAAGTGTTACTATAACTCTGGTAATTATTATTTCATATCTTCTGTTAGACTTCACTTCTAATAATTATGCTTCTAACATAACTAATTAATCAACTCTATCTTTTTGTGTTACGGACTTACGGGTCAAAATGTCAAATGTGGAAAATCATATATTTCTAGCTAAATTGAAAATGGTTTTTGTAGTAATGCAGTTTTTGTAATCATATTTAACTAGGTATAGAAAATGAACAAAAAATCTTTGTGGGCCAAGTCAATCGAACCCGACCCGGATTGTTTCGGCCCGTTTTAGAAACTTGTTTCAACCCAAACCTGTTGTATATAAATATTGACTTGAATTAATGAGATCATTTGTAATTTATTAGGTGCAAGCTCTTGTTGGGTTTGAGAAAACGGTTGCACACCTCGATGAGCGTCTTGTGGATATTGGTACAAAGGTTAGCAAACACTCTTGTTCATACTTAATATAGATTTTGTTATGTCAATGAATCAATAAGTCAGATTTGAATTGGATCGGCTGATGATTTGGTACACGTGGCCCAACTAATTTAAATTGTTGGATCATTATACCTGAATAAGGTGGCCACCTAGATATTAATTCAGTTTCATTTATACAACACGTGGATAAAACCCAAGAATATAAAACTGATCAAATGGAAATACACTTTATATAAAAAAAAGGTAGAAATCGTCAAATTTTAAATTAAAAGCGTTACAAACGAAAACATCTTTAAAATCATCAAAATCACGATTTTGATTGTTGCATTTATCAAGTTAGTACATCTACCATTTTCCAACTTTATATTAAAATCTGCATACATGCATCTATGGGGGTGTTTGGGATTGAGAAGAGAAATAATCTAAAATAAGTGTTTGGCAAAAACGTTTGAAAAAATCAATTATGTGCATTTTGGAGCATCCAAAACAGTGAAAAAGCATGTGGGAGGTACTTATTGCGTTTTAAAAACTGATTATTTGCATTTTTCCTATTAACTAAACAAATAATAAAGTTTGCCAAACACTAAAAACAATGATTATTTGCTTATTACGATTTCAACTAGAATATAAAATCCAAACACAACTTTTCAGTATTACCTTTTGTAATCATTAATTATATGATTATCATATTTCAAAATGCATAATCTATTTTCAGTAAATAATCTCATACATCCATGATCAATGTATATTTTGATCTATTGGATTTCTTTTTGAATCAATGGATCATGACCCGGCACATTGACATGCTTAATTTCCACTACATCGGTTGTTTGATTTAAAAGAATAAGCATTTTTCTATATTTCAGAAAATCACAAAACCGAAGGAGGTAAGAAAATTCAAAGGTGAAGGGATGCCATTGCACTATAGCAATAAGAAGGGGGACCTATTTGTAACATTTGAGGTTTTATTCCCGACATCATTAACCGATGATCAGAAGACAAAAATCCAAGCTGTTCTTGGTTAGTTTACTACACATTTTGATTTTTCTCAAACAGGATAGCATACTGCACATAAGCTATAGCTCGGTTGTCTCTTATAGCGCTCTTTGATCATTATTATGATCCCCTTTTTTGTCACCTTTTTTTATTGTATGAGGATTATATTCGGTTTCTTCAATCAATTGTAGTTCTAGTAAAACATATGGTAAAACTAACATAAATAAGTAATTAAGTTAGTGGTATGTCGAGTATTAACTAAATGACTAATGACATGTTTTGACACTAATTAGTTACGTAAATCATGTTATTCATATTTGAAAAACATACGCTCTGCAGGCAGAAACTTTGGATTCTTGTCATTCTAATATGGTTTGTGCATACGTAAACGGCTGGCCCAAAAAATTAATTCAGGGGTGTTTGTTTTAGGCTTTTAGCTTATTTACTCGACTTTATATAACGTTATAAAAGCTTATAAGCACGTTTTTTTTTCCGGGCTATCAGCTTTTGAACTTGAGCTGAAAGTAAGCCCAATTTCTTAAGCCCATAAGCAGGAAAAGGTCAAAAACGATGAATCTAAAGCAAGCAATTTATAAGTAAATGATTTGAACCATATTTTTTTAAACATCTATGAAGTCGTATTTTGTTGTATGAAAAAAAAAAAAAAAAAAAAAAAAAATTGCCTACAATAACTAAATATTTTATTCTGAAAAAGCATAAACCCTGGGCGAGGTTGTGGTCTTTTATTAGAAAAAATATTTTTAATTTAGGAATTTGATGATGACATAGGACTGTCATAAAATATGTTTTTTTTTTTTAATTTGTATATTAATTTATAATAAACTCTTTAATTTTAGAAATTACACCGTGTGTAATTTTTTATGCACTTAAAAATAACTATTAACCCATTAGTGTTGTCATTATAAAAAATCCTTTAAATTATCATGTTAATTTTTTTTCGGTTGAATCAGATATTGTTAGTAGCTATTCTCATCTACATAATTCCAAATGCTCATTTTCAAAATATATATTTTATTTAATAATTCTTTTTTTAACCATATGAAATCACATCTTGACTAGATCTGCCCTCAATATAAAACATATTTATTTAGTATATGTTTATTCTCTTTTTCAAAGATAAATTAATTTTAAATTACTTTATGTTAATTAATATATGTTTTTTTTTCATATATTTATTACTGCGTTTTTTTTTTCTTTTTCTTTTTTTTGGTATAGGAGGGATTAAAGTCTGGTTATAGAACTTCAACATGTCATGTGAATATGTATATGAAATGATTGGTTACGCTCTTTCTTTAATAAGTAATTAATTATATTCACTTAGTTAGATCAGTGTTCAGTTTCTATTGGTAAAGCTGACACGGTTGGCACGTCAGCTTCGGTTATCTTCGGTTCTCTTTGGTTGGTTATCTTCAGCTTGGCGATGGATAAGGAGAAGAGGGAAAATGGTATTTTGTGACTTAGTATTTTTTGTGTATCTTATATATTGTTTGAATCAATGTCAATTGAATATCAATTGAAATGAATTATCAGCTGATATGATATTGATGTGATAAAAATTAAAATGTAAGTAGCAACAACAGTTATAACTGATATCAAATCTCACAAACTAAATTCATAATCTACTTTTATTTGTTCTTCACACACTTTATTTAGACAAAAAGCATGATGTTTTATAAAATAAATACATTGATAAAAGAATTTTAGTAGTTTTACAAGTAAAAATATTAAAAATGATTTGTGTTGGTAAAAACACATGCCACCAAATAGTTCTTGCTTCTACTACTGCTTCTTTGGTTAGATCGAAATTGCAGATTATTTTCAAAGAAGTTAATTGACGTCTATGCAACTTTATGAGGATATTTTTACTACATTTCATCTTAAGCTCATGACTTTTCGGTTTAAGAGGAACACGACTTTTATTCAGGATATGCTTGCCAATTGTAAGCTACCAAAATATATTGTTATTGATCAGTCTGGTCAAATTTTTTGATTGTTTTAACTCTAGTTGCTTGTTTCGTTATATTTATTTGTCAGTTAGATCTAGTATTGTTTATGGCAGGTCGTAAGTATAGGTTGTTTACAAGTTTTTTGCTTGAGGTTAATGTGGCATAAATGCCACATTCCTATGAACCGTATATGTTTATGGTTTTTACCAGGATAATCCTTTTTACCCAAAAACGACCAATATAAAAAATATATGTATATACTATATATTTTTGGGAAAATTTCCTTTATATCCTTACAAAACTTATAAATTATCTTTATATCCTTTCAAAATTTACAAATTATCTTTATAACCTTCTTAATTACCTCTATATCCTTGCAAATCTTTAAAACTCTCCTTTATATCCAAAAATCTATTTTAATATTTATAAAATCATTAATTATCATCATTAAGTTCATTTATTTTAAAAATTACTATATCAACCTTATTCTATCATTCTTATATTATCTCCACGTTTGTGTACACAGTAAAACCTTCAAATTATTTACCATAACAAGCAAAACCTTCACTAACCGCTCAACACCTTCGAACACCAAAAATACATTTGCATAAATCGAACACAATCATCTCCACCCTCCTTTCATCCGGCACGTATGACGTCATATATATGCGGTACACCGCACAACCAATCGTCACAATCCTCTCTACAGCTTTCGACATCCCAATGTTAATGCTTTGTAAAGAAATTAAGGATTACGGTAAGCAATTGAAGGCGTGTTTAAACCTAATCAAACATGATTAACTGTTGAGTATTTGATTACCAATGGGACTATTTAGCAGGTGAGAGGGTTTGGCGGTGTTGATTGACAGAGAACAAGGTGAGAGGGATAGCTAATGAGTGAGTTATTTACATTTAACCTTACTGATATGGCCGGTTAGGGTTTTGAAACAAAATTGTAAGGTTAATGAAGCTATGTGTAATATGTGTTTAAAATAGTAATTTGTCAAATAAATGAATTTGTTAATAATAATTATTAATAATTTAATAAATATTAAAATAGACTTTTGGATATAAAGGAGATATTTAAATGTTTGGGAGGATATGAAAGTTTTTATAAGGATATAAAGATATTTGACAAGGATATAAAGATAATTTGTTAGTTTTAGAAGGATATAAAGAAATTAACCCTATATTTTTCTTAACATGGCAACGTGGCAGGCGCACATATCAGTGTTACCATCAATATGAGAGCTAAATTACGTAACACCACGGTTAAAAAGTTACGAGGATATGATTCTCAACTCGTAACATTTGTTTTATACTGCATTTTCCTACTATCAGGTACAATGAACCAAGTGGTTATTTTGCCTAGCAGTATAGTGTGTTGTTCTTCATCCTTATAATCAGGAATTTTAATTTCTTTATGATCACATATAATATTTAGGAGTAATTAATATTTGTCGTTAAAAACAAATAAAATCATTGTGAAACCACGTATACTATACTTTGTATGTGGTTTTGGGTCCTACATGACGAGTCTAACAAGAAGATATATGTCCATGAGGAAGTGATTAGTGCGGTGGGTAAACTAAAAAGAGCTCGGTTTACTAGATTTTTAAAGTAGGTTACAAAATAGCGGATGTCACTTGAGGTGCATACAGTGAACCCAATGACACAAACGTATTTATATTTGTTGGTGTTATTTATGTTCTCCATATTTAGCATCCCCACCAACACAACACGACACAACCAAAGGAATATTTGTACTCTCATCGATTTAACCAAACAATCCACAATATCAACTAAATAGTAACACTGTTTTTCAAATACCAAAATCTATTACTATCCACGTAGTCTTATATATACTCCACTTTTTGAGAAAAGAAGTGTATATACGTGTTAGATATTAGAGCACACATCTTGTTTTTTTTTTTTTTTTTTTTTTTTTTTGCATATAATTAATTGTACTTCCTCCGATTCAAAATAAGTGATACACTTTCATTTTTGGGGTGATTCAAAATAAGTGATACACTTTGAAAAGTTTCCTTATTTGGCAAAAAAAATGAGACCCACACCCACTAACTATCTACTTTAACAAAATGAAATGACTCTTTTACCCTTACTTTTTACTTTTAAACATCATTAACCTTACTTTATTCAAAAGGTGTGGGACCCATTATCCACTAACCATCCAATTAATCTAATTTAACCATCATTATAATCTTTTGCCTTAAAAACCGTAAAACCCCAAGTGTATCACTTATTTTGAATCGGAGGAAGTATAAGTTTTGATAGCACGTATAAGACTAGCAACAATGGTAATTAAATGCAACCGTGGTTATTACTGCTATTTTAGTACCACTTCAATTTTCTCTATCACGGCAATAAATATGGCCAAATGCCGGTAATGATGACCAAATCTTAAACTCGTGCAAAAACCAATCATCTCTCATGCAAAGTTCGGTCAGCAGACTGACTAAACGAAGCAAAAAAGGTTCATAGGAGGATTGAGGTGTCTTTGAATGCGACCGACCCTTAGTTACGAGTTGTCTAAACTCGTCTTACGACGTGTTCATTAAAATAATCTGTATATTAAATTATTGTGATTATTCTTACGGATTTGTTTTTTTCAACTGTACTAACTCGTACTACAACGAAAAGACCCAAATTTTTTGAATTCGCTCCAAAACAAGTTCATAACATTTAATAGGGATGTACGGACTTAATGGTTTATTATTAAAAAAAGAAAAAGAATTCCCACATGGTAACATGATTATTAATCATGGTTAGGGATATTCCTTTGAGTAATTAGATTAATGGATCTTGCTGTGTGTTGTTCAACTAATCAAATGGATGGGTTAGCCAAGTTTTATAACTTATTTTGATGTTATCTATAGCTTAAGATTATAAATTTAAATCCTGCTATAGATGTAATTAGAGTAGATTTAGGATTTGTTCAAAAGAAAATTCAAATGAGTCGTTGATGTTGATTGGTTAAAAAAATAATATCAAGCTAATATAATGATTTTAAGAATATTTATTTAAGTAAAAGGATTTAAAGTAAGAATTATAAAGAGATACAGATTTAATCAAATACTAATTGAGAAAATGTAGTAAATACAAAAATAGAAAAAGTGGATAAGGCTGAAAAGAGGTAATCATTCATTCGTACCCACATCAAGACACACACCCCAAACCAAAAGCTCTGCCTCTGCTCTGCTTCTACTGCCCACCCACTTCCTTCACATCACACACTTTGTGATCGCATTCAATTCATTTCAATGTTATGATAGCTTTTTTATTTACAAAATTTTATCTTTCTAAATATCATTTTCAATTTATATAAAAGTAGTAGTAATGATAATAAATACAATTGTGGTCACTACTTCCACTCAACTGTACTTGTTTAACTCGTTTAAGGTAATTAATCTAAATAAGTTAGTGGTCACATGATATAGGGAAAGTAGTAAAACTTGTGCTATTGAAATATATAATTCTGTACACGTACGAAACCAAAAAATAAATAAAAGAACATACAAATAGAGACAAACTGCTGACAAAATTGTAAATTCCCCCCACCCCAAAACCCACATTTGTACAACCACCATTTTTTCTCTTCATATTAACCAAAGATTAATAATCCAAAAATTATTCTAAATCTAACAACTTAAACCTTCATATTTCACCATAATCGGACGATTAAATCCAGCTTGAGACAACAAGTTTCCAACCGCTGCAAGATCTCTACAAAACACTCCTTGAAATGCATTTTTGTTTTCAATTTGATTACAATTTTGGTTTTGGTTTTTATTCGTAATTGTTGCGGTTTTAGCCAATTTTGAAGATTGTTGATGATCATCAATTTTTATTGATTTCTTCCTTTGTTTCTCTAACGCTTCTTCATCTAGAATTATTCTCATGAGATTTGTGTAACCTCTTTGAATCAATCGGTACAGTAACAAAGATGATAGTTTTGCTCGATCTTTAATTGAATCGATGTCATTTTGTTCGGTGAATTCGCAACGATCAATGAAATTTGTTGATTTATCGGGTTTGAAACGTAATGTGAGTAACAAATGTGATCTTTCTAATTCAGATCTTGAACAACCTCGTCTTAATCCCATTAATGCATGGTAATCGACATTTGTGGTTTCACCGGAAGCAACTTTTTGTTTTAGCTCTTGGATTTTGACCGCCATTGACCGGAGTTTTGCCGGAATTTGGTTGTAAGCAATGTTTTGACGTTTCCATACCGGACCGGGGAGTTTCCGGTCACGGAGGATTGAATTGTAGAGTAATTTTAGGTGTTCGAGATCGTGAAGTGAGTCAGGGAGACAGTGTATGGTTTCGAAAAGTGAAGCTCTGGTGGTTAGGGCTTCAATACATGACGGATCTAACGCTAATGTACGGTTACAATCGGCGATTGCTTCTGCAATTCTGCCGGAGGAACGGTAGGCGGAGGCACGGTGCATGTAACAATCGGCGAGGAATCCTTGAGGTGCACCGCGACGGCCGTCGACGATTTTGGAGAAATGTCTGATTGATTCGGCGTATAGACCGGCTTCGGCGGCGGCGATTGCGGCGGTTTTACGACGGAGGAGGAGTTTGATGTGGCTGAGCAGGTGGTTGATGCTTTCTGATTCTGCTCGTGGAGGTGATTGTGGCTGGTTGCCGGAGGTGAATGCTTCGCCGGATGAGATGAAACTGTCGTCTGACCAACAGACGCTTTCACGGCGGAATGCGGCAGAGGCGAGGCGTTTGCCGGTTTGGAGTAACGCCATTGCGTCCTCCATTAATCCTAAATGACAACATGCTTGACCTAGAATCAAATACCTGAATAAATAGTGGGAAAACTCGATCAGAACTTGTAAATTAACAGTTACGAGTAGATAAAATCATAATCACAAGCAAAATTAACAAATTAGAAGCTAATTTAGAGACAAATTGAGCTGTATATATTATTCAAGTAAAATTACCTCCATTGACCTTCTTTGTTGCGATTTTTAACGATTCCAGCCATAACTTTTTTCTTCAAATCGGAAACGGAGAAACACTTTACGGATTGCTCCGATCGTGACGGTGAGTTACTGCCGGTGGACAAAAGCTTTATTCTTTCTCTGGAGAGCGATTGTGAGTTACTATCAGAAGACGAAGACGACGACGATGATGAGTCATCGGACGCCATTTTCAAGCTAGGAATATAATCCTGAAGCAAATCTGCAACTTCCTTAAATCTCCTGAGATTTAGAAGTGATGTAGCTTTCAATTCCATAGCAACTTCAAATTTCGGTGATAAAGCAAGTGCAGCATCAAGTAGATTAAGAGCATATGCAATGTTGCTCTGTTCTTGTGAAGCAATCAGGGATCTCGCATCTTTCACATAAATATCAACAATCTATAAACACATTAACAACACATAATCAATACTTAAGGATCAAAATCATGGATGAAATTACTAATTAAGTGTTTGAAAGTTCAATTACCTTTCTATTGGTTAGCCACCAGTGTTTCTTCTCAATACATCCATGAGAAGGAGATGAAACCATGGCTGCAATTGATGATAAGAAGTGATGAAGCTAAGAATCCTCGGTGCATAAATTCTTCATTTTGCAGAGAGAGAGAGAGAGTGGGAGAGAGATAAGAGGAGAGGGTTTTAACTTTTAAATGTAGAACAAGTGCCAGCTTTGACCTCAGATAGAGCTTCAATCCTTGTATTTCATTGCTGGCATTTATCTATTTAATTAAATTAAATTTGTGTGTTTAAGTACTCCTCCGTCCCACAAAAAACTTCCCATTTGATATGAGCACAAGTTTTAAGGTGATAGTTAGTGGTGGGATTATTGGTAATAATTTTGATTAAAATATAAGATTGGTTTGGAGAGAGAAAGATAGTTAGTGGATAGTTAGTGGTGGGGTCCTTAGTAATAATAGTATTTTATTGAAATGAGAAGTTTTTTGTAGGACAAAAAATTAAGGTCAAATGAGAAGTTTTTTGTGGGACGGAGGGAGTATATTTTATAGGAATATAAATTAACATTTGTAATTATATATTTTTGTTGACTAATTATACGGATTACGCAATAAATTGATTTATTATCATAAATGATCTCTTTTATTGGACAAACTACTTTAACAACACAAGAAGTTAGTATTATATTTTTTTTACTTTATACATGTGTTTTTTAGAGCATGAAGTGTCGCTAGTGCTTTCAGATATGACACGATAAAAATACACGACATTAAATGAAATTGGGATGAAATTAAAATTTGAATTCGTGTTCATATTGTGTAAAACAAACACGAAGTTGTGTCGTGTCGTGTCGTGTTCGTGTTCAGAGATTAACACGAAATTGACACGATAGTTATGATTTTGGGAACATTTAGAAATCAATATTATATTTTTGTCGTGTTTGTCAGGTATTAGCATGTACTTAGTAAAAATTTATTATTTTTGTTTTTTATTTTGTGTGGTCGTGTTTATCGTTTATTAATCGTGTCGTGTTCGTGTTAGCAAAAAAAAACACGCTTTCATGTTGTGTTGTTTTTGTATTGAACGAATTCGTGTCTTGTCGTGTCGTGTTACCTAAAAACACGAAATGATAGCACGTTTTGACAGCCCTAAGTGTGGCACTATGTGATACATAGTAAGCAAAATGTTCTTGCGGTCGTACGGTGCCGCACCAAGATGTTATGGTCCGCGATGAAGGTGTAGGTTTGTGGTTCGATGGCAAACGTAGAAAACATAAAAATTTTAATTTTAGCTTACTTTCTGATAATCATGGCAATGGTGAGTTCAAAAATAATATAATTGAAATTATTTCTTAAGGGGGTGATTTTTACACAATTTTTATTGCATCTATCATAATTATTGCTTAATATGTTTGTATCATTAACTGTAAAACTTCTACTATGTTATGTATAAGATAAAAAATATAGTGTAAAAATGAATTTCTATTTCTTAACCCAATATCCACTACAAAAAGGCACAACATATTTGCCTATTTCAACTTATATATACAATTTCTCTCTTCAAGTACTCCTGTTATCTCTCTAACTTTTACTCCAGTTAACCTTGTAATTCTCCGTAGCAACTACAAAAATAGGTCCTTAGACCGGTGTCAACGCTAGCTTTGGTTGGGAACTGAATGTCTTCAGTTTTTGCCTCTTCAATGGGGTGCCTTTGGTTTTTCACTTCAGATATACCAAGGAAAGGGACGAGGTAGAGGTTGGTACAAGGGGTATTTTAATAGGATATATAGTAATATGTGTGTGTATTTTTTATAATTGTGTAGCCATAAAAGCTGAAGAAAATAAGTAGGGTTGTCATGTATGTGTCTGTTGGAATGTCAGTTGATATGATGTTGATACGACAAAAACTGAAGGTGTCAGTTGATTTTTGGAGTAATGTCAGCCAACATGATGTTAATACGACAAAAACTGAAAGTTTCAATTGATTTTTTAGATCGACACTGGTCTAAGTCAAACAATACAATGGGATCTGAGGTTACCCGCTCATCACGCCACATCAGTTAATGCAGTCCACCTGTAACCACATGCCACCTGGATCTCACCTTCTAACGTGGACACCTCAATTTGTTCATGTCGATACAAACGAGGATTTCTCTGCAATTACTTTTACATACAATCAAATATCATAAAAACAAACTGGGTCGTTAAAGTCCACACAATTAATTTCTAGCATTGTCTCATGGTAAGTAGTACAAGCATGCATTGCGCATCTTACAACATAAGTATGTATAGTAGTTATCTTACTACTATATAAAGCATTTAGGCCTACTCCATTAGGCAAGTTTAAGGAGCTCCTTAAACTTGATTTTAAGGACCTTTCCACTTTTATTAGTTAGTTCTCTACCTTAAAAAAAAATTAAATCGCGGCTAATAAGATTCGAACCCAAGACATCTCCTAACTTATCACTATGTGTTAACCACTTGCTATACATTACACTTTGGTAACACCACCCACACTTAATAACAAAAGTCTGTGATTCGAAAACCATCAACTCTTACCAAAATCCACATTTCCGTTTAATTATTTATTTCTAGCAACAATTGACTATTAATTACACAATTAATAGCGGCTGTAAATCAATGCATTTTGGGATACCAACCTTATTTCCGTTTAATTTATTATTTCAAGCAACTTTTGACCATACCAAATGTTATTATAAGAGGTTGTATTTCAATATAGAAGCTTTTGTTCAGCGTATGATGATATACTCATGCATGCGGATAATGATATTTCCGGCGTATTCTTTATAGATGGCCCTGGAGGAACAGGAAAAACTTTTTTGTATAAAGCTCTCCTTGCAAAGGTCCGGTCTCGTGGTTTCATTGCGCTAGCGACAGCTTCGTCATGTGCGGCAGCTAATAACATGCCGGGTGGTAGAATAGCCCACTCCCGATTCAAGATTCCAATTAACCTTGAAAACAACTCACTCTGTAACATTAAAAAACAAAGTGGGACCGCAAAACTGCTTAGAGCTGCAAAACTGGTCATATGGGACGAGGCTTCGATGGCTAACATGCAGACTGTGGAGGCATTTGATCGATCAATGCAAGACATCACGGGGATCAGAGTCCCTTTCGGTGGAAAAGTTATGGTGTTAGGTGGTGACTTTAGACAGGTTTTGCCGGTCATTAGACGTGGAACACGAGCTCAAATTGTAGACTCCAGTCTAAGAATGTCACCGCTATGGTCCGTGATTAAAAAGATGAGGCTCACTCTGAATATGAGAGCGCGAACAGATCCATGGTTTTCCAATTTTCTTTTACGAGTGGGGGATGGAGATGAAGAAGTTATTGATGAAAATTATATCCGCATCCCAGATGACATGACAATTCCATACGTTAATACGGATGGGTCCAAGGAAGACTTGATTAATGCGATATTTCCTTGTATGGAGGTCAACGGAAATTCAGCAAATTATATCATTTCTCGGGCAATCTTGTCAACAAAAAATGACCATGTTGATGAGCTTAACGATAAGTTAATAGGTAGATTTTGTGGAGTCGAGAAAACATATTACAGTTTTGACGAAGCAGAAGATGACAGAAGCGGATTCTATCCTATGGAATTCTTAAACTCACTTAGCGTCAGTGGTTTGCCACCTCATGTTCTCCGTCTCAAAATTGGGTGCCCGATAATACTTTTACGAAATCTCGATCCCTCCCATGGATTATGTAATGACACGAGACTTATATGCAGAAAGTTTGAGCCAAACCTAATTGATGCGGAAATAGCCGTTGGCCAGCATGCTGGAAAAAGGGTTTTCTTGCCAAGAATACCTATATCTCCGTCTGAATCCGACATGTTTCCTTTAAGTTGAAAAGAAAACAGTTTCCGGTTAGGCTAAGCTTTGCCAAGACAATCAACAAAGCCCAAGGACAGACAATTCCAAACATGGGCGTTTATCTTCCGGAATCGGTGTTTTCGCATGGGCAACTTCACGTTGCCCTGTCAAGAGGAATTTCATGTCACACAACAAAAGTATTAGTAGCTCCAGCAAAAAACTTTAATCTTGATGGAGTTTACACGCGAAACGTGGTGTATCGAGAAGTTCTACATGATGAGTAAGATGCATCATATAGTAGTAAGATTTTTTATAACTCTATTTGTACTTAATTAGGTTTTTTATTTTTAATGGCAATAATATTGGAGATGCATCATTTATGTTATTACATATCAAAGCATGTAACCGAACAAAATTTACACGCCGATGATCATTCTTAATTTATATCTCTACTTTTATACAAGTTATTATGCTGTTGTACTATAATCATTATAAAAAATCTGCAAGCAAACAACATTTTGATCGCCGAGAACATATAGTTCGCAGGGTACCCGCCGCCGCATTGCGCGGGTACCCTACTAGTGATTCATGAAGCTGGTAGGATAAACAATCAACCCACCATGTCAAATTCAAATTTAAGATCGATAAAACACCTAAAACTAATATTAAAAAGTACAAAGTAGATAAAGACGTATGATGAATACCACACATATGATTGTATATATACACACACAGTGACATACATGCATACATTTATACGTTTATCTAATTTTATTAAATACATGTATATAGAAACAACAGTACTTCGAGACAGTGCCAACAATATCTTTAGTATGTTGCAATTATTAAGCTTCTTTTTAGACATTACCATCATATTATATTATATATTAGTTTTAACAATTTTCTTATAGTTTGTATACATGTAACTTTTTTAAAAATAGTTAGCTGCAATTAATGAACGTACATACTACTTTTTGGTGGTTTAAACTTTAAATGAATGAAGGATTCATACTATATTATCATATGCAGTATTTAGGCTTTCCAATGGCTAACAGAAGTTTTTGCCTTTGGGGCAAAGGTGGTTAAATGGTGCAACATTATTGATTGATGGTTTTGTTCAGTGGTTAACTAGGGCTAATGCTAGGGTGACCGTATCGGACCAGGTTAGGGACCATTGGTCCCAAGAATGTGAGACACAGGGTGGTCTATATAAAGCTATTATAGAGTAGGCCCTTTTTTTTTCAAAAAGCCAAGTGGGTGCCACCTGGATAGCAGCTAAGCATCCAGGATGGATTATATAATAACGTGGCATTTCATTGCACATCTACTTAAAATACATGCCTTTTACGGGTTAATACTTAATAATGATTAGGGATGTTTAGATTATGAGGTTAAGTATTTGTACATCCCTAGACACCTCTTATAAATAATAATAATTAAGTAAGCATTAGTTTTTACTTTGTTTATTATAAGGTTGACTATTTTACACTCTCTACGTCTGAATTTTATTGTCTAAATTTTCTTTTTGATTTGTCCCAAAGTTATTGTAAAATTGAAAGTTTCACCAATCAAAAAATAGTTAAGTGATAAAGATCGAACTTTATTGGTTTGACGGCGTTATAAATGTACTTTTTTTTAAATTAAATAGTTATGGGACGAAGGGGGTATTTTACTAAATACTTTTGTTTTGTAATTTATATTTATAATTGGAAAAACAAAAAATAAATAAGTAAATATGATAAGTTTACTTATTTAAAAAAAGATATATGACAAGTTTCATTTAAAAATCATCTAAAAATATAAAACCTTGAATCAAAGGCTTCAGTTGTCTATTAAGTATTATACCTTATTCGTAAAAAAATGGTGACAACATTTTCTCTGAAAAAACTAACATTTTTCAAGTATTCATTATAAATTATGAAAAAATAAATGAATTTTAAATAAAAAGATAAAAAATTTAATTGATATTTAATTTTGAAAAGATAAAAAAGTAAAGATAAATAGTTGATAATTGTAGATTCACATGTAATTTATTGTTTCTAACCACAACTTCCAAGGAAAAAACATAGTTGAACTTTGACTAGATAGTGTTTATAGTATATAGGAGTGTTGAATAGTAGCACCCCTACGTACATCGGTTTTATCTTTCCACACAAACACATGACCAGATATATGACCAAACCTCCTAGTGGTAACGAACTTACAAACAAATCTTAAAATTGATTTTATTAATACATATACCACTAAGTATGAATACTTTATATGCCATGGGTCACGTAATGGGAGGACGCGTCGGGTTCTATACAACCTATGAGCTTGGTCACCCATTACGAGTAATATTATGTTATTGAAGTTTGGAAATACAATAAGCTTTTTGCATCGGTCCAAACAAGTTTTAAATCTTAATAAACAATAATTTAAAATGGACGTAGTGGAGGTTCGTGAGGCGATTGCGACCATCGGTTGCGACCAAACACCCGCTTTTTGCCTTTCGTTTGGTCGTCCAGCTGACCAATGAAGGTCGCTTGTAATGTACAATAGTTGGTTGTTCATTATGCATGGTGAAATGATACATGTATTAATATATTCAATTTTAAGGTTATGTCATTGGTTTGTTCACCACTATCGGAGTTTGGTCAGGTGTTTGATCTGAAGAAAGAAAACTAACATGATGTTGATTTGGTACCAATAACCAAACTCAAGTTTAATCACCATTACGAATAATCTTAAGATTAACTTTTTTTAACATATTTTTGTAAAGCTACTACTCAACCCTTGATTATCTTCCATCTTTACATCCACTGATCCACTTCATCTCTTTCTCTTGATTCTTATTAGTCACTTTACATAAATAATACAATAAGGTAAACTATATACCTATATTTTTCAACGTGCTATCATAATACTTAAATTAATAAGCTATCTTACAAATAAACATACACATAGCTAGGGGTACCCAAAGGGTCAACCCGACCCGACCCGGCTCTTATCGGGTCGGGTTCGTCGGGTTTGAGGTTAAAAAAATCCTAACCCGAAACCCGACCCGATAAGGATACGGGTTTGTCGGGTTCAGGTTGGTCGGGTTTTGGGTTTATCGGGTTTACCCGATCGCGTTGGTCGGGTTACGCTTAAGTTAGGAAATTTTTGTAAAAATTAGAGAAATTATATAATATATTAAATTTTATGAATTTTTATTTAACACTTGTAATTATTAATTGATTTTTATTGAAAACTTTATCATATAATTTGTTAATTAATTGATTTAATAGTAAAAATATCTTAATTTTTATAGGATATAAAATCCTTAAACTTTAATCGGGTCTAATCGGGTCAACCCGAACCCGACAAAGGTAAGAAATTCTAACCCGAAACCCGACACAATAACGAATCAGGTTGGTCGGGTCGGGTTTAAAAAACCCGATAATAATATGGAACCCGAATAGACCCGATCCGATTAGCATAATCGGGTTCGGGTTTAAGTCAGATCGGATCAACCCTTTGGACACCCCTACACATATCTAACAAAAATACCACTTAAATAATTGCTCCATATCAAGATACGCCTAAAATTTATAGTTTATCAAAACCATAAAAGCATTACATAATAATTTGAATTGATTTCTTTCTTTATTTAAAAATTTAAAAACTATAGGAATATGCTTCATGTGAATTTGCATACTCATGATACTACCTATTATTATTTATTGTTATTATTATTTTTAAATTTTATTTTTAAATTTATGTACTTTTTCATCATACACTTTTGCTGAAAGTCTTTAGGAAGCAATGTTTCTACTCATAAGTAGAGATATGACTATCTATATTTTACAAGTATATAACCTTTTCTTTGACATAATTAATTAGTGTTTGTTTGTTTTTGTATATGAAAGTTATATAAAAGGAAAAATTGTCTTTACCTGTTGTATGACATTTCAACCTCTATTATTTAGTACACATGCAATGCCATGTCTCTTCTTCTTTTTAACACTTTCTTTATGTGAAATATTAAATGCTTATACATTAATTAGCTTCACAATTTTAACCAAATAAACAGATTTTATTGGTGGGCTTTTCTACTGCTTTAAAGAGTTGTACTTTTAGCATTATTTATGATACTACTAAAGTGTCATAGCCTGGCCTTCTTCATATTGGTTTGTTAGGCATTGCGTTGACATATATTATATAAAACCAAAATGGGCACATGCATGTGGTTGGGTGTTTGAATTAATGGTTAAGGGTATTATAGATAGGCTTTTACATTATTATATTAAAATGGTTTGAAGAAACGACATGTCATATAGTTTATATCTCTCACACATGTATCTCTTTACACCAAATACATGAAGAAACCCTTATTATTATAACCAAATTCTTTTCTAATAAGAAAAAAAGAAACAAAAGAAGAAAAGAATTAAGAAGAAACAGACAAATAAAGAAAAGAAAGAATGGTCGTTGAAGTGACGACCAGACAACGAAAAAATTGTAGGAGGATGCGTGGCGTGAGGTCACATTGTGGGACGGTTCTTTGGACATGCAATCATACCATTACGCTTGGTCTTATAGAACAATCATCTAAGATTTTTATGTTAATGAGAGCCGTATTATATATGTGATGGTCAGATGAACAACATTTATTAATGCACGTAAGCATTATAGTGCATTATTATGCATTATTTGTTGGATCGTAACCACTTAGTTTTGGTTTGGTTGTTATTACGTCTACAAATTATTCATACGTTAAATATTGTTATAAATTTGTAATATACATATATACCCAATAATCTTTCTTCAATAATTAGCATCACATTTCAAACCAAGTCATTTCGAGAGTTTCTCCCGAAATATTTGGACGACACATTAAACGTTTGTTGACATATCTTAGATATTTTATAGAATAAGATCGAAGATATCACGGGTATTTTATAGAATAAGATCTAATTAAAGATTTAAAGCAACACAATTATATTATTTTAAGAAAAGGATAACCGAGTAAATGATTCAAAGATGTTTAACATCATGATGAGTAAATTGTAAGCATTATGTATCCTCTGATAGAATGATAGAATTATCTTAAATGATATATTAAAAGCTATTTTGTCGATTATTTCTTTAGGTAAACATTACCAGGTAATGAGAGAAAAGTTCGATAACAGTACCTACAACAATGGTTAGGTCATGTACATCACGAACACATATCAAACATCTCGTGAAAGCATGTTAATACTTTAAATATGAAAGAAAGAAAATCTTATCCCATGATGGCTTGCTAAAAAGAGAGGAGACTTGAAAATTTTGCATTAATTTATTTGTGAATTTTGAGAATGGAGGGAAAATGAGGGGGTAGGGGGCATGTGAGGGTAGGCATATTTGTAAGGCTTTACAACTAGGTCCTTGTTTAAAGGGAATCAACAACATGGGAGCTCTCTTCAAGTAATATTCCATTTCATTTTTTTTTATCAATATTCCATTTCATTTAAGTAATATATAAAATCAAGTAGCGTAAAGTGTTGGTATCCAAGGGAGCAATTAACATATCATTTAATTCTCGATGTAGTTACTGACGGAAACAACGGTTCCATATCATAAACAAATAGTAAACAATATGACAAGACATTGATTTCAAATCGTCTTAAAAGGCTTGACCGTTATCTTATGCTTATACTAGTCACACAATGTTTATTTCATTTATCATGAAGTCTTAATTTGTAAGTATGTAAACCTTGAAATGCAACTAAATTTATTTATAAGGAGTATTTGTTTAGCTTCAAAACAAAGTCTATAAGGTGCTGTTTGTTTTTTCAGAGCAATAAGATCTGCTGTCTGCGGACCACATCTGCCAGCTGCTGCAGCTTCTGAGATGGACCAAAGGTCTGCAGTCTGCAAGAAAATTGTTATTTGTTTTTTAACATCTGCAGACTGCTTAAATAAACTGAAATTTAGAATATACTCCATCTTGCAACATTGAAATAATACTAAGGAATATAATGGACATTTCTTAGTATTCCCTTAACCATTAATGTTGCTTGATTTATCAAGTATTTAATATGTGCATGAATAAGATTAATATTAAAAGAAAATAAAAAATATGTTTATATATATAATAAATATTAATTAAGATAATATTATTATACATTAATATAATAATAATATATATTAATATAACTGGGGATGCAAAAGAGTGGGTTAAATCGTTAGAGCCATGCTCAGTTACGACTTGGGATGAACTCCGAAGTGGCTTTATTACTCGTTATTTTTTACCAGCTAAGGCTAATAAACTGAAAACTGATATTATAGCTTTTATGCAGGAGTCAGGTGAAAAATTAACGGATGCTTGGGAAAAGTTGAAAGGCCTATTGAGGAAATGCCCGAACCACAGTTTCGAGAAAAACAACATAGTACACATCTTTTATAGGGGATTAGATTACACATCTCGTTCCCTCATCGATTCATCAAGTGGTGGGTTATTTATGTACAAAACCTCAACCCAAGCATATCAACTCGTTGAGGATATATCCATGAACAGTATGGAATGGCAGACCGACAGACGAGTTGGACAACTAAATTTGGTTGATGATAGACAGAATGATGAAGTGGCCGCAATAAAAAACAACCAACAGGTATTTGAATGTAAATTAGATAAAATAACTAGTTGTTTACATGTCATACAGGTTGGATGCGATAGATGCAAAGGACCATATCTCACCAAAGATTGTATACAACAGCAACCCATGTCAGCAGAGGAGGAGTTGAATTATATCACAATGGGTACCGAAATAATTATCAAGGTGGAAATCAAGGGTACAACAACAACCAGGGGTACAATAACAACAACATAGGTTATAACAAGAATAACCAGAATAACAACTACCCCATCGACAATCGAACCCCCTGGTTTCCAACGTGATAATCAAGCAAATCAACCACCTCGGGAGAATGCTGCAGGTCAAGGATCGAAGTCCTCAATGGAAATCCTACTTGAAAAGTATATGGAAAAGCAAGATAAGAAAGCTGAGGAGCAAGATCAGATTATCAGAAATCAGCAAGCAGCAATTTAAAGCTTAGAGAGAAATATGGGCAGGATGGCCGAAGCTTTACAAGAACGACCACAAGGCAGTTTACCACCTCGTACACAAGACAATCCTAAACGGGGATTCGAAAATGTTAAAGCTATCACTACTCGAAGTGGTAAAACGGTAAGTTCACCTATTTTAAATACTAATGAAAATTATTCTGATATACAGGTTAATGAGGAGTCTCCAATTGATGAAGATGAGAGGTCCATGGAAAAGATTGACACTCCAAAAGAGCAAGAGAAGACAAAACCAAAAGAGACGCACAGGTCTACAACCCAAGAAGCAACAAACTCGTACACACCGAAGGTTCCTTTCCCTCAATGGTTGAGGAAAGAAAAACGTAAAGAAAAATACGGTAAGTTTGTTGACATGATTAAACATGTGCGCATTAACGTTCCTTTGGTTGACATGTTAGCAAGGATGCCGAACTACAGGAAATTCATCAAGGATTTGGTCTATAGCAAGACACAAACGGAGGAGGCGTTGTCAGCGATACTAAGTGAGGAATGCTCAGCTATCCTCCAACCAAATATGCCTCCAAAGAAGGGTGATCTAGGGAATTTTATAATCCCTTGTCTTATAGATAATCTACCACCTTGCAAAGCACTAGCGGACTTAGGAGCTAGCATAAACCTAATGCCCCTGTCGATGTACCTTAAATTAGGATTAACAGATCTTAAACCGACTAGGATGAGTGTTAGATTAGCAGACCTGTCACATAAATACCCGTTAGGCATATCAGAGAACATCCCAGTCAAGGTCGATAGATTCATATTTCCGGCCGACTTTGTGATCTTAGATATACCAGAAGAACAAAACGTTCCTCTCATTTTAGGGAGACCCTTTTTGAATACCGCAAGTGCCATCATCTTAGTCGCGGAAAAACAACTCAGCTTAGGTGTCGGAAATGACCGAGTCACTTTCTGCATTGAGAAAGCGATGAGGCATACCTCTGCTTCTGATAATACATGCAATTTTCATCGACATCATCGATGTGTGCATGGAGGAGGAAATCACTTCATTTCTCGACCTAGAATGCGCTGACATCACTACCCATGGTGATGTCACTTTAGACTCTCCCGAATCTATCCAAGATCTCTTAAAGCTCGAGGAACTACTTCGCCTTGACGAAGAAGATTCGGAAGAAAATGAAGTAGATTTTGAGAAATTCGACCCTGACCAAAAACTCCGAATAAAAACATCTTTTGAGGACCCTCCATCTCTTGAACTTAAACCGTTACCCGACCATCTAGAGTGTGCATTCCTTCAGGGAGAATATGACTTGCATGTGATCATTTCATCTACTTTAGCTCCTACTGAAAAAGAAAATTTAATAAAAATCCTAAAATCTCACAAAAGAGCTCTAGCATGGAAAAACGCAGATATACCGGGTATAAACCCCTCTTTTTGCACACACAAAATTATAATGGAAGATAACTTCAAACCTAGTGTGCAGAGACAAAGGCGTTTAAATCCCAACATGAAAGAAGTCGTGAAGAAGGAAGTTCTCAAACTACTTGATGCAGGGCTCATCTATCCCATTTCTGACAGTCCTTGGGTGAGTCTGGTCCAAGTGGTTCCGAAAAAAGGGGGAATGACAGTTATGCGTAATGATAAGGACGAACTAGTTCCTACTCGTACTGTCACGGGATGGCGAGTTTGCATCGATTACCGCAAACTCAACGAAGCCACCCGAAAGGATCACTTTCTTTTACCCTTCATAGATCCGATGTTGGAGAGTTTGGCCGGGAATAACTTCTATTGTTTCTTGGACGGTTTCTCCGGCTACTTTAAAATCCCAATCGACCCCCAAGATCAGGAAAAGACTACCTTCACGTGCCCATTTGGTACATTTGCTTATCGAAGGATGCCATTCGGGTTGTGTGACGCTCCTGCAACATTTCAGCGATGCATGACGGCAATCTTTCAAGACATGATCGAGGACTGTATAGAAGTCTTCATGGACGATTTCTCAGTATTTGGAGATTCCTTCGAGTCATGTCTTTCAAGACTAGAGCGAGTTCTCATTAGGTGCTAGGAATCCAATCTCGTGCTTAATTGGGAAAAGTGTCACTTCATGGTGAGTGAAGGCATTGTGTTAGGACACAAAATTTCTGCTAAGGGGATTGAGGTTGATAAATCCAAAATCGATGTTATTTCTCAATTATCTCCCCCTTATAATATCAAATTTGTGAGAAGCTTCTTAGGTCATGCGGGGTTCTATCGTCGGTTCATCAATGATGTTTCCAAGATAACCCGACCCATGACGGATCACTCAACATTGAAATATCTGTTTGCCAAGCAAGTCATAAAACCGCGGCTCATTCGTTGGATTCTTCTCCTACAAGAATTCGACATTGAGATTAAAGATAAAAAAGGAGCCGAAAATCTTGCGACATATCATCTATCCCGATTTGAGAACCCTCACCTTGAGGAGTGCAATGAAGACGAGATTCATGATACTTTTCCCGACGAATTTCTCGAAGCGCTCAATGCTTTACAAAACACTAACGATCCGTGGTTCGTTGATTTCGCAAATTATCTAACGGCGGGTGTTCTTGTTAAAGGAATGACCCATCAACAAAAAGAGAAATTCTTTTCGGATCTGAAACACTACCATTGGGATGCTCCACATCTTATCCGGGTCGGTCCCGATTTGATGCATAGACAGTGTGTTTCCGGTGACGAAGCCCATGACATTCTCAATAAATGTCATAAGGGCCCCACCGGTGGACATTTTGGTCCAAACTATACCGCCCGGAAAGTACTTGACTCGGGATTCTATTGGCCAACGATCTTCAAAGATGCACAAGAATTGGTCAAAACCCGTGATGCCGAAGAACCGGAAGCATATCCATACGGGATGAAATGCCACAACATGGCATCCAAGTTTGTGTGGTCTTCGACATTTGGGGATATGATTTCATGGGTCCATTCCCGAGCTCCCAAGGAAATAAATACATCCTTGTTGAAGTTGATTACGTCTCAAAATGGGCCGAGGCAAAAGCTCTTCCAACTAATGATGCCCGAGTTGTAATCAATTTTCTTAAATCTCTTTTCTGCCGGTTCGGTTGCCCAAGGGCACTAATTAGTGATCATGGCACACATTTTGCCAACCATCTTATGGAGAAAACTCTCCAACGATACGGTGTCAACCATCGTTTCTTGACCGCATATCACCCACAAACTAGTGGTCAAGTCGAGAACATTGATCGTGCCTTAAAGAGAATTCTAGAAAAAACCATCGAGAAAAATCCCAAGTTGTGGTCTCAACGACTTGAAGATGCTCTATGGGCATTCCGTACCGCGTACAAAACTCCTATCAGTCATACTCCGTACCGGATGGTTTACGGAAAAGCTTGTCACCTCCCATTCGAGATCGAACACAAAGCCTATTGGGCTATTAAGAGTTTGACATGAACATCGTCCCCGCCGGAACCGAGCGTAACCATCAACTCAACCTTCTCAATGAACACTGATTCGAAGCATATGAAAATTCCCGAATCTACAAAGAGAGAAGTAAGTATTTGCATGATAACAAATTAAAAACTCGAAAATGCTTCCAACCGGGTGAAAAAGTCTAAATCTATCGATCTCGGTATAAGTTTTCACCGGGAAAACTTAAATCCAAATGGGTGGGTCCTTATACCGTCTTACAACAACACCCATCGGGGTACGTGGACCTTGTTACCAAGAACGGTCATTTCGGTGTTAACGTACATCGCTTAAAATTCTATCATGAGGGCGAGAACGAAGACGAGACCGAGAGAGAAGAGGTGCACTTCGCCATGATGGGAGAAAAGAAGTAGAAGAGCAACACCGAGTCAAGCTCTAGACTCGTAAATCCATGAAGCGCTTCTCGGGAGGCCACCCGTGTTTAGTTTCTGCGTTAAAAAAAAATATGAAAAATTACAAAAATATGAAGATAGCGTCGCTATCCTAGATAGCGGTGCTATCTGTCCAAGTCGAAACCAAACAGAAACCCGAAATAGCGTTTGCAAAATTAACAGCGTTTCAAAAATCGCGACCCTATTTATGAAATAGCGCCACTATCTTTCCAATTGCACCGCTATCCTATCTGACCCGGTAACACGATTGTACGGGTCCATGCAAAATAGCGCCGCTATCCGCCGCTATCTACGGATAGCGGCGCGATCTCCAGCGGGTATAAAAACGTCATCCCTCTTCCAGCTCTACAGATCGCGAACCCTAGCCCCCCAAAACCAACGAATTCGGCGAAAAAACCCAAAATCTCTCAAATCCAACCGACTTCTTCCGATTTCTTCATCTCCATGGCATCTAAGGTTGGTTTACCCATCTTTTCTTCATGTATCTCATATTTTAGGGTAAAAATCTTAGGTTTTGTTGAGCTTTTCATTGTAAGTCCGAAAATTGAAGTTGTTGTTCGGATTTCTTCATTTGTTTTCTTGATTCTTGGTAGATTGAAGCCATAGATGGTGCTTAGTTAAGTTTATACTATACCCTAGTATATATTATAATTTTTTAGGCTTAAATTTACTTTTTAGGGAAAAACCATGTGAACTAGTGTTGAGATTAAGGCAAAAATCCGAAATTTATGATGATTGGCTTATTAAATTGACTACATTGTGTTATTGGCTTAATTTTGATATGATTAGTCGAAAGACTTGTTAAATTTATACACTGTGGTAAACTCCTAATTGGATTCATGTGTTTAACACTTAAACTTCAAGATATTTTACAAAAGTTAAAAATTTTCATTGTCAAATCATTTTGAGTGTTACATAATTTAACACTTAGTTTAACAACTAAGTGTGGGTAAGGGAAATTGGGGTTGTTAATTATCACATTCTTATGTCAATTCCCTTATTTATCTTTTAATTATTTCTGTCAAATAACACTTCTAATGATAACCTTATTGTTTTTCCTATTTTGTGATTTTCAGCGAACAAGAGCCTCGACAAAGCCCTCATCTTCGAAGCCGGTGGAACTAAAAACCGAAGTCGGTCATATCTTCGACAAATTTAAGAATATGGCAAGTGAAACTAATAGAATCCACTATGAAGAGAGGAGGAATCGGATAATGCATAAACCCGTGAATGTGGGTCGGACCCCGAGATGGGATCAACTCGCACTCTTGGGCAAGGCAAAAGCGATACGTGCCTATCTGATTCGTGAGGTTCGAAACAGAGATGGGAACATTGTATTCACATGCAATGCGTGGGAAATGGCCCTTACTTTAAGGGAACCGATCTACCCCGAGCTGGTACTTGAATTTTTTTCCACATACCGCCTTGAAACCACCAAAGCCCACAACAAGCCAAACACCGTAACCATCCATTATAGAGTAGCCAACACTTGGGTCCACTGTTCCCTGATTTAATTTGAAATTAATTTGGGGCTTTATACAGAAGCACAAACAGGGAACCGACATTTCATCCCTTATCTAAACCGGGGAGCATGGCAAGAGGCCCGAAATGTGTCGAACATTTGGGCAGAAATCGGGGTAGGAAATTGGGACCCAAGGCACTCAAAAAGCAACCACATCATCAATAGTGAACACCGATATCTTTATCGGATGATCACAAACACCATCCGGCAACGAAAAGAAGATGCCGAAAAGATGAACTTGTATAGCGTATGGCTACTACATAAGCTGGTTCACACGGATCGCTATACTAACATCCCACTTATTGTTGCTATGTTTTTAAATGGTCCAGTACAGGGGCACAAAGGCAAGAGCGGATTCACGGGAGGTCAATACATCACCCGCCTTGGAAAGGCTGCAGTTACCCTGACACCCCATGTAAGAGCAACGTTGACTAAACTCGAGATGGGGTATTTGGATTATAACCAAATGAAAGGGATGTGTGTGATTAGAAATGCGGTACCTGGTGTCGAAGATGGAAACAAAGTGTGGGAAAATAACCCCTCAACTGAAAATATGAGAAGAGGTGGACAACCGAGGCAGCAAAGGCAACAGAAACAACCGGTGCAGCCGCAACCAGAAGATGAGGAGATGCACCAGGGGGATCTACCATTTATGGGTCACGGATATGGGCATGCAGGAGAATCTGGCTCCCAATCGGGTCCATCCTCATTCAACCCGTACCAATCTTATCAGCAAGTCGACATGAGGATGGTCGGGCTCCAGACCGATATACAAAATTTACAGCTAGGCATGGCAGGATTGCATACCGAGGTTGGCGGGATCCGAAATTATCTGGGAGGCATGAACTTACAATTGCAAAGAAATTATTATCAGGGTGAGAGAACCCAAGCATACCAGCACCGGCAAGCTCCCACCGCCGAGGCCCACGACCCGTTACCATATTGGGTTCCGAACTTGTCAGCCCCGCCACATTTCCCCACGTTTGAGGACTAGTTCCACCAATACGACCCGACACAGCTTCGCGATGGGCGTGACCATTGATCCCCGTGTTTGGTTTTTAAAACAATTTTCGATTTGGTTGTACATTATTCTTTAAACAATTTCATACTTTTGTCATTTTGTTTAGTTTATTTTATTTGAATCTATGTTACTGCTTTTATTTTTTTTCTCTAGTTTTTGTTACATTAGAATGTGATGAGCTTTGGAACTTGATGGAATTGCTCGGAAATGGATCTAGCTTCTGGATGATAACATTATCTGGAAATACAAAATACCCTCAGGGAGTAACGTTCCCTTTTGCCTTTTTACTTTTTTCATAAATTTTTTATTGCATTGAGGACAATGCAACTCTTTATGTGTGGGCATGGGGGGTGGATTTCACCATTTTTGTAGTTCTCATTTAAATCATCTAAATAAAACACACAATTATTTCAATCAGAATTTTTTTTAGACACATCTCAAGACCTTAGAAAACAATTTTTGGACAATAAAGTTCATTTTTAAAGGTCAAATTTTTACCTAGCTTTTATGTGTCAAATTTTGTGGCTTTTCATCGATCTAATTTTTTTCTTAACTCGTTAATTAAACCATTTTTAACTTGGAAAATTTGAATGTCTTGCAAAATTTATAAAAATCATCTTTTAGAAAATTAAGATTAGCAATGCTAACTCCTGATGACATTAGGTTATGTTAAGAGCCTTTAGTTTACGTGCCTAATTTTGCTAAATAATAAATATAAATGAAAAATTTTAGAGTCGGTGAGAACAATCTGGCCTTGTTGGGTTCGGGCAAGTAGACTCGCGAACCTAGCATACTAAGGTCAACTGATCTGGATATGTTGGCCGAAAGTCCATTCAAGGATCCTCTCGCAAGTCAGGTTCGAACCGCTGATTAAATAAATACCTAATTAAATATTTAGGGGGAACAGTTGACCAACCTTGGGTTCCCGACAAGTAAGCTCGCGGGGTCCTTCAAACCTAGCATACTAAGGTCAACTGATCTGGATATGTTGGCCGGAAGTCTTTTACGCGGGTGCTCAAAGAAAGTTGCGATTCTCTCTACTAAACAAATGAATAAATAAATAAAACTAATAAAACATGCAAAACATGTATGAAAGAAATGAAAAATAAGTGGATAAATAAATAAGCATGCAAAGCATGAATAAATAAAGCAAATGAGCTGTGTAATGAATAAATAAACTAAGTTTTCTTTATTTAACCTTATTAGCTGAGTAATTTTCATAAAGATGATATTTATAGGTTATGCAAGAATGATTAGGATCTAAGTTAACAGTATTCTAACAAGCATAGTTGAAAAATTAATTAGATTTGTGAAAAGTTAGCTAATGTCTTACACAAACTTGGGCTTAAAATATAGTGAAAACTTTAACTGCTAAATTGGACTAGGTTCTAAAAATTGTTGTGCTTCTATGAATAAAATTGAGATAAGTGTCGATTATGTTATATTGTTATCTAGCCGATTGAATTATTTTTTTATGATGATTTGCTTGAGGATAAGCAAAGTTCAAGTGTGGGCATCTTGATATTGGCATATATATACATATATTTATATGCCAATATTCCTCTTTTTGTGTATGTTTATTAATTAGAATACGATGTTATTACTCAAAAATAGTCTTCGTTGTATTTTTCAGGCTTTAGAAGAAAAAGTGACAAAAACGGGTCAAAACGACACAAGAAATAAAGAATCCCAGAATCTGAAAAGATAGCGCCGCTATCTAGGTCGCTATCCACAAACGCTATTTTTGAAGCCATCGCTATTTCGGAATTTCACATAGCGATGCGATTTTCCAAAATAGCCATAAAAAAGAAGAGATAGCGTCGCTATCTCTAAGATAGCGACGCGAATTAACGCGGGATTTCACATAGCGACGCGATTTTCCAAAATAGCTACGCGATTACAAGCGGCCTGACGCATATTTAAGCGAAACTGCAGATCTAGATCAACAACTTCTGACCTAGCATTGTGGCATCCGAAAAAAGAACTCTAGGAAGCTCTCAACATCAAGATCCAAGGCTTAAACATTGGTTTTTATTGTCATTAATTGATACTATGTTTATGTTTATGATTTCTTATGTTTGTTTGATGATTTTTAGCATGTCTATGTGCTAATCATCTTAATTTCGCTAAGATTAGATGAAGTTTATGATTTAGGTTTGTGTTATTTTTAGGATTAGTTAGTCCCGTAATAAGTGAAAAACAACACTTATACGCTTACACTGACCAATTTAAAATTAATGGAGACACTCAACACTTTTTAAACTTTTCTTTATTAATCAATAATGATACAATGAAGATGCAAGCAGTTTGCGGAATAGCTAAGAAAAAATCCAAACTAAACTACTTGCATGTGATAGACAACAACATATATTATCTAAAACAAGTTTATGATCAACAAATGATCAAGCACAAGACCAGACACTTTCGTTATACAGATTCAATTCTCGAATAAGATAACTAGAGTTAACTGGTGGTTTACACTCTGCTCGAAAGAATAAAGTTATGGAGTAATTTCAGCAGTGTGTAGGCTTGTTGGGTGCACACAGAAATCGATCGCGCAAGTCCTCAATTTATAGCATTGGGAAACGTAGAGCCAAAGGATTGATCGATCGATTCCACGTGTCAGAATTCCGTTGGTGCAGAGGATATTTCATGGGACGAGCACTACTAACGGAATTCTGACAGTACATTCTGTCGTCTTGTGATCGCCGATATCTTCCAGAAGATTTGCAAGATATTCCATAATCAGCGATGCACAAACTTATGCTTTACTTGTGTCTTTCTGTGACACTGAAACTTTAGGCCTATGTACTCTTCTGGTAGCCATGAGTCTTCGGATACTCATGCTTCTTCAGATGGCCTTCAGCTTCAGTGACCTTCACTAAGAGTTTTGCTTAGAGAAGTATCTGTTCAATGGTTCAGTGTTTTGTCCAATGCGCTGAACCTGTTACCCTATCTGATTTGCTAACCAGTATCTGATTCCGCAGGGGGAACTGATCGTTGTTTCAGATAGTGATCAGATAGTGTAACTGGGTAACTGAAATCCGAACTGATCAGATTCAATTACCCACAATCTGAGGAACTAATCCTCAGATTGTCTTCTAACTATTTGCCTTTTTGGCTTCATTAAATCTCTTCAGTGGGGGATGTTTTTCAGTGACCCAACAATCTCCCCCTATTTGATGTAGACAAATAGTTAGGCAACTCCCCCTAAATATGTGAAGGTTTTATATTTAACCTTGAGTATTTTTCACAATTTGGAGGGTCTTCGACAAACCTAGAAAACATTACAATATATGGTGATCTGATAGAATCTGATCACACTACAGTTCATAACTCATATTTTCTTTTTGAGTTTTTCAAAGTATCTAGCAAGAAAATAAACTCAGGTATGTCAAAATCATCATCATTAACTGATGATGTTCATTCAACACAAGAGTAGCAAAATAAAGACATAAGTGTAAATTGTTTTAAGATTACAGACCATAGTTTTTTTTAAACAAAAACATAAATTATTTTTTCTTCAGACACCGGCCTTTCATCACCAGTAGCATCCATCATTTTCCAACCAGTCACTTCTTCCTTCCTTTGTGGCTTCCCAAGCCTCTCCTCTTGCATTCTTCCTCCTTAGCCTCAGCTATCTCTTCCTCGGACATCGCCAAACGTCTTGCAGTCCTCCTGATTTCCTCTTCCTCAGGATTCATTTGGCTTTTTCTCTTTTTCATCTTTGGGGGATAAGCAACAGGACCTTTACCCTTGTCAAGGGGAAGGCTTTGGATTTTGCCTACGGGAGCCTGTGCAGAAGCCCTGACAAGGGGATCGTAGGAAGGGACTATGGGGACCCTGGTAGTACCGCCACCATGAGTGATAGTAATTTCTGGAAATTCTTCGAAACTGTATCCTCACTCCTGACACATTCTGAGGTCATCTGACTGATTTTCCCACCTTGAACATTTTCTCCAGCTACACGATTCAAACCCCTGCCAGCATCACGAGTTCTACTATCTCCAACAACTCTCTTTCCACTGCCCTTGTTTCCATCTCCCATTACGGCCGGTCTACTAACAACCCTCTCCGCTCTGCCTTGATGAGACACAGATTTCTCCCCCTGAAAATGATGGGTGGGAGTGACACCTTGAGCATTTTCTCTATTAATAAGTGGCTCAAAAAGGTTAGAGATGCGAGATGACAGATTTTCAATTCTTTTACTAATAGATCTTTTGAGATGATTGAACTTAGATGTCAGATCAGCGTTGCTAGAAGTGAAATTTTGAATTGCAGAGATAAGATTATCAATCTCCTCGTTTTGTGCAGTTACATTTCTTTGGAGATTTTATTGATTGTTAGCCAGGACATCTTGGACGCTGTATGAAATATTGAGGTGGTTGGAGATGTGCCCGATGTTTGAGTTGATCGCCCCACGGAAATTCCTTATGAGAGCAAGTTGCCTGAAAGTTTCATTGAAATTTTCCACCAAACCAGGGAGATTTCTCGCAGCTGGCACACCCCGGCCCGTCGGACCCTCTGGTGTGGAAGCTCTTCTGGGAGGTGGGACTTGCTCGGCTGTGGGAGTGGGATTTTCATCGCAGCTATCAGTCCAGCTAACTGGTAGCGTGTACTCCTGTTCAGGTTCAACTCCAATATTCGATTGAGTGAGGACACTCGTGTGCTCCACCGATTTGTTTACATCATCATCATCTTCTTATTCAAACTCATCAATAAATCGGTTAACATCATCGAGCTCATTTCCTAACTCAGATTCCTAATGGACCGGAGAATGGTCCGCATCAACATTTTCTGTCCTCAGAGGGATTGGAGAAATTTGCCTTATCTGAATTGGAGTTGGATTGGACACAACTCTGGGTTTTGAGCTTCTGGTTTCTTATCGGTGGGATTGGTTTGATGGATTTGAAGGTGGTGGTGGTGGTAAGTGGACGGAGGAAGATTGGTGTTCATCATCATTGTCAGACTCCGTATCATCCTCACGAGAGGAGGCAGATTGTGCAAAACGGGTAAAGGTCAACATACCCTCAGGAAGTTCAGGGGCGAACTTCTCTTCTTGACCTGTGAAGTTTGAGCTACCCACTGTTCCGGCTTTGAATGACGGACCCACATTTTCATAGAATTGTTGTTCCCCCAGGGAGTGAAAAAAATCATACATAGGAATCGGGGAAAAGGAATCAACTCATCTTTTCTTGCAGCAGCAACCTTCTTTACCAATTGTTCGAAAATAAGTGAACCAAAATCAGCCCTAACATTAGAGAACAGGGCGGCTCCCATGATCATTTCATGACCAGAAACAGAATCAAACCCTCCACTCTTACTGGTTAGTCATTGAGAAATGGTCATGAAAAATGCCGACCATAACGAACCCATCTTTGATCTTGAGACGCCTCTGGTGTGGTCTCCCTGATATTGAATGTAAGGCAAAACGGCTCTTTTTGCTTCTTCTAACGACGGGGTTGGTTCATAAACTCGTGAAGGTCTCACATAATCGAGTTTAACAACTTCTCTGAATGTAGTAAGGTTGAAAGAGACGGTGTGTTTACCTTGCAATATTGTTCCGGTTATAACGTCTTCTCCGGATTCGTTGGAGGTGGTGTAAGTATACCAGAACTCGAGCAGCATAGGTTTTGATAAAGGAATATCAAAGTTTAAAGTATCTATGATTGGGTGTTGATCGAAGAATTTTAGCAGTTCCTTAAACTCCGGTCTCAGATTTCTAAGACGATAGTTGATGAAGCTCCTTGAGTTGTTCTTCGTGTAATATATGTTTCTGTATGGGTATGACACATTCGGAGATGGACGGACGGAAGCAGGTAAGGTGATTCTGAGAGGAGTTCTTTTTAAGGTCGTCATTGATGATTTAAATGATTTTGTGAGGGGGATTATAGGGTTTTGGATTTTGAGAGAGAAAACTGTAAGTGAAAATTGATGAAATGTCGAAGTGTAGAGTAATTTGGGGAAGATCGTGGGAGGCGGTTTTGATCGATGGCTAGAAATTGATCGTGTGGTGGAGATGGGAAGTTATTTGTAGGTAGGCTAGGAATGATGAAAGAAGTCAATCAAATGGCAGGGTAGTGTGGCGGGAAATGATATCGTGCAGTCAAATTTAATGTCAGCGAGACATACGTGTCAAAAGTAGTGAAGATAGGTCCAATGAGATTGCTCCACCTAATGATTATCTGATGAAGTCTAGCAGCTGATCCTTTATCAGATGGGCATTACCGTCAAATAGTCGTGTACATGTTTCGACTATCTGAAATCATTTGACCATCTGAATCCCTGAGTCTCTAAGACGTGTCTGAAGGATATGGTATATGAGTTTTTTTTTTTCCGCTGATAAACAATCTTTGTTTTGAATTTAAATGAAATATTAAGATATGACTGATAACTCAGGAAATATGTTTGTCTTTCATAAAGAAAAATTTATATAATCACAGAACAAGAGCTTTAATCAAAACATTTTAAGAACAAAGTCTTGTATGATAGTGATTAGATGATAATGATGAAAATTAAAATAACTCTTACCTAAACACAAAACTAGCCCTCAGACTTGGTAAGATTAGAAAAGAAACAGCTTCATACGAGGAAAAATAGCTGCAACGGTGGTTGGCGATGAGCAAGATCTGATGAGAGAACTTTCACTTTGCCTTATTGATGATGATAAAATTTGCCGGGGCTTACAACTAATTATAAATCAGATGTCATCATGTTGTCTCACTGCCCAATCCCTCAGCTCATTTATTGAATTTGGAGTATCCGTCGCTGAAGAATGGATACTGGTTATCATTCAAAACGGCTAACCTTTTTGAAGCAACCCTTTCAGTTACTGATGACCTTTTTGAGCTAGATGCTATATCTTCTTTGTTTTTGTGAAAGCTCAATTCCTTTTTGCCATTTTTGAGTTTATTGTTTTGATCAGAATGGCTTTCATCAATCTCCATCTCTCTAGTTACTTCCAAACTGATATTCTGTCTTACATATTGTTCCTTTGACAGATTCTGAACATATGGATCAGCTTGAATTTCATCGACCTCCATTTCCTTAACTCCTTCAAAAATAACATTTTGGTTGATATAGTTTTCTATTGAGATATTTTGGGACTGGTTAAGGTCATCCATCTGATCAAAGAATGTCATCAGATAGTCATTAGTGACTGATTCATCTGATATTTCCCTTGGATGAAAAGGGAGAGGTTGAAAAGGATTGCTTGCAAAATCTTTTAAAGTGACTGGTGGAGTGGCACTGTTTTCTAGTTGTTTGAAAAATGTTTGCAGTTGATTGTTAATTTTTGCAAACCCTTCATTCATCTTAGCCCTGATTTCAGATGTGAATTTTGCAAGGTCAGCTTGTGTATCAGTTACTGAAGATGTTAGCAAACTGATATGAGTGGAGAGGTTTACTAATGTTTGATCATCTAAAACAATCAACTTCAGTAGTTCTTGTTGTTTTCTGATGACATGTGGGTTTTATTTCTTCATGTGGAGTAGTAGCCTGAGACATCTCTTTATCCCGGATCTTCGAATCCTTTGATGAATAATTTCTGGTGATGATCAGATTTTCACTTGCAGTCTGAAAGACTTCTCTCCCATAGCGAGCCTCTTGGGACTTAGACATTCTGGATTTATGATTTAATATTCCAGATGTAGGAGTTCTACATTTTGAATTTTGCTCATACTTCTCAGAAAGACCTTGAATGGAGTTCTGTTCTTCCAGATCGTCCTTGATGAAATCAGATGATTCGTTCCATGAGTTGCACGATTTCTGAAAAGCTTCGTTTTTCTGAGCTAATGACAGGTTATCTTCTCTCAGGATATTTTTGAAGTACTGAAGCCTGACTGCCTCAAGTCTTGAATTTTCAGCTTCTAAGGATTATAGAGTGAGTTTTTCTAATCTTTCAGTCATCGTGGATAAAGCGGTTTCTAACTGAACATATCTATCGTGGGTATTTGAAAAATGATCTGACAGATGGTGGATAATCTTCTAGATGAGTTAAGTCAAACACTTTTCTTTTGTTTGAAAGCTCATCTTCCCAGTCCATTGAAGGAAGGGGTTTTGGAGTATCGGATTCCAGAGTTCTTCTTCTACCAGATAGTTTTCAGATTCTTCAACTCTAGCCATCAGACACAAACAATCTTTCAAACTTTCAGAGTTTAACTCAGATTCTTCTTCTATTTTTGCGTACATGCCTTTTGTGTTGCAAGTAATTACTTCTTCTTCACATGTCTCTGAGTCACCTAACCAAGCTTCAGCAGTTGCCTTTAATGCATTTGCATCTTTCTCAGCCTTGGCTTGCTGAGCTTTCAGCTCCTGGTACTTCTTCTCAATGTCTTCATATTTCTTTTTGTAGTTTGAGCTTGATTTTTCAGACCCAGAGTTTTCTTTGACTCTGCAGTCAGCTTTGATATGACCTGTTCTTCCACATTTGAAGCACACCATCTCTCCTCTATCATTTTGACCTCCTGATCTGTTTCGATTAAGAAACCTTTTATATCTTGTTGCTAATAAAGCCATATTTTCAGAGAGTTCTTTTATCTCATCATTTTCACTTTCTTCTGAATTACACTCTCGTTCTTCAAAATCACCATCTTCCGCACCTTCAAATCTTCCATCATCGATAACACTTTCAGCTTTTGCTCTTTGTGTTCTTCGAGATGATTTGGAAGAACTTGCGACAAGAGCTGATGAGGTTGGGGTCTCATTCAGATCATCGTACATCTTGTTTTCATTTTCAAAGTTCATCAGTGTACTGTAGAGACTGCTCATATTCATGTCTCTCATCTGACCGGAAGTTCTTAGCACTGTGGACATAACAGTTCAATCTTTTGGAAGAATTTCCAAGAATTTATACATTAATTCTTGAACATCTTTGTGAATGCCGAACTCCCTTAATTCATTTATGAGGATGGTGAATCTTCTGTAGGACATGTTGAGTGTTTCACCTTTGATGACCTTGAATTCTTCATACTTTCGATCCAACATCGCTTTTCTGCTAGCTTTAACTTCGTCGGTTCCTTCACAAGATATTATCAAAATATCCCATATCTCTTTGGCGGTTTTACATTCTTTCACTGTGATAAGAATGTGATTTGGGAGGGATGTTTGAAGGAGAAACCAGATTTCAGCATCTAAACCTGCTAGTTTTTTGTCTGCCTCTGACCATTGATCTTTTGGTTTGGGTTCTTCAATGTCAGACATATCTTCTTCTTCCTCTATTTCATCTTTATCACCTCATTCCTTCCTCTTCTTCTTTGAAATTGTTGTACTTGGAACGAACATTTTTGGAATATATGGACCATCAATAAGAATATCTGGTCCCATGTCATTTTGATGTTCGACAAATCCCAGAAAACGGATTTTCCACATACCAAAATCATCACCAATAAGAACAGGGGCATATGTCTTCGAACCAAGATTCATTTGAGATAGCTTTTCACCCATTTTTGATCAGTAAGTAAGCAGATCAACAATTATGAATTAATTGTCCGTCTCTGATACCAATTGTTAGTCCCGTAATAAGTGAAATACAACACGTATACGCTTACACTGACCAATTTAGAATTAATGGAGACACTCAACACCTTTTAAACTTTTCTTTATTAATCAATAATGATACAATAAAGACGCAAGCAATTTGCGGAATAGCTAAGAACAAGTCCTAACTAAACTGCTTGCATGTGATAGACAACAACAGATATTATCTAAGATAAGTTTATGATCAACAAATGAGCAAGCACAAGACCAGACACTTTCGTTATACAGATTCAATTCTCGAATCAAATAACTAGAGTTAACTGGTGGTTTACACTCTGCTCGAAAGAATAAAGTTCTGGAGTAATTTCAGCAGTGTGTAGCCTTGTTGGGTGCACACAGAAATCGATCGCTCAAATCCTCAATTTATAGCATTGGGAAACGTAGAGACAAAGGAATGATCGATCGATTCCACGTGTCAGAATTCCGTTGGTGCAGAGGATATTTCATGGGACGGGCACTACTAACGAAATTCTGATAGTACTTTATGTCGTCTTGTTATCGCCGATATCTTCCAGAAGATTTGCAAGATATTCCATAAGCAGCGATTTACAAACTTGTGCTTTACTTGTGTCTTTCTATGACACTGAAACTTTTGGCCTATGTGCTCTTCTGGTAGCCATGAGTCTTCGGATACTCATGCTTCTTCAGATGACCTTCAGCTTCAGTGACCTTCACTAAGAGTTTTGCTTAGAGAAGTATATGTTCAATGGTTCAGTGTTTTGTCCAATGCGCTGAACCTGTTACCCTATCTGATCTGTTAACCAGTATCTGATTCCACACGGGGAATTAATCGTTGTTTCAGATAGTGATCAGATAGTGTAACTGGGTAACTGAAATCCGAACTAATCAGATTCAATTACCAACAATCTGAGGAACTAATCCTCAGATTGTCTTCTAACTATTTGCCTTTTTGTCTTCATTAAATCTCTTCAGTGGGGGATGCTTTTCAGCGACCCAATAGGATTTATTGATGATTATTTGAAAACTTATGCTTTTAACAAAGAACCTCTTTGTTAAACCTTATTCTTCGGATTATTTAATCTGTTTATTGCTTGAATGACTAAATATTGACAACATTGAATTGATATGGCAATTTCTTTGACTTTTCATATCATTTGACGTAGTCAGCGACTCACTAGAAATAGGGGTCCGAGATTAGATACCGATAACCTAGGCACAACTTGAAGTCTAATCTGTAGAGAAGAAATTCCTAGGATTAGAAGGTCTCGGAAAGCCGAACTTAGTTAAGAGTAATAAGCCGGAGTGTAACTTTAAACAGGTTTTTAGAGAAGAAATTCATAGAGATCATATTAGAGACATTATAAGGTTTTGAGAGAAATCTAGCTCCTTAAATTCCTAGAACATGAATTAAATCGGTACTTCACAACCAAACCTAGATCTAAACAGATTCGACTCATAGTGAATATCTTCCTTAATTCTGAAAACGATTCCACTTTGTTTACTGTCAATTTCTGCTTTCAAAACCAATTTTATTTAAATTAATCATTTTGCGAATAAACGTTAATCAAATGAAAACCCTTTTTATTTACTTGTTTAGATTAATTAATTAGTTTTGCTTTATATAATCAGCTAAATTGTTCCCTGTGGAGACGAAATACCCGAAAGTACTTACCTGAACTATATTGCTCACGATTAGGTCATACCTGCTTAATAGTGTGGTAATCTAGGAAAGGCGTATTTAGGACATTGTATTTATAACTAGATTTTACAGATCAGTTACCTACCAGAAGTTGCATGTCTCGTCGGGAAGTGCCCAAACCTTGCGGCGAGAATGTGAAATATGGATCCTAGGTCTAAATATTAATTATGGGGTTTATAATATATTTTAGAGATGTTTATTGATGATTACTAATTAAACTGAGTTTGATTTGTAGATGGCAGCAACAACCACAACGACAAGTACCAACAATCTCTCGGTTCGCTCAATCCTAGAAAAGGACAAGTTGACTGGGTCAAACTTTCTCAATTGGGAGCGCAATTTTGGCATTGTTCTCGGGGATGAGAGTAAGTGGTATGTCTTGGAGAGAGTTGTGCCGAATGTCCCTGCTGCAAATGCAAGAGCTAAAACGAGGCAAGCTTATGATAAGCATGTCAGTGATGCGCTCGATGTGAGCTGTATGATGTTCGCAACCATGAGTCCAGATTTACAAGAGGGACTTATGGATGTGCCAGCATTTGAAATGATCCAGCAGTTAAGGGATTCATTTCAAGAGCAAGCTCGCACTGAGAGATTTGACACCAATCGAGCTTTCAACTCGTGCAAGATGGTTAAAGGATCACCGGTGAGTGAACATGTCATGAAAATGAAAGGGCACCTGGATCACCTTGCTAGACTCGGTCACCCCATACCGTTGCAGATTGCAACGGACAATATACTCAATTCATTGTCTGATGACTACAAGCCTTTTGTGGTCAACTACAACATGCATAATATGGAGAAATCCATTGCTGAGTTACATCCAATGCTCAAGACAGTTGAGTTGAGTTTGGGGACCAAGTCTAAGGATGTTCTGATAATCGTTAATGGCAGTGGCGGTGGCAAGAAGAGAAAAGGGCATGGTGGTAAAGGAAAGGGTAAAACCAATCCTAACCAAGGAGTGCCACATGGTAAAGGTGTCAAACAAAAGATCAAGAAGGTAAAGCCTAACACAGCGAGGACCGAGAATCGGTGCTTCAAGTGTGGCGAGGTCGGGCATTGGAAAAGAAATTGTCCAAAGGGTGCCAGTGGATGAGGAATTGCAAGTTTCTCAGGTAACACGACCAAACTCCTTAATCACTTTAAGGTACTTGTAAAGTATATTACGAGTAATCTAACTTTTGCAATCGTTTTTTGCAGGAGGAGATGGAAAGTGATGGAGACCGGCATGAGAAGGTGATGATCGCACGAACACCAAAGATTTTATAATTCAGTTTTTTTTGGATTTCATGAAAAACAATTTTATTTTATTGTTGGATATTTTTTTATGATAAATTTTCGTTTTTAAGTTTATCATTTTTGAATCCATGGTTGAATTATATTGTGTGTGCATGTGTGATGATTATACTAGTCAAGTTTTATGACTAGATTAGAAGTCAAGTCTTGACTTACTAATATCTCATGATTAATATTTGTTTGATTGTTGTTGGATGATTAATATCTTAGAAGCTCAATTACTTAGATAGTGGAAGTTAGAAAGATCTTCTAATACAAGTATTTTAGAATTTTATGGAAAGATCAAGTTCAAAGTTTATTGAACTTAGCTAAAACATCTTAAGTAATAATCAATACTTATGATAGTGCGTTCTAAAAAGAATCGGTATTAATATAGTATGATTATATTGGATATAATCAAGGTCGACTGTAAGAGTATTATTACAAGTATCTCATACTTGTGATAAAGGAATTTAATAAAGTCATAATTATCTAACAAGGAATGTTGGATATTCGCAAAATCCAAAGAATGACTTAGATATTAAATAAACTCTTAAAAGGGTCAAACTATATTAAAGTATTTAAGAACTAAAGGTATTAAAATGCAAGTGTTTCATACTTGTAATAAGTACAGTATTTAATCACGTCATAATTCCCTAATAGGAATACTGGATAATTAAGAAATCCAAGAAATGAATTTGGGATTAAATAAAGTTCTTAAAAGATACTAAAGTATTTAAGAATTGGAAGTATCATTATAAGTCTTTCATACTTGTTAGATACAGTAGTCAATGAAAGTCATAATTCCCTAAACAGAAATATTGGATATTCGCAAATCCAAAGGATGACTTTAATACTTGATAAATTCTTAAAAGATTAAACTACAAGTTCTTGACTAAAAGGGTCAAAGTCTTGACTTAGTCAAAGTGATAGTTTAAGTAATGCTTATATTTCATAAACGTTAGTGGGAGCTATGACTAACATAATTCATTGACGACATTAATGAATTTAGTAAGTTAGTAAGATATTAACAGCAATATATTACCAAGTCGTTAGCCAAAGAGTTAAGAGAAATAATAAATGATCATTAATTAGATTATTGCAAGCCTAATAGCGTGGTTACAAGTCTTGTGATTAACTATTGCAAATCTAATAGGATATTCACAATCTAGTGAATGAGTTAATCATTTAAGGATGTTTCTTAAACTATTAATGATATATCTACAAATCAAGTAACTATAAGAGATTTAGTTACAAGGTAAATTTTTATAAATTCAAGAAACTCGTATTATGTGTTTAGTTTAATAGAAATGAATAAATTATAAAAGGCAACACTAGAATACTTTCAAAGTTTCAAAGTTAATTTCCAATCTTCCTATGTTTACCGAATTTCATAAAAGGCAACACTAGAATACTTTCAAAGTTGCAAGAATAAAATCTAGCAAAGACAAAAGTTATAGTATTTTTCTAAAAATACTCGTATTATGTGTTTAGTTTAATAGAAATGAATAAATTATAATTAGTGATAAAAGTTACAATTATAAGTCATTAAGTAATCAACACAAACGCAAAGAATAAGTAATGATCCAGTAATAATTCGGTATCTATGTACAGTTAGGAATAATACATGAATTAGTATCATTATTATTCAGACTTAGTATGTTTTAAGAAAATCCATGAATAAAAGTTACCTTATTCAAAAGATATAAATTCGTGACTACTCGTCTTGGTGGGAACGTTGATGGGACGTTAAAGTCATCGCGGTATTTGGTGGAAGATTCGAAATTTTTTGAAGATAGTTACACAAGTTTTGTTGTAAACCAAGTATCGGTGATATTCTGTCGTATCGACGAATATTGGGTTGACCACCGTGATAATGCTTCGTGGTTGAAAAGTTCAAAAGTATTAACCACAAGGATTGTCCTAAAGCCTGAGGTATTTGGTTTGGAATACAATGACTAATGTGCTTTGGTTCATCTTAGACAAGTCTGAAATATGATTGTCATACGAGGCCTTACTAGGTACAGAGGAAGTTGTATTTTGAATCGAAATAAACAAGATGGTAATTGCGCCTCCTTTTTAGGAGAGATATTTATGTGTCCCTTGACATGATGAAAAACTGATGAAGTGCATTGCCATGCCCAAACGAACTGATTTGTTTTTTGTCGTTTTATCGCAACAGTTTAAATCAAGAAGTCAAGAAATGATTTCGAATACAGGAGTTGAAACCTTCTACCATGCTCGTATTCGTTATCACAAATATCATGCTGCAAGGGATAAACCTAGCACGTTACCCAATAAGTAAAGACGAAGTGTTCTTTACTATGCAACGCTATTAAAGAGTTTTTTTTTTTCAAAACTATACCCGAGTTACAAAGTTGTTTCTGTGGTGTTGGTTACCTGCATGCTTATCTAGAGGGCCACTGCAGCCAGTGTCATCAAGCTAAGGTTACGAACTTGCATAAGTGGGAGTCTGTTGGAATTATGTGCACAGTTAGTCAACCTATGATGATACATCAATGCCTACGAAATACTTAAGGGTCACACCGGTGAGTGCATGTAATACGAGTAATATATGTAATGATACTTAGAAGAGAAATGATTCATGATAGTCATTATGAATCAGTTAAGTATTAAGTTATGTTTAACTTATTACTAGATTAGTTTAACTAACTAATTAATACAAGTATTTGTACATTTACTAGTTGAGTAAATGTACAATGTGTTAATTATAGATTATCCATAATATGATTTAAAGCAATTAAATCATATAGTGTTTGGATAATATTATTGTTTAAATTATATAAAGTTTATTATGTAATTAATTAATAAAAGTATATATACAAGCATATATGTTTTGTGTATATATTATACCGAAATATATTAGTGTATTAATACTTGATATTTAATAATTAAGTGCAAAAATAATAACTAGATAAACTATAAGGGAAGGAAACGTAATAAGAAAAGTTTAATTAAAGAATTAATCTTAATTAAACTAGAGGGTCTTAAAGTGCAACTTATTTATCTATAAATAAGAGGCTTATGCTAACCCTAATTCCCCCTTCCTACCTACGAAAACCCTTTTCCCCCTTCCCTCTTGTCCAATCGGACGAACCCAAGAACCCTAGGGTTCTTGGTGTTCGTCGAACACCACAAGTATGTGTGTGTGTTCGGTTTTTCGTACAAGGTTTTTTCTTGTTAATCTAGTCTAGATTTCAAACATCCCCAATCCTGTAGGGTTTAAGGATTACGTTTAATCTCAGTTCCGCTTTAGGTATTAAACTAGCTAGTTGGTTTAACCGATAAGAACAAGTTCATGTTCTTGTCAGTAATGGTTCGAACCAAGTGACTAGGAGGTTGACCCAAGTAGTTGAGCAGATTATGTAAAACCCTACATTACACAAAACAAGAATACCAACTACATCAAAACAACAAATATCTAAAACCTGACACCAAAATGAGAAGCCCACACAAAGCTACAAACAATTCATAGGATCGGCACACCAGTTACCACAATTTCCATGATTCTTGGATGACCCTCTACTTTTAATCCAATAGAAAGAAACTGTTTACAAATTACCAGCTTTAGGAGGATTTAAATCGCTAAAAATCTTAGGGTCCGCTTGGTTCGTATTAAGGAAAGGGAAATGGAACGGGAAAGGGAATGGTGGGGAATACTAATCATGCCCCCTAATTTAATGGGTAATGACCCATTACCCACTACTAAGCAATGATTGATTTCATTATATCCAACCAAGCCTATTTAATCATTGACTTACTCATTCCTTGGTATCCATAACCCTTAACCAAGCACACCCTTATTGTTTCTGGCCTTCCAGACTAACCAGAAAAGCACATACTCAACAATCGAGAAAAAGTAGTGGGCCCCACACCCAGTAACTATCGGTAAAACGTAGTGGGCCCCACACCCAGTAACTATCTAATTTAGTATAATGAAATGACATATTTATCATTACTTTTACTTTTAAATATCATGAAACTTACTTTAATCAAAATGTGTGAGACTCATCCTCACTAACTATCTAGTTTAATACTACTATAATTTAACATTCACTATAATGTTTTGCTTTAAAAAACGTGAAACTTCAAGTATATCATTTTTTTAAACAGCAAAATTCATTCACGAGAGTTTAGCAATAAGCAAAACAAAATCAAAACAAAGGGTTTTTAATCCAGTCAACCCAAGAGATCTTATGACGAGCTCTTTGAGTTAACCAGTTAAAAGAAAATAAAGTAATAAAATCTACAATGTCACTTTTCTTTATACTACCAAAATCATAGATAATCGAATTTCTATAACGCCAAATCATCCAACATGTTGCTATTCCGATCACTTTCAACTTAAATTCCGATTGCCTTCTAGATGACGCGCTATTGCACCATTCCCACCAGCCGTCCCTAGAATCCCCTTCAGAATTAAACATCTCACACCATTTAGAGATAGGTTTCTAAATATCTCTCGATAAATTACACGATATGTGCAAAATGTACAATACTTTATTCACTTCTTTCATCACTTCAATAAAGTACACAACATGTGCAAAATATACAATATTTTATTCACCTCACTTTCTCTCTCCCATCTTCACTCTCTTAGGTAACCAAAGAGTAAGAATTGACAAAAAAAGTAATGAATTCATGTCAACAACATCTTCAAACTGACGAGACCAGCGAACCAAAACCAATGAACCAAAACCAACGAACCATTAGTACAAGTCTTAATAATTAGTATTGGTATATGTTACTTACTCTATTTACTTCGCTCTCCTTTAATATGGTCTTTTCAGTTTAACAATAACTTAAATATTTTTTAAATTGAATAATAAACACATTTTACAAAGTACTTTTAAATTTACATCATTTATCTATAATAAAATGTGAACACAATTGCCATATACCAATAAAAAATACATTCCAAATCTCATATTTTTATGCTACAATTTTAGTTTAATTAAAACTTAATTCCTTTTGTAAAATATATTTGCGTATTCAATGCATCAATGTTTCGGCTTTCGGGGAAACGTTGAAAAGGTAAAATGAATTGTGCATTGTGATGTACCTAGATCATAGTACCATCTTTTTCAAACTGACGGCATCATAGTAACAGTATAAATGATTAAATTTCTAGTACATAGTTGGATTAAAATAATAGGAAGATAAGGGCTTGCTTGGGCCAATGGCAAAGCAAGAAAGTAAAGTAAAACAAAATTTATCAAGAGTTATGGATGACTCTTCACGTGGTCTACATGTGCTTTCTTCTTTTAGAGAGCGACTTCATATTCTTCATTATTTTTCTAAAAAGTATTTTTCATTAATAAGCTTCCATATCTATTCGAGTTTTATTGTATGTAACTTAAGTATTATTATGACGAGGAAACATGGTCCGTGCGATGCACGGGTGTTAGGAATATTATTATTAATATTCATATAAGATTTGATATGTCAAAACTATTAAACTACAAAGACCTAAGTCGATGATATGAAGTTCAAGATTCAAATAAAGATTTAGGAGATAATCATTAATGTAAAAAGATATAGTATATCTTTATTAGTTTAAAAGATTTAGTCATTATCTTTTCCTTGTAAGTCTTAGGTTTTCTAGTATATAAAGAAACCTAATGACATAGAATTAGATGTTCTTAGAACCCACGTTTTAACGTGTTTTGTGTGTAAAAACCTAAGCCCCAAGGTCGTATGATCCTGTTTAACGAAGAACCGTTCTATGTATTTATATATAGAATTGAGGCTTTTAATGATGAAAACTTGTTTAGCTATACATATATGTTCAACTAATTCCGCAATTTTATGTTTTGTATATGCTTATTCCAGATCAAGAACTAACTATTCTTGAGCCTAAAGATCTATGTTTATGAAGAGTTATTCGATCTTCACAATTGGTATCAGAGCACGGTGGCTCAGATCTGGAAGGAAACAAGAATGCATCAATGATTACATGAAGAATCAAGCCAATAAATTGTTCGATCTCACCATCGCTCGATTCAATTTCACCCAAAAGAAGAATAAATACATATTTATTTTGCTTGATTTCCCAATGTATCAACCCACCCCAAAGAAAACCCACCCACCCCAAAGAAAACCCACAAATTGGCTGGCAGCAGAAACAAATACAAATCGGAATAGTACAAGGAATAAAACAAATCTACTCATTTTATGCAATTCTACAAGTTTGATGAATCCGTGAAGAACAAGAAGCTCAGTTTTAACTCTTTACAGAGTACAAAGGTTTGTTGTTGTTGACAATGGAAAACCAAAAAGTTTAAATCTTTAATACCATGGCGACGACAACCGCAACGTTTTCAGATTCTTCATGTTTTGATTTCCAGAAACCTTGTTGAAGCAGCGATCGATCGTTTTGATAACAAAATTGTTCGTCGGGTCTAGAAAGTATTTGTTACAGCGTCAATCGATGGCTTTAATCGTTCGATAATTTGGATCTTAAAACTGATTTAGGGTATCGGTCAGCCAGCCACCTGTAAAACGCCGGTACACCCATTTATCTTGTTTCTCGTAGTTTGCTAGTTCTCTGCTTTGTTTAGTTAATTGGTAAACAAATTGAGTATATACGTGTAGAGCTCGATTTGATTGACCGAATACTGTTCGGAGAGAGAAAGAGGACAAGTTTTCAAAATAGAACTACAAACTCGATTTTATACCAGTTATTATGTACTACTGATCCAAAGAATCAAATTCACTACTGGTCAGTAGTAAAACAGTTACTACTGCTACATGTTTTTACTGCTACAACATTCCTACTGATGGGTATGCAAATTACTACTGATCAGTAGCAATTAGTGCCAAACACCAAAAATACTACTGATTGCATAAGATTCTACTGCTGATCCGGTTACTACTGTTAATATGCTACTACTGATTATTTTTACTACTGATCCTTGCCGATTCGAAAATACTACTGATCAGTAGTAAATGAAGAAAAAACACTACTGATCAGTAATAGACTGAAATTTTTTACTGATGCGTTGACTGATCAGTACTAATCAGTACTAAACGAAGAAATTTTTTTCTGATTTCTTTGAACGAAACATCATATTTTGGAAAGCATGTTACACACCATGTTCATTCCATACCACGGTTTATTGATCGTATCTGATAATAATGTGAAACGAATCACATTATTCACACACACAGGTTGAAGGCATGATGAAGATAAAGGAAAGTTTTATTTGTTACATATTTGATCTTTATCAATTGATTACAGAAGATAATTGATTATATTTTATTTGAAGAAGAAGTGGAAAGTCTTACTACATAAGATGTTATGTATTGTTGTAACTGCAATTCAACCGAATCTTAACGAAAAGATCTGTTGAAGACTAAGATAAGCAAGTCTCTCATACAAGATATGATGTTGCTGATTACTATATTTAGACGGAATGTGATGCTTAGTTTGAGTTTCTACTTCAACTTCAAATAGAAGATAGTTGGTTTTCAATGTAATTAATATAGCCTTGAAGAACACAAGAATGATATCACACTTTTAGGGGAAGAAAAAGTGTTGATCATTCAAGGGGAAGTTCAAGTTTCTCGGATTTATTTGATTATGTCAAAAAGGGGAAGAGACTTGAAGATTCCTAGCTAATTCTATAAGTTTTGTCAAATCAAATAGGGGAAGATTGTTAGGAATATTATTATTAATATTCATATAAGATTTGATATGTCACCATCTGCAATTGATCAAATCAATTTTAATACCATGGCGACGGCAACCGCAACGTTTTCAGATTCTTCACGTTTTGATTTCCAGAAACCTTGTTGAAGCAGCGATCGATCGTTTTGATAACAAAATTGTTCGTCGGGTCTAGAAAGTATTTGTTACAGCGTCAATCGATGGCTTTAATCGTTCGATAATTTGGATCTTAAAACTGATTTAGGGTATCGGTCAGCCAGCCACCTGTAAAACGCCGGTACACCCATTTATCTTGTTTCTCGTAGTTTGCTAGTTCTCTGCTTTGTTTAGTTAATTGGTAAACAAATTGAGTATATACGTTTAGAGCTCGATTTGATTGACCGAATACTGTTCGGAGAGAGAAAGAGGACAAGTTTTCAAAATAGAACTACAAACTCGATTTTATTCCAGTTATTATGTACTACTGATCCAAAGAATCAAATTCACTACTGGTCAGTAGTAAAACAGTTACTACTGCTACATGTTTCTACTGCTACAACATTCCTATTGATGCGTATGCAAATTACTACTGATCAGTAGCAATTAGTGCCAAACACCAAAAATACTACTGATTGCATAAGATTCTACTGCTGATCCGGTTACTACTGTTAATATGCTACTACTGATTATTTTTACTACTGATCCTTGCCGATTCGAAAATACTACTGATCAGTAGTAAATGAAGAAAAAACACTACTGATCAGTAATAGACTGAATTTTTTTACTGATGCGTTGACTGATCAGTACTAATCAGTACTAAACGAAGAAATTTGTTTCTGATTTCTTTGAACGATACATCATATTTTGGAAAGCATGTTACACACCATGTTCATTCCATACCACGGTTTATTGATCGTATCTGATAATAATGTGAAACGAATCACATTATTCACACACACAGGTTGAAGGCATGATGAAGATAAAGGAAAGTTTTATTTGTTACATATTTGATCTTTATCAATTGATTACAGAAGATAGTTGATTATATTTTATTTGAAGAAGAAGTGGAAAGTCTTACTACATAAGATGTTATGTATTGTTGTAACTGCAATTCAACCGAATCTTAACGAAAAGATCTGTTGAAGACTAAGATAAGCAAGTCTCTCATACAAGATATGATGTTGCTGATTACTATATTTAGACGGAATGTGATGCTTAGTTTGAGTTTCTACTTCAACTTCAAATAGAATATAGTTGGTTTTCAGTGTAATTAATATAGCCTTGAAGAACACAAGAATGATATCACACTTTTAGGGGAAGAAAAAGTGTTGATCATTCAAGGGGAAGTTCAAGTTTCTCGGATTTATTTGATTATGTCAAAAAGGGGAAGAGACTTGAAGATTCCTAGCTAATTCTATAAGTTTTGTCAAATCAAATAGGGGAAGATTGTTAGAAATATTATTATTAATATTCATATAAGATTTGATATGTCAAAACTTATAGAATTAGCTAGGAATCTTCAAGTCTCTTCCCCTTTTTGACATAATCAAATAAATCCGAGAAACTTGAACTTCCCCTTGAATGATCAACACTTTTTCTTTTTCAATCTTCTTATAATCTTGGTTTGTTGATGAAGCCTATGTTCATATAACCGCATCCGTTTGTTGATGGTATTTACATGCCTTTTCATTGCAGCCATAGTTTTTCCTTGGTTTGTTAGGTATGTAAGACAATTTTGTACAGTGGATTCAAGAGAATCCACTTTTTCCGTCAATTGTTGGATTTTAATACTGCCCTCACTCCATCTAGCAAGATCATCGGGCTCACTAACAGGTACATTGGTTTGAAGGTTTTCCATCCTCTCCGTCAAATCAATAGATCTGCCCTCATCACTTCTTGGTGATTCATTGGGTCTTTTAGACATCCTCTTCTTCCTAGAAGAAGCAGAGATGTCCCCCCTTGTGGTTTCTTGGCACCGGGGTCCTTTGAGTAACTCCTCAAATGAGTCATCACTCAAAGTTGCCGAGGTCTGGGTCCTAGTGATGTTTTCACTGTCCTGTGCACCCACCTTTGGGGCATCAGTAGTGAAAGCCCTCGCCTCATGTCCTCTCTCCTCCTTGGAGGACAACTCTTGTAGCCTGGGGTTTGACTCAATATGTCCCCTGGTGTCCTTTAAAGATTTCTTTCTTTTATAAATTGTGGAAATATTTTTGGTTTTATCTGGTAGGTCTTCCACAGAGTGAAGAGTAGCACTCTGCAGATTTATGTCAAGTTCCTGGGACACATTCAGGACTTCTATGTTAGTGGGTGATTGAGTGGCTATTTGGGGTGGTGTTTGGGCTGTATTTGGGGGTGATGGAGTGGGTTGAGGTTCAACTTGGGTTGTATCTATGGTTGAACCCTCTCCAATAAGAGTTTGATCTTTGATCATATTAGGAAACAGAGGGGTTTCCTTGCCCGAAAATTTAAATTATTTTCTCATATTTGAGAAAACTTTCTTGTTCAACTCAGGTATTATGAAAATATTTTTAGGAGTTGACAAGTTTTGTAATTCACAATTTATGATATGTTGTAGAAATCTGGGATACATTAAAAATTTCTAAGAAGTAAGATTTCCCAACATACCTTCAAAAATCATGTAAGAAAAATTAAATACTTGGTCTGTGCATAAACAGACAACAGCAGAGGCTATTGCCTTATTAAACTCATTCCAAGTACTTCTTTTAGGAGAAATACAATGCTGAATAGTATGTACTAAAAATTTCCATTGTGGGGAGAGAAGACCCTTTTGAAATGTTACTATATTCAGTCTTCCCTCATAACCCATTTTATTTAAAATTTCAGCAATGTATTCCTTAGGAAGAGTAAACATACCTGAATCATCGTGTAGTTGTAGATGGTGTCGAATTGATTGTTCTGTGACTGTTATATGCTTTCCATCTACTTTTGATATGATCTTAGATATGGTTGTTCCTTCTGTTTGTTCAGCATTGGTCCAGAAATCCACCAAGTGCTGTTGATATGATTTTGGTTTTACAGTTAAAGCAAACTGTATATAAGAATTTCTCAAAAATTTGACGATCGGACGAAAATCTTTTGTTCCGTCGGGATTCTTTAGGAAAGCACACATATTGTGAAATTATGAGTATTTGAGATCGGTTTGAACATTCAAAGATTTTAGAGTTGCCATTTGTTATTGATTTTGAAAGAAACAGGAATTAATGTAAAAAGATTTTAGAGTTGCCATTAAGTCGATGATATGAAGTTCAAGATTCAAATAAAGATTTAGGAGATAATCATTAATGTAAAAAGATATAGTATATCTTTATTAGTTTAAAAGATTTAGTCATTATCTTTTCCTTGTAAGTCTTAGGTTTTCTAGTATATAAAGAAACCTAATGACATAGAATTAGATGTTCTTAGAACCCACGTTTTAACGTGTTTTGTGTGTAAAAACCTAAGCCTCAAGGTCGTATGATCCTGTTTAACGAAGAACCGTTCTATGTATTTATATATAGAATTGATGCTTTTAATGATGAAAACTTGTTTAGCTATACATATATGTTCAACTAATTCCGCAATTTTATGTTTTGTATATGCTTATTCCAGATCAAGAACTAACTATTCTTGAGCCTAAAGATCTATGTTTATGAAGAGTTATTCGATCTTCACAATGGGCTTTTTTCATCATAATGAATTATTATTTCGAAAGTAAAACGTATACATTATTTTTGTGCGCGGGCGAAGTACAAAATTATGTTCACTAACATGTTTAGCTTTAATTATGGGTAGTTTACTAAATAAGCAAAGTGTGACAGAGAAAAAGATAGAGTAACAGAACCATCATCGTTTCTATTAGCGTAACACAAAAAAAGTTATTCATAACATAGAGGTTATACTACGAAAAAATTTATGTTTTGTCTTGTAAAAAAATAACTATAAATGAACGATAATATATTTTCATTATAATCATTTATTAATCTTATTTATGACAAACTATACATGTGTTTATCAGTTATAATTATCTACCAATAATTATTTTAAAACTCTAGATATGTCGATTTATTAGTTTATATTATAAAATGGTTTTTATTACTTATATTAATTTACTAATAATTAATGCAATGCTTTTCATATGACAATTTGAATTTATTAGTCATAATTATCTCTTCAATTTTCAAATATATTAAACAAGTATATTTAAATGTACTTCTTTTATTATAAAATGGTTCTATTACTTATATTAATTTACTAATAATAATTTCAAGACTTTTCATATGACAATTTTAGTTTATTAATTATTATTATTTCTTATTTATTTTTATGACAAAAATTCAAATTTTATTTATATTAAATAAATGTAATTAAATGCTACATTAGTTTAGACTTTATTTCACGACTTTTGATATGAAAATTTGATAATGTTATTAGTTTTTATTATATTTTTTTACTACAATAATTTTTTTCATTACAGTAATTTATTAATCATGTTTATGACAAACTATACATTAGTTTATTACTCATAATCATTTTCTAATAATCATTATGTTAATATATTAAACAACTATAATTAGATGTACTTTTTTTATTATAAAATGGTTTTTATTACTTATATTAATTTACTAATAATTATTTCAAGACTTTTCATATGTCAATTTTAGTTTATTAATCATAATTATTTCTTATTCATTTTTATGACCAAAATTCAACTTTTATTTATATTAAATAAATTTAATTAAATGATACATTAGTTTAGACATTATTTTACGACTTTTGATACGGAAATTTGATGAAGTTATTAATTTTTATTATATTTTTTTACTACAATAATCTTTTTCATTACATTAATTTATTAATCATATTTATGACAAACTACACATTAGTTTATTACGCATAATCATTTTCTAATCATTATTTTATAACTCATGATAAGTCAATTTATTAGTTTTTATTATAAATACACATGAGTTTATTACTCATATTCGTTTACATATGAAAATTTGATGGAGTTATTAGTTTTTACTATATTTTTTTATTACATTAATTTCTTATTTTTATGACCAAATTCAACTTTTAAATATATTAATTTATTTATATTTAAAAATATGTAAGCGAGCACTTATTTTAAAATGAATGATCTTGTTTATTATGAACTTTGCTACATATTGATTATTAAAATAATGTACAATGTGACTTGCCTTCACTTCCGATCATAATTTATTCGTTTTCTTTTCCCGTTTGCATTGTCATCATGCCTTTTGTTGCCCAACGATCGTATCGTCAACCTACATGTTTAGCTTTTGGTGTTTGTCATATATATACATCTAGACTTTAACACTTGAGTATAAGATATAATCAAAGAATTAGATGATATATATAATCAAAGAATTATGAGGAACTGAATGATACCGATTTGAGTATAAGATATTGTATAACTATGAGAGTAACACCCGCTGGAGATAGTCGAACCTACAAAATAAACAAACCTAAATTAAACGATGTATCATTACACAAAAATCACTTAAAAACATCAAGACATATTTGATTCATGAATTCACCAAAATAAAATTCATAATAGGAGAATAGATGAATGAGATTAACAACCTTACTAACCTATTTATACTAAATAATGAAGGATTTATGTGCACAGTTAGTCAACCTATGATGATACATCCATGCCTACGAAACACTTTAGGGTCACACCGGTGAGTGCATGTAATACGAGCAAGATAAGCAATGATACTACGAAGGGGATTGATTCATAATAATTCATTTATGAATCAAGTTAAGTATTAAGTCAAGTTTGACTTATTACTAGATTAGTTTAACTAACTAATTAATACAAGTATTTGTACATTTACTAGTTGAGTAAATATACAATGTGTTAATTGTAGATTATCCATGATATGATTTAAAGCTATTAAATCATATAGTAATTGGATAATATTATTGTAGAAATTATATAAAGGTTATTATATAATTAATTATTAAAAGTATTAATACAAAGTATATATTTCGTATATATATATTTATATATACACGAAATATATTAAGTGTATAATACTAGACATTTAATAGTTAAGTGCAATAATAAAAGAACAATAAACTATAAGGGAAGGAAACGTAAAAATGAAAGTTTAATTAAGGAATTGATCTTAATTAAAACTAGAGGGTCCTAAGTGCAACTTATTTATCTATAAATAAGAGGCTTAGGGTAACCCTAAAACCCCTTACAACCCTACACGATTTCTTCCCCCTCCCCTCCCTTGGTTTCGGCCGAGTAGAGCAAGAACACCATCCTTGGTGTTCTCCGTTCTTCGTGTTCTTCGTGTTCTTCAAGTCTTGAAGATTCGTAGATCAAGTTCATTGCTTAGATCAACTAGAAGATCGCTCGATTTTTTCATCATCAGTGGATCTATCTTAAGCAAACAACAAGGTATGTTTTGAGAAAACCCATTTCTCTCTTCTCCCCTCTTGGACGATTTCGACCAAAGAACCCTAGGGTTCTTTGGTGTTGGTCGAAACACACATAAGTGTGTGTGTGTGTTTGGGATTTCGTACAAGGTTTCTTCCATTGTTAATCTAATCTAGATTTCCAAGATCCCAATCCTTTAGGGTTTAAGGATTAGGTTTGATCTCAGTTCCGCTTTTAGAGATTAAATCAGCTAGTTGGTTTTAACCGATCAAGAACTAGTTCATGTTCTTGGTCAGTATGGTTCGAACTAAGTGACTAGGAGGTTGACCCATGTGGTCAATCGGTGTTATTGAAACCCTTCAGTGGTATCAGAGCGTTGGTTTAGAGATCTAAACTAGATTAACAAAGTTTGTTTATTTAATTTTTTATTAAAGTTTTTTGTTGTTCCAACTTCTTCTTCTTCTTCTTAGATCACGAAAAGGGTTAGAACCCTAGGACCAAGCATGTTAAACTAGTTAAGTTTAATTGGTCAAAAGGATTCTAGAAAACCCTAGAAATTTCGTGAATGTGCAAAGATCCCTAGGATCAAGAACATTAAACTAGTTTAGTTTAATTGATCAAAAGGCTTCTTTTCCCTAACCATAGTAGGTTTCGAAAATAATAAGAACCCTAGGATCAAGATTGTCAAAAATCTCGATCAAAAGGATTCTTTCCTTAATTACATGTGTAGGAAAACCTAGTAGGATTCACATGGCGGAACTTGAATCCCACATACCGGATCTCTACTAGACAATGAGATCACAAGAACAAAGAGATGATGAACATTACCTTTAGATTGCTAAAGAAGTGATCCACCTCTACTGCACCACCTGAACACGCTGCAAGACCGCGTTGTACCAACAAAGTATCACACAAGAACTTGTGCGTGTGTGTGTTGTATTCGAACCAAGCAAGAACCGAAACCCCTTGCGGTTTTTCCTATTCGGCCGAGAGAGAGGAGAGGGTGGGATTAGGGTTTTTGAGTGTGTAAAGTGATTAACCCCTAAACCCTTACATAGGTCCCTTATTTATAAGGTAATATGTTACGTTTAGGTCCTTGAAGTTTAATTATGTTTAATTACATAATTAAACTTCCTACTGACACTTTAAACCCTTGGAATTTTACTAGTTAATTAATTAACTATTAATTAACTGTCCGTTAAATATTTAACTTAATATTTAACTTTCCTAAATAATAATTAACTTATTATTATTTATTCTCTTCTTTATAATTAACTTAACTAGTTAATTATTCCACACAACTTACTTTATTCGGTTGTCCATTATTGGGTGTGTAGTGGTGTGACCCTTTAGTGCCTTATAACATTGGACACGGTGACACGTGTACTTATCTATGCACATAAATCCTTCAGACTCCCACTTGTGCAAGTTAAGTATCACTTACTGATCATCGTTGGCCTAAAGCGGTCCCTAGCCAGACATTTAGGATAACCACGTTATAAGAACTCTTACATCCAGAGATAATATTCATAAATAAATAACACTAACAGATTTTCCTTTCGCATCATGATATTTCTTAATTTGAGTAATAGACATGGAGCAGGGATCTTGTTCTATATACTCGAAATTTCTCGACACTGATTTCGACTTTCTGCAGTAACGGATTACCGAATGATCTAATCATTCTCCGAGCGCGGCCACGCATTTCAGTAGTCTTAATCGTCGAGCGGCCAAGAAATATCTCTTCTAGTTAAAGAAGGTGCAAATTCCATCTTGACAATTTGCGTTATCTTGCCCACGACTTCCGCTGTCTTAGTCAAGTCCCTTATGATCACCCTTTTATGGTATGACGTTAGATAAATGCTAAAGATCAGAAGTTGTCGTGTCTCAAACCAAAACGTCTCAGGTCAGAGGACATCTACTCGAAATTACTCATGCTTAGGCACCATGAAGTAATCTCGATCTTCTGGTCACGTCTAATGTTTAGCAAACTCTGTAAACATCTATGAATATTTATTTTAACAACACTTGTTTCTCTGTTCAATGACTATGAATAGATAAATATTCATAATGGCATTAACTCCAGAATATAGCTCCCACTAAATTCAAGCAACCACAGACATTTAGATACTCAAAACTTTGTGTATCAAGGATAGGTTTAAAACATGTTAAGAATAGACAATTTGAAAAATTACGTAAAGCCTCCTATTTCAATCCCACGAAATGTTATTACATAATGCATCGATTTCAAATATGTCTATGAACCTAATCAAAATTAGTAGCTACCAATATCTAGGTACTACATGCCTATAGCGTGCGCATGTTTCTCATGCTTTGGTCCAGCTAGTGGTTTTGTCAACGGGCCAGCAACGTTGTCATCCGTTGGTATTTTCTTAATTATAATATCACCTTCTCCAACATACTCGCGTATGAGGTGATATTTTCTGCGCACATGCCTGGTCTTTTGATGCTCTCTTGGTTCAACAGCTTGCGCTATCGTTCCACTATTATCACAGAATATTTCGATGGGTCTAGAGATACTGGCAATAACTCTAAGATCCTCGATAAAATTCTTAAGCCACATGGCTTCTTTTCCAGCATCATTTTCCGCAAGGTACTCAGCCTCTGTAGTCGAATCTGCTATCGTATCTTGTTTCTGACCCTTCCAAGATATAGCTCCTCCGTTTAGTGTGAATAAAAATCCCGATTGTGATTTGTAATCGTCTCTGTCGGTTTGGAAGCTTGCATCTGTGTAACCAGTTACACGCAATTCTTCCATCGAACCTCCAAAGACCAAGAACATTTCTTTCGTCCTTCTCAAATACTTGAGAATGTTCTTGACAGCCATCCAATGGGCTTCACCAGGATTCTTTTGATATCTGCTCGTAAGACTTACGGAGTAAGCAATATCGGGCCTAGTACATAACATGGCATACATGATTGATCTAATTGCCGAAGCAAATGGAACCAAACTCATCCTAGCTATTTCCTTGCTAGATGTAGGACTCTGAGCTTTGCTCAGTGTAATGCTATGTGACATTGGAATGAGACCTCTCTTGGAATCACTCATACTGAATCTCTTCAGTACTTTGTCAATGTATGTACTTTGACTAAGTCCAATAAGCCGCCTAGATCTATCTCTATAGATCTTTATACCCAGTATAAATGCGGCTTCTCCCAAGTCTTTCATCTGGAAACATTTACCTAACCAGGATTTTACTCCTTGTAATGCTGGTATATCGTTTCCTATGAGTAGTATGTCATCAACATACAAGACTAGGAAGATTACTATGCTCCCACCGAATTTTGTGTAGACACACGCCTCGAACTCACTCTTGACAAAACCAAATTCTTTGATTCTTTTGTCAAAGTGTAAGTTCCAACTTCTAGATGCTTGCTTCAATCCATTTTAGCGATTTGCATACTTTATCAGGATTCTTTGGATCAGTAAAACCATCCGGTTGTATCATGAATACGTCCTCATTCAACTCCCCGTTAAGGAAGGCGGTTTTAACATCCATTTGCCATATCTGATAGTCGTAATATGCTGATATGGCCATAAGAATTCTAATAGACTTAAGCATGGCGACTGGAGAGTAGGTTTCAGAATAATCCACACCATGTGTTTGCGTGAAACCCTTCGCGACAAGTCGTGCTTTGTAAGTATGCACTTTCCCATCCATGTCAGTTTTCTTCTTGAAAACCCACTTGCATCCAACAGCACGTGACTGTGGTGGCAAGTCTGATAACACCTAAACTTGGTTGTCATACATGGATTGCATCTCTGCTTGCATAGCCTCGAGCCATCTTTCAGACTCCACGCCATCATCAGCCTCACTGTAGGTCAATGGTTCTAGTAGACTTCCATCATCTTCATCGATCATGAATCCAAGATACCTAACTGGTTCTTGACGTGGTCTACTGGACCTACGAGGGTTGCGTGTTTCTTCTTCCTCAACCGGTGGGTCTGGTTGGGGATCAACAATTCTTTGTTGAACTATTGGTTCGACTGAAGTCGTAGGTGGATCTTCGTTCTCTTCAATTTCTTGAAGTTCTATTTCTTTTCTTGGAGTTTCTGTCCCGAGAAACTTCTCCTCCAAGAACACACCTTTCCGAGCAACAAAAACTTTGTTGTCTTCTTGATGATAGAAATAATATCCTAAGGTTTCCCTTGGATATCCAACGAAGATACACTTATCTGATTTGGGGTTTAGTTTGTCTGTGAAGTTACGTCTAACGTACGCTTCACAACCCCAAATCTTGAGAAAAGACAATTTTGGCTTTCTCCCCGTCCAGTGCTCGAACGGAGTCTTTTCTACTGACTTGGTCGGAACCCTATTCAGTGTGAATGTTGCAGTCTCGAATGCATGTCCCCAAAATGATAGTGGTAGTGGGGCGCGACACATCATTGAACGTACCATGTCTAACAAGGTGCGATTTCTCCTTTCTGATACACCATTCATCTGAGGTGTATACGGAGGTGTGAGTTGTGAAACAATCCCACATTCTTTCAAATGATTGTCGAACTCTTGGCTCAAATATTTGCCTCCTCGGTCCGACCGAATTGACTTTATTTTCTTGCCCAGTTGGGTTTCTACTTCCCTCTGATATTCTTTGAACTTGTCAAAGCTTTCAGAATTTAGTCTCATAAGAAAGACATAACCATACCTACTGAAGTCGTCAGTAAAGGTAATGAAGTAGCGGTATCCACCTCTGGCTTCTGGAGTGAAGGGTCCACACACGTCACTGTGTATAATCCCTAACAACTCGCCTGCTCTTTCATTGTAGTGATTGAAAGGGTCTTTTGTCATTTTGCCAGACAAACATGATTCGCATATGGCATATGATTCCAAATCAAATGGCTCTAGAACCCCATCATCGTGGAGCTTCTTAATGCGAGTCTCGTTTATATGACCTAAACGACAATGCCAAAGATAAGTTTGATTCAAGTTACTCTTGGATCTTTTACTTATATGATAAACATCTCGTTCTATGTTATTTAGATTTAATGTATATAGACCATTATGAGAATTTGCTTTAAAATATAAAATGTCATCTTTTAAACAAGAAATTGTTTTTCCATAAAACTCATAATAAAAACCACTGTCTATAAGTAAATCAAAAGAAATAACATTTTTAATAAGTCTAGGAACATAATAACAATCTTTAAGTTCCAAGACTCTTCCTGAAGGCAACTTGAGAAGATATGTTCCTACGGCTTTGGCTCCAACCTTGGAACCTTCGCCTACTCGTAGTTCAACATCCCCTCGTCCTAGCCTCCTGTTCTTCTTAAATCCCTGCAAGTGATTGCAAATGTGATGACCACATCCGGTATCCAATACCCAGGATTCAATAGAAGTAACGAGACAATCAATCATAAAGATACCTGAATCACTGAAAAAATCAGTGTCCAACAGTCCCACATCGGACGTGTGCTCGCAAATATCCTTGCTGCCACAAGTTGGGCAACACAAATCAGCAAAGTTCTTCAACCAGTCATCAAAATCATCCTGCTGAATCTCAGGGAGAGATTCTTCCTCTAGCCTTTGAACATCGCGTATACACAAGAGATTCTCGTGTAGACTTGCGACAGTCAAATCAAAATTCCCAACTAAACGTACTACCTTATCCTGATAGTATTGAGTGAGAGATCCAAACAAGAACAAGACTTGTTCTTGCTGGTTTGATGTGCCAGTAACCAGGGTGAGACAATCTAGTAACCTTCTTATGTTAGTAAGATGGTCACTTAATGGTTGATCATCCTTCATCTTTGACGAAAAGATTTCTTGCAAAATGAACTGCTTACTTTCTTCAGTACTATCTTTAAATGTCTCCTCAAGATACTGGACAAACTCATATCATGGTTTCTTACGTAGATTATCAGTAAGCTCTGATAATGAAGTAAGAATGAGAATCAACATAACTTGTGATTCATCTGCCAGATACTGATAATAAGCATCAAGCTCATCATCCTGGGCATCTTGCTAAGATGCACATTTTGTGCTTTTAGGAAATTCACGCCCTCTAATGCAAGGTTTGTGCTTTTAGGAAATTCCTAAGATGCACATTCCAGACTTTGTAGTTTGGACCAGTAAGCTTCCATTTTCCAGTGATGAGCCTTTGCGATTCAATTGGTGAGTAAAACGGAATTTCCGACAATACAGACATCTATAAGAAAAACAACAAACGGTTAGTATGATTAGAAAAATAAATAACTTCTAACATTATTACCTTTTAAGAATAATAGTTAGACTAGGACCCATATTTCACGCCCTCTAATGCAAGGTTTGGGCACTTCCCATTAGAGCCACGCTATTTCTGGTAGGTATAGCCATACCGATCGCCTCTTGAACTAGAAACGATTCCTAGATGTTCAGGATATCAAGTTGAACAATAAACTTGTACATGTTTTAATCCCTCTAGTGCACTTTGGGCCGGGACTCCCGATTATCACCAAAATAGATCGTACCACCTAAGACAGTGCGATGCCTTGCGCCGGGACTCCCAATTATCACAAGACCCTACGCACCCTAACACTCGCAATGATTTGAATCCACATCTAAGGTTCTTTCTCCTTACAATGTGAATATCGTTGAACAAGTGAGGTGTTCCATTATGTGGGTTGCACTCTGATCTAAGATTTTCTAAAAAGGATTTTCCTTTGTTCGAAAAAGTTAGCCAGTTTTTAATTACTTGGTTTTATAAACTAACTGTTTATAAATTCCACTTTTTAATTTGTTTCTTAAAACTTGGTTTTATAAACTAACTGTTTATATCGCCATTACAATTTTAAACTTGGTTTTCTAAACAAACTGTTTATAATTACCATTATTAATTATTAAACTTGGTTTTCTAAACCAACTGTTTATAATTACCATTATTAATTTCATATCTTGGTTTTCTAAACAAACTGTTTATAATTACCATTATTAAATTTTTAAAACTTAGTATTATAAACTAACTGTTTATAATTACCATTATTTATTAAATTTACACCTTGGTTTTCTAAACAAACTGTTCGTAATCACCATCTTATTAATTCATATTATAATAAATAAACGAAAAATTAAATAAACTGATAATTATTAAATTACCAAACTGATAATTTTAAAATTACCCATAACAACTGATTTCAATTTCCCCCTTAATTTTAAGATTATCTTGATTTTAATAAACTTATTAAAATCAGTTTTAATTTAAATGTTATTAATGACTTTATTATAATAACCGAATAACTAATAAAACTTGTCAAAAAAAGGTAAACTTTTGACACCCGATTTGATCCCGCGTACACATTTGCCCGAAACTGAGCCTTAGGTTAATGAAACTGGATCAAATACATGACGAGGGAAAAAACTGGATCGATTAGACGAAGATCGAACCGTGGCTCGGTTCGGCTTGCCCGTTCGGTCCGTTCGTCCGAACTAGAGTTCGACCGTGGGTCGGTCTTCTCGGTTCGGTCGAACCCTTTATCCCTTTTTTTTCTTTTTTTATTACGGTAATAATAATAATAATAATAATAACAAATAAATAAGTATATAATATATATATATATATATATTGTGTTATTCTAATTCCAAGAATAACACAATTTCCTTATTTTGTCTAAAGCCTAATTTGTCCATTGATTCACCAAATCTTGGTTAATCAATTACTTGGACTAATTTTTCTAGGGTTTTTACTAGACAAAAAAAAATAAACCTAATCTTTTGTATCTTGAAACCTATTCAATCCAATTGTTCATAAACTTGAACAATGTTCTTGGATCAAACTTTCTAGGTTTCTTTCTAAGATAAAAAAAACTTTAATAATATATATATATATATATATATATATATATATATATATATATATATATATATATATATATATATATATATATATATATATACACGAAATCTAAAAAAAATGGGAAAAAGAAACCTAATTTCTTTTTATCTAGAACCCTATTCAATCCAATGATCAATCATGAACTTGAATGACCATATACTTGGGTCGAATTCATCTAGGGTTCTTTTCTAGACGAAAAAGAAATTCAACCGAATCTCATTGAGATTAGTAGGAAGCTCTGATACCACTGTAGGAAAACCTAGTAGGATTCACATGGCGGAACTTGAATCCCACATACCGGATCTCTACTAGACAATGAGATCACAAGAACAAAGAGATGATGAACATTACCTTTAGATTGCTAAAGAAGTGATACACCTCTACCACCTGAACACGCTGCAAGACCGCGTTGTACCAACAAAGTATCACACAAGAACTTGTGTGTGTGTGTGTGTGTGTGTGTGTTGTATTCGAACCAAGCAAGAACCGAAACCCCTTGGGGTTTTTCCTATTCGGCCGAGAGAGAGGAGAGGGAGGGATTAGGGTTTTTGAGTGTGTAAAGTGATTAACCCCTAAACCCTTACATAGGTCCCTTATTTATAAGGTAATATGTTACGTTTAGGTCCTTGGAGTTTAATTATGTTTAATTTCATAATTAAACTTCCTATTGACACTTTAAACCCTTGGACTTTTAATAGTTAACTAATTAACTATTAATTAACTGTCCGTTAAATATTTAACTTAATATTTAACTTTCCTAAATAATAATTAACTTATTATTATTTATTCTCTTCTTTATAATTAACTTAACTAGTTAATTATTTCACACAACTTACTTTATTCGGTTGTCCATTATTGGGTGTGTAGTGGTGTGACCCTTTAGTGCCTTATAACATTGGACACGGTGACACGAGTACTTATCTGTGCACATAAATCCTTCAACATGATCTTCCAAATCTAGGATCAAGTATGTTAAACCAAGATTTGGTTTAATTGATCAAAAGGATTCTTTCATTTCTCTCAAGATTTCGTGATCAAGGAGGATTACTTGGACACCAAGTTTGTTAAACTAGCCTAGTTTAATTGGTGGAAAAGTTTCCTAGGCTTTAAGGATTTTTCCGAAAAACCCTAGATGTAATCTAGAACCCTAGAACATTAAACTAGTTTAAGTTTAATGATTTAAAAGAATTAATTAGGTTAATAATCTAAAACCTAGATAATTAAACAAGTTCATGTTTAATAGGTTTAATTATTATCTTAATAGATTTATTAAAGACTAGTTCTTTAAACCTAGAAATCTAGACAAAGTTTATTGTCTATAAGGTTTAAATTAAAAAGTTTAAATAAATTTATTAGGGTTATAATCCATCTTAGAATTTAAATAAAGTTTATTTTTTAAATAGGATTGATTAGAATTAATCTTTTAATTAAATAATGTCTTTGATCAAGAAAGTCAAAACCCTAGTTTTGATTGATCAAGAACAAGATTAGGGTTAAACTAATCAATGAGAATTAAAAGAAGTGTTAATTTTTAGTTCAAGAAATTAACAAGATGCATTTATTTATATTTATGTATTATGTTTTCGAATTTTAAATATTTAAAAGATAAAATGAATTTTAATAAATAAAGTAGTTTATACGTATTTTAATTAGTTCGAGATAAAATACATATAAATCAGATGTAATATTCTTGTTAGAATGTTACAAGTTTATTTTAAAAAAAGTAAATATATATGTATATATATTAAATACAAGATTAAATGGAACATTAAAAGACAATGTTATTTTGATATTAAAGGTTAATAGAATAACTAGTTATTGTATAAGTGGATTATATAATTGAGACTAGAAAGTACAAAGTTATGATTTCATTATAACTAGAAGTTGTACAAGTTGAGATTATATGATAAACTAGAAATGTACAAGGTTATATATTAGTATTATAAGGTGTATAAAGTTATAAGTTATTATAACTAGATAATTATACAAGTATAATATAAGTATGTTACAAGTCATATAAGATACTAGATTAATGATCAAAGTTAAATAACAAAATAACTTTAGAACCTTTGTTTAACTAGTTCAAGTTAAATGTAAGAAAGGTTTAACAAACTAAGAATTATTATATATAGTCATTATATAATAAGGTTATTAGTTTCACCAAGTATCAACCGGTGATTGTGTTAGCTTAAGTTCCATCATGATTGTTGGAGCTAGTGGGAGCTACACAAGAAAATCACAACGTTTATAAGTATGTCGCTAAGACATAAGTCTTGGTCAAATCTAGTAAGTCAAAACAAATGTTTGATTTCATTATTAAACATATGAAAAACTAGGTGTGTTAAACTAGATTTATGATTCAAGTTTGTGAATCGTAAAAAGGAATTGAAAGTTTAACATAAGTGTTTAAGTTTTTCAAGAAAGATAAAACAAGTAAGTTTTAATCTAGATACGGTTTTCCACAAAACCTAGTAATACGTTTTGTACACCTCGTTTTTAGGTATACATATAAAACGCGCAAATTCTTGAAACTATAAGTTTAAAGAAGGTTCTTAAGATTTAAAAAGGTGTCTTGTTGAATTCTTGAATTCACAAGTCACATATTTTAAACAAGGATTAAGATTAGAATAAGGTTTAAGTTTAGTTCAAGACTTAAACAAACCCAAGAAAATCTTAGATCTAAGTACTATCCACCTAATGGAACACCTCACTTGTTCAACGATATTCATATTGTAAGGATAAAGAACCTCAGATATGGATTCAAATCATTGCGAGTGTTAGGGTGCGTAAGGTTATGTGATAATCGGGAGTCCCGGCGCAGAACATCGCACTGTCTTAGATGGTCTGATCTACTTTGGTGATAATCGGGAGTCCCGGCCCAAAAAGTACTTGAGTAGAATAAACATACTAGACTTTATTACTAACTTAGAAATGTACAATTAGATTGTGCAAAGTTGTAATAAGGCTTATGCCAACCGTGCGTCCTTGGCACGTCGGCAACAAATTTTATGGCGTCGATGGAGGACGCCGTTGGCACGGGCTACACTTTGGCTGGCGTCAGTAGCAACCCGTCGTAGTGAAGACGGGTTTGGGGTTGCGTCGTTGTGGGATGTGAGGGGAAGGGAGGTGTTTGGGTAATATTTTAATATTTATTTTAAGTGGGGATGGGTTAGTGATGGGTTAGTGATGTGTTGCTGTTGGCACGACCTCGTCAGTAACCCGTCAGTAGGGAAGGGTTTAGTGATGGGTTTAGTGACGCGTCACGGTTGGGAGAGGCCTAAGTTATAAGTCTAAAGATTCTACGACCCCTAGGAATCGTGTCAAGTCTTGATGCGATCGGTAAGGATGTTACCTACCAGAAATAGCATGTCTCGTCGGGAAGTGCCCAAACCTTGCGGCGAGAATGTGATAAATGGATCCTAGGCCTAAAATATTAATTATGGGTTTATAATATATTTTAGAGAATGTTTATTGATGATTACTAATTAAACTGGGTTTGATTTGTAGATGGCAGCAACAGACACAACGATAACTTACAACAAACTCTCGCGACGTTTCTTTCTAGGAAAGAAAGAGTTGACTGGGTCAAAATTCCTCAATTGGAGACGTGATTTCAAAATCATGCTCAGACAAGAGAGGGACAGGATTCACCAAGAAAGAAACGTATTGAAAGCCCCTGCCGAGGATGCAAAGAATGAACCAAGACAAGCATTTTACGCTTGTAGGTCGCTCGTTTATTGCAAAATGGCTAAGGGAGCATCAGTAGGTGCACACGTCATGAAAATGAAAGTGCACATCGATCACCTTACTAGACTTGGTCACCACGTGCCATTGCAGTTAGCAATTGACACTGTACTCAACTCATTGTCAGATGACTACAAAGTCTTTGTAGCCAACTACAGCAAACGTAATATGGATACATCCATTCCCGAGCTACAATCCATGCTCGAGGCTGTTGAGTTGAATATTAAGACCAATTCTAAAAGGAGTCGCACGACTGATGATAGCGATGAAGAAGGGCATGGTGGTAAAGGAAAGGGTAAAACCAATCCTAACCAAGGAGTGCCAAATGGTAAAGGTGTCAAACAAAAGGTCAAGAAGTTTAAGCCTAACACATCGTGGACCGAGAATCGGCGCTTCAAGTGTGGTGAGGCTGGGCATTGGAAAATGAATTGTCCAAAGGGTGCAAGTGGTGGTGGAGGAAACGCAAGTTCCTCAGGTAACACAACCACACTTCTTAATCACTTTTAAGATACTTGTAAAGTACATTACGAGTAATCTAACTTTTGCAATCGTTTATTGCAGGAGGAGATGGAAAGTGATGATGACCAACATGAGATGGTGATAATCCCACAAGCACCAAGTTTTTATGATTCAGTAGTTTATGGATTCAGTAAAATAATTTTTCATTTTGTTGGATAATTTTTTATTTTATGTTAAAACAAGTTTTTCTTTGGTTTTAATAAAGAATCCATGTTTGAATTATATTATGTGTGTGCATGTGTGATGATTACACTAGTAAAGATTTTATGACTAGATTGTAAGTGAAGTTTTGATTTACTTTATATTTCATGTTTTATACTTGTTTGATTGTTGTATGAGTAATGTTTTAGAAGCTCAATACTTAGATACTAGAAATTAGAAGTTTTTCTTCTAAAGTATTTAAGAGATATTATGAAAAGCATAAGGTTCAAAAGTTATTGAACATAGTTGAAACATCTTAAGTAATGGTTACTTATGATAGTAAGTTTCAAAGTGTTAGTATTAATATAGTATGATTATATTGGATATAATCAAGATAGACTTTAAAAAGTATTATTACAAGTCTTTTATACTTGTAATAAAGGAATTTAATGAGGTCATAGTTCCTTAATAGGAATAATTGGATATTCGTAAAATCCAAGTGAAATGACTTAGACATTAAATGAACTCTTAAAAGGGACAAAACTGTATTAAAGTATTTAAGAATTAATAGGTATTATTACGAGTCTTTTATACTTGTAATAAATACAATATTTAATCAAGTCATAATTCCCTAATAGGAATAATGGATATTTGAGAAATCCAAGAAATGAATTTGGCATTGAATAAAATTCTTAAAAGATACTAATACACTTAAGAATTGGAAGTATCGTTTCAAGTCTCTTATACTTGTTAGATACAGTAATCAATGAGAGTCATGATTCCCTTATCAGGAATGTTGGATATTCGCAAATCCAAAGGATGACTTTAATAATTGATTAATTCTTAAAGGGTTAAACTATAAGTTTTGACTAGGTCAAAAGTAGTAGTTTAAGTAATGCTTATTTTCCATAAAATTTAGTGGGAGCTATGACTAACATATTCACTAGAGGTACTAATGAATATAGTAAGTTAGTTAGGACATTAACAACAAGAAGTTACCAAGTCGTTAGCCAAAGAGTTAGGAGAAACAAATGATTAGTAATTAGATTATTGCAAACCTAATAGCGTGATCACAAGTCTTGTGATTAACTATTGCATATCTAATAGGATGTTCACATTCCAGTGAACAAGATAATCATTTAAGGAAATTTCTTTAACTATTAAGAATATCTACAAATCAAGTAGCTAAAAGAGATTTAGTTACAAGGCAAGTTTTATAGATTCTAGAAACTAAAGGAGTAATTTTCCAATCCTCCTATGTTTGCCGAATCATGTAAAAAGGCAAGACTAGAATATGTTCTAAGTGTTGCATGAACAATATCTAGCAAAGACAAAAGTAATAGTATTCTTGATACTCGTCTTATGTCTTTAGTTTAATAGAAATGACTAATTGTAATTAGTGATAAAAGTTACAATTAAGAGTTATTGAAGTGATCAACACAAACGAATAGAATAAGTAATGATCCAGTAATAATTCAGTATCTATGTCCAGTGAGGAATAATACATGAGTTAGTATCATTATTATTCAGAATTTGTATGTTTTACAAACATTCATGAATAAAAGTCCATTTATTCAAAAGATATAAATCCGTGACTACTCGTCTTGGTGGGAACCTCGATGGGACGTTAACGTCATCGCGGTATTTGGTGGTAGATTCGAAGTTCTTCGAAGATAGTTACACAAGTTTTGTGTAAACCAGATATCGGTGATATTCTGTTGGAGCTCGACGAATATTGGATTGACCACCGTGATAATACTTCGTGGTTGAAAAGTTCAAAAGTATTATTCACTAGGATTGTCCTTAAGCCTGAGGTATTTGGTTTGGGATACATTGACTAATGTGCTTTGGTTCGTCTTAGACAATTCTGAAATATGGTTGTCATACGAGGCTTTACAGGGTACAAAGGAATTTGTATTTTGAATCGAAATATAACAAGATGGTAATTGCACCTCCTTTGTAGGAGAGATATTTATGGGTCCTTTGACATGATGAGAAAACTGAAAAGTGCATGGCCATGCCCAAACGAACTGATTTGTTATTTGTCGTTTATCACAACAGTTTGAGTCAAGAAGTCATTAAATGATTTCGAATACAGGAGTTAATATATTCTACCATGCTCGTATTCGTTATCACAAATATCGTGCTGCAAGGGATAAACCTAACATAGTTGCCCAAGAAGTAGAGACAGAGTGTTCTTTACTAGGAGACGCTATTAAAGAGTTTTTCAAGAAACTATACATGGGTTACGTAAGCTGTTTTTATGGGGTTGGTTACCTACATGCCCATCTAGAAGACCACTGTAGCTCGTATCATTAAGACAAAGGTTACAATCTTGCACAAGTGGGAGTCTGAAGGATTTATGTGCATAGTTAGTCAACCTATGATGATACATCCATGCCTACGAAACACTTAAGGGTCACACCGGTGAGTGCATGTAATACGAGCAAGATAAGCAATGATACTACGAAGAGGATTGATTCATAATAAGTCATTTATGAATCAAGTTAAGTATTAAGTCAAGTTTGACTTATTACTAGATTAGTTTAACTAACTAATTAATACAAGTATTTGTACATTTACTAGTTGAGTAAATATACAATGTGTTAATTGTAGATTATCCATGATATGATTTAAAGCTATTAAATCATATAGTAATTGGATAATATTATTGTAGAAATTATATAAAGGTTATTATATAATTAATTATTAAAAGTATTAATACAAAGTATATATTTCGTATATATATTTATATATACACGAAATATATTAAGTGTATAATACTAGACATTTAATAGTTAAGTGTAATAATAAAAGAACAATAAACTATAAGGGAAGGAAACGTAAAAAGGAAAGTTTAATTAAGGAATTGATCTTAATTAAAACTAGAGGGTCCTAAGTGCAACTTATTTATCTATAAATAAGAGGCTTAGGGTAACCCTAAAACCCCTTACAACCCTACATGATTTCTTCCCCCTCCCCTCCCTTGGTTTCGGCCGAGTAGAGCAAGAACACCATCCTTGGTGTTCTTCGTTCTTCGTTCTTCGTGTTCTTCAAGTCTTAAAGATTCGAAGATCAAGTTCATTGCTTAGATCAACTAGAAGATCGCTCGATTTGTTCATCATCAGTGTATCTATCTTAAGCAAACAACAGGGTATGTTTTGAGAAAACCCTTTTCTCTCTTCTCCCCTCTTGGACGATTTCGACCAAAGAACCCTAGGGTTCTTTGGTGTTGGTCGAAACACACACAAGTGTGTGTGTGTTTTGGATTTCGTACAAGGTTTCTTCCATTGTTAATCTAATCTAGATTTCTAAGGTCCCAATCCTTTAGGGTTTAAGGATTATGTTTAATCTCAGTTCCGCTTTTAGGAATTAAATCAGCTAGTTGGTTTTAACCGATCAAGAACAAGTTCATGTTCTTGGTCAGTATGGTTCGAACCAAGTGGCTAGGAGGTTGACCCATGTGGTCAATCAGTGTTAGTGAAACCCTTCAAATAATTCATTTTTAATTTGTATGAAAAATTCTAAATTAATTAATACATTTAATATGTGTCTTTACATTTTCTAGAAACTAAAACCTACATATTAAATATAACAATTTAATTTACCTTTAATATATGTCTTTACATTTGCTAGAAACTAAAACCTATATACTCCCTCCGTCCCGCAAAAAACTTTCCATTTCACCCTAAATTTTTGTCCCACAAAAAACTTCCCATTTGATATATTTTATGAACTCCACATAATAAAATATTATTATTACTAAGGACCCACCACTAATTAACCACTAACTATCTTTCTCTCTCCAAACCAATCTTGTATTTTAAGTAAATTTATTACCAATAACCCCACCACTAACTATCACCTTAAAACTCGTGCAAAAGTGAAATGGGAAGTGTTTTGTGGGACGGAGGGAGTATTAAATATAATAATTTGATTTAATTTAATTAATTTTATAAATTAATTTATTACATTATTAATATTATTAATATTAAATGCAAGGTATTAAATTCAACTTCATTTTTGGAACTCATTTTTTATGTGTATATATATAGATTATTTTTAAAAAAAATTTCTGACCATTTAATAAATATTTTTTTACAAATGAATAAACTTGTAAGTTATTCTTAAATTATTACCACTAATATAAGATGGTTACTTCATAATCTTCATTACATTGTACCCAAATTACTTTCAGTTCCTTCTCGTTTTCTCCTCCACAATTGGTAAGAATATCAACGATCATGAGAGCCATTTATAACTCTAATTAGGAAATCATAAAACTAATTATGTATAATTTATTAACTAAATCAGAAGAACATAAGACTAAGTGTAATTGTGACCAATTTCTGTGCCACATTAATTTTATCTCTCAAAACTAAATACATAACAAACATCGATCAAACTCACATAATGGCGAAAAAAACCTTATGATCAAATCTTAAAATTAATTTTACTAATACATATACCACTTAACATGTATAATGTGCAAGAGACCATTACACACTAAACGCGACCACTATCAGTCGCCATCACGACCAAATCAAAAGAAAATTTGACCTGGGACGCGTCCATCTATGATTCCATGACAGGAAATGCGGTTACTAGATTTGGTCTCAGTTTCAGGTTTATACTCCATTATGTTTAGTCTAATGATTTAGCTGCAACGACGACTTTTGATATGACACACTATATAATAAAATGTTAGAGGTTAGACTACATGTAATGCGTCCCGCCCCTCCGTCGCACCGAAAGTCGCCGTGGGCGACGACCCCCCCTCCCCACTACAAGAAAAAATCCAATAGCTACGGACAATAACCGTAGCAAAAACCTGATTTTCCGTAGCTAAACATGAATAGCTACGGAAAATGCAACGAACCCGTTCCATAGCAAATTTATTCCTAGCAAATGAGATTTCGTAGATAATTCCGTAGCTATATTGGCGTAACAAATTCCGTAACTCTTTTGGCGTAGCAAATTCCGTAGCTCTTTTCGCGTAGCAAATTCCGTAGCCATATTGGCGTAGCAATTTCCGTAACCCTTTTGGCGTAGCAAATTCCGGAGCCGTATTTGCGTAGCAATTTCCGTAGCCCTATTGGCGTAGCAAATTCCGTAGCAATATTTTCGTAGCAAATTCCGTATCAATTTTTGCGTAGCAAATTCCGTAGCCGTATTTCCGTAGCAAATACCGTAGCCGTATTGCCATGGCAAATTCCGTAGCACTTTTGCCGTAGCAAATTCCGTAGCACTTTTCGTGTAGCAAATTCCGTAGCCATATTGGCATGGCAAATTCCGTAGCAATACTGGCGTAGCGAAGTCCATAGCCATATTGCCAGCAAAATCCGTAGTTCGTCGTAGCAAATTCCGTTGCCATATAGTCGTAGCAAATTCCATTGCCATATTGTCGTAGCAAATTCCATAATAATTTTGTCGTAGCAAACGTTTTCATTTTATCATAGCAAATATCATAGTCATGTTATCGTAGCAAACATAGTCATATTATCGCAACATTAAAATAAATCGCAATTACTAAAATTTCAAAACCAAATTAATAAAAATTTAAAACAAACAATCTTTTGTTACATAAAAAAAATCTAATTCATTAAAACAAAGTGAAATTAAAATAAATCAATACTCAATAAATAATGATTATCCGGTTTTTGCAAGCGTATTGATTTGTTCTTTAAAAGCATTAATACCCGTCATTGCTTGTGCAAGTTGCTCTTCATGTTTCACATTCTTTGTGCCGGCCTCTTCAGATTGATTCTTCATTAACTCCTTCAAATCTTTAATCTCACTTTGCGTTTCAGCAAGCGTTTTATGGAGATCATCATCCGGCATATTACACGATTCAGTTGACTCTTTAATTGAAGGAATTGTCTTTCCATATTTTCCAAATCCATACAATATTCTTTTCCGGTCATGACTTCCAACAACATCATAAAACAATTGGTTTCCATCTACTTCCTCTCCTAATGCTTCCAATTGTTCACACCGATCTTCATAATCATCCTACAAAATAATCATCCTACAAAATTATTATAATCATCCTACAAAATTATTATAAATTACTTATATAAAAACTAAAATATCATATTTTAAAATTTTTATGAAAAGAGTCTTACATGTATTTTTTTAGATTTCTCATTTGCAAAAGATTTTCCATCATGATTCTTAGTGTGTGTATGCATGAAGAACTCACTACGTGATGGAGCACGTCCCAAACACTTTTCCTACATAAATACCACAAAACAAATGATAAGTGTAAACTAAAATATGCATTTTCACGATGTATTTACTTACCATATCAGCAGCAATCTTCAGATGGGAAGCTGATCCACCAATATGAGTAGTATAGGCTGGTCCGTTAGCAACACCTTTACGCCTATTTTTCTTATTTTCATCTCCTATCTTTTTCAACTCTTCAGAGGTCCATTTAGCCTTCCAGGAATCCCACACTTCTACTGTTATATGACTTGGCTTTTTTCCAGATGGGTTTCTTTTTGCTGACCGCATGTTGTATGTATACTGAGAATACCTTTCCCTTGGTTTAATTTTCCAGGCAGTCCTCACTTGTGATGTTATTGCATCATCGCAACAACCTTTTTTCTAAATTACAAAATCAATACATGAGTCTAGATGTAAAGTATACAAAATAATTGTAGAAAACGTATAATTACCTGGAACTCGTCCCAGTAGAATAACTTTGTCTCATCACTTAAGTTTGCCCAATTATACCCGTCTAGGTCTACTCTTTCATCAAAGGATGAACTAATAATGCTGGAGCAACGAGTACAAGGCAAAAACCTACAACATAAATATTTTATCGATATAGGTATATGATTAACGTCAATGTAAATGATATGTAACAGTTGTAACTTACTCATTTTTCCAAACTTTAATACGTAAACGCCCATCTGGTGCGATTGATCCTGGTGTCGATACAGATGGTGATGGTGTCACTAAAGATGGTGACAGTGTCAGTAAAGCTGGTGATGGTGTCAGTTCAGGAGTTGGGGTATATAGGATTGTATTTTCATTTGTAGGGGTGCTTAGAAAATGAATTTGTGTACGTGGATTTCGGTTCAACAATAAAGGTCCATCTTTGATTCCTTTAGATTTATCACTTGATGCTCCATTTGACTTAAACTGCGACATCTATCCTGAAAAATAAAGTAAACCAAATTAAAAACACGCATTTACATAATCAGAATAATGAATCAATATTATTTCACAAAAGTAATCCATATCGACATGAATCTACCCAGATTTCGATTTACAACCATCTGCCAATTTTAATTTTTTTAAAATTAAAAAAAATTATAAAAAAGAAAGAAACTGGATAAATTAGAATAGCAATTAATCGGCATAAGAATAAGCAGACTGTTAACGTGAGCCTGCCAATATATCAATTTATTTCACAATCCATATTATTGAATATTACTGATTTCGTGAATCTGCCCATATATATATATATATATATATATATATATGTATATCGATTTCTGCCAAGATATCAATTTAACATGAATATTACTGAACATCAAGAAAACAATTCCATATTAACATGAATCTGCTCATATTAACATGAATCAATTGTTGGAAAAAGTTGTGATAAAATGATTTTTCACCAACTTTGGACCTATATAATTATATATATATGTGTTATATATAGTTATTGGTTGGTAGCTATGTGTTCTCCTATATGAGAGCTACGCAACGGTATATAGCGTGTCCAAAGTCGAGTTGTGGTGAATGAGATATCGACTCTCAAAGTAGGGTGTTTGATACAAGAAATCTTGGAAGTGGGGGATGTGGGAGAGTATCCCACATAGGAAAAAGATGAAACCATTTGTTGGTTTATAAGGTTGGAAGTTGTATGGAAGATTAAATCCTTATACATGGGTTTTACCCGCACGCCTACGCGCGGGGGGGGGGGGGGGGTGCAAATAATTTGGACTGAGTTGCCCGAAATGGCTTGAACTCGTGTACGCCCGAGCGACCTGCGGGCACGAATGCAGCTCCGAAATTCCGGGCTCGTGCGGGTCAATTTTTGCACCTCATCGACACTGCAGTTGTCTCGTACTGACCTCCTCAGTACTGATTTTTTCATACTGACCACCTCAGTACTGAACCGATCAATACCGACCTCCTCGCACTGAGTGTTCGACGTGTACTGAGCTGCAGTCTGATACTGAGTCTGATACTAACCTGCGCAGTATCAGTCTGATACTGACCTGCGCAGCAGGCAGTCTCATACTCACCTGCAGTACTGATCTGCGCAGCAGATGTCTGATACTGACTTCCAATACTGACCTGCGCAGCAGCAGTCTGATACTGATCTGCGCAGCAGCAGTCTGATACTGACCTGCGCAGCAGCAGTCTGATACTGACCTGCTGCACTGACTTCCAATACTGAGTTCCTGAGTTCTCGGACTGAGTTCCTGGACTGACCAGAAGGACTGAGCAGAACAGTTACGAAAATTCTGCAATTAGTGCAGATTACTGTTTTGATTTCTTGTTTAATGATAATGAATGCATTTAATGTTTTGAGTAAACATTAGTCTTCATTCTACACTATAAATAGAGAACTTGGGTCTCATTTGTAGATACACCTTCTACACCTACTTCTTCTTTCACAGCTTTCTCTCTTAAAGAAAACACTCTAAACTTGGTTAGTGTTCTGGCTTGGATTATATCCGGTAGTGTAAAACTACTCGGTTGTTTTACCCTGGGAAATAGACAACGAATCTATTTTAAGGGGATCGTGAATTTCACGAGACTCAACCAAAACCTTGTACTTGTTTGTTCTATTTAGTTTGTTTCAATCTTTTGTAAACGTATTCGTCAATTTCCCTTATTGTAATTGTATTTTATTAATGAAAATTGGTATTAGCTCCTACAAACTTAAAATAGATTTTCCTCTCTAGCTAATACCGGTTGGAAAATACATTTTTTTTTCCGGATTTTGCTCGTTAATAGCATAGATTCGGAAAAGTGGTGATTGAAACGTTTTATAGAACAAAAAGGTTCAATTGAGTTTTTCAAAAAAATTCCAATTTTGTTTTGTTTAAATTTGTTAAATCAAATTTTTGGATTTAAAGTACATTATATCAAGTTTTAAAGTTTGATTTTAAATAACTTGATATATTGTTTAAAACAATTTTGGATTTAAAAATTTATATTTGTTGACATTGGTTGTAAGATACAAGATAGTCATAGACTTCTTGAGTTAACACTTGAAAAATATCTTACTTCTAATCGAAATAAGTATAATTGTTGAGGCTTATTGGTCAAATATTTGCATTTTTTATTTGATAAAAATGACAAATGTTGTGACAATGCCTAATATGGAAATGCATATGAAGGAAGATGTGCATATTGTGGCTATGATTTCCGAGTTGTCGGAAGTTAATTTGGTGGGAAACGATTCAAGTGGATGGTATGTCGATACGGGTGCAACCCGTCACGTGTGTTTCAATAAAAGTTTGTTTAGCACTTTCAAAGATGTTGAAAATGGACAAAAACTTTTTATGGGAAACTCGGCTACCGCGGATATCAAAGGTGAAGGAAATATCATCTTAAGGATGATTTCCGGAAATGATGTCACATTAAGCAATGTGTTGTATGTTCCGGCGATTCGTAAGAATCTTGTGTCCGGATGGTTGCTTACTAAGTTTGGATTTCGAGTTGTGGTCGAATCCGATAAAATTGTGTTATCAAAATGTGGAATGGATGTTGGTAGGGGTTATGCCCTTAATGGTATGTTCAAATTAAATTTGAGAAATTTTAAACGAAATTTTAATAAAAATGTTACTAATGTCGTTCATTTACTAGAAACGTCAAATGTTTGGCATGGTCGTTTAGGCCATGTAAATTTTAATTCAATTCGTCGTTTAATTAAATTAAATAGCATACCAACATTCCATATTGATTCGACTAACAAATGCAACACGTGTGTTGAAGCCAAACTTACGAGAACATCATTTCGATCGGTTGAAAGAAATACCGAACCACTTGATATGATTCATACGGATGTGTGTGATTTGAAATCAATTCCTACCATGGGTGGTAACAAGTACTTCATTAAGTTCATTGATGATTGTACTAAATATTGCTATGTATACTTACTTAAGAGTAAGGATGAAGCAATTGAGAAATTCATTTTGTATAAAAATGAGGTTGAAAACCAACTTAATAAGAAAATCAAGGTTGTACGAAGTGATCGAGGAGGTGAATATGTTTATCCTTTTGCGACATTATGCTCTCAAAATGGAATAAGACATGAATTCACTGCTCCTTATTCGCCACAGCAAAACGGTATTGCCGAGCGAAAGAATCGTACCTTGAAAGAGATGGTTAATGCCATGCTTATAAGTTCGGGGTTAAACCACGAAATGTGGGGGGAAGCCATTTTGTCGGCTAATTATCTTTTAAATAAGATACCACGTAAGGAAAAGGATGAAACACCGTATGAACTTTGGTTTGGAAGAAAACCTTCGCATAAGTACTTACGAGTGTGGGGGTGCCTTGCTAAGGTAGCCATTCCTCTTCCTAAGACTCAAAAGATTGGGTCTAAAACGGTTGATTGCATATTTATTGGTTATGCACATCATAGTAGTGCCTATCGTTTTCTTGTGCATGAATCTAAGATTCCCGATATACACAAAAATACGATTATGGAATCAAGGAATGTGTCATTCTTTGAAAATGTGTTTCCTTGTTTAGACAAAGAACAAGGAAGTTCGTCTACACGTGTTGACGAAGTTGTCCATGATGAGAGACAACAACAACCTCAATTAGAAGAGGTTGAGCCTAGAAGAAGTAAAAGGGCAAGGATTGAAAAATCCTTTGGTTCGGACTTTGTCACCTATATGGTAGAAAGTGAACCAAGGACCTACCGTGAAGCGGTAACTTCTTCGGAAGGACCTCAATGGAAAGAAGCCATTAAAAGCGAGATAGATTCTATCTTACAAAACCATACGTGGGAGCTAGTTGATCTTCCTCCGGGTTGTAAAACTTTAGGCTACCGATGGATTTTTAAGAAAAAGATGAAAGCGGATGGTTCCATTGATAAATACAAAGCGAGGTTGGTGATCAAAGGATATAGACAACGAGAAGGTCTAGATTACTTTGATACCTACTCACCGGTTACGCGAATAACATCAATCCGGATGATACTTGCGATTGCTTCCATAAGAAATCTAGAGGTTCATCAAATGGATGTGAAAACCGCCTTTCTAAATGGTGATTTAGAAGAGGAGATTTATATGGAACAACCGGAAGGCTTTATTGCTCCCAGTCAAGAGGCAAAAGTATGTAAACTCGTTAAATCATTGTATGGATTGAAACAAGCTCCTAAACAATGGCACCAAAAGTTTGACAATGGCATGCTAGAAAGTGGCTTTAAAATTAACGAATGTGACAAATGTGTTTATGTGAAAAACACAAGTCATGGATATGTCATCTTATGTCTTTATGTAGATGATATGCTTATCATTGGAAGCAATGATAAGATGACTCAATCTACAAAAGATATGTTGAAGTCAAGGTTTGACATGAAAGACATGGGCTTGGCGGATGTCATTCTTGGAATCAAGATTGTACGCACCCATGATGGACTTGTGTTAACTCAAAACCACTATGTTGATAAAATTCTTGAGAATTTTAGTGGGGGAGACACTAATAAAGTTAGTACTCCAATTGACACCTCTCACCATCTATATAAAAATAGAGGTGACAGTGTGAATCAATTAGAATACTCAAGGATTATTGGTAGTCTAATGTACCTAATGAGTTGTACAAGACCGGATTTAGCTTATGCGGTGAGTAGGCTAAGTCGGTACACTAGTAATCCAAGTGTCGAACATTGGAAAAGTATTACTAGAGTACTTCGGTACTTGAGGTACACTAGAAATTATGGACTACATTATACTAGATATCCCGCTGTGATAGAAGGATACAGTGATGCGAATTGGATATCGGATATAAAGGATTCCAAATCTACAAGTGGTTATGTGTTTACCCTTGGAGGTGCGGCTATATCTTGGAAATCGTCCAAGCAAACGATTATAGCTAGATCCACAATGGAATCTGAGTTTATCGCCTTGGATAAAAGTGGTGAAGAGGGGGAATGGCTACGCCAATTTGTGGAATGTATTCCAAATTGGTCATTGCCTTTGTCTTCCATTTGTATACATTGTGATAGCCAATCGGCTATTGGTAGAGCCAAGAGTGCAATGTATAATGGTAAGTCAAGGCATATTCGACGTAGACATAACTCAATACGACAACTACTCTTAACTGGAGTTATCACGATTGACTATGTAAAGTCAAAAGATAACATCGCGGATCCGCTTACGAAAGGCTTAAGCAAAGAGTTAGTTAATAAGTCGTCAAATGGAATGGGACTAAAGCCCTTGGAATAAAAATTTATGCGAAGGAAACCTAACCTAGTTGACTGGAGATCCCAAGATCTAGATTCAATAGGACAACCTAATTGTATAAACGAAGGGATGTCACTGTGGGGGTAACGGAATTCCTCCATACATTTTTAAAGGGAGTACATTGTACTACTTCCTAGTCCATTCCTAGTTCAGTGACAATGAGGATAAGCACTATGGCTTTTAATGATTCGTGGTAGAGAATCACCTATGTGAGAGAGAAGTGGGGTCGCTTCGAATGGGATTGTTGGGCACAATTCTTAGTAGCTCTCGCAGAACCAGGCAGTGTCCATGACCAAGACGGGCACGATAAGAGGATATGAACAAGTTAGGGAGAGTCTTGTGAGAATGTATACCGTCGTCTACACAAAAGGCGGACTTAGTTCAAGGACATCGCGTCTACTGACTGCTAGGAGACTAAGTGTGCTTCTCAAGGGAGGGTTCAAAGGCTAACACCTACCCATCCTTTGCAAGACTTGACTGTTGAACATTTATCGATGGTTTGTGGTGTTTTCAATCGATCTCTATTCATGTGGGGGATTGTTGGAAAAAGTTGTGATAAAATGATTTTTCACCAACTTTGGACCTATATAATTATATATATATGTGTTATATATAGTTATTGGTTGGTAGCTATGTGTTCTCCTATATGAGAGCTACGCAACGGTATATAGCGTGTCCAAAGTCGAGTTGTGGTGAATGAGATATCGACTCTCAAAGTAGGGTGTTTGATACAAGAAATCTTGGAAGTGGGGGATGTGGGAGAGTATCCCACATAGGAAAAAGATGAAACCATTTGTTGGTTTATAAGGTTGGAAGTTGTATGGAAGATTAAATCCTTATACATGGGTTTTACCCGCACGCCTACGCGCGGGGGGGGGGGGGGGGTGCAAATAATTTGGACTGAGTTGCCCGAAATGGCTTGAACTCGTGTACGCCCGAGCGACCTGCGGGCACGAATGCAGCTCCGAAATTTCGGGCTCGTGCGGGTCAATTTTTGCACCTCATCGACACTGCAGTTGTCTCGTACTGACCTCCTCAGTACTGATTTTTTCATACTGACCACCTCAGTACTGAACCGATCAATACCGACCTCCTCGCACTGAGTGTTCGACGTGTACTGAGCTGCAGTCTGATACTGAGTCTGATACTGACCTGCGCAGCAGGCAGTCTCATACTGACCTGCAGTACTGATCTGCGCAGCAGATGTCTGATACTGACTTCCAATACTGACCTGCGCAGCAGCAGTCTGATACTGATCTGCGCAGCAGCAGTCTGATACTGACATGCGCAGCAGCAGTCTGATACTGACCTGCGCAGCAGCAGTCTGATACTGACCTGCTGCACTGACTTCCAATACTGAGTTCGTATACTGACTTCTGATACTGAGTTCTCGGACTGAGTTCCTGGACTGACCAGAAGGACTGAGCAGAACAGTTACGAAAATTCTGCAATTAGTGCAGATTACTGTTTTGATTTCTTGTTTAATGATAATGAATGCATTTAATGTTTTGAGTAAACATTAGTCTTCATTCTACACTATAAATAGAGAACTTGGGTCTCATTTGTAGATACACCTTCTACACCTACTTCTTCTTTCACAGCTTTCTCTCTTAAAGAAAACACTCTAAACTTGGTTAGTGTTCTGGCTTGGATTATATCCGGTAGTGTAAAACTACTCGGTTGTTTTACCCTGGGAAATAGACAACGAATCTATTTTAAGGGGATCGTGAATTTCACGAGACTCAACCAAAACCTTGTACTTGTTTGTTCTATTTAGTTTGTTTCAATCTTTTGTAAACGTATTCGTCAATTTCCCTTATTGTAATTGTATTTTATTAATGAAAATTGGTATTAGCTCCTACATCAATATTATTAATGAATCAATATTATTGAATAATAACGAATCAAGAAGCTATTGGATCTGTCAAAATTTTTATTTCAATACGACATTTTAATCTAACAAATATACTCTTAAACATTAAAAGAGACAGTTCAATACCTGAATTAAAAAGACGATGAATAATTGCTTTCAAAAATTATTGTCGGCTGGAGTGCAGGCTATGATTTCACGATTAGTTTAAAGATATTGTCTGCTGGAGTAATGTTGGCTATGAGAAGAATTGCCTTAAAAAAATAAACGTATTCTAAAGATCAGGATTAGTTGAATCCAAATATAAGATACAAACGTATTCTCCTCCAAATAAGGAAACGTGGGGTGGGAATTGGTAATTTCCGATTTAAGGGTGACGGATTTTCATGAAACTAAGGCAATAACGTGTTTAAGGAATAGATACCGGAATATTTTTATAAACCAACTCCCAAACTTTGTTGACTTTATCTTACCCTAAGTTAAAATATTAAAATATTAAAATAATGTGTGATTTACCTGATATAAAATATTAAAATAATGTGTCAATTACCTAATATTATACAAGTTTAATTTTATTGTACGTTTGATTTATACAATTCATATTAATCAAGTTAGTATATTTGGATAAAACTCACAATTTTCAATATGAGAAATTCCCAAGATCTATATTACAAATTTATGGTCACCGCCTTTGCAGTTTGAATTTTATCAAGTAAAATTTAATGCGTTTTGAGAGAAAGATTAAACATCCCTTTGCCAACCAAATATTCAGTATTCATGAAATCAAAAGGACAAATTTTAAAACGGCTTATCTATGATTTCGTTAAAACAATTCATATTAACCAAAATGATATATTTGGATAAAACTGCATCTTATACTAACCATACCCTGATTTTATAACCCAAATTCAGTAATAATTATGTTTTATTCGAATTCTAACAAATATATTCTATTATCCAATTTTAAGAAGATCAAAATCCATAAGAGTAACCATTTGCATAAAAACAGTAATCTTTTACCTGGATATAGTGTGGAATCTGCACATGAGAATCAATAGAGTTTCAGGTCAACCCCGCTCGTCCAGTTTTGACCCGTATAAGATATTAGACATTGCAGGGTTACCAAACCAATCCCGCTTATGACATGTCATCACAATTTGGGGCCATTTGACCTGCATATTCCATTATTCTCAAATTAGTCCCCAAATGTAACAATGTATCATAACAACTTTTTGTTTAATTAGTATACAACTTACTTACTTAATTGACTTACACATATGATAGCGAATGAACGAGTTTTTGCAACACATCCCATATCAGCAGTTTGAACCAGCCCATATCTGCCAAATTTAAAATTAAAAAAATAAAATAAAGAAATTGGATAAATCCAAAAAAATTAAAAAAATACGTAAAAAATATGTAAAAAAATATAAAAAATACCGTATGAAGACTGTTTTTGGTTAAGGCTGTAGTCTTTCGGGTGTGTCACATCCCATATCGGGTGTGTTGCAGCTGTTATGTATGCAATTTTATGGAAGGCTGCAGTTGTGGCTTCTGCAGTGGTTAGTAGACTTCGGATGCTATATTTTTTGGGTTTAAATTGGCTCCATTATGGAAGGTTGCAGTTGTGGCTTCTTTACAACAAAACGGAATGCCCCTAATCTCTCCCTCTCCCGCCTTTTATTAACACTTCCTAACTCAAAAGTAACTTTCTAACTGACAATTAACATAAAGACTAAAACACCCCTGCTCAACACATTTATTAACCAATTCTGCAATCTTTTATTTTTTTAAAAAAATATAAAAAAAAAATCGAAAATAAATTGGATAAATCAGAAAAAATTAAAAAAATTTGTAAAAAATAGAAAAAATTGTAAAAAATCGAAAAAAGTTATTGCATTTTGCCAATTACCACAATTACCACATTCTTTGTCCCAATTAAAGTGAAACTAGCTTCACAATGCAAATAGTACCCATTATATCATCCAATTGACCTAATTGACCTAATTGACCTTGCATACCGTAAACACTGCCCAAACACAACAACAATTGACCCAGAAATGTAGATCCCTATCTGACCCATTTGAACCAGCCCATATTACCAGCCCAATTCTGCAATCTATTATATTTTTAAAAAAAGTATAAAAAAATCGACAATAAATTGGATAAATCGGAAAAAATTAAAAAAAATTCTAGAAAATAGAAAAAATTGTATAAAATAGAAAACAATTACTGCTAACCGGCCTTAACACGCTAGTCAGTATCTTCAAACTGATTTTCTTCTTCTTCTTCTTCTTCTTCGGATATACTATACCCAAAATCACCCGCATTGTCAGAATCACCATCATTGTCATCGTTGTTTTCATCATCGAACTCACGACCTTCATCGTCATTAATATTTTCATTATCTGAACCATTGCTTGAGATGTCCTCATACTCGACTTCTTCAGGTGTAGTGCTTATGATCTCAGTTGCTTCAACATCATCTTCTTGAAAAGCAACGTCTTTTTGTTGATCACCTCTCGTACATCATCATTCCATCCACGAGCTTTAACTTTAAATACAGCTAACCAATCAGAATTGTTTTGTTTCAAACTCGGGTAAGGCATGAAACACACTAGAGTAGCTTGCATGGCTAAAACAAACGGCTCAAACTTGTTGAAGTTTCTTTTGTGGTTGATATCAACCAAGTTATATTGTTCGTGAACCTTCACTCCAACGTTAGGTGTTGGATCGTACCAATGACATTTAAACATTACTGTGGTTTTAATTGAGAAACCAGGGTATTCAACTTCTAAAATCTCCAATAACTTGCCATAATAATCACCAATTGGGCTACTTATACACACTCCGCTATTCATTATTGATTTGTTCTCACCGTGGGTTTCCGTGTGAAACTTGTAACCATTGACAAAGTACATTTTATATTATTTCACCGTCCTCAATGGTCTTCTAGAAAGGTCATGTATGTCCTGTTCTTTATTTCATTTTGACGTGCCTGTATGACATAGAATGAACTATTTAAGGAGCCTCCGAAAAGAAAAAGAAAAAACAGATGTAACACTCACGTAGCTTTCAAACCATGTAGAGAAGAGTTTATCCACTACAGCAGCTAGTGCATGTTCATTTATTTCCGGAATTAGCTCTTTCAACAAGTCTTTATACATGCTATACATTAGCATTTCAAACCATGTTTTAAGATATGAGAAATTAAATAACAAATGTGTTAATATTAAATTGTTGATCATGATATTAAATATTATGTACCTGATGTAAGGTTGTATCTTAGCTTCATTTAGGAGTATGTAAGCATGGGCCGTATTGAATTCCTCTTCAGTCAACCTTCTACTCTTCAATATCTCATATGGGCGGCCAGGATATGAAAATATAGCTAAAGTTTTGTTTTCATCATCCACTTCAGCCCATCCATCATCATTTCGGGACACCTTTCTGTTACGTGTATGAACATGAGGCTCAAAATAGTGAGAAAAAAAAAATGAGGCTTCACGAAGCAAGTATGCATTTTAAATCGACCCTTCCACTCTAGCATTATTTTTCACATCTTTTTTCAACTTGTTGAGGAATCTAAGGTATACGACATTTCAAATATTAACCAGTGTTACCACATAAAATTGTAATACATTTAAAGTAAAAAACATACCTTTCAAATTGATACATCCAACAATATTGCTCGGGACCCGCTACCTTTGCTTCGTATGGCAAATGTACGGGCAAATGTTCCATCGAGTTAAAAATACCCGGGACAAAGATAGCTCACATTTACATAGAATTATTGGAATCTCAACTTCAATCCTTTCCATGTCTTCTACAATAATTGACGTTGAAGTTAATGTTTTGAAGAAAAGAATCAACTCTGTAACTGCTTCTCACACATTTTTTTGGCAACATCTCACGAAATGCAATTGGCAACAACCTTTGCATAAAAACATGGCAATCATGGCGTTTCATTTGCGAACAATCTGCATGTTTTCAAATCTACATACCTCCCCAAATTTAAAACATAACCATCAGGGAAACGTAAATTCTCCACCCATTCACATATGGCTTTCTTTTGCTTTTTTTCTAAAGCATAGTACGCTCTTTGATTTTCTTCGACTCCTTTTCTCTTCCTACAATAGAGTTTCAAATCTTTTCTAGCTTGTGCATTGTCCTTTGTGTTCTGTTTAACATCCATTATAGTGTAAAAAAAATTCTCAAAAACATTTTTCTCAATATGCATAACATCAAGATTATGTCTAATGAGGTTTGTTTCCAATAAGGCAAATCCCAAAATATGCTTCGGTTTTTCCAACCAAATTTTCCACGAGATTTATTTACTACATTGGCATTAAGTTCAGTCACTTTTAATAAACCTATTTCTTCAATTTCCATTAATGTTTCTTCACCATTCATACTTGGAGGAGGACCTTTTGTCTCTACACGATTCTTTTTTAACTTATTCTTATCCTCTCTATATGGGTGATCAGTCTCGAGAAATCTTATATGACAATCAAACCATGACATCTTTTTACCATTCTCAAGCCAGAATGCTTGGGTCTGTTTTCCACAATGTGGACATGCTAGCTTCCCAGCGGTGGACCATCCCGATAACATTGCATAAGCCGGAAAATCGCTAATCGTCCACATCAAAGCAGCTCTTAATTGAAAATTTTGTTTTAAAGAAACATCATAAGTTAATACGCCTTCTTCCCATAACTGCTCCAATTCAGCAACAACTGGTTGAAGAAAGACATCTAGCTTATGCTTAGGGTTCGTAGGTCCAGGCACGATTGCGGTCAAAAACATGTAAGGCTCTTTCATGCACATAGAAGGTGGAAAACTAAAAGGTGTTACAATAATAGGCCAAGATGAATATTGTTTTCCAAAAGCTCCATGTGGTGCGAACCCATCTGTGCAGAGACCTAATCTAACATTACGTATTTCTGCTGCAAATGAAGGATACGTAATCTCAAAGTGCTTCCAAGCTTCAGAATCGGATAGATGACACATTACACCAACATCATGGCCATGACTTTCGGCGTGCCATCGCATGGAACCGACTGTTTCTTCAACCTTGGAGTCAAGGGAAAATATTGCATTCTCTTATAAGGTTTACGTGACCGTGTAGACATATTTCTTGACTCTTTGTACCTAGAGGCATTGCAAAATTTGCACCGGTCAAGATCTTTGTCCCGCCTCCAATACAACATACATCCAGACCTACAACTATCAATCACCTCCATAGGTAAACCAAGTGACTGTATTAACTTTTTGCTTTCATATAAACTATCAACCATGTGATTCTCCTCCGGCAGCCCATCATTCATATGCCTTCGAAGGTCGTCACATAATGCACATGTATTGTACCCCGCGGGTAACTAATTAAATCTCTGATTACTATTTAGTGTTTCACTTACACATTAACCACCATTAACCAGTTCATTTCCTTATTACCACATTTCCAAATCTTTTGTTGAAGGATTTATGTGCACAGTTAGTCAACCTATGATGACACATCCATGCCTACGAAACACTTAAGGGTCACACCGGTGAGTGCATGTAATACGAGTAAGATATGTAATGATTCTTGGAAGATGATCGGTTCATAAATAGTCATTTATGAATCAAGTTAAGTATTGAGTTAAGTTCAACTTATTACTAGATTAGTTTATCTAACTAATTAATACAAGCATTTGTACATTTACTAGTTGAGTAAATATACAATGTGTTAATTATAGATTATCCATAATATGATTTAAAGCAATTAAATCATATGGTGTTGGATAATATTATTGTCCAATTAATTATTAAATACATTTCGTATATGTAATATACACGAAATATATTAAGTGTGTAAATACTAGACATTTAATAATTGAGTGGGATAATAATAACTAGTTAAACTACAAGGGTTTAATGTGTAAAAGATAAGTTTAATTAAGAGATTAATATTAATTAAACTAGAAGGGCCCTAAGTGAAAGTCCTTCTATTATAAATAGAAGGCTTGGGGTTCCCTTATTGTGTTACACCTAGGGGTGTTCAAAATAACCGAAAAAACGGGTATCCGAAAAAATATCCGATATCCGAAATCCGGATACCCGAATATCCGGATACCCGAAAAACCGGATACCCGAAAATCCGGATACGGTTACGGATACTAAAATTTAGAAATTTTCGGATAGTCGGATACCCGGTATCCGGTTTTTATATATATTTATTTATTTATTTTTAATATTTTTAAAAAATATAATCCCTTTGGTTTTGCCGTTTTGGGCCTTTGGCCTTTGCCCTATAGTCCTCAGCAATCAACTCACTTACCGAAAGTCAATGTTTCAAACTTCAAAGAGATGATTCAATCGTCGTTTAAACTATAAACTCAAAAACTCAAAAACCCTAAACCTTTGTAGCAGTGCCTGTCGCCACCCTTGCTGCTCCGCTCGAAAGTATTTTGAATTTAAACTATGTTTAGACCTGTTTTCTTTCGGTGTACTTTTTGCTATTTTTGCATTTAAACAGTGCTGTTTTATTGTTGATTTGTTGCTGTAATTTTGACTGCAATGTGGTAAATATGTAATGCTGAATATGCTGATTATTTTCGGGTATTTGGGTATCCGAATTTCGGGTATCCGGAAATTCGGGTATCCGAAAACCGGGTATCCGAAAATTCGGATACGGTTATCGGTTAGCAAAAACTACTATCTGAATTTTCGGATACCCGGTTTTCGGATACCCGAATTTCTGGATACCCGGTTTTGAACACCCCTAGTTACACCCACAAAGCCGAAACCCTAGCACTCCCTCTCCTTTGTTTCGGCCGAATACCCTAGAACACCAACCTTGGTGTTCTTCATTCTTCGTGTTCTTCAAGTCTTTGAAGATCAAGATCATTAAAAGGATCAACTAGAAGGTCGCTCGTCGTGTTCATCATCAGTGGACTTTCTTAAGCAAACATTAAGGTATGTTTTGGGAAACCCTTTTCCCCTCTTCTCCCTCTTGGACACCCTAGGGTTCTTGGTGATGGTCGAACGAACCACACAAGCATTGTGTGTGTTCGAGTTTTTCGTACAAGGTTTCTTCCTTGTTAATCAAGTCTAGATCTCCAAGATCCCAATCCTTTAGGGTTTAAGGATTAGGTTTAATCTCAGTTCCGCTTTAGGTATTAAATCAGCTAGTTTGTTAAACCGACAAGAGTCATGTTCTTGTCAGTATGGTCGAACCAAGTACACTAGGAGGTTGACCCAAGTGGTCAATCAGTTACAATGAAACCCTTCAGTGGTATCAGAGCGTTGGTTTAGAAATCTAAACTAGATTAACAAAGTTTGTTTGTTTAATTTTTATTAAAGTTTTTTTTTGTTCCAACTTCTTCTTCTTCTTCTTCTTCTTGAATTTTTCGAAAAGGGTAGAGAACCCTAGGACCAAGAACATTAAACTAGTTAAGTTTAATTGGTCAAAAGGATTCTAAAAAAAAAACACCCTAGAAATTTCAAAATTGGCAAAGAACCCTAGGATCAAGTATGTTAAACAAGATTTGTTTAATTGGTCAAAAGGCTTCTTTCCCTAACCCTAGTGTATTTCGAAAATATGTAGAACCCTAGGATCAAGAATATCAAAGTTCTTGATCAAGAGGATCCTTTCCTTATTTATATGATCTTCAAAATCTAGGATCAAGTATGTTAAACCAAGTTTTGTTTTAATTGATCAAAAGGATTCTTTCTTTTTTCCTCAAGGATTTCGAGATCTAGTAGGTTCCCTGGACACCAAGTTTATTAAACTAGCTTAGTTTAATTGGTGCAAAAGTTTCCTAGACTTGGGGAAATTTTCGAAAAAGCCTAGACGTAATCTAGGACCAAAAACATTAAACTAGTATAGTTTAATAATTTAAAAGAATTAATTAAGATGATAATCTAAGACCTAGATAATTAAACAAGTTTATGTTTAATAGGTTTAATTATTGTTTTAGTAGATTTATTAAAACTAGTTCTTTAAACCGAGAAATCTAGACAAAGTTTATTGTCTAAAAGGTTTGAATTAAAAGATTTGAATAAATTTATTAAGATTATAATCTATCCTAGAGTTTAAACAAAGTTTATTGTTGAGATAGGATTGATTAAGATTAATCTTTTAATAAATGATGTTTTTGATCAAGAAAGTGAAAACCCTAGTTTTGATTGATCAAGAACAAGATTAGGGATTAACTAATTAATGAGAATTAAAATAAGTGTTAATTTTTAGTTCAATAAATTAACAAGATGTATTTATATGTATATATAATATTACGAATTTTTAAATATTTAAAAGAAAAATGAATTTTAATAGATAAAGTAGTTTATACGAATTTTAATTAGATTAAGTTAAAATACATACGTATAAATTAGATGTAATATTCTTATTAGAATGTTACAAGTTTATTTTAAAAAGGTAATGTTATTTTTGATCTTAAAGGATAATAATATAACTAGTTATTGTATAAGTTATAATATAATTAAAACTAGAAAGTACAAAGTTATGATTTCATTATAACTAGAAATTGTACAAGTTGAGATTATATGATGAACTAGGATATACAAAGTTATATATTACATTATAAGCTGTATAAAGTTATAAGTTATTAAAACTAGATAATTATACAAGTATAATATAAGAATTTTACAAGTCATGTAAGATATATAACAAGAAAACTTTATAACCTATAATTATACTAGATTAATGATCAAGGGATAAATAACAAGAAAACTTTATAACCTATATTTAACTAGTTCAAGTTAAATGTAAGAAAGGTTTAAACAAACTAAGAATTATTATATATAGTCTTTATATAACAAAGTTATTAGTTTCACCAAGTATAGACCAGTGATTGTGTTTGCTTAAGTTTCATCATGGTTGTTGGAGCTAGTGGGAGCTACACAAGAAAATCACAAAGTTTATGAATGCGTCGCTAAGACATAAGTTTTGGTCGAATCTAATAAGTCAAGACAAATGTTTAATTTCATTATTAAACATGTGAAAAACAAGATGTGTTAAAACTAGATTTATGATTCGAGTTTATGAATCATATAAGAATTAAAAGTTTAACATAAGTTTTAAAGTTTTTCAAGAAAGATAAAACAAGTAAGTTTTATTCTAGATAAGTTTTTCCACAAAACCTAGTAATTTTGTACACCTCGTTTTAGGTATACATATAAAGCGCGCAACTTTTGAAACTATAAGTTTCAAAGGAAAAGTTCTTAAGGATTAAAAAGGTGTCTTGTAGAATTCTTGAATTCACAAAGTCACACATTTTAAACAAGGATTAAGATTGGAATAAAGGTTTAAGTTTAGTTTAAAGACTTAAACAAATCCAATAAAATCTTAGATCCTTACTATCCACCTAATGGAACACCTCACTTGTTCAACGATATTCATATTGTAAGGATAAAGAACCTTAGATATGGATTCATATCATTGCGAGTGTTAGGGTGCGTAAGGTTCTGTGATAATCGGGAGTCCCGGCGCAGAGCATCGCACTGTCTTAGATGGTCTGATCTACTTTGATGATAATCGGGAGTCCCGGCCCAAAAAGTACTTGAGTAGAATAAACATACTAGACTTTATTACTAACTTAGAAATGTACAATTAAATTGTACAAGGTTGTAATAAGTTATAAGTCTAAAGATTCTACGACCCCTAGGAATCGTGTCAAGTCTTGATACGATCGGTAAGGATGTTACCTACCAGAAATAGCATGTCTCGTCGGGAAGTGACCAAACCTTGCGGCGAGAATGTGATATATGGATCCTAGGCCTAAAATATTAATTATGGGTTTATAATATATTTTAGAGCATGTTTATTGATGATTACTAATTAAACTAGGTTTGATTTGTAGCTGGCAGCAACAACCACAACGACAAGTACCAACAATCTCTCACTTCGCTCAATCCTCTAACAAGACAAGTTGACTGGGTCAAACTTTCTTAACTCGGGGCGCAATCTTCGCATTGTGCTCAGGCATGAGAGAAATTGGTATGTCATGGAGAGAGCAGTACCAAATGTCCCTGCCGCGAATGCTAGAGCTGAAGCAAGGCAAGCTTATGATAAGCATGTCAGTGATACGCTCGATGTGAGCTGTTTGATGCTCGCAACCATGAGTCCAGATTTACAAGCAGGACTTATGGATGTGCCTGCATTTGAGATGATCCAGCAACTTAGGGATTCATTTCAAGAGCAAGCTCGCACTGAGAGGTTCGACATCAATCGAGCCTTCAACTCTTGCAAGATGGTCAAAGGAACACCGATGAGTGCCACGTCATGAAAATGAAAGGGCACATGGATCACCTGGCTAGACTCGGTCACCCCATACCGTTGCAAATGGCAACAGACACTATACTCAATTCGTTGTCTGATGACTACAAGCCTTTTGTGGTCAACTACAACATGCATGATATGGAGAAATCCATTGACGAGCTACATTCTATGCTCAAGACAGATGAGTTTAGTTTGGGACCAAATCTAAGAATGTTCTAATGATGGGTACTAGCAGTGGCGGTGGCAAGAAGAGAAAAGGGCATGGTCGTAAAGGAAAGGGTAAAACCAATCCTAGCCATGGAGTGTCAAATGGTAAATGTGTCAAACATAAGGTCAAGAAGGTTAAGCCTAACACAGCGAGGACCGAGAATCGGTGCTTCAAATGTGGCGAGGCTGGCATTGGAATAGAAATTGTCCAAAGGGTGCAAGTGGTGGTGGAGGAAACGCAAGTTCTTCAGGTAACACAACCACACTTCTTAATCACTTTAAGATACTTGTAAAGTACATTACGATTAACCTAACTTTTGCAATCGTTTATTGCAGGAGGAGATGGAAAGTGATGATGACCGGCATGAGATGGTGATGATCCCACGAGCACCAAGATTTTATAATTCAGTACTTTTATGGATTCAGTAAAAACATTTTTTTTATTGTTGTTTGGATGTTTTTTATTTTATGTTAAAACAAGTTTTTTGGTTTTAATAAATTCGAATCCATGGTTGAATTATATTGTGTGCATGTGTGATAATTACACTAGTCAAGGTTTATGACTAGATTGTAAGTCAAGTTTTGATTTACTTAATATTTCATGTTTTTATACTTGTTTGATTGTTGTATGAGTAATGTCTTAGATAGCTCAAATACTTAGATACTAGAAACTAGAAGTTTCTTCTAAAGTATTTAAGAGGTTTTATGGAAGCATAAGGTTCAAAAGTTATTGAACCTAGTTAAAACATCTTAAGTGTTATATTACTTATGATAGTACGTTTTAAATATTAGTATTAATATTGTATGATTTTATTGGATATAATCAAGATAGACTTTAAAGAGTATTATTACAAGTCTTTTATACTTGTAATGAAGCAATTTAATGAAGTCATAATTCTTTAACAGGAATAATTGGATATTCGTAAAATCCAAGTGAAATGACTTAGACATTAAATGAACTCTTAAAAGGAACAAACTATATTAAAGTATTTAAGAATTAAAAGGTATTATTGAAAGTCTTTTATAATTGTAATAAATACAACATTTAATCAAGTCATAATTCCCTAATAGGAATGATGGATATTTGAGAAATCCAAGAAATGACTTTGGCATTAAATGAGATTCTTAAAAGAATACTAATATGTTTAAGAATTGGCACTAAATGAGATACAGTAGTCAATGAAAGTCATGATTCCCTTATCAGGAATGTTGGATATTCGCAAATCCAAAGGATGACTTTGATAATTGATTAAATTCTTCAAGGGTTAAACTATAAGTTTTGACTAGGTCAAAAGTAGTAGTTTAAGTAATGCTAATTTCCATAAAATTTAGTGGGAGCTATGATTAACGTATTCACTAGAGGTACTAGTAAATATAGTAAAGTTAGTTAGGACATTAACAACGAGGAATTACCAAGTTGTCAGCCAAAGAGTTAAGAGAAATAAATGATCATTGATTAGATTATTGCAAACCTAATAGCGTGATCATTGATTAAATTAACGGGAAGTTTTATTCATATTTTTGAAGTATTATAAAGTGTTATGAGTTTTGAGGTATTATAAAATTATATGAGAAAACTCTATTTATGAATAATTATTAAACTTGAGATGAGAACAACTATTCAATAAATTTATATTGAACTTAAGAGAAATTTCGAAAAGACGAGAATGTACTGAATTGATGAACCTTGAGTAAACCGTAAGATTTAGAATAAAGTGTAACTGCGAATTGAGTAAATGAGAACTAAGAAATTAATTCGTAATTTGAGTAACGATAAATCATTATAAATAAGAGTATGAAATTTAATCGGAATTTTAGTGGGTAACATGAAATTAATGAGTAGATATGGTCAAAATAATTAAGAGACATTTTAAATTGTGTAAAATCAGTGAAACGGTCTATTAAAGGATCCTTAAACTAGATGAATGAGAAAACATCTATTAAAATATTATGGAGAAACCACTAAATGTAATAGAATGAGAACCTATTAAAGGGAATTAAATGACAAGATCGTTAATTTGAGCTATTTAAAGGGTTATCAACATCGGTAATATGCAAACCTAATAGAGTAAGGTAATGATATAATGTTAAAGAAGAGTTATTTTGAGAACCAATAACACGGTTGAGAGAGAGTATATCATTCCAAGTATTATAAGCTGGTAAATTGGAACACGCGAGTAGTAATAAGAATGAGTAACAATGTGATTTATACCTAATGCTATTACTTGTAAATATTATTACCTTATGAGTTGTTACTGAGTTAGAGTTTTGGGTTTGTTTCTGAGTTAAGATTTATAAGTTTGCTCCTGAGTTATACATTTTTGAGTTATACTCCTGAGATATGTTTTGAGTTTATTTCTGAGTGGGACTTCTGAGTTATAATTCCAGATCATATTTTGGAGTTATATACATGAGTATATGAGAATTCTGTGTGATATGTATATTCATTGTGATTTATTTGCCTGGTTTTTATATTAATTGATAATGGTGTAAACCGCTAAATTATTTATTATGCTGTTAACAAACTGTTGACCCATAGAGTAGAGGACCTTCCGAGTCATTTTGGTGGAAAATTGTCGATAATGAAATTTTTACCTGTTACTAAAATGTTTAATGATCATGTGGTTGAACCGTGCGGGAAGAAATTTCCCATAAACTATATCCCTAACGTCATGAGAGAGCCGTGTGCTGTTGTGAGTATGGATTGGATGACTGAGTACCACGCCGAGATCATTTAATATCATCAACAAATCCGTAGCAAATTCCAAGTGGAGTTGAATCGGAGATTCAACGCAACGTTAACCGTTAGGTACAACAACTGTGTTCAACTACGAGAGCAAGAAGACGCCTTCAGCAAAGTACCATGAATTTTTGTGGTTATTATCGTCACTCTTTTCGAGACAAATCGAGATTCTTAGAGAACATTTAAATTCCTATTTCTCCCAGGCTTATCTTATACACCGCTAGAGACGGAAGACTTATACGAGCAGTTGCAAGAGCCAGAGTTCATTCCAATTGAGCGTGTGACTTTGAAAAACTTCTTTCCCCATTCTTAATCTTATCATTTTCCTATCTCATGGGTGGATGCGTGTCGTGGTAAGCCTAAGTCTGAGGTGCGAGATCACCATCCTGTGACTTTCTGAGCGATGACTTCGGGGACGAAGTCTATTTCAATTGGAGTTGAGTTGTAACGCCCCAAAATTTAATAATTAAATTTAATTACGTTTTATTGTCTAAAACATTATTATATTACTTATTTGATGTCATTTAGTGAAATAATAGACGACGTTTTGATTACCTATTTTATATGAACTTTATTGTGTGACACCTCGTTTGTATAAGTAATTAAATAGGTGACGTTTCTATTATTATTGTGGCGTTTAGATTCTCGAGTGCTTGTTAGCTAGTTCCGTGTCAGATGAGGTCGGCCGTAGGCCAAGACCGAACCCGATTTAATTAAGCTTCTACATGCCATCGTCTAATCTAATGTGATGTCTGGATACAAAACCGAACCATGGCCCATCTATTGGGTTTGGCCGCCTTTAAAGAAGAAGGAGGACCAATAGTAAACGCTTAGCCTCTTACCAAGCCCACCCATGAGTTTAAATTCGTCCATGGAGTCATAACACTTCCATTCTAAACCGTGCTTCGACCAACTGGCCCAAATACTATCGAATATGTACTGTTTTAATTAATTCCTTGTGAGGTTCGGCCCAAGATAGCAAATAAGACCATGGTGGTAGGGCCTGATCCATGGTAAGGACGTTAACCTCCATTAGCTGTGATATTTAGATAAAAATTAACCTAATTCCTCAATAAAACTCCATATGGCCGATCCTAGAAAGCTCCTTACACGTTTCTTTTTCTGGAATTTGGTTCGACTATCTTCATCACGTTCCTTCTCCCATCGACAATCAAGAAAGTGAATAGAATTATGAGTTGTAAGCTCGTGAGGTAATCTCTGCTCTCTTTGTTTCATTCCCTTTCAATTTATCAGTTGATTAACATTGAATATTGGGTTCCTTATCTACTGCATGATCGGTCGGAATCAGTAAGGAGGGCGGATTAGCGAATTGTGTTAACTTCCATAGTATCGGTCGAACAAGGAGGATTGGTCATCAAGGAACGGCTGTAGTGGTGATCGCATTCGGTAGTTTATTCCTCTAAATCCTATTTTGTTCCTATTCCTGTTCTGTGATATTAATTGTATTATGTATGTCGGGTACTAGAACTAGGACCATATAGGGATCGGTGGTGATAATGGGGCAGCCTAGAATAACCGTTTTGATCATGTAGTCGTCTTGTGTTTCGCCTTGTGAACTAGCTTTGTCTCGTCGACTATTGTTACCAGGGCTGAAATCTGTGGGTTGGGTTGTTTAATCGTATTTATGAGTCTTTACAAAATCGAGAAGTTATAACCGAAGGGGAAACCGAACCCCTAGGGTTCTCGGGTTCCCAATCGGGAAACTTGTTACCCTTAAGTTTTAGAAACGGAATTTAATTCAAGTAATTAATATTTTCAGCTATCGGGTTTAAATTCTAAGTTTTCGGGATTTTCGGAAACGGGTCGGGTTGCTAAACGGGTTTTATAATCAACACTTTCTGGCAGAATCTGCCCTCCTGTTCTAAACTGTTTTTGAGGTGCTTAAATTAATCTTTAGGGTTTTTGGCCCGTGTTGGGACCTTGATTTCTGAGTTAGCTTTTCAATTCCGCAACCCTCTCGTCAATCCGAATTACGGTTTAAAAGTTATAGCTAATTTAGTATGCTGCTGTTAGGAAACGTGACCTGCACGACGTGTCTGTCTTGCGATACTGTTTTGATACCCTTAGAATCTGTTTTGGCCAGTGACCGTCTCACAACGAATTGTAGTTCCGATTGTATATTTTATGCAGTAAAAATATGGAAACAATCTAGCAAGCCGTTTAGGAGTAATAGCAGTTTCCGTGAGACCGACGGGTGCTGCCAGTACTTTATAAATTGAGTCCTTGGAACGGATTGTAATTCGGGTTTCATTTTTATGCTTTTAGGATTGTCTAGGAATAACCGAGCAGCGCCTTAGAGTATTGAGGATCCTTTAGAGCTTACGTTTTCTCGAGGTGAGTATTCTCACCGTGTATTCAGTTTTAACGTTGTACATGCATGACTTATGTGTTACATTTCTTGCACCATAATTGTTATCTGAGCTTGAACTGTTATCTGAGTTTGATCCGCTATCTGAGTTTGATTTGTTATCTGAGTTTGACATGCTATCTGAGTATCTGAGCAGCTGTTGATTTATTTTAATCTGAGACATTGTGCCTGGGTAACCGAGCTCGGCACAGGGTCATTCTGTGCTTCTACTTGCTAGGGCATCTGAGATAAATATGTTAAAGAGATAATAAAACATAATAACACACATCTGAGTTTTTGGCTATATGCCTGGGATCAGCTCCCGTCTGAGTTTTGGGATTATTCCCGTCTGAGTTTTGGGATCACTCCCGTCTGAGTTTTTGGGCTTATGCCTATCTGAGGTGTGAGGAGGGGCGAGGTAGATCTCTCGTCCTGAATCACACAAGCGCGCTATATAAATTAAAATCTTAGTAATAAAATCTGAGAAATAAATCTGAGTAATTAATCGAGTAGATTCTGAGTAGGAGTACACCGATGTGCCCTCATGTGTTGTATGTTATGATTGTTTGCATTTTGAGAATTATTCACTCAGCTTCCCCAGCTGACCCAAACTTTCCCCCACATTGTTTCAGGTACCAGCAAAGGAAAGGAGAAGGTGGACGGTTGACCGCTGTATCTTTTTATTACTGATGTGGACATCATTTAATATTTTAAAACACTTTACTTTATCTTAACAATTTCCGCAATAAATACGTTTTAAATGTTAAATATTAATATCTGAGATTTATTTATGGGACCTTTTGATTATAATTTTATTTTCAAAAAAATTTTAAAAATCTTGTAAATTTTTGGGTGTTACATTAATTATTGCATATCTAATAGGATGTTCACATTCCAGTGAACAAGTTAATCATTTAAGGAAATTTCTTTAACTAGTAAGAATTTCTACAAATCAAGTAGCTAAAAGAGATTTAGCTACAAGGCAAGTTTTATAGATTCAAGAAACTAAATGAGTAATTTTTCCAATCCTCCTATGTTTACCGAATCATATAAAAAGGGCAAGACTAGAATATGTTCTAAGTGTTGCATGAACAATATCTAGCAAAGACAAAAGTACTAGTATTCTTAAATACTCGTCTTATGTCTTTAGTTTAATAGAAATGACTAATTGTAGCTAGTGATAAAGGTTGCAATTAAGGAGTCATTGAGCAATCAACACAAACGCAAAGAATAAGTAATGATCCAGTAATAATTCAGTATCTATGTCCAGTGAGGAATAATACAAGAGTTAGTGTAATTGTTATTCAGAATTTGTATGTTTTACAATATCCATGAATAAAAGTTTCTTTATTCAAAAAGATATAAATCCGTGACTACTCGTCTTGGTGGGAACCTTGATGGGACGTTAACGTCATCGCGGTATTTGGTGGTAGATTCGAAGTTCTTCGAAGATAGCTACACAAGTTTTTTATAAACCAAATATCGGTGATATTCTGTTGGAGCTCAACGAATATTGGATTGACCACCGTATTGATACTTCGTGGTTGAAAAGTTCAAAAGTATTATTCACTAGGATTGTCCTTAAGCCTGAGGTATTTGGTTTAGGATACAATGACTAATGTACTTTGGTTCGTCTTAGACAATTCTGAAATATGGTTGTCATACGAGGCTTTACTGGGTACAAAGGAAATTGTATTTTGAGTCGAAATATAACAAGATGGTAATTGCACCTCCTTTTTAGGAGAGATATTTATAGGTCCTTTGACATGATGAGATAACTGGAAAGTGCATGGCCATGCCCAAACGAACTGATTTGTTCTTTGTCGTTTATCACAACAGTTTGAATCAAGAAGTCATGAAATGATTTCGAATACAGGAGTTGATATTTTCTACCATGCTCGTATTCGTTATCACAAATATTGTGCTACAAGGGATGAACCTAACATAGTTGCCCAAGAAGTAGAGACAGAGTGTTCTTTACTAGGAGATGCTATTAAAGAGTTTTTTCAAAAATATACCTGGGTTACATAAGCTGTTTTTATAGGGTTGGTTACCTACATGCCCATCTAGAAGGCCATTGTAGCTCATGTCATTAAGATAAAGGTTAGGAACTTGCACAAGTGGGAGTCTGAAGGATTTATGTGCACAGTTAGTCAACCTATGATGACACGTCCATGCCTACGAAACACTTAAGGGTCACACTGGTGAGTGCAGGTAATACGAGTAAGATATGTAATGATACTTGGAAGATGATTGATTCATAAATAGTCATTTATGAATCAAGTTATGTATTTAGTTAAGTTCAACTTATTACTAGATTAGTTTATCTAACTAATTAATACAAGCATTTGTACATTTACTAGTTGAGTAAATATACAATGTGTTAATTATAGATTATCCATAATATGATTTAAAGCAATTAAATCATATGGTATTGGATAATATTATTGTCCAATTAATTATTAAAAGTATTAAATACAAGTATATATTTCGTATATGTAATATACAAGAAATATATTAAGTGTATAAATACTAGACATTTAATAATTGAGTAGGATAATAATAACTAGTTAAACTATAAGGGTTTAATGTGTAAAAGATAAGTTTAGTTAAGAGATTAATATTAATTAAACTAGAAGGGCTCTAAGTGAAAGTCCTTCTATTATAAATAGAAGACTTGGGGTTCCCTTATTGTGTTACACCCACAAAGCTGAAACTCTAGCCCTCCCTCTCCTTTGTTTCGGCCGAATACCTTAGAACACCAACCTTGGTGTTCTTCGTTCTTCGTGTTCTTCAAGTCTTTGAAGATCCACATCATTACAAGGATCAACTAGAAGGTCGCTAGTCGTGTTCATTATCAGTGGACTTTCTTAAGCAAACATTAAGGTATGTTTTGGGAAACCCTTTTCCCCTCTTCTCCCTCTTGGACGAATTCAACCAGGGTTCTTGGTGATTGTCGAACGAACCACACAAGCATTGTATGTGTCCGAGTTTTTCGTACAAGGTTTCTTCCTTCTTAATCAAGTCTAGATCTCCAAGATCCCAATCCTTTAGGGTATAAGGATTAGGTTTAATCTTAGTTCCGCTTTAGGGATTAAATCAGCTAGTTGGTTAAACCGACAAGAGTCATGTTCTTGTCAGTATGGTCGAACCAAGTACACTAGGAGGTTGGCCCAAGTGGTCAATCAGTTACAATGAAACCCTTCATTTGTCACCACTGGAGTAACTACCACTCCATTCCATTAACCATAATTCACCGGTCAACCCGGTCATCTTTGAGTCAACCAATCGACTCCGGTCTTCACTTGCAACCCATGGCTAAGCACCCAATAGCTCAACACTCTTTGTTCTACTTTTTCCCGTCGTGGGACTTAAAAATATTCCTTTCCCAACCGTAGTCTCACACTACTTCATGACATATACCATCATACCATTACTATGACATTTTGCCAACAATCGTCTCCTTACCCTTAATATCGAACCCATCATTCCAGTCACAAAACGTTGCTATGGCTATATGCCAACTTATACTCAACCATTTTTAATAATCAAAATTCGTCATTCCCGACACTTATTCTTTTCCACATATTTTCCATTTATGAGTTATAAGACATCACCATACCTTAGTCATTATTTTCTTTACCATTCACGTATAACAATCATTACATTACTTATCCGGCTTCCCGCCGAACAGCCAAGTTCCATTTCCCAAGTTTCCATCTCCATAATTCCCATCCAACTAACAATTCTTACCAAGACTTAGTACTTCATAACTATCCTCCACTTTGTTAAATACGTTTACCAACCTCATGATTTATCCCTTCATACTACTTAATAGCATCAACCCTTATATCCTTACTACATGCGACACACCGGTCTATATCCTTCCCAATATATAATTTCTATACACATACTAACTGGGAAGACTATTCCCAAAATAAATTTCCACATCATACAACCTATTTCCAATCTCTATAAGCACCAGTTTGTGCAACAACTAAATAATTAAGCCATAATTTCATATCGTCCATTTTACCTAAGATCTCCGAGGTGGCAGCGTGAATCCCCCTCCATAATTCCTTCCGGGCAGACTTCCCCTTTTTAACTCACTCGTGAGTTCCCTTAACAACATATTGTAGCGTGCTCTCTTTCCCAAAGTTTCATACAACACATTCCAATGTGTCAACACCTCATCCTCCAATAATGGTGATGCTAAAGTCATCATACTTCTCTTCCTTCGTCTGCTACTCGCTAGCACTTGCTCAATCCACCAAATCCACCAAATCGTGGCCTCCGGCCCAGAACCTCCGAATTACCCAACGGTTTTACACGCTATGAAGGCCTTATACAACATCCTTCCATTTCTTCCGACTAGGTCTTGCTACCTTTTTATGTAGATATTTCCCACTACGGACTTCGCCATTCGATGACTCTTCCTTCATATGGGTATTGGAATCATTCCACCAACCCTCATTCATTCGATTATCCAAAATCTAGATCATATTGTCATTCTTAACTCTTCCCAATTTAGTGGAGCTAGCCCACTTTTCACATTCATTCTTCCGCCATACCAACATATCAATCAATCAAGATTCAAACGGTCGACTCAACAATCGAAAACAACACAATTAGGTCAAAACATGGTATTTCTCATAGGGGTCACCCTATCATACAAATGCCCTATGGTCTCAACAGACTTCACATTGCACGTTCATAACAACTTCTATAGGTCCCCTAGGTTCAACCCTAAACTTAACATGAAGTCTCAAGGTTAACCTATCGATCTCAAGGAATCTTACATTCCTATTGCTACAGTCTAAGACTAGGATGGACATCCAACCTAATTCACTTAAACTATAGCTCTGATACCAAGTTGTAACATCCGTATTTTTATAACATCGTTTAAATCCTTAAAATACATTTTTCTCAATAATAGACATGATGTCCAAAATACAGTTTAACAAAAACTTTAAAATCGTTATCAGAGTGTACAAAAAAACGGTGTCACCAAATATATCAAAACTATAGGCAAACGGGATCTACCTACGAGCTCCCGAGCTAAACATCTCTAGGCTACTTCAAGTGCAACCTTCTATCACTTCAACCTGTACTTGAGTACCTAGACACAAACAAACGCAGTACGTGAGACAAAATAGTCTCGTGAGATGCATGGGTTTTAGACCTCCATAATGATAAACATTTCATAAATAAATATATAAACATGTATATATACTACAACAATACCGTCTAGTCACCCTATTATTGTTGGAATTACATGCACAATTAGTCAACCTATGGTGATACATCCATGCCTACGAAACACTTAAGGGTCACACAGATGAGTGCATGTAATACGAAAAAGATATGCAATGATATACGAAGAGGAATAATTCATAATAGTCATTTAGTTAAGTTCAACTTATTACTAGATTAGTTTATCTAACTAATTAATACAAGTATTTGTACATTTACCAGTTGAGTAAATATACAATGTGTTAATTATAGATTATCCATAATATGATTTAAAGCAATTAAATCATATGGTGTTTGATAATATTATTGTCTAAATTATATAAAGTTTATTATATAATTAATTATTAAAAGTATAAATACAAAGTATATATATCGTGTATATAATATACGAAATATATTAGTGTATTACTACTAGACATTTAATAATTAAGTGCAACAATAATAACTAGATAAACTATAAGCGTTGGTTGTGTAAAAGGATAAGTTTAATTAAGAAGATAATCTTAATTAAACTAGAAGGGCCCTAAGTGAAAGTCCTTCTATTATAAATAGAAGGCTTGGGGTTCCCTTGTAGATGCTTGTTCCCTCAACCCTAGCCACGAAATTTTGGCCCCCCTTCCTCCTTATTTCGGCCGAGCAACACACCAAGTACACAAGCCTTGTGTTCTTCGTGTTCTTCGTGTTCTTCGTGTTCTTCAAGTCTTGAAGAACAAGGATCAATGCAAGTGATCAACTAGAGGATCTATCATCGTGTTCATCATCAGTGAACTTACTTAAGCAAGATTAAGGTATGATTTGGAAAACCTTTTTTCCCTTCTTCTCATCTTCTTCTTGGTTGGTGTTCGACGAACACACACAAGGTTTGTGTGTGTGTTCGAGTTTTTCGTACAAGGTTTCTTTCTTGTTAATCTAGTTTAGGTTTCCAACATCCCACAATCCTTTAGGGTTTAAGGATTAAATTTAATCTCAGTGCCGCTTTTAGGGATTAAACTAGCTTGTTGGTTTAACCGGCCAGAACAAGTTCATGTTCTTGTCAGTATGGTTCGAACCAAGCATACTAGGAGGTTGACCCAAGTGGCCAATCAGTTACAATGAAACCCTTCAGTGGTATCAGAGCGTTGGTTTAGAAATTTAAACAAGAATAACAAAGTTTGTTTGTTTAATTTTAAAAAGTTTTTTTTGTTCCAAATTTCTTTTTCTTCCTTGTAAATTTCGAATAGGGTAAAGAACCCTAGGACCAAGAACATTAAACTATTTTAGTTTAATTGGTCAAAAGGATTCTAACCTTAGAAATTTCGTGATCAAGAAAGAACCCTAGGACTAAGTATGTTAAACGAGATTTGTTTAATTAGTCAAAAAGGATTCTTTCCTTTTTCCCCATAATTTTCGAGATTTAGCAAAGAACCCTAGGACCAAGTATGTTAAACTAGATTTGTTTAATTGGTCAAAAGGATTCTTTCCTAACCCTTTAGATATTCGAAATCTAGAGAAATCTTGGTCACCAAGTATGTTAAACTAGTTTAGTCTAATTGGTGAAAAAGATTCCTAGTCTTAAGAAATTTGAAACCCTAAAGAACCCTAGGACCAAGAACATTAAACTATTTCTAGTTTAATTGGTTAAGAGGATTAATTGAAATAATAATCTAAAACCTAGATAATTAAACAAGTTCATGTTTAATAGGTTTAATTATTGTTTTAGTAGATTTATTAAAACTAGTTCTTTAAACCTAGAAATCTAGACAAAGTTTGTTTGTCTATAAGGTTTAAATTAAAAAAGTTTAAATAAATTTATTAAAGTTGTAATCTATCCTAGAATTTAAACAAAGTTTAATAATTGTTTAGATAGGATTGATTATGATTAATCTTTAACTAAAAGATGTTATTGATCAAGAAAGTTAAAACTAGGTTTTAACTGATCATGAACAAGATTAGGGATTGATTAATTAATAAAAGGGAATTAATAAGGATTAAAAGAAGTGTTAATTTTAAGGTTTAAAATTAACAAGATGTATTTATATCAATATATAGTTTTCGAGATTTTTAAATATTTAAAAGAAAATGCATTTTTAAAGGATAAAATAGTTTATACGTATTATAATTAGATCAAGTTAAAATACATATGTATAAATTAGGTGTAATATTCTTATTAGAATATTATAAGTTTTTTTTAAAAAAAAGGAATAAATTATATATATTAAATACAAGATTAAATGGAACATTAAAAGGATATGTTATTTTGATCATGTAGTTGTAATATTAAAATAACTAGTATTTGTATTAAGCTATAATTAAACTAGAAATGTACAAAGTTGTAAACAACTAGAAATTTTACAAAGTAGGGTTTTATTATAATTTGAAAATAATACAAAAGTTATCAATATTGTAACTAGATTGTATGAAGTTATAAGCAATTATAACTAGTGAATTATACAAGGATAATATAAGTATCTTACAAGTCATGTAAAATACTATATTAATGATCAAGGGTTAAATAACAAGAAAACTCTATAACATATATTTAACTAGTTCAAGTTAAATGTAAGAAAGGTTTAAATAAACTAAGAATTATTATATATAGTCTTTATATAATAAGTTTGTTAGTTTTCACCAAGGATAGACCGGTGATTGTATTTGCTTAAGTTCCATCATGGTTGTTGGAGCAAGTGGGAGCTACACAAGAAAATCAAAAAGTTTATAAATGTGTCACTAAGACATAAGTTTTGGTCGAATCTAATAACTTAAAACAAATGTTTAATTTTATTATTAAACAAATGAAAAAAAAATTAAGGTGTGTTAAACTAGGATTATGATTCAAGTTCATGGATCATAAAGAAATTAAAATTCACTTTCTAAAGTTTAACATAAGGTTCAAGTTTTTCAAGAAAAATAAAACGAGCAAGTTTTATAGAAAAAAGTTTTTTTTTTCACAAAACCTAGTAGAACGTCTTGTACACATCGTTTTAGGTATACATATAAATCGCGCAAACCTTTTGAAACTATAAGTTCTAAAAGAAAATGTTTTAAGATTTAAAAAGGTGTCTTGTATAACTTTTATACAAGTCACACATTTTAAATAGGGTTAATTTCATAGAATAGTAACCAAGTTTCAAAAGTGTTCTATCTGGGTCACTCAAACTTTACCTTCACTTTATAATAGTAATCAAGTTTCAAAAGTGTTCCAATCATGTGAAATTAACCTAAAATAAAAATCTATATAAAAAAAACTCATTAATAATCCAAATCGTTGAACTTCGTATTCACGTAGTAATACAACCATGTGTATTTTGATTTAGTTACTTTTTCAATGAATTCTACCAAATCATTCTTCATATTCCTAAAATCAACAAGATATCTAATCTCTACCACACCTAATTTATATGTTGGATTTTTGAGAAAATCTCCACTTTAATACACATCTACAATCATATTGGTACTTGAAGATGATGACATTTTGTGATGGTCGATTTATGCTTCAATCTTTGGTTTATGCTTCAAAACAAAAAAGATACAAGTAACAAAATTACCGAATGAAGTCAATTATGGTGAATGAAGCTTTCTCGAAACCACTATGTGAGAATGGCAGAAGTTGAGAGGCGGGGCTGAAGCCATGAAAAGAATTAGGTTACATAATAAATCAATGAAATTAAATGAATAAATAAGTTATTTTTTATTATTTTTTAGAAACAAAATATGGTATGTTGACAAAGATTTTCATATGCAGTTCAAGACCATATTCAAGCGTCTGTAGAAGAAAAAACGTAGTTATTTTTATTATTATTATTGGGTTTTTTACATAAATTTAATTAAAGTGACCTGGTAACTTGTAATCAAAGGTTAATTTCACATGATTCGAACACTTTTGAAACTTGGTTACTATTATAAAGTGAAGACAAAGTTTGAGTGACTCAAATGGAACACTTTTAAAACTTGGTTACTATTCTACGAAATTAACCCTTTTAAATAAAGGATTAAAATTGGAATAAGGTTTAAGTCTAGTTTAAGACTTAAACAAACCCAAGAAAAATCTTAGATCTAAGTACTATCCACCTAATGGAACACCTCACTTGTTCAATGATATTCATATTGTAAGTAGAAAGAACCTTAGATATGGATTCAAATCATTGAGAGTGTTAGGGTGCGTAGGGTTCTGTGATAATCGGGAGTCCCGGCGCAGAACATCGCACTTTCTTAGATGGTCTGATCTACTTTGGTGATAATCGGGAGTCCCGGCCCAAAAAGTACTTGAGTAGAATAAACATACTAGACTTTATTACAAACTTAGAAATGTGCAATTAAATTGTACAAAGTTGTAGTAAGTTAAAAGCCTATAGATTCTACGATCCCTAGGAATCGTATCAAGTCTTGGTACGATCGGTAAGGATGTTACCTACCAGAAACAACATGTCTAGTCGGGAAGTGCCCAAACCTTCCGGCGAGAATGTGATATATGGATCCTACGCCTATTAATTATGGGTTTATAATATATTTAAGAGAATGTTTGTTGATGATTACTAATTAAACTGGGTTTGATTTGTAGACGGCGCAACAACCAACACGACACGTACCAATCTCTCACTATGCTTGTTTCTAGAGAAGGACAAATTGACTGTCAAAATTTCTCAATTGGAAGCGTGATCTTCGGATTATGCTTAGGCATGAGAGAAAAGGAAATGTCCTAGAAAGAGCAAGGCTAAATGCCCATGCCGCGAATGCTAGAAATGAACCAGTACAAACATATTACGCTTGTAGAGTGTTCAACTCTTGCAAGATGGTTAAGGGATCATCAGTAAGTGCTCACGTCATGAAAATGAAAGAGCACATGGATCGTCTTAAAAAGACTAGGACACCCAGTACCGTTGCAGTTAGCAACAGAAATGATACTCAACTCGTTGTCAGATAACTATAAGCCTTATGTAGTCAACTACAACATGCATAACATGGATCAGTCCATTCATGACCTACATTCCATGCTCAAGACTAATGAGTTGAGTTTAGGGACCAAGTTTAAGAATGATCTTGTAGTAACTGATGATGGTAGTGAAAAGAGAAAGAGGCGCAGTGGAAAGGGAAGGGGTGAAACCAATCTCAGCCAAGACGTGCCTAAGAGTAATGGAGTCAAACAAAAGGTCAAGAAGGTAAAGCCAAACAAGGCAAGTACCGAGAAATGGTGTCTTGGTTGTGGCGAGGGTCAAAGGGTAGAAGGCAATGCAAGTCCCTCAGTTGACTTAACCAACTTCTAGATATTCACTTTAACATACTTGTAAAGTTTATTACGAGTAACTCAACTTTTTCAATTATTTATTGCAAAAGATGAAGGAAAGTGAAGATGGCATGCACGAGATAGTAATAATCCCACAAGCACTAAGTTGATTTTATAATTCAGTATTTTTCATTTTGGATTCATGGAAAACAATTTTATTTTTGTTAAGACAAATTGTTTTAGGTTAAAACACATTTTTGGTTTTACCAAATTATGAATCCATGGTTGAATTATAATGTGTGCATGTGTGATAATTACACTAGTCAAGTTTTATGACTAGATTGTAAGTCAAGTTTTGATTTACTGATAATCTCGTGATTTATATTTGTTTGATTGTTGAATGAATAATGATATCTTGGAAGCTCAATTACTTAGATACTAGAAATTAGAAAGTTTTTCTAATACAAGTATTTAAGAGTTTTATGGAAAGATCAAGTTCAAAGTTTATTGAACTTAGTTAAAACATCGTAAGTAATAAATCACTTATGATAGTACGTTTTAAAGCATTAGTATTAATATAGTATGATTATATTGGATATAATCAAGATAGACTTTAAGAGTATTATTACAAGTGTTTCATACTTGTGATAAAGGAATTTAATGAAGTCATAATTCCCTAATAGGAATATTGGATATTCGCAAAATCCAAAGAATGACTTAGGCATTAAATAAACTCTTAAAAAGGGTCAAACTATATTAAAGTATTTAAGAACTAAAGGTATTAATTCAAGTGTTTCATACTTGTAATAAATACAGTATTTAATCAAGTCATAATTCCCTAATAGGAATGTTGGATATTTATGAAATCCAAGAAATGATTTTGGCATTAAATAAAGTTTTTGAAAAATACTAAAATATTTAAGAACTGAAAGTATCATCTCAAGTGTTTTATACTTGTTAGATACGGTGATCATTAAAAGTCATGATTCCCTAAACAGGAATATTGGATATTCGCAAATCCAAATGATGACTTTAATAATTGATAAATTCTTAAAAGATTAAACTATAAGTTCTTGACCAAGAAAGTCAAAGTTCTTGACTTAGTCAAAGTAATAGTTTAAGTGATGCTTATATTCCATAAAAGTAAGTGGGAGCTATGACTAACATATTCATTAAAGGTATTAATGAATTAAGTAAGTTAGTAAGATATTACCAACAAGGTATTACCAAGTTGCTAGCCAAAGAGTTAAGAGAAATAATAAATGCTCATTAATTAGACCATTGCAAGCCTAATAGCGTGATCACGAGTCTTGTGATTAATTTTTGCAAATCTAATAGGATATACACACACCAGTTAATAAGTTAATCATTTAAGGATATTTCTTTAACTTGTAAAAAGGTATCTACATATCAAGTAGCTATAAGAGTTTTAGGTACAAGGCAAATTTTATAGATTCAAGAAACTAAGGAGTTAAATTCCAATCCTTCTATGTTTACCGAATCATATAAAAAGGCAAGACTAGATATGTTCTAATGTTGCATGAACAAAATCTAGCAAAGACAAAAGTAATATTATTTTTTTCAAAATACTCGTCTTATGTCTTTAGTTTAATAGAAATGACTAAGTTGTAATTAGTGATAAAAGTTACAATTATGAGTCATTAAGTAATCAACACGAACGCAAAGAATAAGTAATGATCCAGTAACAATTCGGTATCTATGTCCAGATGGGAATGATACATGAATTAGTATCATTGTTTTTCAGAATTTGTATGTTTTAAGAATATCCATTAATAAAACTCTTTATTCAAAAGATATCATCTGTGACTACTCGTCTTGGTGGGAACCTTGATGGGACGTTAATGTCATCGCGGTATTTGGTGGTAGATTCGAAGCTCTTCGAAGATAGCTACACAAGTTTTGTGTAAACCAAATATCGGTGATATTTTGTTGGAGCTCGACGAATATTGGATTGACCACCGTGATAATACTTCGTGGTTGAAAAGTTCAAAAGTATTATTCACTAGCATTGTCCTTAAGCCTGAGGTATTTGGTTTGGGATACAATGACTAATGTAATTTGGTTCGTCTTAGACAAGCCTGAAACATGGTTGTCATACGAGGCCTTACTGGGTACAGAGGAAGTTGTATTTTGAATCGAAATATAACAAGATGGTAATTGCGCCTCCTTTTTAGGAGAGATATTTATGGGTCCCTTGACATGATGATAAACTGAAAATGCACGGCCGTGCTCAACGAACTGATCTGTTCTTTGTTGTTATCACACGGTTTTATATCAAGAGGTCAAGAAATGATTTCGAGTATAGGAGTTGATAATTTCTACCATGCTCGTATTCGTTATCACAAATATCGTGCTGCTAGGGATAAACCTAACACGTTGTAGCTCGTGTCATCAAGCTAAGGTTACCTACATGCCTATCTAGAGGGCCATTGTAGCTCGTGTCATCAAGCTAAGGTTACGAACTTGCACAAGTGGGAGTCTGTTGGAATTATGTGCACAGTTAGTCAACCTATGGTGATACATCCATGCCTACGAAACACTTAAGGGTCACACCAGTGAGTGCATGTAATACGAGAAAGATATGCAATGATATACGAAGAGGAATGATTCATAATAGTCATTTATGAATCAGTTAAGTATTAAGTTAAGTTCAACTTATTACTAGATTAGTTTATCTAACTAATTAATATAAGTATTTGTACATTTACTAGTTGAGTAAATATACAATGTGTTAATTATAGATTATCCATAATATGATTTAAAGCAATTAAATCATATGGTGTTGGATAATATTATTGTCTAAATTATATAAAGTTTATTAGATAATTAATTATTAAAAGTATAAATACAAAGTATATATATCGTGTATATAATATACGAAATATATTATTGTATTAATACTAGACATTTAATAATTAAGTGTAACAATAATAACTAGATAAACTATAAGGGTTGGTTGTGTAAAAGGATAAGTTTAATTAAGAAGTTAATCTTAATTAAACTAGAAGGGCCCTAAGTGAAAGTCCTTCTATTATAAATAGAAGGCTTAGGGTTCCCTTGTAGATGCTTGTTTCCTCAACCCTAGCCACGAAATTTTGGCCCCCCTTCCTCCCTATTTCGGCCGAGCAACACACCAAGAACACAAGCCTTGTGTTCTTCGTGTTCTTCGTTCGTTCTTCGTGTTCTTCAAGTCTTGAAGAACAATGATCAATGCAAGTGATCAACTAGAGGATCTATCGTCGTGTTCATCATCGGTGAACTTACTTAAGCAAGATTAAGGTATGATTTGGAAAACCTTTTTTCCCTTCTTCTCATCTTCTTCTTGGTTGGTGTTCGACGAACACACACAAGGTTTGTGTGTGTGTTCGAGTTTTTCGTATAAGGTTTCTTTCTTGTTAATGTAGTTTAGATTTCCAACATCCCACAATCCTTTAGGGTTTAAGGATTAAGTTTAATCTCAGTTCCGCTTTTAGGGATTAAACTAGCTAGTTGGTTTAACCGGCAAGAACAAGTTCATGTTCTTGTCAGTATGGTTCGAACCAAGCATACTAGGAGGTTGACCCAAGTGGTCAATCAGTTACAATGAAACCCTTCAATTGTCACCCTATCGATCTCGCTTCCCTAGCAAACATATCTAGTACCTAAACATATAGGTACCAGAAGCATAATTATATCTAGTACATAAACATATATGTACTAGAAGCACAATCATATCCAGTACATAAACATATATGTACTGGAGGCTCATCATATCTAATACATAAACATATATGTATTAGAATCATACCACGACTAGTACGAAAACGTATGCGTACTAGAAGTCCATACGTGTCTGGTGTGTAAACATATATACACTTGTCTCAGTGACCTGGGATCCACCGCGTCACCACCATCTATCTCTTATCATAACCTAACAGTTATGCCAGTCAAAGCTTTCGGCTATCACACCAAACATCAAACAAATTAGTTATCTAACGATAACAATATATAATTAGTTCACATAGCGTGAACGTACCTGTATGGTCCCATGGACCCGATCATAAGCAACCCACATTTACTTCTACATCTATGAACCCTAGACGGTCCATACTTACCTATTTCATGAGACACATTTCTCATTTATCGATATCGTAATACTTTTATCTATTAGTTGACTATAATACATAATTATTACTAGTCACATCATACTCATTTTTATATATATTTGTTCCTTACTTTTATTAGTAATTCTTACCAATATGTTCTCATTGTCATAAAATCATTTCCAATTTCTTTACTATCACATACTCCCTCCGTCCCTTAATAAAGTTCCCATTTCACCTTCAAGTTTTGTCCCTAAATAAAGTTCTCATTTCTCAAACTTAAGGGACCCACTTAATATAATAATATTATTACCAATAATTTCACCACTAACTATCTCTTAAAACACTTTCTCTCTCCAATCAAAACTTATATTTTATTCAAAAGTAATACCAAATACCCCACCACTAACCATCTCCTAAAATGTTGTGCCCAACACAAATGGGAACTTTATTTAGGGACGCAGGGAGTATTTATTAATAAAGGCGCAATATACGTTCTTTCACTCAATAACTTTATTACTATGGATCATTAATAAAGATTTCATCATTACTTTAGTTTATCATATTTACTTCCAAATTCATCAATCATACTAGACTTATTCTAATATCACATTACACCTACTTTCTTATCTTTTCAGTCACTATCTTTATCAAAATATTTATTAATAAGGACTCATAAAAATAGCATACATGTTTTCAAAAGCTCTTTGCTATGTACACAGTTTAAAAGAAAAGTCTCATGTACTCACCTTAGCGATAGTTAAATCCATATCGTGTTTATCAACACGAATCCTTGCTTCCCGCCTTTGGAATATCTCCAACTTTTAGGTCCTTGCAACCTATCAACATAATCATCACATTTCTGGTTATCATCCATAACTAAACATCATCTGACATCAACATAATCAATCCCAACCACCAAGTTCATCAACTTGGTGTAGATCCATAAACCCTAGTTTATGGTTACTAACCCCAAATCATAGATCTGACATAACCCATAGTTCACACACTTCCTATGTGTGTTTTACACTCACCATCAACATATTTATCCAAGACTTGACAAGTTACAATTGTCGCCATTTTCCCCAAATCATGTTAACAAACTAAATAGGCGATGAAATTTACCTTAAATCTTTCAGCAAGGAGTTTTAATATTCAAGATTGGTGAAGAAATGAGCTTGAGAGCTCCAAAAACCCTTCTTCCTTCCTCTTCCTCGGATGCACCTTTGGGGTGAAGAGAAATGAGCAAAAACCCTGGAAATCCCGTTTTTAAAACTGTGTCTGAAGAATTCGCTCCGCGAACCCCAAGTTCGCGCCGCGATCTTCCCGTGTCGCGAACTCTTCGCGTCCTGAACCAGATCATGAACTCTGACATCCGAAATACCCAACCCTCTGTCCAATGTTCACGAACGCGAACATAGGTTCGCGTCGCGAACTACTTGATGCAGCAGGGCTGCATCTTTCGTTCTTTGTCTCGACACGGTTTCGTCCATAACTTTCTCATACGATGTCCAAATGACACGAAACCAATTCCCACGTGTTTTAAATGATTTATCCATATTTATCATATTTTTTTCATAATTTATTCGATTCAAAATTTCGGGTCGTTACAGCAAATTTGGAGGTTTTAGAGTTATTGGTTTTTCTTGAGTCTGCCACACTATTGGGTCTGCTGCAGATGCACTTTTCGTTGATCAGCAGTTACGAGATCAAAGGCAAATTAAGTGACTCACAGGCAAAACTAAGAGATCTCAAAAAAGGAAATCACACAAATTTGTCTACACTACCACGGGTTACTCGTAATCAAATATACCTAAAATTAATAGTATACCTAATTGCAATTTAACAAACAAAATTCAACTGATCATTTATAGTTACAAATTACATATTAGCATACCTAACTGAAATTAAACCAAGAAGTACAATATCTCTTATAATGGAAAATCCAAATTAGATTCATAAACCCTTACATGTGGTGACAGAGAAGAGCAGCAGTGGTGGTCGAATGGTGGAATCGTTGAATCGAGAGAGCAGCAGCGGTCGGAGGTCGTTGGGATGGCAGCGACGGTCGGAGGCCATCCCTAGCCTAGACGTTTATTATTAATGTTTCGAGTTTAAAATATAAAACAGATGTGGTTGTAGGCTAACTGGTTTGCGTCTTTGCCCATTTAGTTGAAGCTCATAGGTTCGAGACCTGCTACTGCGACCAATTGTATAAACTTCCAATACATTTGTTTTCGATCTTGTTAAAAAATACTAGAGGTGTAAAAAGGTTAACTACATTTGTTTTATGCCTTGTTAAATAACAACATTTTTTTAACTTCCAATACATTTATTTTCTGTCTTGTTAAATAACACTAGAGGTGTAAAAAGGTTAACTACACTTGTTTTATTGGGTTTAAGAATGACTCGATTAAACTTGAATGAAGTTGAATAGTTACTTCCTCTAAAATTTGTTATAATTAAGAATCTTATTAAATTTTCTTATATACATTTTTTATAAACCCTCAACCCTAACCGTTGCACACATATATATGTGCCTTTTTTATTGGAGAGATAATATTCTATCGCCAAATAATAGAATGAGATTTATGGGGTTTCAATTTTAATCACTTGGATATGTCACCCGACTAATCCGATCGAGTTGACCCGATAAACGAAAAACCCGAGTAAGTTGAACCTGATCAACCCGATTTCTTATAGCAACTTTCGTAGCAAATTTTCTTGCAAAAAAGAACTACGGAAAAACAATTCATAGCAAGATTCCGTAGTAGAATAGTTACGGAATCTAGTTCCATAGCAAAATTATGTTGCATATTAGCTATGAAATTTCATCCGGTAGCAGAATTGCTACGGAATGAAGTTCCATAACAATTTCGGTAACAATTTAGGTACGGATTTCTTTCCCCGTAGCAAATTAGCTACAATTTCAGTTTCATAGCAATATTCTGTAGCAGAATAGTTACGGAATCTAGTTCCATAGCAAAATTTCGTTGCATATTAGCTATGAAATTTCATCCGGTAGCAGAATTGCTACGGAATGACGTTCCATAGTAATTTCGGTAACAATTTAGGTACGGATTTCTTTCCCCATAGCAATTTAGCTACAATTTCATTTTCATAGCAAGATTCTGTAGCAGAATAGTTACGGAATCAAGTTCCGTAGCAAAATTCCGTTGCAGATTAGCTATGGAATTTCATCCGGTAGCAGAATTGCTACGGAATGAAGTTCCATAACAATTTCCGTAACAATTTAGCTAAGGATTTTTCCCCATAGCAAATTAGCTACAATTTCATTTTAATAGCAAGATTCCGTAGCAGTATAGTTACGGAATCAAGTTCCGTAGCAAAATTCCGTTGCAGATTAGCAATGGAATTTCATCCGGTAGCAGAATTGCTACGGAATGAAGTTCCTTAACATTTCCCGTAACGAATTAGCTACGGATATTTTCCCCATAACAAATTAGCTACAGAACTTAATTCCGTAGCAATATTCCATAGCTGAATAGTTATGGAATCAAGTTCCGTAGTCAATTCCATAGCAAACTAGCTACGTACTCAGTTTCGTAACAAATTTCCGTAGCCAATCTTGAATTTGCTACGGTTTGAAATTCTGTAGCATATTCCGTAGCAAAATTGCTACGGAACCTCAATCTGTAGCATCTTCCGTAGCAACATTGCTACGGAATTGACTTCGTTGCAACTTTCCGTAACTATATCGGAATTTTCTTGTAGTGCCCCCCCCCCCCCCCCCCCACGCCGATAACCCTGTGGCGCGTCCCGAGTTTGATTTGGTCGACCAATCGACCATTGCTGGTCGAATTTGAACGATGTTAATAGTTTACATCTTGGTTTTTTAAAAGAGACTGTTGTGCTTATTGAAGCTTCCACTTCTACAATCCCTACAAATCCATGAAGGCATGTAGGTAGGGACCATATCGGTGCTCATCAACGTCAAGAAGGTCATCTAAATCTTAGAGCCGATTTGGTAGAACACATTTGGCAGCGAACTTTTTTTTGGAAACGGCAAATAATATCAACGAAAGTCTACTCGCAATTTTTCAGCGAGCACCCCGGGATTCGAGCTCCTTTACAGGGCAAACCCAGCCCCCATAGAGATTTTCAGGGAAAAATCCCCCATATATAGCACCACAAGAAGTGTTTACTGGATTCGAACTCCAGACCTCACGCCTCATATGTGAGTAAAACTCATGCATCAATCTTTGGCAGCGAACTAATAACCAATAATTCTTATGTCTAATGTAAGGTTTTTTTAATTATTAATAAAATTATAAAAAAAAGGTTTGGTTGCCTTATGTGGTTTTGATTGCAGTTTGATGGTGTGTTTGATCAGGAGAGAGAAAATTAATGTAGCACAGACGTGAGTTAGTCACCATTCGGGTAGTCTTTAAGTTGACTAGGATATGGTCATAAACTGGTCACATGTCTTAAAGTGGTTAAATATTTAGTTAATTCGTATTTTCTTATACTTATAGTTTAATTCATAAATTAAGGTCTTGACTCATGAGTGTAGACATTCATGGTGACATGGTGTAAAGACCAAAAGGAAATGGAATCTTGTTATTGGTTTGGATAAAGTAAAAAAATTAACTAAATTTTAAAATTATTTTCCTTCTGGGTTTGGAATGTAAATTGTAGAGCCCCCAAGGCCCAAACTTAGATGATTCATTAGCCAGGTGTCCTTCTATACGAACACGTAGCATGTCGTTATCACAAAAACCTTTCCCCACCATACCATTAATATCTTTAAAACTTCATTTTAACTCCCTAACTTATTCAGATTATGTAAGTTTTGTCCTACAACTTTTGAATATATTATTTGACTCCCTTAACTAGATATGTACATAGTAATTCCTTAATCCATTAACTTTTATTTGTTGCTAATGTCATAAAGTAACAATCTTAACCTATATATGAGGTTACATTTGATTTATTTTTGCCAACTATCAATTTCGAGCTCTCTGATTCGTCCACAATGCCATGTGTAATTCTGTCATTGGTCATCTGTAACACTCCCAATAGCCACCTATCACCACGCATTTCTCTCTTTATTTGAACGTTCATCTGGTCCTTTCTCTCTCTTCGAATCCAAAAACCCACCACCAAGGTTTACCCTCTATTTCGGTCATCTTTCAAGCTGAATCAAGGAGCATAAAATTCACCGTTGAAACCAGCTCATTTTTTCGATCCATCTGGTACTCGGATCTGCCGGAATCTCTGCCGAATAGTTCCACCGGACACTCGTCGGAGTTATAAAAGTTAGCCGGAATCCAGTTATTCCGGCGCCTTATCGGCTCTCAACAGTCTCGACTAATGATTATGTCTCGACTAATGGTTTGTTGACAAATTAGCTGAATTTTTTACGATCTTTTTGTTGTGCACTTGTGATTTGATTCGATTTCATGTTGCAATGAAATTGTTGATTCGGTGAATTTGATAGAGCTAATCAATGGTTGGAAGTGATTTCGTGGGAGCCTAGAGCAGTTATTTATCATAATTTCTTGGTTAGTAGCTTTCGACTATGTTAATGTGCACTTCGATTCCATTGCTATCCCTAATTTGAGAAGATTTTGCTATTAAGAAATTAAAAAAATACCAAAAATATAGTAAATTTTACTTTTTAGGCTCAAAATTATGATATATGTGTATAGTTAGGGTTCATAAATACTATTGTACACAGATTAGAGTGGCATTTAGCTTTATTGCAAAAGAGGCAGAAACACATAACACATACCTTCAGCCATGGTGGGTATAATGTTCTTATTTGATTAAATTGAATGACTGACTTATTGTTTAAAAGAAATGCATAAAATGAATTAATTTAGATATTGATACTCGGGTGGTTGGTTTTTTTTTTTTTCTTTTCTTATATACTTATTTTTTTCCACAACAGGTGGGTATCAGACAACCGTTTCACACGAGCACTTCCTGAGTTTTTTGAAACTTTTACAAATCTAACAACGTTGTATGAACAATCAGATGTCATTTTTTTTGGTTAAAGGTGGAAAATGGGTCGGGTTGGATGTCTTTCAACTTGTTTGACCCGTTTCACAAAATACAACCCAAATTGACAATTACTACTCATAGTTTAACGTGGTGGCCAGGTTTTCTATGTTTTGCCAAGAATTCAAGGTAATTAACATCGAAATTAATATGCTTATGATTTCAATTTTGACTTTATTAATTAATTTGTAAATTTAGAATTTAAAGTATATATGCTTGCTGTTACATTCTACAGGTTTTGAAGACGTATTGGAATTTTTTGAGAAGTCTTTTCTAGATCTCAAAATTGCTTTTGCTCATGCGTAGTTAATTCTTTTTTATATATTGTTATCTTATAATAGTGATTTCATAGTTACTTATTTATGCTTAAAATACGTTATGTAATTACAGTTATGTATCTTTTGTGCACTATTCAAAATTTGTATTTTGATGACATCCCCTACTTTTATCGCAACATATTTCAGCAAAATAGTTTTTGCAACTTTTTTTGTCGCTCACTTGATCCATTATTTTGGAGTTATAAATAAAATTAAATTTTTTTTACCAAACAATTTAGTAGAGTGAAATAATCACTTGACCATTAATAAAATTCAAGGTCAGACGTTGTCTCAAGTTGGTTTGTTTCTGCAAAAACCGGTATTCTCACATGGCCAACTTTATGTAGCTGTATCACGAGTTAAGAACAAGAACGGATTGAAGGTCATTTGTTGTGACAGAGATGACAATTACACTAATTCAACAACAAATGTCGTTTACAAAGAATTCTTATTTCGTGTATAAATTTTATGTAACATTTGTTCATGTATCAAATTTTGAACAAACTTATCATTACAACTACTGATTCTTATGTCATTTTTATAATTATTAATATTTGTTGGTATTTTTCTATAATATATCTCTTGAAGCATGCCCGCCCAGTCGGGCGGGCTATGAAGCTAGTATATAGTATAAGATTGTGCTACATTTTTCCAAAAATGGTATTCTAACGCTCGTTTGAATAATTACAAGTTCTTAGTTAATTTGTTCTTATTATTGACGTTTTCTATGATCTATTTTGCAATTAAAATATTTGTTTGGACATGTAGAATTGCTCTTATGTTTGAACATGCACTTTTATATCTTTCATTAGAGTAAATTACATAATTGGTCCTTTAGGTTTATAGTAAATTTCACCAATGGTCCTATAGTTTCAAAAATTACATCGATGGTCCTTAATTTTGAAAGGTTTTTCATCGATGGTCCTTTACGAAAAAGTCTGTCTATTTTTCAAGTTAACTAACATCACATGTGATGCACATGAGGGTATTTTGGTCAATTTATCTTTCCCCTTCTCAATTAAATTACACGGATAGTCCTTTAAGTTTATAGCAAATTTCACCAATAGTCCTTTTGGAAAGACAAATTGACCAAAATACCCCCATGTGCATCACATGTGATGTTAGTTAACTTGAAAAATAGACGGACTTTTTCGTAAAGGACCATCGGTGAAAAACATTTCAAAAATAAGGACCATCGGTGTAATTTTTGAAACTAAAGGACCATTGGTGAAATTTACTATAAACCTAAAGGACCATTCATGTAATTTACTCCTTTCATTATATAATTCATTTGGTGAAAGAAAATGCCTACATTTCGACTAAGTATAAAATACAAGGTTTGAGATATGGAGCCTAAGATACTTTGTTTGAACGGATGTGGAGCCTAAGATTTGACAGACAAAAAAATGGATGAAATGTTGGTTGAGTTCAAACCGAAGTTTTAGTCACCAATCAAATAACCTAAAAAAACATGAGTAATTGTATTGATCCTACCATTTATTTTTACTAATATTCCTACTCATTAGATAAATAAATGTGTTAAAATCAAGATATAATATTATGATAGAGAATAAATGGATTACACATGTCATCCTATCAAGTGAGTATGATCATGAATAAGAACAAATGGTAAGACTAAATATCATTTCTAAAAACATATTTTTGATAAAAGGGAAAAAAAACACGGAGTTACTCCATCCGTCCCATAAAAAAGTTTACATTTTATTTGTACACAATATTTTAGGAGATGGTTAGTGGTGGAGTCCTTTATAATACTTTTGATTAAAATATAAAGTTAGATTGGAGAGAGAAAATATTTTATTAGTGGAATGATTGGTGATAATATTATTTTATTAGGTGAGCACCAAATTTGAGAAATGTAAACTCTGTTGTTGGACAAAGTTTTACGGAGATTTGTAAACTTTTTTGTGGGAGGGAGGGAGTACTACACAAAGGGTTGTTTGAAAAGCCTCTTTAGTAATCTTATTAAGACTATGCGTAATGAGTGACCGATACTATATTGGTCTCCCCTGACACATCAGCGCCACATCAGCCTGACCAAACACATAAAAAATCCCGACCAAACCCACGTAACCAGACGACCACACCATTCCCCTTTGAAAAAACCCCTCCCCTTTGAAATGTTATCGGTCGTGTAGCCGACCATTAACCTTTTGGGACACGTCGTTCGTCAAATGTGTAACGGCTTTGGACGCGTCGTGGAGAATGAAAAGGGGCGACCGACCGATGGGTTACACCCAGTCTAACCGTCAACATTTTAATTAGGCAGATGTATTAATCCACCTCAAAATAAAAAGATGAACATTTTCTTACTTGTTTTTTGGAAACAGCAAAAAAAATAACAACAGAAGCCTACACACAATATTTCAATGGGCACCCCGAGTTCGAGTTCCTTTACAGGGCAAACTCAACCCCCATAAGGATTTCCAGAGAAAATCTCCCATATTTAACACCACAAAGATGTGTTTACAAGACTCGAACTTCAGACCTAACACCTCACATGAGAATAAAAGCATAAAACCTATGCATCAATCCAGCTGAGCTAAACATCATTCGCATATTTTCTTACTTTTTTTTTTTTTTGGAAACGGCAAATGAAATATCGGAAGCCTACTCGCAATTTTTCAGCGAGCACCCCGAGTTCGAGCTCCACATAAGCGGGCAAACTCAGCCCCCAAAGGGATTTCCAAGGAAAATTCCTCATATGTGCCCGTGTGAGGTATGAGTTAAATTACGCTAATGCAACGTTCCCAAAGGGATTCGAACTCACGACCTGCAGCCCACATGGGTATAAACTCAATTCCTCAGACCAGCTAGGTTCGCCATCACATTAATTAATCATAAAAAAACACGTGACACATTAATATAAACAGGTGAATTTTTCTACCTAAAAAAGACCGAGTTTATTCGTTTTGAGCTACAACTAACCCAAACAGATCCAACAGAGCTGCCCATGGTTGATTATATGGGTTTGTTTTGGTCCAAATTTATATGTTTCACTATAAGATGAATTTATTTTGTTATTTGAAATAGACCGCGAAGAACATTTGCAATTGCTGATTTGCTGCAGCTAGCTACCTTCTCAGTATCATCAACTTAGGTATCGTTAATTTTTGTTTAAATATCATTTATATCTGTTATATATATATTTGATATATCGATCTGAGCTTTTATATTATAATTGTTCAATTCTATCACGTATTTCTTCCATAATATCCTATCTCATTTGAATCCATTGATTACACGAAATTGATTCACACGCAGTCACTAGAATTTCTTCAAGTCTTCACCTACAATTTGATATGCACATTTAGAGATATTTTCGGCAATTGTAACTGTATTTGGACGTTAGGGCTTTTATTGGGATATTTGAAACTGTATTTCCACATTTAGGTTCTTTTGAGGACAATTGTAACTGTATTTGCTCATTTTGGTGGGCAACTAAATCTGTATTTGAACATTAAGGCATTTTGGGGGGCAATGAATCTGTATATGCACATTTAGGGCATTTTTGGGGGGCAATTGAAACAGTATTTGCACATTTAGGGCTCTTTTGGGAGGTAACTGAAACCTTGCACATTTAGGGCAATGCTATTTGCAAATTTGGGACTTTTTTGGGGCAACTGTAACTGTATTTGCACATTTAGTTTAGTTTGGGCAATTATAACAGTTAAAACGTCAATTTGAGATAAATCATAAATCTCTTATGTCCTAATGTGCACAGAATTAACAATTCTTGTATAGATTACATTAAAATGTCGATCCAAATAATAAGAATCATATGTTCAATTCCAATATTTTGCATCATTATGCATCATTCCCTAATCTAATGAGTTATCGCTAAGCTAACACTATCAATTGTGAAAACATTATATTTTTTAAAATCCACCACCCCGAGTGGTGTTGACTGAATCGATAAAAGATGTTTAACATCACCAATATGAAGACTATGTTGACCTATACTAAAAGACTTGCACACATGGACATTTATCGGGACCCGAATTTGTGAGCCAGAATATCAAGGATGATCTAAGACCGTTCGTAACCTATATCTTCACTGACATTTCAGTTTTTGCTACATCAATGTCACTTCTGCTGGTATTCCAATTGACACATCATTCTAATTCCCATCTCTCAAACCAAAGCACCAATCGACAGATGCTTACTGGAGGAAGTTTGCTAATGGTGTCAGTAAACTGATGGACATTCGGTTGCACCGAAGGCCACTGGTCTAACCAAGCACCTAGAGCTTGATTCTAGTGGATGTAAGTTTTTCTTTAATATTATTTATTTCCTTTATATATATATATATATATATATATATATATATATATATATATATATATATATATATATATATATATATATATATATAAGTGGGATCCGGTGAGGACTCAAAAAACGGTGAAGACTCATGATGACACCTTAAAAAAACTTCAAAAAATTCCGAAAAATATATATATAACTCCCCATGATTATTACTACATTTCACTAAAAAAAAAATTGAAAAAAAAAAATTATGATCCACTTTTTTTTGTGGATCATAATAATGATCCATATTTTTTTTGTGGATCATTATTATGATCCATATTTTATTTTTGGATCATTTTTGAAATTTTTTATTTTTTATTTGGATCTTATAGGCTGCGATTTTGATATTTAAAAAAGAAATTTTTTTGAAAAAAGTTTGTTTTTGATCGTTTTTTTTTTGGAGCCCTCGCAGTCCTCACCGGGAAAAGAGTCCTCACCGGATCCGGACCCTATATATATATATATATATATATATATATATATATATATATATATATATATATATATATATATATATATATATATATATATATATATATATATATATATATATAGTGCATTAAAGACAGAACCCAATTTATAAGAAGAACCCACAGAACCCACGATTTTTAATCTGGTCCGTTGAAAGTCTAAGTTAGATGGCTGAGATGAGTGGGTCCATTTTAAAGGGTATTTAATATTTCAAAGGGTAGTTTTGTCAATTTTCTGTGCAAATAAATAAGGAAATATAAAACTAAAATATGTATATCATTTATGGAGGCGTTTTTTACGGAAACCACCATCATTGGATTCCTAAAATATTTAATCATCTCTCATCAACCTACTAGATCATCTCTCATCAACCTACTAGAATCGTACCTATCGTCATCTTCGAAGTTTTTGGGAGATTTCGTAGGGTTTTTTTCATTCCCAAATAAATCTTACCCATTTGAATTTAAGCAATAATGATATTAGCGGTGTGATTCCATCCGCCATTGCAACCTTTCAAGAATCATGTTCTTGGATTTGAGCTCGAACTTGAAAATGGGTTCCTTGATTTTGTTCTCAAATGCAACAAGTAATAATACATAGATGTAAGTTCAACAACATCATCATTTTGTACTAATTCAAAAGTACTTTAAACTAAAAACATAGTTCAACAACATCATCATTTTGTCCTCGTCTTCATCAAATGATTCGTATTGTTCTTCATCAAATTAATCAGAAAGTATAAACTGTATGTTTGAAACACCATACATTATCAAAACATACATGTATGATTAAAACAGAATATGAATGTATGAAACCATTAATTTTCTGAATTAGATGATACGAATGTTACACAAGAGTTGCAGAAAACATATGTATACAATCCTTCACATAATCAATCAGCAACAATACCAAATAATAATGTACAACAATAAAATAATACAGTAGTTAAAAACATACATACATACATACATGTAAACAGTAAGTCATACAAGTATTCTTTTTTATACATACATGTTATCATACATACATTTATACATAGATGTCGAATGTAATATACAGTAGTTAAAAACATGTATTCTTTGTGTAAACATTCATGTAATTGTTACGAAATACATGTATGTATACTGAAAAACTTACCAATATGTTCATGCTTATAAGTATTAAAGTAAATGTTCAACTAAAATGAAAAAATCAGTAACTTTACAAAGAAAAAACATCATTTACAATAAGTAATAAATCACCACAGCAACCATCTCCTTCTTGAAGCATGGACCATTTCCGACATGGATCAACCACCACCACAACAGATCTTGTGGATTTATTTGTAGAACTTTCGATGGGTTGCGGGTAGGGTTTGGTTTCGATGCAATTCTTAAACATGTCGGTCACCACTTACCGTCGGTAACTTGCTGCACCACCGCCGCCTCTGGACGATCGTAAAAGTAAATTCCGATGACGACGAAACTCCACCGCCGCCGCCTCTGGAACCCTAAAATCGTCGTCCATACCGGTTTCGATGGTGGCGGGTATCGTTTTGATCGGAAGAAAACGCTGGTTTTAATGGTGGTACGGGTGTTCCTTGGTTCAGCGTTTAAGGTGGCCGGAAATTGGAATTAAAATGGTGGTGGTTTTTGTTATTTTAGAAAGAGAGAGAATATGGGTAATCTAAAATATGGGAAGAATGAATGGAGAGAGATACGCTTTTAAACAAATTAAAGAGGAGAGAGGTTAATTTGTCAAAAACCTATTATACCCCTCCAGAATTAATGAATTAAAAAAAGATTTCCTTTATTTTGATTGGTTTGAATTAGTTCTTACAGTTCTAACGCTAAAAATGGTTCTGATTTTAATTCTACACTATATATATATATATATATATATATATATATATATATATATATATATATATATATATATATATATATATATATATAAGTGGGATCCGGTGAGTACTCAAAAAACGGTGAGCACTCGTGAGGACACCTCAAAAAAAATTCAAAAAATTCCGAAAAAAATATATATAACTCCCCATGAATATTACTACATTTGACCAAAAAAAAAATTTGAAAAAAAAATTATGATCCACTTTTTTTTGTGGATCATAATAATGATCCATATTTTTTTTTGGATCATTATTATGATCCAAAAATATTTTTTTTTGGATTATTTTTAAAATTTTTTATTTTTTTTTTTTGGATCATATAGGCTGCGATTTTTATGTTTAAAAAAGAAAATTTTTTGAAAAAAGTTTGTTTTGGATCATTTTTAAAGTTTTTTTTTGAGTCATCGCAGGCCTCACCGGTTTTTGAGTCCTCACCGGATCCGGACCCTATATATATATATATATATATATATATATATATATTCCTCAACAGGGACAAAAATTATTAGATTTGAACGAATATCATTAGTAATTATACGACGATGCTACATTAAAGAGGGACTGTAATTACAACTACATCAATACACGATTTAAGGGTATAACTAAAACTAAATCGATTTATTAATGTCTAGAATAAACCACATATATCGGTTTTATACTACTATGTACCAAACCTAAAAAACCCCGAAAAATTACCTAATAATAATTGAAAACATCCTAGTAATCCAACGCTATAGTCTTGCTAACCAATCTACCACAATATGTAGCCTTTTCGGGGCGTTTTGTCACCCACAACCAGGGTGGACCTAGTATGGTACACGGGGTTGCCTGTACAATGCCTGAATTTTTTTTTGAGTAATGTTAATTTTTTTTTGAGTAATGCCTGAATTTTTTTTTTTCAATTTCTTATGTTACACTGTGTTCCAGAGTTTTAATTTGAAGAGAAGAGAAGAGAAATTGAGAGAAAGATAAATTTTATCGTGTTCCAGAGTACATTTTTTAAAAAAAGGGGAGAGAAGAGAAAAGAAATTTTAGTATTTTTTCTCTCTTAATCTTCCTCCCAAAAGTGGGAAGATTTGGAGAGAAGAGAAGTTTTAATTAATTAAAAATATTTGTAATTACCAAATTACCCTTGATATTACCTAACTTCTTTATATTTTAAAGATAAAATTGTAAAAGTGTTTATTTTTTTTCCTTTCTCTCAACTCGTGAACACAAAAAATTATAATTTTCTTTTCTTTTATATCCGATTCAGGAACCAAAAAAAGAAAAATATTTTTTTCTTAATATATATCTTTTCTTTCTTTTCACTTCTCTTACTTTCCTATCTTTTCTTTCGTTTAAAATTTCTGGTACACAATGTAAGTTTTGGTGACACTCCTGGAAAAAATATGCAACATGGGACAGGGGAGGATTCATTAGGTGTCCCGCAGTGGCACGGGACACTACTCAAATTTTTCCCACAGTTTCAGAATTTGTTTTGGTATTACGGTGCAGTGCTTCTACCACCGGATTAAAAACCCTATCAATAATCTAAATCAATCTTAAAAAGAACTACAGTATTAGCCAATAGTTCAAACAAAGCCAAACAAAAATATAAATCAAATAAAAAAGAATCAAAAGTACGTTACTGTAGTTTTATAGTATTAGGTCCATAAAATTAGTAGTTGTCTTGTAGATTTATAAAATTAATAATTAGTCATTGAAGACTTTATAATCAAACATGATGTTTATGTAATAGAGTTATTTATGTAAAATCATTTTTGTTTCGACACACTACTCCTTGGACGTCACTAGGGCCGCTGCTCCTGGAACCCTGCAAGAGAGTGCAACCCCTTTAATTACCTCCTCCTTTTTGGTACCCACAAGAGTACTACTGCTGATGGAAAATTCTAGTTTCGCCCCTAACATGGGACACCCCTCAATTTTTTTCCCGGATCCGCCACTGCCTACAACACACTCTTCTCCACCTGATCGTATTAGCGTCTAAATGTCCACCATCATAAGTTCATAACTACCGAAGGATCTCAACCCCTCTACATTAATTACACAACGTAAAAAAGAGAGAGAAAATGAAAACCTTACCATAAAACATAAAAATAAAAAACCCTTCGTTCACACCAATATACTGGAAAAAATAACGAAGTTAATGAAACCACACTCAAAGGAGACCTCAAGTAATACATTAATGTTGAAATACCCAAATCCCGATGAAACCGACATTGACGAAGGGTTATGGTTTAGAAAGAAACATCTAAGTGGGATAAGACTGAGAACATATTGTAACCACTCGATTCCATAAGTTAGAGAATCAGTGTTTGAAATGTTAAAATTCGGGTTTGGGATTGACAAACCGATCCTTAAAAACGGTTGAACTGATCGAATCGGTTGAACTAGATTGTAATTTTATTCGGCATCTTATTGTTTCGTTGCAATTTTACAAAATTAGCAACGAATTTTGTGATCCAATTTAAGGTGTCCAACTTTTTTAATGATTCCACCGTGATTGTCTATGTTATCTTTTGGTTACTATCTTGGTAATAACTAAAAACTCTACTATAAAACGAATATACGCCATTAATTCGATTGAATTATAATTTGTGATATATATTTCATTTTCAACTTTGTTGAAATGTAAACAAATGTTCCTTATTTCCCCCCAAAAAAATTAAAATCTAGAAAATGGTGATAATAAATCCTTCCTATTATTCATAAATCGGTTCTAAAACGGGTTTCCACATGGGTGACCCACCCATACGCTGCCCTGTAAGAACAACTTCCGACACTTCATTCCCTACACGCCGGCTCTCATCCGCCGGCAAAACCTTCGAATCACGACGTCGTTTAACCTCTTGCAACCAGATCGTAACATCTGCAGCTCCGATTCGGTGATAAACGAGTTTAACCTACCAGCAGGAATCAACAAATACAGTTTTCCGTTATCCAATAATTCATTTGCTCGTAAAGCCGACAATCTAAAATTAGATCGGCGACCATCAGCCACCGGAGATATTAAATGTCCTGGTTGTTCTAGAAGCATGACCTCAGTTTGAGTTCTCGTTGGTTTCCGTTAACGTCGATTAGCGTTGCTGTTTGGGGTTTTGAACAGAAACAAGAGCTGAAATTTCCCATTTATGCGTGTGTAATTGAAATTGAATATATGTGATGTTATTGTGGATTTGTGACGAATTGAAATTGTGATGGAATTGAAGTTTGATCTTGATGTTAATGATTTTGAAGAGAAACTATTGGAATTATATATTGTGGTGTTTAGTGAGTGTTAAGTGGGATAGGATTTGACTGACTAAAAAGTGTGGGTTGACTTATGATAAACGTATATTTTGAGTGTGAAATACTGTGAATAACGCGGTAGATAGTTCCACACACTCAATTTACTTGTCTGCAACATGATTATTATCATGAGTAATGGTATTGATGGTTAATTTTTATGTATATTTATGTGTCTATTTAATCATTAAAATATGTGTTAAAATTAAAAAAATGATATTAGAAAAAAAAATTGAGTGAATTACATATATCATATCATCTTATTAAATGAATTGACAAGAATCAATATGATTTTATAAGATTGAGAGAATTCACTGCTTGTATTCATTGATATGACTGCCTTTATATATTACAACGTGAGTATCAAATGTGTATAACAAACTATACAGATAACTAGGAAACATACTAAGTTAAACTAACAATCCTAAGTTATAGGATTTTGAATATCGGCTCTATCACCCCCCCCCCCCCCCCCCCCCCCCGCAAGCGAAGTGGGGAAGGTCCAACACGTAGCTTGGTGCGGAATTCCTCAAATTGCGGTCGAGGTAGGCTTTTAGTGAAAATATCTGCAAGTTGAAGATGTGTTGGCACAAATTTAGTAAGCAGTCGTCCTGATAATACAAGTTCTCGTACAAAGTGATAGTCGATGTCAATATGTTTTGCCCGTTTGTGAGAGACGGGATTTTGACTTAAGAATAAAGCACTACGATTATCACATAAAATTGTTGGACGAGATGGTGGTAAAACGTGCAATTCTCTTAGTAAATGAGTGATCCATACAATTTCAGCTGCAGTATTAGCTAGAGCACGGTATTCAGATTCACAACTCGACCGTGAAACCGTTGGTTGTTTCTTGGCACTCCAAGAGACCAAGTTACCGCCTAAGAAAATTGAGTATCCGTAGGTTGAACGACGCGTTTCAATGCATCGAGCCCAATCTGCATCCGAGTATCCAAGCACAGTTGGAGACGGAGAGTGATCAAATTTGAGTCCGTAAGCTATGGTACCTTTGACATAGCGAATAATTCTTTTGACAGACTGATAATGGTCATTGGTAGGTGCTTGTAAAAACTGGCTAACTTGATTTACGGCATAGGAAATATCAGGCCGGGTGATAGTTAGGTATTGAAGGGCACCCACTAATGATCTATATAAAGTAGGATCTGTAAAAGGATCACCTTGAGTTGTGAAACAGGTAGCGGTAGACAAAGGTGTGGCAACCGGCTTTGACTCTAATAAATGAGCACGAGTGACAATATCATTGGCGTATTTGGACTGATTCAAAAACAGACCCGTATCGGTGTATGTGACTTCGAGTCCAAGAAAATAATTGAGACGCCCAAGATCCGTAATTGAGAATTCCTTGTTGAGCCGAGATATAAAGTTGCGCATAGCGGATGTATTATTGCCGGTTAGAATTATATCATCTACATATACAAGTAGATAAATAACACATTTGTCTTGTTTGTAGATAAACAAGGAAGTGTCTGTTTTACTACAAGTAAATCCAATGGTCATTAAGAATGTGCTTAGGCGTTGAAACCACGCCCTTGGTGCTTGTTTAAGCCCGTACAACGCCTTTTTGAGATGACAAACATGGTTTGGAAACTTGGGATCAAGAAAACCGGGAGGTTGTTCCATAAATACCGTATCCGTAAGATTGCCATTTAGGAATGCGTTTTTAACATCAAGTTGATGAAGATTCCATTTGTTAAGAATGGCAATAGAAAGAACAATACGGATTGTAGAGGCTTTGACAACCGGACTAAATGTAGCATTATAGTCAATTCCGGGAATCTGTGTAAAGCCTTGTGCAACTAATCGAGCCTTATAACGATCAATGGAACCATCGGAATGAAACTTTGTTCTAAAAACCCACTTTGATCCAACCACATTAGAATTCTTTGGGCGTGGAACAAGAGTCCAAGTCGAATTTTTATGTAAAGCTGCCATCTCCTCGGACATTGCATGAAACCATTGCGGATTCTTAGATGCCGTTTTAAACCCACGAGGCTCTTTGGAACTAAAAAGAGCTGCATGAAGAGGTGATGTGGAAAGGTGTGATAGGTTTGCTTTGTGACGGGGTTTAGAAATACCCGAACGTGATCGAGTAGTCATAGGATGGTTGGAGGTTGTAACAGGTTGTTGCGGAATGGTTGTTGTGGGATTTATTTGAGGTATTGGTTGAGTGACGGTAGGCATAGCGGGTGGAGTAGGTTGGGAATTAGGAGGTGGGTTTTCCACTTGTGAAGTGGAAGGTAAGTTAGGGGATGTAATTGGTATGGCAGTAGGTTGGGATGATACTTGTGAGTGTGTAGGACATAAACTGCATGGAGATGCATGTGGGGACGTGGTTTGGGTCTGAATATGTGGTGGGTTTAAAGGGGGCAGTGGGTTTATAGGAATTGACAAACCATCACAATAGGTAGAAAAAATTAAATGAGCAGGTCCTTTTGAAGATTGAATTCCCATAAAAGGAAAACTTGTTTCATCAAATTGAGCATGGCACGTGGTATAAATCCGTTGGTTCGATAAATCAAGACATCGATAACCTTTATATTGGGGTGAATACCCGATAAAAACACATGGTGAACTTCGACGAGAGAGCTTATTTACCGAATAATTTCGAAGATATGGGTAAACAAGACTTCCAAAAACCTTAAAGTTAGCATAATTTGGAGCGTTGGAAAATAATAGTTCATAAGGAGACTTATTTTCCAAGAGTTTTGTTGGAAGCCTATTAATAATGTAAGTAGCCGATCCAAACGCATGAGTCCACATGGAGGCGGGAACATGCGCATGGAACATCATAGCTAACCCGGTTTCTGTTATGTGCCGATGTTTTCGTTCCGCACGGCCGTTTTGTTGAGGCGTGTAGGGACAAGATAATCTGTGCATTGTACCATTACTTGTAAATAAGGAACGAACTTGGTCATTCATAAACTCAGTTCCACCATCGGATTGGAAAATTTTAATTTTGCTCGAAAATTGATTTTGCACTAAATTAACAAATGCTTGTAACACTGCATAAAAATCTGATTTAGCCTTAAGAGGATAAAACCATGAAAAACGTGAGAAATCGTCTATAAACACTGCATAATAACGATATCCATCTGTTGAAACAATTGGAGATGGTCCCCACAAATCACAGTGTATAAGATCTAAAACATGCAACGATCGTTTAGGGTTTAGATCAAAAGGTAGACGTTTGCTTTTTGATAATTGACATGAAGAACAAGTATTGGGGTTAGGTAAAATCGAAGTAATAGATAAACAACCAACTTTATTAAGTAAAGAAATAATGTCATAAGAGGCATGGCCTAAACGCTTATGCCAAAGATCATAAGATGCTTTTATTTTCTTTGAAGATAAAGTTGCCAAGTAGGCATGTTGGCCATTTTGTAACACATATAATCCATCTTTACTTCGTCCTCGAGCTAGAGGCTCCTTGGTTTTCCGATTCTGAATTGTAAAAACACCATCAGAAAATAAAACGTCAACTGGGTTATCATGCGTTAATTTTGGTACCGATAAAAGATTCTTTTTGAGTTGTGGAACCACAAGCACGTCTAATAAATTTATAGCGGGGGTAATATTTGATGTACCAATATGAGAGATATGAGATGAATTACCATTACCAAAATATACTTGTTCATTACCCGTGTATGGCGCAAAGGAGTTTAGACTTGAAGCAGAAGATGTCATATGGGTAGTTGTGCCAGAGTCCACGAACCAATCAGGAGTTGTGTTGGACAAATTGCACTGAGCATTGAATGCTTGTGCTAAATTGGCAGTCGGTGTTGATGAACGGGTAGCAAAGGAATAATCTGGACAATGTGTTGCGTAGTGGCCATCCTTTCTGCAAAGCTGACAGTGTGGAGGACGTCGGGAGAAATTACCACGACCTCGGCCTCGAGAATTTCCACCACGATAAGATCCACGACCACGAGAGTTGGAAGAGTTGCTACGACCGGCGGTGGCAGCCATGAAAGCAGCATTTGCAGGGGCATTTGTGGTGATGGTGGAGAGGAATAACTCATGACTCTCCGCTTGGGAGATAATATTGCGGAAGGAAGATCGTGGAGTTATCAACCGTTGTCTGGTAGAGAAGGTTTCAAACGACGATCCTAAACCGGAGAGAAACCAATGGATTTTATCGGATTCATCTTGTGGGTGACCGATTGCATTCAAATGATCACAAATTGACTTGAACTTGCGACTATATTCACTTACAGTAGAGGTTCCCTTTTGAAGATGGCGGAGGGAATCTCGAAGGGTATGAACCCACTCAACAGAATCATGACTGTAAGTGATTTCTAAAGCTTTCCAAACTTCATAAGCGGTGTTATGGCCGAAGGTTTCAGCCATGGCTTCTTCAGACAATGATGATTGAATCAGAATTAAAGCTCTTTGATCTGCAGCGAGCCACGAATCATAAGCGGGGTTAGGAGCAGAAACATTGTTGGTGACAATAGTTTGTGCAGGAGCAAGAAGAGAGCCATCAATATAGCCTGTTAATTTCTGGTAACCGAGAAGTGGTAGCATCTGTCTTTTCCACAATAGGTAGTTTGTGGAGGAAAGCTTAATTGAAATCATGTGTAAAATGGTGGCTAGGGGCAGGGGAGCGTCCGGCGAATCTGTGGTGGTGGTCATGGTTAATCGGAGAAAGCAACAAAAAGAGGAGGAGAAGGAAAGGTATTAGGCTGATACCATATAAGATTGAGAGAATTCACTGCTTGTATTCATTGATATGACTGCCTTTATATATTACAACGTGAGTATCAAATGTGTATAACAAACTATACAGATAACTAGGAAACATACTAAGTTAAACTAACAATCCTAAGTTATAGGATTTTGAATATCGGCTCTATCAGATTTCTCTATTATCTTATTATATAATTGCTCCGTATCATATGCTTTTCATTTTGAAAAAGTTCAAAATACATAATACTACTATTTAGTGATTTACTTTATTGATAACTTTTAATATGCTAAATGAATATATAATAAATTTACATATAATTACATGTGATTAAAAATTATTGTGAACACGATTTTTTAACCACAAAGTCATTTTTAATAGACGAGCTCTCATCGAAACAAGTCTGATTATATTGTAGTCAAAAGAGTTAACTTTGTTAATTATATTATTTAGTTTTTCGCTAAGAGCAAATACATTGAATGTCAAAAGAATTAACCATGTTTTTTGTTTACCGTCAATTGAATGTCAAACTTTGAACAACTAATTTTTGTTAACCTCTATAAAAGCATACCCGTCACCAACCTCGCTACCACCCGCACCACCATCTTTATCATATCGGGTACCCCATTATTGTTAAAAAAAATTGTAACCAAACTAGTTTTGCTCGGCTCAAAATATAATTACACATTTTACCCAAACGCATTGCGCAAATACCCTAATAAGCATTGAGATTTTCTAACTTATGCCCTAAGGGCATGAGATAAAAGATACTTAATAAATTAAAAATTCATTAAACAATTAAAATTGCATTTAATTAATCTCATGAATTAACAAAAAACGAAATTCATTAATTATTATTTATATATTTTTAGAAATATTCAAAATTATTAAATGTCTCTTATTTCATGCATTAACCAAATTCATAAGCATTAATACCTTAAAAAACTCAACTAATAGAGAGTCTAAATTATTTACGCACGTTTATTAGTTTTCTTTGGACTTTAATTTAAGGAAAATGATAATGACAATCCTTAGGGCTGTCACTAAGACGTCAAGACACGCATTAAAAACTTGTACAATAATTAATAACCGCCTCCTGCATTGTAGGAATCAACCCCTACTACTGAAAATACAAACGATTTATACACGTAATCATCTCTTAATGACAGCTGTAAGGACTGTCATTAACAAAACCTTTTATTTAAATAAACATAAATGGCCCTTTATGTTATTGTAGACGTCATTTCATCAGCTTCACCTGTCGTCGTGACAGTATGTGTTTTTTGTGCGTGAAATAAAGAGAGAGAAAAGGAAATCGATCAAAAAAGTGAAATCAAACAACAAACAGTTGCAGAATCACAACTCAATTACAGATTTCCATTACGTTTTCCCCCTAATTCAGTTATGTTTCTATTCGATTGGTTCTATGGCATATTAGCTTCGTTAGGGTTATGGCAGAAAGAAGCCAAGATCTTGTTCCTTGGACTCGATAATGCGGGCAAAACTACCTTGCTTCACATGCTTAAAGATGAGGTTAGTTTCGATCTATTCCATTTCATAACCTAATTCCCAATTTCATTCGCTAACAATAAAACGCCTAATTTTGACCTAATTTTGGTTATTTTGTGTGATTTCGATCTCGATTTGCTTGTAAATTTACTCGAATTTGATTGGTTACCAGAGGTTAGTTCAACATCAACCGACGCAACATCCGACGTCTGAAGAGTTGAGTATTGGGAAAATTAAGTTCAAAGCGTTTGATTTAGGTGGTCATCAGATTGCTCGTAGAGTCTGGAAGGATTATTATGCTAAGGTATATTCTATTTTATTATCAGGATCATTATCAAACATAAAGTGTATTTAATTTAGGGTAATTAGCTTATAAATCATGTTTTCTAAATACAGAACTCTTCGAACTGATAAACAAGAGCACATAACTGTAAAACTTGGTGCTTGTTTTTTGCTTTGTTCTTCGGTTTAAAAATAAAAAAAAATAAAAAACTTTTTACATGTTCTATGCTAATAACACTATTTAAAATGATCTGCAAACACTGAACAACTGGTCATGAGATTATCTGATTATCTCATCTTAAAAGGGATTTCTGATTACATAAAGTTAGATTACTATATGTAACTATACATATAGGCCACAATCGGTTATTGCTAGTTTTGCTAACATGTGATAGATGTTGAATTAATGTGTAATAATGTGCCAAACTAGTTAGGAAATCATCTTGTTAATTGTTATAACGTGTCAAAATGTTATTATATTAGTTTTAAATTTTTTATATTGAATTGACAGGTTGATGCAGTAGTTTATCTAGTTGATGCATACGATAAAGAACGTTTTGCAGAATCAAAAAAAGAACTAGACGCACTTTTATCTGATGAAAATCTGGCTTCAGTCCCGTTTCTTATTTTAGGAAATAAAATCGATATACCATATGCAGCTTCAGAAGACGAATTACGTTATCATTTAGGTTTGACCGGAGTGACAACTGGCAAAGGAAAAGTCAACCTTCAAGATTCAAGTGTTCGTCCATTGGAAGTATTTATGTGTAGTATCGTGCGCAAAATGGGTTATGGTGATGGGTTTAAATGGGTTTCACAATACATCAAATAGGTGGTTGTTAAATAATAAACAACAACCGTTTTGTCGTTGTTCAAGAAATATGAAAGAAAAAACATTGTTGGGAAGAAAGGGAATAACTAGAAAAGAAAGAACTTGTTTTGGTTTTGGTTTTATTCTTATGGATTTTGTTGGAAGATGTTGCGATGTTTTTAGCTTGATGTAAAACGCGTCATTGTTATTTGATATTAATCTGTGAAATTGGGTTTGGGTTATGCACTATCTCAAACGGGTTGCTTGAATTGTATTTTTAATTGATACAACTTACTAAATCACTCAATTAAAAAGTTTTAAATTATGTAATAACGTAGGTTTATACACGCATAATTGATCTATTGCAACAGTTTTGACGGTTGGAGGAATTGGGTAGGGGTGTGCATGGGGCGGTTTAGGGCAGTTTTAGGCTCAAACCGAACCGAATACGTTAATTTCGGTTTTAGGATTTTCAAAACCAATGGTTTCGGTTTCTATCGATTTCAGTTTTAGCGGTTTTTAGCCATTAACGGTTAGGTTTCGGTTTTAAAACTGAATCCACCTTGTTTTTGAACATAAATATATAATCTCATGCACTAATCTTCATTTTTTTAAAATTACATATAAATTTTGGCAACAATGTCTAATTTACAACATTAAATTTAATGTTTAATAACATATTTCAATAATGTATAGCATTTTTAGCCAAAAGTACAAAATATAAACGTGTTTTGTAGCATATAATAACAATATAAATATTATGAACTGTAGGTAATGAAGTTTTAAATATTTAAATATGACGACTTCTATTTAATAACTATAAAATTAAAAATATATATATATAATATTAAATATTAAATATTAGTGGGGCGGTTTCTTAGTGGGGACGGTTTCTAGTTAAAACCGAAACCAAACCAAATCCATCGGTTTTTCAAAATCTAAAACCGAACCGTCGGTTTTGAAATGGTTTCGGTTTTATCGGTTTGATTTTGTCGGTTTTAACGGATTAGTTTCGGTTTTTATGCTCACCCCTAGAATTGGGTGTTGGCTGCTTTTGGTGATGTATTTGGGATTTGCAGCATATGATTTTAATTCATGGAAGTGCAGTTTTTCTTTAAGTTGCTTTTAAAAAAAGGGTTTTGCTAACTATTGCCCTAAGGGCAATGGTTAAGGAAAGTTTAAATGGTTAATGTACGATAAAACAAGCATGGGTGGTTAATAAAATTCATGGGAGTGGTTTTTAGTAGTTATTTTACAACTTTTAAAACACAAAATTTGTTCTTAAACATTGCCCTAAGGGCATTGTTTAGCATTTCAAATTTGTTCATTTACTTAAATTGGCTCGAGTATGATTCAAGTTCTTGGTTGAGTAGGATACATGACATTTTTGTGCTCTTATTACTTGATTATTGACACGATATTCATAATTTGTGTAAATGCTTTACTAAAATCTAAAAATTCACATCTATGTACTTGACTCAATTCAATAAACATTTTTATTTTAAAATTCAATAAATACTATCTGACAAGTCTAAAGTATAAAATGGGATAAGATTTAAACACTGAATTAATGAGAAGGTGATGTTTTTTCATAGTTTAACTGGTTATATATTTTTAAATTGTAAAAACCAACTGATGTTGCAATACAATTTCCTTTCTCCGTGAAATTAATAATACCCAATTAAGAATGCCATATCGATTTCTTCAATATATGCCCCGAGCCCGTGGTCAAAACTTAAAATGAGCACGCATGATGCAATCGGTTGCTCGAAAATATTTAGAATTTTGAACTTTTACGATATGTTTGTATAATGTATGATATTATGTAGAACGGATTCTTATTCTAACACATTGTAATTTAACTTCATATAGTAAAGTAAATCATGAGATATATTATCATATTAAATGTAATTTTTGTATATTCAGAAAATGAAAAAAAATTATGTTTCTGATTTGATATTCGAATGTATGAAAATGAAAATACAAAGATAATTATTTCGAAAAAGTGTGGGTGGGGTGGGTTTCACGGGATTGAAGATTTGCATGTACATTTTGAGGGCGATCATAGACCGTTTCTCGGATAAGTTGGCCCACAAACCGTATTATCAATATCATATGGTCATAGAATAGAAAGTTTAAATTAGTAACTCAAAATAGGTATGTGTAAAGTGGACCGTCGATATGTGTTTAGTTATCTAGTCATTAATATTTTAATAATTTTAATCTAAAAGAAAATGATAATGACAATAAGAAGACAAAAATAATATAAAACCCTCCCCTGAATTTTAAGAACACTATTTCATCAATGAATGTACAAATATTTTATACACATTAGAGACAACCTTAAGGACTGTAATTAACAAAATCCTAATTTTAACTAGTATTTCAATTCTACTTTAGCAATTAATTATGTAATTTTATTTTATAAGTTAGTTATGTAGTCAAACTAATTGGTTTAACGTAGGCTAGTGGTGATAGTTAGTGACAGTAAGGGGTTGGTTACAAACCATCCTATATATGTAATTATTGTTTCTTTGAAAAGGAATTTTTTTTTTTTTGAAAAGTTGAGTTTATTTTGTATTTCTTTGGAAGATTATTTATCTCGAATTGGTTTACAACAACCGTCAACCGACCAGAATTATGAGATCAGATTGGATTGAATCGTATGTATCAAATTGAGTTAACGTCTGGTTTTCAGTTTTAATTTTCATATAAACTTGATTTTTGGTTCAGTCTGAAACCAAAAAAATTCGAAGAAACTTTCTTGGTTCGGTTATGAGTGATTCGTTTTGTCTATTGGACATTATTTGGTCACCAGTCTATCCAAAACTATTTCCTCTCAATTAATTCCAAACGATTTGATTAGTTAACTGTCCACACGACTAACTCAAAATGTGCTATATCCATCTAAAAAATTAATAACTAAATTAACTTATTTTTAAAAATACCAAAAAAGGAGCATGTCATAACCACTACGCTTAATTTTCTGCTTCACTTCACTGTCATTGTCGGTTTTTCCATTTTCGTCTTCCATGTGCACTGTTCTTGAAGCTTTCATCATCTCACTACCCATGGAAAAACAAAGAAGTTTCTCAATCAAACGCTCTAAATTCTTCATTTTCTCTTCAACAATTTCAATCTCCTTAATCTTTCTAACACTTTTCTCCATCTGGGTTTTCAAATCCGACCCGTTTATCATAAATCAAGAAACCCAAACCCATTTCCACTTCCCTCAGATTGAATCCACCTCTTTTAAACTCCATGGTCAACCCTTGACTTCAAACAGTCAAACCAATTTCAGTAAACCCTCAAATTCAACAGAAATTCCCAACGTTTCACTCAGATTTAATCGGTTGAGTGAACACCAACATCAAAATCTTGATGCTGTAAATGGTACTGAAGTTTTGAATTTGCATGTCAATAGTTCAATTAAGAATGTGAATATACCAAATTTAAATCCAATTAGTGGTGGGGTTCACAAAATTGATGATAAAAAAGGTGAATTTAGTTGTGATATTACGAAAGGGAAATGGGTTTTTGATGAGAATTTTCGTTTGTATTCTACTTTTTCATGCCCTTTTATAGACGAAGGATTTAATTGTGAAGCTAATGGTAGATTGGATAAAGATTATATGAAATGGAAGTGGAAGCCTCATGATTGTGACATTCCAAGGTAATATATAAATTTATTTTCTTTTTTTGCTTAAATTGTGAACTTAATCTTAGATATATCCCCATTTAGTAATTGTAGACATTTTTGTATAATTGGGTCATTAAGATGGCTTTATGTTCTAGGTCATAGATTTATGTTGCATTGTTGCCAAATAACCAAAATGTCGTCATAACCGCCGAGCCAGATTTAAATTTAATGCAAAATCGGTTCTCGGTTTTTTTATTTAAACATGTTAACTTTTGATTATGAATGTACTTGTACTTGTGTTAGATTATTAATTGAATGAGTTTGTTATAAATATAGGTTTAATGCAACAAACATGTTGGAATTGATTAGAGGAAAAAGATTAGTATTTGTAGGTGATTCAATAAACCGAAATCAATGGGAATCGATGTTATGTTTGTTAATGAGCGCGATTAAAGATCCAAAAAGAGTGTACGAAACACACGGGCGTCGAATCACCAAAGAAAAAGGAAACTATTCCTTCAAATTCTTGGTAAAAACTTCAATAATTCAACTATTCCTTCAATTGTTGCCAAATTTCTTCTTTCTCATCCGATTTTGATATTAATTTTATTCTATTTGTATTTTTTATTTTAGGATTATAAATGTACGGTTGAATTTTATGTATCCCATTTTTTGGTTCATGAGGGAAAAGCAAGAATAGGAAGAAAACGTCTGCAAACGTTACGAATTGATACGGTTGATAGAGGATCATCGAGATGGAAAGGGGCTGATTTTTTAATTTTTAATACCGCTCATTGGTGGAGTCATTATAAAACAAAATCCGGGTAAATTTAATTAATAAAATTTTAAAAATCTTAATTAATAAGATTTGTATGGATAAATTGGTTTCTATATTTGTCTAATTTTAATTAATAAAATTGTAAAAATCTTACATAAAAATTTTTTTATGGATAAATTGGTTTCTATATTTAGACAAAATTTTAATTAATAAAATTTCAAAAATCAGCTCGATCCAACATTTACAATAATCATAACAGGTTAAACTACTATCAAGAAGGAGAAACCGTTATCCCTCATCTCGATTCAACAACCGCTTTCAGAAAATCCTTAACAACATGGTCAAGATGGGTCGATAAATACATAAATCCAAAAAAAACACAAATCATATTTCGAAGTTCGTCCCCTTCCCATTTTTCTGGAGGTCAATGGAACTCGGGTGGTCATTGTAAAGAAGCTTCTAGACCCCTAAACATAAGCGCCAAAAATTACCCTGAAAAAAACGCCATCCTTGAAGAAATCATTAAAAAAATGAAAACGCACGTTACGGTTTTAAATATTACGAGTTTATCGGATTATAGAATCGATGGTCATCCGTCGATTTACGGTAAAAAAATCAGTAGTCCGAAAAATGGTGAAGATTGTAGTCATTGGTGTTTACCGGGAGTTCCTGATGTTTGGAATCAACATTTGTATTTTCATCTGCAATCTATGGTTAAGAACAAAAACAGGTACAATTAGTGCTAAATATACACGTTTTATTATTGAATGTATCGTATTTAGAACTTGAAATTTGATGAACTAAACTTTCCGGCACCTACTATTGTATGTATCACTTTGAATGGTTTTACTAAATTCAGGTAAAACTAATACATAATAGTAGGTTTCGAAGGTTTAGTACATTAAAAATGTAAGTTTTGAAATACGCTTTATACAATAATAAAACGTGTATTGTTAGATACATTTGTATGTAATTTGCCATTTTTTTCTTAAATTTGCGCTCACATTTTGTAACACGATATAAACGTGTAATCTGTATAGTCAAGTAGTCAGTCGATTGATTCATTTAACAAACTTACAAACGGATTTTTTTTTTTTTTGTAGAAAATTGTAATAGGCTCATAAACTGTTTGCCTTTTATTAAGTGTCAAACATTTTAATGAAAAACAGTGCACGGTAATAGCAAACAAACTATCTTTATAGTGACATCAAACCAAAAGTATTATGGCTTTTTATATCGAGCTTGAGGTGGGATCGATGGGCCTTCTTTTGGGTCATCGGCCTAAATCGTTGGACAGCACCCAATTTTTAACCTATTCTTTTCTGGCCCATTTGACCACTATGGCACTATATAAATATTGCAATTTTGGTTACACCAACTATTAGATATGTGTACGGTCCAATAATCAAAATGAACCGAGAGAATGGTTTTGGCTGGACCGGGGACCAAGCTGACGTCTAGCACCAGACCAAGAACCAGGCTTTCTGATATATATATTTTTTTTCAATTTTGGAGTGTAACGAATTGGACTAAGAATCGATTTTGATTTAAAATTAATAACGAGAATCAATTTTGATTGAAAACTAAAATTGAGAATCTGATAAAAATAACTTGGTTCGCTCCGGTTTAATTTGATGGTTTCGACAAGTTTTCAGTCTGATTTGCACATGCGTAATAAGTATATAACCACGTGATATTCAATACTAATAAATTTGAACATCCAACAAATCATGTAACCTTTATCAAGAATACATCATATGACCATCTCTATATATGGTTTAGATCGTTTAAAAAAATATAACATAGGCCAAAAAATAAAATAAAAAATAGAACAAATGTCACACTTTTTCTTGAACTCTAAGGGAGTCGTTATCATTATCATCTCTCACTTGTTCTACCTTCCTGTAAAGCAAAACAACACCGAACCAAATGAGACATTTGACCACCCTAACCATCCCAATTGTCACAACCAAATAATACAACCACCAACTCATTAAGTCAACCATACCAACACCACCACCAACTTCCATCTCTCTCTTGATCTCCGTCACAACCACCAATGACTCCACCTCATCTCTCAATCTCCACCACCACAAACCGCCCAAACTGCCGCCCATCACCACCCTCTCCACCCACCTTTCCTCCATTTCAAACCCAAACATTGTATCGTCCACCACCGGTTTCACAATCATCCTCCACCAATATACTGTTGTCCCGTGCAACCCTAAGAAAAATACAATGCTACATATCGAATTTCTCGCATGACCAAAACCCGAACCTTCGATTCCTGCGCCTATGCTTCCTTCAATTCCAAGCCCGACACAAACCTGATACCATTAAATTATAGGTTAGGGTTAGGGTTAGCGTTAGGTTCCAGATTCGACTATGATACTCTAAAGATTAACAAGTCCAATATGTTTTCTACATTATTAATCTAAATAAATAGGCGCTACAAGTAGATAAGTAATACTGTACAAAATATAAAATAATGAGACATAAATGAAGCTAAGATCGCTCTCAATCGTTACTTCAATTGACATTTCCGTTTTTGCTAAATCAACTTCACATTAGTTGACTTCAATTGACACTCAACTAATCGACACATTCTGGCCAATAATACTCTTTCCATTAATATTTTATACATAAATACATACACACAAAAAATACCAATACATACAAAATAACTCACAAATCTCGTCACCTTCTTTGTAGCTTCAAACTGAAGTGATTTAACTGATGTGAAATTAAAGGGGGAGCGTGCTAATGGTTTCAATTCCTAAACCCAAGTCAACCAAAGCAATGGTTGACACCGGTCTAAATTGTCTTAAGTTTTGTGACACTTTTGGGAAAATCTATTATTAAAATGTTAATAACTTTTAAAAAGCATGGGTCAATGTCATTTACTAAATGTACAAGTTTTAAAAAATTGTGTCATCACGAAAAGTCAAAAGCTAATTCTCAGACTTTATTTTGTGTACATAAAAATGGCATACGAGAGATAATTTGTACATAGAAGAATTGATTTATACACGTAAAATAGGCTTTCTAAATAATGTTATACTTCATGTGTTCAAATAAAGTTTTACGTGTATATATACATACCTGCAATGTGCAGAGAACAATCCATGCGGTGTATAACCGCGGTGTCACGGTTTCCGGTGAAACTGAAAACCTCGGGAAAGTGATCCGACCATCGTTTAAGATATGAACTAAAGAAGCAATACAAATAATGGAAACAAGTATGTGAAGAGGGCTAATTGGAATGGAATTTAGGAGGAGAGAGAAGAAGATCATTGACGGTGGCTCAGCTGCCGGAAAATCATTCAGGGATAAAAGGTAACCGGCGGTAGAAAGCCGAGCTAAAAGAAGGAAGGAAAGTGGAAGAAGGAGGCTGAGAAGGGTGGTTGTGAAAATTTGTAGGCTTATTTTCCATTTGAAGAAAATATTTTCAGTTATTATTTTCATGGAAGCCATTGATTATATGAATATGATTCAAGAAAAAGAAAAAAACGAAGAATTTGATTTAATTCGTGACATTTGATGAAGGGTGATATATATGTGTTTTAATTAGCAACGACTTATGAATTGGCTAGAGTGGTATCCACGACTTGGTGGTTGGTTGACATATGACATCTTTTCATGCCATTGAGGACAACGACTAAATATGGGAACCAATTTATCAAATTATAATATATGTATGTTTATACAAATTATTATTATAATTTTTATTAATAACCCAACAATTATCCTAAGCAATGCATACATTTGTTTGTTTGATATAATGATTTAATCCAAATGCATATATTTAATCATTTTAAAATATGGTTCTCATTGTTGTGATTCTAAATATCCTTTTTTTAAGGTGTTAGGTGTTGCATTTTATTAACAATAAAAACAACTGTTCATGCATCCATGAAAGTTTGAACAATCATTAAATCGAAATATCGAATATTTAAACGGATGTACAACTTATATTTGATAAGCATTTGTTTTAGTGGTGGACCTAAAATGCAATTGCAGGGATAGCATAATTTTTTTTCATAGTAAGATATAAAAATCAAAAATTACAATTTTGTTAAACATTAGAAAACGACAAACTAGACTAAAAACTATAGTCTACATTTTAAAGTTGTCCTCTTCGTTGACACATTTTCCAAAAACGGGTAATTATATTTTCATCTTTAACCACCATAAATGCTTTCTTTTCTACGCTACAAATCAAAGCTTCATTAAAAAAATCTTCACCTATGCTATTACACAAATCCATATTCAATTATTTCATCAAAGATAAAACATTTGTATTGAGCTTTTGTTATTCAAGATGTAATAAAGTGGCATGGGATTTTTATTTATAAAATCAAATTTGCATTTGGGCCCCTAATAATCTAAACAATTTTGGAGCTTACAAGTTTCGACTGTTCTTTTTCCTTTCTAAACTATAAGTGAAAGGCAACCCAATATTTTTTTAAGGTAGCACCGGCATAACATTTTTTTTGCGAAAATATTCATACATATAGTGAAAAATTGATGGATAGCGCGAGCATTCCTAGGGTCTATGGTGGTCCGCCCTTGATTTGTTTATTAGAATTATAATATTTTTCTTGAATTAATGTCTATTTACATTCTAACAAGCGCATCAACTAAACTAGATTATCATCAGGTCTATCTCATTTTAGATGAGCTTTCTAGGCCAAAGATTCTTGTTTCGCATTCTAATACAAAGCAAGCACTTATAAATTTTGGGTTTCGTTTGCTTGAACTCTCTGAAGTCGTGAGATCACTTTCGGATTAAACTATTTCGATCGAAATCATCAATCGGATAAAATTTGAGAGTTAATCTACAACAAAGAATTTGATTGTTATCTTATTTCGTACAAACACAGATGGCGAATTAACCTCCTGTCTACAAAAACCACCAAAAATTGCTATAAGGCAATTGCAAAACCGACGAAACTACCCTTAAAACGGGTCGGATTCTTTGGGTTGAAAATCTTTGAATCTCAAATTTGGATTTTCCATGCGTTTTTTATAAAGGATTCTCTAGCCAGGGGCGCTGCCCCCGGACCCACATCGAGTCCAGGGGCGTCTCGGAGATTCTTAAAGCACTGTGCAAAACGACAAAAATTGACCCCTAAATACAAGATGTGTATAAAAAATAGGTTTTCTAAGATTTTTCTATTAGATTATTAAGCCGGCTTAAAAAGTATATAGATGCGTATAAAAATTTGGCCCCTTTCGAAAATGTGGGCTCTATACCACATGCATCTCCTCAAAGACACCCTTGATCGAATCAGTGTGCTTTAATCAAAATAAATTAAAACAAATATCCACTCCGCACACTAGAAGTTGGCTGGTGCGCCACAAAAAAAGGGTTTTTTTGGGTGTTGCAATACAAAGTGGGGAACAAACATTTTGTTTTTGTTGATTTATTACCACCAGAAGTTGCAGAGTCCACTTTTTGATAAACGCCAAATCTTTACCTCCGAAGATTCTTACATGTGATTCATGAACTACAACTTTTTTAAGGTTTAATTGTGGCAGGAGTACGAGGGAAATGATCTGTAGTCTGTACAGAGTAGTAGTACACCAAAAAAACATTTGTTTTGATATGTTTGTGCAATTTTCTATAAAGCTTATATATTCTAGTGTGTGAAGTAACTTTTGTAGTAATGAACTTCCATTATTTCGCACTCATCTTGCGTAATATTGTTGCACCAAATTGTAACATGCTTAGTGTAACATATATCTTACAATCCTAGATTCCTAGTGATAAAAAACCCGACCCCATAATGAATCAGGTTGGTCAGGTCGGGTTTAAAAAACCCAATAATAACATGGAACCGAATAGACCCGATTAGCATAATCTAGTTTGGGTTTGAGTCGGGTGGGCACCCCTAATCCTAGTGGTAATTATCAACTAAGAGTTATTTTAACAATAATTATCATCATTAAGTTTTTGGTAATCAAAAAAACGATCACAATATTTTTTCAGTCCTATTATTCTTGTTTCTTAAAGGTCGTTTCGATCCAGGGTCTGTGAATAGGAATGAGAAAACCGTGTTTGGACAATAAAAAAAAATGTAAGATTGTTTATACAGCTAAAAACGATCCGAATGACAAATACAAAACAACAATTAAAATAAAACGTTCTCGAGAAAAATATTACATTATGGTTTTAACAAGAGTTGTAACAACCATTATGATGACCCTTTTATGCATCTAAAAATGATTTAATTAAGCAGCTGGCAATGGTTGGAGAGCTTTGAGAGGGTTCATAATAACACCATCAATAAGCCCGTATTCTTTGGCTTCTTTTGCACTCATGAAATAATCACGGTCAGTATCTTGGTTGATTCGGTCAAGGCTTTGACCAGTGTGGTATGCTAAATATCCGTTTAAATTCGCCTTATGATGCAACATTTCATTTGCCTGCAACAAATTTTCTAATCAATATATTTCATAATTCTATAAAAATATTGAAATTCATAAAATTATAGTTTTGAAATAGGGAGTGACTTTTATGGTATCTATCACAACCATTGCTAAACATAGTTGTACAGTTAGCTGTGAAATATGTACTTTGTGGTATATGACTTAAAAGTTGTGGTGCAGAAATGAATTCCCTTTTGAAATACAAAAGCGTTGGCCAAACAACATTGAGATATTTTTTACTACTTGATGTACTGAATTTACATTAAAAAAAAGTAAATTTTAAAAGTAAAACGTGTACAGTTGGATATATTAATGAGACAAAAGAAGACACATACCTGTATATCTAAGTCAGTTTGTCCACCCTGGGCCCCACCAAGAGGTTGATGAATCATTATCCTTGAATTCGGAAGACTGAATCTTTTTCCTACAAATATTAATATTAATATAAATATAAAACCGTATTTTTTTAGCTACCAACATCATAAAGTTAATCTTTAAGATAAACTGTTATCCAGCTTTTCAAGCCTTATGTAATACATATGTGTAGTGTATATATTGGAATTTGCAAATAACTATTATTGCACGAACTTGTCATTTTTTAGAATTTTTTAAAAGAGTTTTTGAGTTACTAACAAGTTTTTTTAAAGTTACGTATATTACTGAAATGAATTATGATATCAAATATGGTTTTCTGAAACACTTATAATTGAAATAAGTTTGGTTATCAAAAATAAATTTATTTACCTTTAGTGCCAGCACCAAGCAGGAAAGCACCCATACTGTCAAATAAAAGCGTAAAAAACATATTCATTAATTTATTTTCTTTTTATTTTGGTAAAAAAACAGAAGTAGTTAATACTCATTAACTGCTATTTTAATATAATTTAATGAGTAAAAATTGCAGAAAATGCATTTATTAATTATTACCTAGCAGCAAGTCCAACACAAACAGTGGAAACATCAGGGCGGATATGCTTCATGGTGTCAAATATGGCCATACCTACAAAAAAATTAAAATACATAAATAAATAAATAAATAATATTAATAATAATAAGGGTATCAAGGGTTAAAAGAAAGAATAATACCAGCAGTGACTGAACCACCAGGAGAGTTCACATACATCACTATATCCTGTCATCATTTTTAATGTACTTTTTGTTATTTAATCATTAAAAAACTTCTAAACCTTTCAAAAAATACAAATAATATATTAATATCACCACATTTTGGCCAGAAACTTTATTTTATTTTAACAAAAATAGGCACAAATTTTAAAAGCCATCCTTGTGATCTTCATTTTGTTGTGTGAATTATTTAGCTTGCTTTGTGAAAAAAAATTATTTTGCAATATAAAGTGAGTTTCTCAATTTTTGGAATTTAAACATGTGAAATATATACTATTATTTTTATTTCATATATCTTTTATATATTTTGCATGTAAACAATTTTTGCAATAAGTGTTCATATGTTTCACATGTGTTGGCTAGATTCCGCGTGTTTTATACATTCATATGTGGAAGTATCTTTTGACCACATTCATATATGTTGCATAGCTTTTATATATTTAGATTTAGATGTATATATAATTAGTAAATACATGATCTGAACAAACCTTGTTTGGATCAACAGCATCAAGATATAGAAGCTGAGCAACTATAATGTTTGCCATATCATCATCAACCGCTCCACCACAACGTATTATTCTCTATAAATTCAACCAAACACTCGTTTAATAATAAAAATAAATTAGTAATAAAAAAATCAAAGTTTAGAACTAACAAACAAAAACAAGAAATCCATAATCGAAACTTACATATTGAAAAAGCTGACTGATAACACTTTGAAACCGTTCTTGCATCATTGGTGGTGGTCCTTGACCTTGTGCATATGTTGGGAAGTAGGGTGATGATGGCACTTGTATATCCTCCCTATTAATTATAAAATTAATCTAAAGTACAAAAATTAAACAAATTAAAAAAAAAAAATTGGAACCGAATCACATTGAAGCATACCTAATGGACCATAGTCCCTGCCTCGAGTTCTTGTCAAGTGACGAATGATCACCAGAATAAACAGCTTTCACCGAAGAAGTTTGGTAGGTTTTTTGATTACTTCTCAATTTACTTACTTTCCTGAAATCAATAAAGCTCAATTGATGGAAATCTAAGATTAATACCATATTAGTTGAGTTTTTTTCAGCTAAATAGATGAACCTTTTAGCATTTCAAAACTATAATTTCCTATTTCTTATTTATTCAATCTATAATCACAGCTATGTGTTTACTTCAAACTCAACCTCATTTCTACAAGTTCTCCCCCAAATTAACTCTTATAACATTAGTGACCTTCGAATTATAGGATTTCAAAAAAAAAAACTACTTCATAGATTTAGAATTTCACCAGTTAGATCGGAGTGATTCAGCTCATGTTTTAGTCTAGACGTCTAGTTCAATTCAAACTCACACTCACTGAACAATTTCGACAAAAAACAACAAATAATTTTGCAGTAATAGATGAACCTATGAGCATTTCATAACTAAAGTCACATAGTGTATATTGAGATTTCCTAATTCTTATCTGTTCATTCCAAAAGCTCAGCTACGCGTTTACTTTAAACTTCAACCTAAATCCCCCACGTTTTTCCACAAATTAATTATACAATTAGTTGCCTTCGAATTAAAGGATTTTAACAAAATTAACTACTTCATCGAATCAAAAAAATTCACCAAATAATCGGATTAATTCATTTCAGCTCATGTTTTAGTCTAATCCAATTCAAATTTATTGAACAAAATTGACAAATTAACACATAAATTTTATAATATGAGCTTATAAAGTGTAAAACCTAATACCTGGAACGAAGAGGAAGAAAGTTCGGTTCGGAAATGGAATTAGGGTTTTTTGTAGAAGAGAAAACGAGAGAGTTAAATCTGAGAGACGGAACGCACGATTGCGCCATTGAAACTACGGATGTGTGAGGTTGTGGTTTTCCGGTGGTGGAAGAGACGGTGGTTTATCCGTATAACGCCGATGACGACGGCGAGTGCGACCGAGAGAGGTAGTTGGTGTGAGCGGATGAATGGAAGGAGAAGATAAGAGAAGAAGAAATTAGAAATAAGATTTTTATTTTGAGTTTGCGTGTGGGAATGTACAACCCAAACATCGAGCTTTCGGGTTGGGCCTGGGTTTGTGGTCATCATTTTATGTGGCACGTATAATTATTTTAGCCTCACAAATTATCATAGATTTAAACAGATTAGGATTGTAAAAAGGTTGACATGACAAATAGATTACTAATTTAACAAAAATCTCGACTATTTTATAACTGTGGCAGGGCCGGCTCAATGGGCTGGGCGGGTTGGGCGACCGCCCCGGGCCCCCAAACGTCAAAGGGCCCCCTATTTTAGTAGTTCTCTATATATTTAGTCCAAAAAAATCATACCTTGCTAGAAAGGCCCAAACTTAACTAAAATAAAAGTTTATTGATATTAGGGAAGAGCCCCATTTTATATTTCAAAAATGAAAGTTTATTTAGAGTTTTATTTAGTTCTAATTTGTATGTATTATGGTTCGGAGCATGTTAAGAGCCCCATTTTATATTTCGCCCCGGGCCCCAAATCGACTTGAGAAGGCCCTGAACTGTGGCAGCGTTCTAATATTTTTGTTTATTTCATATACCTTAAAATGTATTCTATGGTTGCTTACTTAATTATATTTAACGTTTACATCTAAAATATTTTGACTCATATTTTAAATATATAGCGTGTATGTTTCGATTCCAGTTTGAGTATAGAAAGTCAACATGATTATCCCGTTCATTATAGGTATCGCGGTTACTGGAACAATTTATGAGTTTATTTAGAAGGAAACAAAACGAATCAAATCAAAATTTCATGCGGCATAATCCATCACCAATGCCTTCAACAGAGAATCCTCTCCAGTATTCTCTATAAACATGCTTTACAAGTGGAAATATCCGTCTCTACGCACTAAAATCATCAAAAAGCTATGTAATGTTACATCACCAACTCTAAGATCCGTTATGGCGTGATTCAATTTATTTAAGCTAGCAGTGTATTTATAACTTTTCCACACATTTACTCAAACACTTGCCCTTTTCCAGAGAAGCAATATTTGGGTCGTTTAAAAGCTTATTGGCCTCATCCATTGCTAATTGGTCCCATCCATCGCTAATTGGGCATCACTTTGAATTTGCTTCATTCGGGCTTCGATGGCCGAAGCAACATCATCGTCATAGAACCCAAAAGGAGTCAGACGTGGGCCATATTCATGTTTGCATTTAAAATATATATAAAACTGTTGGAAATAGTGTACAACACATCAAATAAACCGGTGGGTATTTTAGAGTCCTATTCGGGTTGCCCTCGAGGAACCAACGAACACGAGAATTAACGAGATATTTAATTAATAGTTTAATTAAATAAGAATCGGGCTTAACGGGTTTAACTAGTTAATGGGTTATTAACTAGTTGATTGTTTATGGCTTGGCATTTGTTCGGATCGGGCTTAAGTGGTGACGGTCTTTGGCCTAATTAGAGTTTGACTCTAATTAGGATTGGTACACTATATATAGAGGGTTAAGGGTTTAACCTAAAAACTCTTGCTTGCCCCTTGTACCCACTCGGCCGTACACCACATCGTGCGCCGCCGCCGGTGAAACCGAAATTGTTTTCGGTTTGGTTTTCGGTACTCGTTTTCTCAAGGTGCTTTATACTACCTAGTGGTATATCGTCATGTTCGTGATCAATCTTGGGTGTGAAACGATAGAGTGATTCTTTCTTGAATCCTAGGCATAGTGTGATAACCTGACAAGAACGAGATCACAAGGTTTGCCTCCTTCGCCAAACCACAACGAAGTAAGTATTTGAATTATTATTTAATTAGTTATTAAATAACTCTAGTTGCGTTAGAATTGTAAACCTAAAGGTCCAAAAATTTTATCGGGTCGATGTTCTAATCAAGTTACTTGAGATTTCTGCCTCAACTAAATTGTGCTAGATGCATAGAAAACCCAACAGTGGTATCAGAGCGCCATTGGTTTACAAGTCTAATTGTGCTAGACGTTAAATTAGAAATCTATTAAAATTGTTTTAATTATTTTCGGTATTATTAAATTTGTTTTATTAATTGCCGAAAATTAAAAAATTGTTTTTTTTATTATTTCGGATTTTCGGAAATATTAATTTAATAACTAAAAACGTTTTTTTATTAAATTAATTAAATTAAGATAATTACAAAAGTTGGAAATTATCTAGAATTTAAACAAAAAGATTTTATCAAATCTAGATATTATTTAAAAGATTTAAAAAATATTTTATATATATTTATATATTTTTTCAGAAAATATATAAAAGATTATATAAATATATTTATTTAATATTTAAATAAATGATATAATCATATTTAAAAATAAATATATTTTTCGGAATATATTTAAAAATAAAGATTATATAAAAATAAATACTTCCTATGTATCAAAATAAGTGACACAAATTGGCTTACACGTGTTTTGAGGTAAAAGATTAAAGTAGAGTTTAAAATAGATTAAAGTACATAGTTAGTGGAGAATGGGTCCCACTTTTCTCGAATAAAGTGATATTAATGAGTTTTAAAGGTAAAAGTAAGGGTATAATGGTAAGTTCACTTTATTAAAGTGGATAGTTAGTGGGTATGGGTCCCACTATTTTTACCAAATAAGGAAAGTTTTCAAAGTGTGTCACTTATTTTGATACACCCCAAAATGGAAAGTGTGTCACTTATTTTGATACGGATGAAGTATATTTTTCGGAATATATATATGCCATAAATAGTTGATTTGGCAAATCCAGAAAAATATTTAAAAATGGTTTTAAATAAGGACAAAATTAAAGGTTTAAATTAGGGATATATGTTATATATCCGAAAATTTTAAAAGAGTTTTAAAAGGAGGCAAAATTTAAAATCTAATTTTAATATTGATATGTATATATCCGAAAATTTTCGGATATATATATATATATATATATATATATATATATATATATATATATATATATAGGGTGCAATTCAGCGCAGAACCCTTTTAAACTACAGAACCGCAGAACTATCTTTCGACCAATCAAAATGCAGGAAATTCTTTTAAATATTTATATTTAATTAAAATTCGTGGAGGGTAATTAAGGAATTTTACAAAAAAAGGATGTATTTGGAAACTATATATATGATTACTAATTACCTAAAATCAAGGGGGTTGGTTCACGAAATCAATTCAAATCAAAATATGGTTTTTATTTTTTTACTGCCCTTGTAAACAACGAATGTTCGTGTACCATCAAGCTTGAAAATCCAGTATTCCATTATGAAGAAGACATGCAATGTACAACAGTTGATGTAGGAGATGCTTTTTATGAAGATCCTGTTATTTTATGTTTTTTTTTTGTTTTTCTGCTTAAATTTCCATTTGTAAGACATGTATAACCCAAATACATACAATGTTTACACTTTCAATACATATATGCATAACGCAAATACATACAATGTTTACACTTTCAATACATACATGTATAACCCAAATACATACAATGTTTACACTTTCAATACATACATGTATAACCCAAATACATACAATGTTTACACTTTCAATACATACATGTATAACCCAAATACATGCAATGTTTACACTTCCAATACATACATGTATAACCCAAATACATAAGATGTTTACACTTTCAATACATACATGTATAACCCAAATAGATATAATGTTTACACTTTCAATACATACAATGTTTACACTTTCAATACATACATGTATAACCCAAATATATGCATCTATCTCCAAGTCGGTGGTATCCTTTAATTCATTCCTTGTAGTTTACGTGTGACCCCAAGAGATACCTGTCACGTTCTTGTTCTTTGGAACATCAACTAATAATGTCGGACCTGTGAAAAAATTCACATAATAGTTATCATAACCTTAGAACATAGCAAAAAATATAAAGAATTTAATATCTATGATGCCCTTTTATTTAGTTCTTATTAAAAATATAAAGAATTTAATTCCCCTGCAAAAATCAGAAAAGAGATTGAAAAAAGCAAAAGTATTCGACTTTGAAGGATTTACATAATCAAAGTCTTTGATTCAAACTTCAAACACAAAATTGAGAGAGACAATAAACATATTTGGGAAGCCAAATCAGAGTATTACCATCCAATCCTGTATAACACGATCGAACAGCAACATCACCCAAATTAGAGTCTAACTTCAACTTTAAAAAGTCAAAATTCGAAGGAGTATAGAATACCTCATCTAGAGCAGCAATTGATTCTTGATTGGAACACCCATACGACCACCTTGGAGTAACCGACGCCCACCACCATCACGTTTTTCCGCCGTACACCTAGCCACGCAACAGCTTCCGTCGAACCAAAAAACAGCCTTCAAATCCACACTATTTCGCGAATTCGTCGATGGATCCATGTACTTTACATGTTTCTGAGTCGAACCATGTGATTCACCTTCGACCCTGCACGTTTTTTCGGCCGAGACAGCAGCTACATATCGAGAATTAGAGAGAATGAAGAATGGGAAGTGGGGTTAGGGTTTGGGAGAGAGAAGAAGAATGAGAGAAAGTAGGGGGTGGGGAACGGTTTTTCCAAGAGTTGGGGTTTTTTTTTTTGTAAAATTCCTACTTTACCCTTTTATTTATTTTATTTTTAAAATGTAGAGGGTTTAATTAACAAAAATATCACGATTGATCTTGACCGTTAATTCTAAAATCTAAAGGGTTAAAATTGGTTCTGTGGTTCTGTAGCTTAAAAGGGTTCTGCGCTGAATTGGACACTATATATATATATATATATTTAAATTTTGAAATTTTAAATTAAATAAAAGGATTTGGATTTTCGAATATTTAAATTTGTTTTATCTAGTTATTTATAAATGTTTATAATTAGTAGACTAAAAGATAAAAGTTTAAAAGTATTAAATATATATTATATATTAATTAAAAGGTTTAATTAGAATGAATATATATATATATATATATATATATATATATATATATATATATATATATATATATATATATATATATATACGAAATCCATTATATGTCAAATAAGATTTGACATTCCTCCTTTTATATATATAATATTATGTAATAATAGTTTCAATAATAATTAATATGTCGCGACTTCGCACGTTTAATAGAATTAATTAAACTATATAGAACTTTAGTAAATGAAATTAAAAGGTTTTAATTATCATAGAATATAATTATATAATAGTTTATATATATATATATATTATAACTAAATATGTCATTAGTAGGCTCACCCATAGTCTAAGACATATAAAGGATGAAAAAGAAGAGATATAGATCTCTAAACGGGGTTGCGTTTTTAACAAGCCTTGCGCTGACCTTCCCCGCCGCTTCCTTTGTCTTATAATGGAGCTACCGAACGGGCATAATAGGATGATGTCAAGATTAAAAGTATAATCATATAATTAAACAAATCTTCCCGTTTAATATAAATGTGAACATCGTGTGCTCTCCATAGGATGACACGCGCCCACATTATAGTCTGATTAACGGAACTCGTGTGGTTAACCGGTACGTTAATTATGAGATTATTTTGTGAGTGAAACGATTCTTGTGATACCCAAGCGAACTTGAGCCGGGAATCTACGTGGGTGTCTTATGGTTGTTTCACCTTCTAATATATGATCCACGGTGTAACGCCCTGAAATTTTAATAATTTAATAGTATCAAATTAACCATCATATTTAAACTTAAAATAAATAATTAGTAAATTAATTATAATAAAGTAGGCGTTTCGTATTATTTGGACGACCTGTAGGTAGACGGTTCGTTTTTATTAAACAACAATCTATTAGACGCGTTAATTATTTAGACATTTTTAATTGTTTAGACACCTTATAATTTAATGGATGTTCGTATTTTATTAAATACAATTAAATAGTTCGTCTCGTGTTTTGACCGGTTAGTTAATCGTAAGAGTTGAGTGGTTTCCTTTTGAGTCGGGCCGGTCGCAGGCCAAGGCCAAAGTATAATCTTTTGTTTCGCAAGTTTTAATGGTGTCGGACCATTTGTCAGATAATTTTTGGGCTAGAGACTCCATGCGGGCTTGAGGCCTATCCTTAATCCTTAAAACCCAAATTAAAACCCTTAATCCCTTTGGATCGTTTGTTCAGCCATCCCATTTCCTTTTTTCTTTTTCTCTCGTCTGAATCATGCGGCGTTATCAATGGTTGTGCCGCTGGGCAAGAAAAGAAAATGATTGGATGACATGTGAAGATTTCAAGCCGCTCAAATTATTTAGGTGATATTTCATTGATCGAGCAAGTGCCTGATTTTTCTTGAGATGGAATTTCTAGTGAGTAGGTGGGGGATGTTTTGTAGTTGTATGATTTAATCTTGGCTGAGTTCGAACATCTCCAATAGAATTTATGTGTTTGTCAATTGCAAGGTGGCCTGTGAAATTGATCGGTATATTCTTCCCCTTGTTTATTTTATTTCGGTTCCTCTTTATTCCAATCGATCCCTTTTGCTTGACTCAGTAATTTCTTTTCCCTTTTGGTTGATTTTCCTTTGTTTTCTCGTAGAGTATAGCCGTGATTATGTATCTTTCAATCTTGTCGTCGTACCGTTAATTGTCTAGCATGTTTTCGTGTAGGGTTTTCGTTATTATATGGAATTGGTACTATTGGGTCCTAATCTGTGATCATAGTCTTTGGAACTAAATTGGTTCCGGGCTTGGGGTTGGATTCGTTTTATCGTTTTTATTAAACCGTTTTATTAACCGAAAGGCGGAACCGAACCCGTAGGGTTCTCGGTTTCCCAATCGAGAAACTTTTTGAAAGCAAGTTCTAGAAATCATTTATAAACTGAGAAATTAAGATTTTAACATGTTGATTATTAAATTTAAGTGTTCGGGTTTTTCGGGAATGAGTCGGGTTTATTAAATCGAGTTTTATATCAATACTTTTTCTGGCAGACTTCTGCCCTTCTGTTCTCGGATGTTTTTAGTCTGTTTAAAATATGTTTTTGGATTTTTGGCCTGAGCATGGACCTAGTTTTCTGAGTTATCTTTCCAATGCCGCAAACCTTTCGTCAGTCTGATTTACGGTTTAAAAGTTATGCCCGTTTCAATCTGCTGCTGTTAGAAGCTTGACGTGTGCAGCATGCCTGTCTTGTGACACCATTTTGAGACCCTTAGAGTCCGTTTTGGCCAGTAACCGCGTCACAGTGAATTGTAGTTCTGGTTGTCTAGTTTCTGTGGTAAAAAGATGGGAACAATCTAATGAGCCGTTTAGGAGTGATGGCAGTTTCCGTGAGACTGACGGGTGCTGCCAGCTTTTCTAAAATAAGCCCTTGGGTTGGATTTTAATTCGGTGTTTTATTTTTATGTTTTAGGATCGTCTAGGAGTAACCGAGCAGCGCCTTAGAGTGTCGAGGATCCTTTGGAGCTTATGTAATCCAGGTGAGTATTCTCACCGTGTATTCAGTTTTAACGTTTACATGCATGACTTATGTGTTATATTATTTCGACCATGTTTGGTATCTGAGTTTGATCTGTTATCTGAGTTTGATCTGTTATCTGAGTTATCTGTGATCTGAGTTATCTGTGATCTGAGCTATCTGGGTTATCTGAGTTAATTATGTTAAAGAGATATAAAACATAATAATACACAACTGGGTTTTAGGCTATATGCCTATTTGGGATCACCTCCCGTCTGAGTTTTGAGATCACCTCCCGTCTGGGTTTTTGGCTTACGCCTATCTGGGGTGTGAGGAGGGGCGATTGACCCGAATCACACAAGCGCGCTATATTAATTATAAAATCTGAGAAATAAATCTGGGTAAATAACTGAGTAGATTCTGAGTAGGAGTACACCGATGTGCCCTCATGTGTTGTATGTTTTATTTGTTTACATTTTGAGATTATTCACTCAGCTTCCCAGCTGACCCAAACTTTCCCCCATGTTGTTTCAGGTACCAGCAAAGGAAAGGAAAAGGTGGACAGTTGACCGATGTATCTTTCCAGTGCGGATGTGGACAACATTTAACATTTAAAAACACTTTATTTTATTTAAACTATTTCCGCATTAAATACATTTATAAATGAATATATTATTATTGGGATTTAATTATTCAAGTTATTGGGACCTTTTTATTTAAAATCTTGTACTCAAAAAGTTTTAAATTTTTACGAATTTTTGGGTGTTGCACACGGCATCCCTGTCATATGGATTAGAAAGAGCATTGATTCGAGATTAACATGTCATTCTCCAAAGAGAATGAATCTCAAAGAACTAGGAATTTCATAAGATTGAAATTGACAATAGTTTTCCTACAACACGAAATTGTTCGGTGTGAAATACGGCATCCCTCTTCACATCAAATAACTAGTGGTTGTATCCTAGCCTTATGAATAAAGATTGGGAAAATTATTATAAGGATTATTAATGAATACACTAACAAAGAAAGTGTTTCTTTTGTAGATGTCTTCCAACAACAATAACAATGTCCCACTTCCTCCACCACCGCCTCCACGTTCACAACCACCTCCATTGAATCTGTCATTTGCTGCCTCTCAAGCAATTCTAGACATGTTCCCTACTCAAAGTGTTATGAGTATTGAACGACTAGAATACAATGAAAGGAGACGTACGACATTTGAAAGCTTGCGTCTCTTAAGTATGGGAAAGCTAGAGGAGGGGGAACCTGTATGTAGCTACGTTGAAAGAATGTGGGGCTACATAGACAAGGTTGAGAAATTTGGATCAAAGCCTAGTGACAAGTTTATAGTTGGTTTAATCCTTTATAATCTTCCATCATCTTATTCTTCAATATCCAATGATTATGAAGAGAATAAGATAAGCATATCCAAATCTGAGTTGGCTGATGTGCTAAAAGTTGCCGAAACAAAATTGTTAGCAAACAGTAACTCTGAACCTCCCACCAACCCTGAGGGTGCAATTATGAATGAAAATTCCAATCCCTGTTCTAAGGGGAAGGTTAAAGTGGGTCATACCCAAAGTAGTCGTAAGAGAAAGAAAAGTTCAAAATTGACACCGAAGGATTCGGAATGCTTCTACTGTCAAGGAAAGGGTCACTGGAAAAGAAGCTGCCCAAAGTACCTGGATGATTTAAAGAATCATAAGGTCCAAAAGTCTGGCACCTCTGGTACGTTTATGATTGAACTCCATAATACTTCTATGTCTAATTCTTGGGTTCTAGATACATGGTGTGGTACTCACATTTGCACTGATATACAGGGACTTAAGAACAGCAGGAAGTTGAAGCATGGAGAGCTTAATCTGATCATGGGAAACAGAGTTTCGGCTGCTGTCACCAAGATAGGAGATTGCGAGCTCATGCTTAGCAGTGGACGTTCTATCATTTTATTAGATGTTTGTTTTTCGCCATGTATGGCACGCAACATTATTTCATTTTACGCATTGTTTAAGGATGGTTTTAATTTCGTTTTTGATAATGACAATGGTTCTATTTTGGTTTATAAAATTGATGTGTTTTATTTTAAAGCTATTCCTTGTGCTGGTATATATGAAAATGTTGGTTGCGTAAACAATAGAAATCTAATATTAAATGTTGATTCATCCCAAGGTGTATTGGATAAGTCATGTGTCTATGGCATTGTCGCTTAGGACATATAAACAAGAAACGCATAGCTAAACTCCAAAAGGATGGAGTATTAGAATCATTTGACTTAAAATCAGATGATCTGTGTGAATCTTGTTTACTTGGCAAGATGACAAAGGCGCCATTCACAGGGTCGTGTGAAAGAGGCAAAGATTTGTTGGACCTCATACATACTGATGTGTGTGGACCATTCAAATCTAACACTAGACATGGTGAACGATACTTCGTCACATTTACTGATGATTTCAGTAGATATGGTTATGTTTATTTGATTAAACGTAAGTCTGATACTTTTGAAACGTTCAAAGAATATCAGAAAGAAGTAGAGAATCAACTGGGCAAGAAGATTAAGATGCTCCGCTCTGACAGGGGCGGAGAGTATCTTAATCAAGAGTTTATCGACTATCTAAAGAGTTGTGGAATAATATCTCAACTCTCTCCCCCACGAACTCCACAACTTAATGGAGTGGCGGAAAGGAGAAATCGAACCTTGTTAGACATGGTGCGATCAATGATGAGTCGATCAACACTTCCAGTGAGTTTCTGGGGATATGCCTTAGAGACTGCAGCACATATCGTGAACCTTGTACCAACTAAGAAGGTTACCAAAACTCCATCTGAAATGTGGACATGGAATCCTCCTTCCCTCAAACATTTGAAAATTTGGGGTTGTGAAGTTTATGTAAGACATGAATCGCATGACAAGCTAGATAACAAATAAGAGAAGTGCTACTTCATTGGCTACCCATGACAGTCTTTTGGATATCGGTTTTATAATCCGAAAGAGAACAAAGTGTTCGTATCTCGAAGAGGATTCTTCCTTGAGAGAGAGAGAGAGAGAGAGAGAGAGAGAGAGAGAGAGAGAGAGAGAGAGAGAGCTATTATCCAAAGAAGACAGTGGGAGTAAAATTGATCTTGAAGAGTGTCAAGAGTCAACCAATGAAGATGTAGTGGCGCCTATAGTTGACACTAGCACTCAACCAGAGAATGAGACTCCTGTTGAGGAAGATGATGTAACTTCTACCGTTCCACGTAGATCCTCCAGAACTGTTCTCCCTCCTGAGCATTTTGGTTATTATTATGATTACCATATTGCTGAAGGTGATGCTTCAACTAGTAATAGTTTACCAGTTGATGATGATGAGCCATCAAGTTATAAGGAAGCTATGGAAGGCCCTGAGGCCGAAAAGTGGAAATGGGCAATGGAGAGTCAGATTCAGTCCATGCATGACAATCAAGTATGGAACTTGGTTGAGACTTCTCCCGGCATTAAAACCGTTGGGTGCAAGTGGATCTTCAAGAAGAAGATAGACATGGATGGGAATGTGCACACCTACAAGGCTAGGTTGGTTGCAAAAGGTTATACTCAAACTCATGTGATTGATTGTGATGAAACCTTTTCACCAGTAGCCAAGATAAAGTCTATCAGAATATTACTTGCCATAGCTGCATTTCATGATTATGAAATTTGGCAGATGGATGTTAAAACCGCCTTCCTTAACGGAAGACTTACTGAGGATGTCTATATGGCACAGCCAGAAGGTTTTATCAACAAGAAATACCTTGATAGAGTGTGCAAGCTTGAAAAATCGATCTATGGATTGAAACAAGCCTCTCGTAGCTGGAATCTTTGCTTTCATGAGAAAGTCAAGGAGTTTGGTTTCTCTAGAAGTAAAGATGAGTCCTGCGTTTACATTAAAGCTAGTGGGAGCGTTGTAGTCTTTCTAGTATTGTATGTGGATGACATACTCCTTATTGGAAATCATATTCCTACACTGCAAGATGTGAAGTCTTGGTTGGGAAAATGTTTCGCAATGAAGGACCTAGGAGATGCAGCGTACATACTCGGTATAAAGATATACAGAGATAGAGAAAGACGTCTAATAGGATTGAGCTAGATTACATACTTGGACAAAATACTAAAACGTTTTAGTATGGTTGATTCCAAGAAAGGGTATCTACCCATGAACCATTGCATAAAATTGTCTAAGAGTCAATGTCCCAGTACTGAGCAAGAAGTGGAAAAGATGAGTCGAGTCCCCTACGCCTCGGCGATTGGATCGATCATGTATGCCATGATATGTACTTCGTCCGGATGTCTCATATGCTTTGAGCATTGTGAGTCGGTTCCAGGACAACCCTGGCAACGATCATTGAACTGCGGTGAAAACGATTCTCAAGTACCTAAGGAGAACAAATGATATGTTCTTAGTGTATGGTGGGAAAGACGAACTTGTTGTGGAAGGATATTGTGACGCGAGTTTCCGAACGGATAGAGATGACTAGTGCTCACAATCTGGGTGGGTGTTCTTGTTAAATGGAGGAGCTGTCACTTGGAAGAGTTCCAAGCAGAAGACAGTCGCTGACTCTACTTGTGAATCTGAGTATATTGCTGCTAGTGAGGCAGCAAAAGAGGCCACATGGTTAAAGAATTTCATTGGTGATCTTGGTGTCATAACAAGCATCAAGGACCCATTGAAAATCTTTTGTGACAATGAAGGTGCAGTCGCTTTGACTAAATAATCCAAAGATTATAGTCGGATCAGGCATATACTCAGAAAGTATCACTACGTGAGAAAGCGTGTTGAGGAAAGAGACATCATAGTGACTAGAGTATCGTCGGATAACAACCCGGTTGATCCTTTCACTAAAGCACTGAGTTGTGCCAAGCATGATGATCATGCGAGGACGATAGGAATTAGATTTCATAGTGACTTGTCATAAAGTGTTATTCATTTGAAATTTGTAGTGAAAATTAAATTGTATGAATTGATGATTTATTTATGGAGATTAAATAATTTGCAAGTGTTCTATCATTCATATAGTATTTAATTATTCCATTTCAACCTTTTGCATGTTTAGAACCTATTCCAAAGTAATCTAAGAGATTGCTTAAACGTCCACAATCAATCGTTCTCATGTGAATGAGAACTGAATTAAGATGTCATGGGAGAGTTAGTTGATTGTTCAAAAGGATGAACATTGCATGAAGATTGCTGCTACTCTCATGAGCATTTAAAAGGTGTATTTAAATGTTGGACTAACTCACGCTCAGAGAATTACCCCATGGACTTCATCATGGGTAATAGTGAGGCGATAATATCAAATGAGTCTTCAAACCAAGATGCATCATTGCCTAATACGATTTCGTGATGCATTGGTCTAACTCCAACGCTATTCGTAACTGGTAGCTATACAGATTAGTTCCATGTATCATGTGATGACTATGAAGGAGATGGTGTAGTTAAGGTTTATTCGTTCCCTCTGATCAAAATGATAGATGAGATATCTATGGGCCCCCTGTTGATTTGATGTGACACTGAAGTACCTGCGCAGGTCATGACTAAATTGAAAGTTCAATTAAGTAGTCAAAACCGTCATCATAAATCTCGAATCAGGAAACATAATTGGAACTAGAGTGGTTGACAAATCCATGTCACTAGTTATGTGATATCGTGTAACGAAGGACATATGATCACTTATCATAGGACTATTTCTGACAGTTCAGAGTTCAGCAGCTGCACATGCTATGCACACTCTAAAGGATACACTTACGCATACCGTTTATAGTTGATGAGATGTCTAAGTGGGATACTGTTGGAAATAGTGTCCAACACATCAAATAAACCGGTATTACGGTTCGAGTATTTTAGAATCCTATTCGGGTTGCCCTCGAGGAATCAACGAACACGAGAATTAACGAAATATTTAATTAATAGTTTAATTAAATAAGAATCGGGCTTAACGGGTTTAACTACTTAATAAGTTATTAACTAGTTGATTGTTTCGGGCTTGGCATTTTTTCGGATCGGGCTTAAGTGGTGACGGGCTTTGGCCTAATTAGAGTTTGACACTAATTAGGATTGGTACACTATATATAGAGGGTTACGGGTTTAACCTAAACACTCTTGCTTGCCCCTTGTACCCACTCGGCCATACACCACTACCGACGACCGAGCCACCGCGCCCAGCCGCCGCCGCCGCTGCTGCCGTGCGCCGCCGGTGGAACCGAAATTTTTTCGGTTTGGTTTTCGGTACTCGTTTTCTCAAGGTGCTTTATACCACCTAGTGGTATATCGTCCTGTTCGTGATCAACCTTGGGTGTGAAACGATAGAGGGATTCTTTCTTGAATCCTAGGCATAGTGTGATAACCTGGCAAGAACGAGATCACAAGGTTTACCTCCTTCGCCAAACCACAACGAAGTAAGTATTTGAATTATTATTTAATTAGTTATTAAATAACTCTAGTTGCGTTAGAATTGTAAACCTAACGGTCCAAAAGTTTTATCGGGTCGATGTTCTAATCAAGTTACTTGAGATTTCCGCCTCAAGTAAATTGTGGATAGATGCATAGAAAACCCAACAAAAAAATCATGATCATATATATTTAAGTTTCAACTATTACGAATACCAATAAATGTGAAGATTCATGCAATTTGATTAAAAGAAATTACCGGGTCACGTTGAGATCCAAATCGCCAGATATGAAGTATGCACTACTAATAATTTCGATATGTATAAAAAGAAAATTATAACACATTTATTCTTGATCCCCCATATCAACTTTCAAACTGAAGTATTCCATTTAATTTTGTTATCAAAAATCTATGATTTATCTTCTAAATAAACCCCTTTAAAAAAAATTCGGGTATTCGGGTATACCCGCCGATTTAAAATATTACCCGATACCCGATCTGTTATATTTTCGGGTTACCCGATATCCGAATGTTTCTACCCGATACACGAACTACCCGACCCAATCTACCCAAATTCGAAACAGGTCAGACGGGTAGAACGGATTTCGATTAATTTCGACTGAGTATCACATCGCAGCATTATCCAACTGCCCTTCTTCATACAACACTTAAATGCTGACGTCACACTTGGACCGTGACGGGATTGACGGTGATAGATTCTAACCGTTATATAGTTTCCAATTTCCGTTAATGGCGCACGTTAGTCCACACCATACCATATACTCCCAAAATACCTCGGAAAATTCTTGCAAAAATTAAATTTGTAGTATTTCGAAAGCTTCTCAGTATTGATGGCTGAGTGAAACCAACGGCATCTCACTATTGATTTCATTTTCAGTATTTTTATAGTAATTTGTTCATTCCATGTGTTTTTTTACAATTGACTTATTGGAACTTCAAATCTGGAAATCGCAAATTTCAAGCTCCGATTCAGGTGTTATGTCGGTGAATTGATGCTCAATTTGATGGATTATGAGCATTGTACTTATTGTTAGCAAGTGATCTAGCTGCCGTTTTGACTGAATTTTGTAGATCTGAACCGTTCATGTCCATCGGTGATGTCTGAAGCTATAAAGTCGCTTGCTGTTTCTAACTGCACTGGTGCGATTTTACTTAATTGCTCATTAATTTCGTGTTAATTTTAGTTTCTGTCCTTCTGTTTTTTGTAATTTCGGTTTATGGTTTGAAAATTAGGGTTTCATCTATAATGTGCAAGCATTCATTACTGTTTTATCACTTTAGCTGTTACTTGTTGACTCCAGATGTTTAAGTTAGGGTTCTTATGGTTTAAACGCTATAAATTCCAGCTTTGCACTTGCTAACCATGTATGCAACATGATTCACGTTTTGTTAAGTGCTCATTAATTTCGTGTTAACTGTAGTTACGCTCATTAGATTTTCATCTATAATGTGCAAGCATTCATTATTGTTTTTATCACTTTAGCTGTTACTTGTTGATTCCAGCTGATTAAGTTAGGGTTCTTACGGTTTAAACCCTAATTGCTGTTACTTGTATGCAATATAATTCATGTTTAAACTGTTTTTCATATATCATTATACATCTAATTCTATAACCCTAATTCAAATTGCAGGATCAGCAAACAATATCCGATTTTCATTCCTCAAACAGTTACTTATTCTAATTATCATCATATGCACCACTGATGCTGATTTCACTTATAACCAAACCGGTGCACAAATTGTATCTCAACATAAAAGACGTCTTTCGCACCGTGGTGCAGTTAAGCTCGTGTTAGCACCAGCTGAACCACCTAATTATGGACCATTTATAGCTTCTAGCAGCCCTATTTCAAGCTCACATTTTTCAAAACCGTCTATGAAAAAGAGTGAAACTGCACCACCGGTTGCTGATTTTACACCACCACAGTTAGCCGATATTGCTCCTAGTCAATCTGGTCCTGGTGCATTACCTACTGGGTTAGCTCAGCCACCTTTGTCTCCTCATGCATCCAGTAAGATTTTTTTATTATTATTTATGCTCTTGAAAAAAAATTCATCCTTTTTTTGCAATAAATTTCTGTTATTTGGTCCATGGATATATCGAGAAATGGGCATTTCGAACCATTTACTTATGAATGGGTTGATTTTCAGTTTTGTTGTATCTTGAACAAGTCAAACGGGTTGAATCAATATAATTAGCTAAGAGTTGGATGAGTTAAATGAGTCAAACGGGTTGAAATTCGCCCAAAAGCCTGTTTTTCATTGCATACAACCGTATATATTATATATCCTTTTCTATAAAAATTTAGATTATTATTGAATTTATCTTAGTAATACTGTGTCTTAATAATACTTTACTCACTAAAATTCATTACAATAGAAAAAAGGGACAAAAAAGCATCTATATACCAATTAACCTCTAGATACGTCTAGGTCATAAGGTGTATGTATATATATATGTGTGTGTGTGTGTGTGTGTTCTTCTGTTGACAATTGTTTGTTTCTCTTTACCAGATTGTTGTGGGCCCGAAACAGTACAGAAACGAGACACTGAGGGATGCCACTGTGTATACCCAATAAAACTCGACATTCTTCTTTTAAATGTTTCATCGAACCCAAATTGGAATCTATTTCTTCAACAATTTTCTGCTCAACTTGGCCTTCGGGTTTCTCAAATTGAGTTAATAAATTTTTATTTGCTAAGTTTATCGAGACTTAATATCTCAATGGATATAACTCCACATATGGGAATCAGTTTTAGTTCAAATGAAGCTTCTAGAATAAATTCCTCACTTTCTACACACAAAGTTCAGTTAGACCCTAATCTCGTGGGTGGTTATCAGCTTCTTAATTTAACACGGTTCAAGCCCGTTGCTCCTGCTCAGGGTAATTTCGTAATTATCTTATATTATTATTAATCATTGTTTTTAAGGAATATTGCTTAGAAAGGTAATATAAGTGCCAAAATTTCTCAACTGGAGGAACGTGAAAAATTCTTTCCCCAAATTTTTTATATTTTTTAATGCTATTGGTTTATGCTGATGTGACATTATATATATCAGCATTGCTTTTATGATGTGGCATCACACATCACTTTTACCTCATTTACATCTCTTTTTTACCTCACTCTTTTATAATTGGCCCAATAAAAATAAGTAAAATCGAACTGGCCATGTTAAACATATATAAATGAGGTAAATCTGATGTGTGATACCACATCATATAAGGAATGCTTATGTGTAATGCAACATCAGCAGCATTTAAAAATATTGTGTAAAAGTTCCTTTAATTTCAATATTTGGGTTAATTTTGGCACTTAAATTACATTTCTAGGCAGTTTTCCCTTGTTTTTACAATTTTTTTTTCTCTCATAATTTTTTATATTAATAAATTAAATTATAAAATATTTGCAGCACCTCGTGTTGCTACACCGCCCACAAAACCACCTTTAATGCCTTCATCTCCAACAACTGCAAATAATTCGAGTAATGGAAAACATCTCAGTTTGACTCTTGTTATTGGTACTGGTGCGGGTATTCTTTCAGTTGCTATTATTTGTGTTCTTATACTCTGTTCATGTGCTTCACGTAAAAGAAAGTCAGAATCACCATCAAAAGAAATCGGTATGAATTTATGATTATCATTATTAGTTTAAGGGTTTTGATAATGATGCATTAGAAACTTGTATATCAATCTATACCCAGCTCCTTAATTTTAGGAATTACTCCCCCATAAATTATTGTACAACTTTTCATGCACTTAAAGACAACCCTTAACGCTTTCATTATAAGAACCCTTAATCTATTATGCATCTTAATTTTATCATCTTATTATTGCATTTTCATGTTGCAAATCATCACTTTCTAGTGTTTCTTCTGTAGAGTGAATCTGATTACTGATTATCCAATGCAAAAACAAAATTACTGTAATACCCCTCATGTAATGCTAGAGATGTTTAACGCTTTTAACCTAATTACTATCCCCTACAACCCTTTTTTTACAACTTATTATCTTACCAGTTTATAGTTTATTTCCGGTGCAATACTCGAAAATTTTCATTAATTTATGTATATTAAAAAAATATTTAGTTTACATTATCAATATATATGCTCAACATACAATTAAATATTTAATTAACTGATAATAATGGTGTATATTAAAACAAATCTTCATTTATTTCTTTTATCTTCCATTGTTATCTCAAATAAAGGTACAAGATATTCTAATATAATAATTATTTAATAATAATAAGGGTATTAATGCTCATAAGTAAAACATATGACATCATCAATTTTCAATTGACAAAAAATGAAGGCCAATTAACCAATAATTGAGCGACAAGTGTCCAAGTTAAAGAACTGATGATATCATGCTTTTATAATATATAAAAGATTGAAAAAAAATAATCTGAATTATAATATCCCATATCATATAATCATGTTTTTTTTTCTTTTCAATTTCTTACCTTTTTACCCTTTTTTTAAAAAAAAAAAAACAGGTAAACCAAGACCCAAAGAACCACTTACATCCACAGGATCATTCGCGCATCCTACAAGCACACGATTTCTTGCATACGAAGAATTAAAAGAAGCAACAAACAATTTTGAAAGTGCAAGTCTTTTAGGTGAAGGTGGTTTTGGAAGAGTTTTTAAAGGCGTATTAAGTGATGGAACACAGGTGGCAATAAAGAGGCTTTCTAGTGGTGGTCAACAAGGTGATAAAGAATTTTTGGTTGAAGTTGAAATGCTTAGCAGATTGCATCACCGAAATCTTGTCAAACTTGTCGGTTATCATAGTAACCATGATAATTCAGAGAATTTACTTTGTTATGAACTTGTTCCAAATGGAAGTTTGGAGGCCTGGCTTAATGGTAAGTTTCTTTTTTCTTTTCTTTTTTAATTAGATATACACATTTTGTAATTTTAACCATCTGGAAATGGCCTAGTGATAAAGGCGCCTGAAATGATCTCCTAGAGGTCACGGGTAAAAAAAAGGTTCAGAATTGACCACGACAACAATTAGGTTACGTACATCACAAGCAAAGCTCAGCCATCATGGGGGAGTGAATACCCTTTAAAAAAACATTTTGTAATTTAGGGTTGATTATGTTTTAACCCTCGAGCTTTCACCGATTTGGTGCTTTAACCCTTAAAACTTTTCTTTGGTTGACTTTTGTAATTCTGATACAAGGTTTATTACTGGAACTCCATCATGCGCGTAAATGCGTAATCGTCTGCCTCATTCCATGGTTGACTTTTGTAATATATTAGAACGTATATTATAAAACTGGGTTTGTCTAACTTGTGTCTAACGGCATGATAAAGGGTATTACATGAACTTGAAGTTACTATTTATGTTAAAAATGAATTTGTTCCACATTGATGAATTCTATTTTTTACATTTATTAAATGCACTTTTCAATATAAGTGGTAATTTTAGTTTATTTAATTACTCTTTTCCTTAGGGCATGAGTTACAAAAACCCTTTAGGATTTTGATTCATATGTCAAATATGTGGAATCATTGTTTAACCTCTAAACTGTTGTTAACTTTGTGTTTTAACCCTTTTATTGACTTGTTACCGGTCAAAGCGGTCATTATGTGTTGAGGCATGATTAATAATATTTCTTACGATTGAATATAGTTTAATCCTTAATTTAAGGGGTTACAAACGCGAGAATCAATAAAAGTTCAAAGATTAAAGCATAAGTAACCTTTTTATATTATAATAGACTAGCAGGTACCCGCACAATGCGGCGGCAAGTACCATGTAACTACATTATGCGGTAGCAACAGTGATGGTGGTAGTTGCAATAGTGATGATGATAGGTGGTGAATAGTATTGGTGGGTGGCGGCAATAGTGATTGTGGTGGGTGGTAGTAGTGGTGAGTAATGATGAGAGGTGCTTAATAGAAAGATATATGTTTAGAAATTAATAAAGATAATATTAGTACATAAGTAATTGCAGTCAGGTTATAAACATCAGATTCTAATGGTTGAGGTTCTTGTTAATAACATGAAAATCACAAGTTCAAGTCTTTAGGTGTCAATTTTTTCTATAAATGCAAATATTCCTCAAATTAGCAAGTATTAAGCTGTCAAATACATCATACATAATAAATATAAAGATAAATGAAACGTTAACCAATTATGACTCGATACAAAACATAATAATCTAAAGTTGTTATTGAAATTAGTACCTCATCAAGAACTTCAAGAGATTTACCTCCTTTATATATAGACTCCTGACTCAAGCTCCTTCATTTCAGTAGCTAAAAGCGACTTTCATGCACACACTTCTCCAGCATGCCAAGTTAAAGAAGCTAAGGGTTGTCAAAACAGTTAAAGATGGAACATTTCTTACTTCGGCATTTGCATTTGTGAGACAAGAGCCCTCAATGTTTAGAGTACTTTATTCACAAGGTTGACCGGATTGACCCATGACCCTGATTGGAAGAAAAAAGCTTCTTTTTTTACCAGGTTCCACCACATTAATTAAAAATAGCTGCCATGTGAACCTTTCTAATACGAAATTCCCTCAAAAGATTCCAAACTAACATTCAATCTGCAAAATAAATGGTTAATTTAAAAGTCATATTCATTCTATTTAAGTCAAGGTCAACTAATACCAGGAATGAAATATGCAGATAAGTCAAAGGAAACTATTCCATTGCATAAGTTATAGCCAAAATGTTACCAAGTGCAAATAATGGCACCTTGTGAGTAAGTTTCATATATTATTCAATAAACACCATGTCATCAAGACATCAACATTGGGAAAAATATTTTCACTTGGGATTTACTGATATTCCTCGAAAGCCCTAGAAAACCTCTTCATATTTTGGCCTTTCTTGACATATTTTTTGAAAGTGAAATTGTGGTTAAAGACATAGAGTATAGCCTGTATGCATTCCCTTTGAAGAACAATCACCAGAATGCCTTCACTTCTCCTAACAACCATGCCATACTTAAAACTCAATTTTAAGACAAAAATCTGAAAAAAGAAAAGTATAGCAAAAGAACCTATTTGCTTCCTAATTTTTTTAAATCTTACCCTCAATCTATATTATTTTTCCTGGAATTTGAAAATAATAAAAAAATTATAATAAAGGTTTCACATTTAAAAATCTTATTCAGTGTTGAAGTGCTGTAACATCACCTGTTGCATCGTCATTTATCACAGCCGAAAGAAATTATCAGGATCTGTAAACGTCCGTTCCTTGGAGAACTGCAAATTAAAAAGTTGAGAAAATTTAAAATATTAAACCAATTCAAACATAAAATTAGAATGCTCAATCTCTAAAATGCTCAGCGTTTTGAAATCCGATTGACATCTGTGTTAAAACCCCTAAACTGCTTCAGAAAGAAAACATAAAGAAAAGAACATGATGCCTAAATCACAGTAATGAGTTCCAAAACCTGGTTTTCAACTTCCTTTGCAAACTGCAAATCTGCACCAGAACATTGCTATTGCTACCTACAAAAAGGTATTAATAAGACATATTTGTCAACAAAACCCGACAGATCAATAACAGAACAATCAATATAACTTACAAAAAGTGCAGCCTTGTTAATGAATTAGCAAATGGTAGATTTTGATAAACATTCAGATCCATAACAAATAAAATGATAGAAAAATTAGAAATTGAAAGGGAGAAACATAAGGTATTATTAGTCAACTGAAACAAGAAATTAAAGAAAAAACAAAAACAAAATGAGAATGTTAGGAATAAAATAGAGATAGAAGGAAATTTAGATAGAATAACTTATGTGTTTCGTATATGAATGAAACGACTGGACGTGCGAATCTTGACTGTTGAATGCCTCAACTAACAGGCGCACCGTCGAAAGGGAGCAGATGAGGAGGTTGGCATCGCAACTGGATATTGTTGTTTCTGTTGCGACATTGCAACCGGAGTAGAAGAAGATGGAGGAGTAGGAGAGGTGATTGAAGCAACAGCAATTGATTGAAAAAGGATGAGAAGAGGTGAGAGAATTGAAGGAACCAAAGTAATGGGGGAATCGAGATGTTGAAGGACACCGTAATTTAGGTTATATTTATTCATTATGTAATCTACTTCTTTCTCCTTCAGTTGGTTAGCGAGCATAACCCGTTGGTCCCGGTTAATGTAAGTTTTTTGAAAACCAAATAATTCTATAAATAGTAAGTGTGTTGTAGCCTTACTAATTATACAAGGGGTAAACCCTTTATAATATAGTAGAGATAGTGTTTATTGGTAACGGTATTTTTGTCTTTTTGCAGGGCCGGTAGGGGTTAATTGTCCGGGATACAAGAAACTTGATGCTGCAAGAGGACTTGCATATCTTCATCAAGATTCACAACCTTGTGTAATTCATACAGATTTTAAGGCTTCTAATATTTTATTGGAAAACAGTTTTAATGCTAAAGTTGCAGATTTCGGGCTAGCCAAACAGGCCCCAGAAGGCAGAGCAACTTATTTGTCTACTCGTGTAATGGGTACATTCGGGTTAGTTTCGTCTTTTTACTTGTTTTTGTGAAAATTATTCGGGTGTTTGGGTTTTGGATAATCAATATAAGATAATTAGTTGCAATCAAACGGCCAGAAGAAAATTATGCTGTTCATCATGTCGGGTTTTGGGCTTTTCGGTTTATTAGAATTAAGTTGTTCGGGTTTGGAGTTCAGGACAATTCGAAAACCGACTCGAGATTCCTCTTTGAATAAAACCAATTTCAACACTTTTTTTTTTTAATTTGGTCCAACATTCAAACCAACTCAACTATTATAATCCAAAATTCAAACCGATTTCAACTAATTTTCTTAAATACGTATTGTATGATTGTATCAACATATAATAAATTGGAATTAACAGGTATGTGGCCCCTGAATATGCTATGACCGGGCATCTACTGGTCAAAAGTGATGTCTATAGTTATGGGGTAGTTCTTCTTGAATTGTTGACCGGAAGAAACCCCGTGGATATGACCCAACCATCAGGGCAGGAAAACCTTGTTTCTTGGGTCAGTTGACTTTTCTTTTCCATATAATTTTACATTCAAAATTATATAGCCAATTAACACCTTTATGGGCTTGCTGGCTGGGTAACGGCTCAAAATGGGCAGGGTTGGGATGACCCGAAACATTTACTTTTTTGAATAACATCGATTTTGGAGGTTTTGTACATTTAAAATAGACTTTGCACATTTACTCTTTTTTATTGTTGGATTTGTTTATAAGCAAATAGGTTGAAATTGGCCCCCTTAATATTGTTATAATTTCATATACATCCTTGCAAACTTTCATTATTACGTATATATCCTTGCAAACTTCATTATTACGTATGTATCCTTCCATAACCTCAAAATTATCACATATATCCTTTTACCTAATTTAATAATATTTAAATTTTTTAAATTTTAAAAACATAAATCCTAACCTAAATTAATGGTAAAATGTCTTAAATACCCTTAAAGGTCAAGGGTTTTTTCTTTCGTAGGGTATATTCTTGTCAAACTTGACAACTGCATTCCTGTCAAACTTGACAACTGCACTTTTTTCCGTCAAGGGTATATATGGTATTTTACCATTAATTTATATTATGATTTATGTTTTATAAATTTAAAAGATTTAAATATTATTAAATATGGTAAAAGGATATATGTGAGAATTCTGAAGTTTTGGAAGGATATATAAGTAATAATGAAGTTTACAAGGATATATACCATATACGTAATATTAGAAGTTTTTAAGGACGTATATGAAATGATTATTAATTATTAATTATTAATTACTAAAATAAGGTTTAATTATACAGTCAAGACCAATCTTAAGAGATAAAGAGCGATTAGAAGAACTTGGTGACCCAATACTTAGTGGAAAATACCCGATGGAAGATTTAGCCCGTGTTTGTACAATAGCAGCTGCTTGTGTCTCCCCTGAAGCAAACCAACGGCCCACAATGGGGGAAGTTGTACAGTCACTAAAAATGGTGCAACGTGTAACCGAATATCAAGACACACAACAACCACCCACAAACACCCGGCCCGCCCAAAAACAATCTTCAACAACTTTTGAGTCCGATGGAACATCGTCAATTTTCTCATCGGGCCCGTATTCGGGCTTAAGTGCATTTGATCATGATAATATTTCCCGTACTGCATTGTTTTCAGAAGACCTTCATGAAGGCAGATAATGAAAAGTGGGAAGTGAAAATTGTGTTGTATAGTTGCAACTGTTGTTTATTGGTTTTTGGTATTATACTGTTTTTTTACTCGCGTTAAATGGGTTGTTTTGGTTAAAAATTAGGCTAAAATCACTGTTTTTGATAACCCGAAATCTGATATTTTCGCAACGTAATTGTCATTACGTAAAATATTAGTAGCTTTCACGTCCCGATAAATAATCGTGTATTAGAAAACACAATGGGATTTTATAAATAGAAAACCTAGCACATTTTGGATTACTAAAACCTAATATCTATCTATAATCTATATAAGAAATGAACAAAGTCAAACCGAAAAATAAAACCAAAATCCAACATTGCTTTCTCCTAGTCCTACCAACTAACCTAATATGGTTTACCATAACGAATTTCCACAATCATACCCCTCTTCGTTACACCTTTTAAAGCATATTATATAAGCTAATAGAAGTCATATGAGCAAGCAACATCATGACCATGATTATTGTTGTAATTCGATCCACAAATCATATATCTAAAAAGTATATTTTTCAAAGAAAATGAAATTATGAACAATTTATTTTACATATGATATTTAATTTCTTACGAGCATTTTAAAAAGAAATCCAACAAAGAATATATGCCACTCTTAAAGCGATTGATATAATAGCTACGAAAGTTAGCCCAAATATATATAACCTTCACACTTGAGCTACCTCCAAAATCATAAAATCCACTTTATTGTTTTCTACTATATTTCTACAAAAACTATATTTTAACAAAACTCTATGGCTACAAAACTTTGCCCAAATGTAGAAACTTCACACGTGAGCTACGTCCAAAAGCATAATGTTAACATTTATATGTATAGAGATGATGTTAACATTTTATATTTTGAAATTAAAAAGATAATAAATTTTACATTTATAGAGAAAAAAATTAGTACTATAAGCAACATGATTTTTTCTTTTTAATACACTAAAATAGCTTAAAATTCAACTATAAATACTCCGTCAGTCTTGCTGACTAAGCAAACTCAGCTGTTTTGCCTTTGTATTATCAGTACTCCATCTCACCTACTTTTTATCCTTTAATCATCAAAACCAAAATCCACCATCAAACCCTACTCGCCACCACCTTATCTTGGTGATGGCGTCCTCAACGCCACCCACTTTAACCACCACAAAATCCTACCAGAGCCACCATCTTCACGTCCAAAACCACCACCACCGCCGTACACCCAACGGCCACAACTCCCCCAATGTTTCCCTCCACCCACAACAACCAAGAAACCCCGTCCCCACCCCCGCCGCCGGATCATCTTCCATCCACCACCGGAACCCTAATTTCACCCCCCTTTCATCAAAATCCGAACTTGCCGCCGATTTCTCTGGTCGTAGGTCAACCCGGTTCGTTTCCAAGATGCATTTCGGCCGTGTCAAAACCGGTGGGTCAGCCCGGCACTCAATTTCAGCTGAAGACGCTTTACAACAATTGATTCGATCCAGTGGCGATGATAAGTTAGTCGAAATTGTTTTACTTAATTTTCAATCGAAATTATGTGGTTCCGATGATTATAACTTCTTGTTAAGAGAATTAGGCAATCGAAACGAATGGTCAGCTGCGATTCAATGCTTTGAATTCGCGGTCAACCGCCAAAATCGAAAAACAGAGCAGGGGAAATTAGCTAGCTCTGTAATCAGTGTTCTTGGTAGATTAGGTAAAATCGAATTAGCAAAAAAAATATTCGAAACATCAGTTTCACAAGGGTACGGAAATACAGTTTATGCTTACTCAGCCCTAATCAGTGCTTATGCAAAAAGCGGTTTATGTGATGATGCAATTAAAGTATTCGAAACCATGAAATTAACGGGCTTAAAACCGAATCTTGTCACATACAATGCGTTAATCGATGCTTGTGGTAAATCGGGTGCCGATTTCAAACGGGCCTCCGAGATTTTCGATGACATGTTAAACAACGGGTTTCAACCCGATCGAATTACATACAACTCACTTCTTGCGGTTTGTAGTAGTGGCGGGTTATGGGAAACCGCAACCCGTTTGTTTAACGAAATGGGTTATCGAGGAATCGAGCCCGATATTTATACATATAACACATTGTTAGATGTTGCATCTAGTGGTGGACATATGGATTCGGCTTTTCAAATAATGGCCGAAATGCCGACTAAAAATATCATGCCGAATGAGGTCACGTATAGTACGGTTATTCGCGGGTGCGCGAAATCGGGCCGGTTAGATCAAGCCCTAAGTTTAGTGAGTGAAATGAAATATGCAAATATTCGTTTAGATCGTGTTTTGTACAACAATTTATTAGCAATTTACGCGAGTTTGGGCCGATTTGAAGAAGCTTTAAATGTTGTTAAAGAAATGGAAAATACGGGTTTTAGAAAAGACGTTGTGACTTATAATGCACTACTTGACGGGTTCGGGAAACAGGGGAGATATGATAAAGTTAAGGAATTATTCAAACGAATGAAAAACGAAAGAGTTCCCGCTAATTTGTTAACGTATTCGACGTTAATTAGTGTTTATTTGAAAGGCGGGTTGTACCGTGAAGCTATGGAAATGTACAAGGAGTTTAAGCACGAGGGTTTGAAAGCCGATGTTGTGTTTTATAGTGAAATAATTGATTCTTTGTGTAAGAAAGGGTTTGTTGAATCATCGGCTTTATTGCTTGATGAGATGACAAAAAAAGGGATTCAACCGAATGTTGTAACGTATAATTCGATTATTAACGCGTTTGGTCAATCCGGTCAAACGGGTTCTTCGATTGGTTATAATAAAAATGAGATCACGGGTTTAGAAAATGGCGGGAAAAAAGTTGAAAGTAATGATTATGAAGATAGAATTATTAGGGTTTTTGAGCAGTTAGCTTGTGGAAATATGAATATTGTTGAAACGGGTGGTAAGGGTAAAAAGGAGATTATATGCGTTTTAGGGGTTTTTCGGAAGATGCATGAGCTGGAAATTAAACCGAACGTGGTGACATTTTCGGCTATTTTGAATGCTTGCAGGTTTGTAATTAGTTAATTACCATTTTACCCTTGTAAGAATTTGATAATTTATTTACTTAAATATATGTTTTTACAGCCGTTGTAGTACATTTGAAGAAGCTTCATTACTATTAGAAGAACTAAGGTTATTTGATAACCAAGTGTACGGTGTGGCCCATGGGCTTTTAATAGGCCATAGAGAAAATGTTTGGGTTCATGCTCTCTCTCTTTTTGATGAAGTCAAACGTATGGATCCTTCAACTGCTTCTGCTTTTTACAATGCTTTAACCGACATGTTATGGCATTTTGGACAGGTAATAATAAGGGTAGTGATTTTGGGACCACATAAATTACTTCACCCACCACACTATATAAGATTTAAAGCATATTGTACAAGTACTGTAAAACAATGGTTATGGTGTTTAGAGTTATTTATGTGGTCCCAAAATCACTTCCCTAATAATAATTAGTTACTCATTTGATTTAAACTAAATTATGTTTTAATCCTCAAGCTTTTACTAATTTGGTGGTTTAACCCCTAAACTTTTTTTTTTCTTCATGAAGATTTAGACAGTCGACATTTGTTAACATGTTCAAAACCATTTAATAGTTACAACTTACAAAAACCATTTTAACCCTTTTTTTGTTGTAATGGTTTAGTCACTTAACTTTTATAGGAAACTTTAGACCGATTTCTATAACAATATTAAGTAGTAACAATAATAATAATATGTTCTTTAGTTAAAAAAAATAGGTGAAACATCTGAGGAAAAAAGTTTGAGGGCTAGATCGTCAAGTTTATGAAAGTTCAAGGACTAAACCATATAAAATCGTAAGAAATAGTAAACGACCGGTAGCACGTCAACAAAAGGGTTAAAAGTTGAAACACCACGTAAACAAAAGTTCACGAGTTAAAACGCCAAATCAGTAAAAATTTGAGGATTAGAACAACATAACTAACCAATTTAAAAGAGGGGTAGTTTGGTAATTTCACATTTATCATTTTTGTAATATATTATTATTTTATTCAGAAACGAGGAGCACAATTAGTGGTACTTGAAGGAAAACGTAGACAAGTATGGGAAAACACGTGGTCCGATTCGTGTTTGGATTTACATCTTATGTCATCTGGTGCGGCCCGAGCCATGGTTCACGCATGGTTGTTAAATATCTGTTCGGTTGTATATGAAGGCCATCAATTGCCAAATCTTTTGAGGTACAATTTTTAATTGGAGCAAAACGGGCGGGTCAAATAACGGGTTAGCCCGACCCGCAAACACATTTTGTATTTTCTAAATGATTTGTTTTTTTTTTTTTTTAAATTATTGATGCAGCATTTTAACGGGATGGGGTAAACACAGCAAAATAGTGGGCGATTGTGCACTAAAAAGAGCGATTGAAGCACTTTTAGGCAACATGAATTCGCCATTTAGGGTTTCAACATCAAATATTGGTCGATTTGTGTCACCGGGCCCCATGGTGGCTGCATGGATGAGAGAATTGAACACACCAAGATTACTTGTTCTACAAGACGACCGATCTTACCCTGAAACCGCAAATTTTAATCATCCGAAATTGCAACAACTTGCATTGTAGTTTTTGTCTTTGTAATTTGTGATTTGTGCCCCCTTTTTTCCGTCTTTCTGGATGGTGATTTTGTTTTTTGTTAGATTGAGGGGAATGGATATATAGGTTGGTAATATGATCAACCGTTTGTTTATCAATGTATAAATTTAACTTTAAAATTGTAAATATGCTTTGACGTTTTGTCTTGTTTTGTCTCTTTTATATCGTCTCTTTTGTATCGAAACACTTAGATGGGACCGAGAATTGAAAAAATAGTTTCGGCCAGCCGGAAGATCACCAAAAACTAGGTTTTTCCAAAAAAAATTTGACGTTTTATTTTTTTATTTTTGACTAGACATTAAGAATTGATTTTGCATTAATATTCAAACCAGGAACCAAATTGATATAATTCGGTTTACTTCTGTCCGTAAGTAAGTTCTGGCTAGTTCTTAGTTCATTTTGCACTTGCATATCTTATAAGTGGTGATTTTTACACTACACATTTGAACATATTCTCTATAATAATTGATTTATATGTTTGTACAGTCTTCAATAATACATGTACAATGTGATACGTACATAAAAAATTATGGTGTACAAATTAATTCTCATATCTTATATGCGTGTAAAACATTGTTTGATTCTATTATTGCTACCATATTTACTTTAAACTAGCGATTTTTACCCGCGCGTTGCCGCGGGGGATTTTTATATGATACTCATAATAATTTTGAAACTATAAATAATTTAAGCTGTAAAAAATAAGTTGATAAATGGTATATTACTAATATTCACACGTATTATAATTTTTAGACAAAATCTAACATGTCAAAACAAAGGGATTTAAAACCTAAATGTCAAAAATGTTAAAGTCTGAGATAAAAAAAAAAAAAAAAACAAAAGTCAAATATGAAGGCTGTTTTTTGTTATAAAAAAAGGAATAAAGTACTTGGTGAATTAATAAAACCAGTGATGCTATTCTTTATTTTTTTCGTCGAGATTGGTTTGGTGTTCCGAGTTATCAAAAAAGAAAGAGAATGAAACTTAGCGAAAAAGAAATGAACACTTTGCTGAGGAACGAAGGTTCGTCTTTGTTTTACTAAAATGTTATACGTAGTATATTAAATAGGATTACGGTCTTTATGATTTGGGGACTAAATATAAATATAGATACGATCTGAGTTATAGAAAGTTAAAAAATGACGCAATGTTAGAATATGAAAAAATGGTAACTTAATGAAGATGACTTTAGAAGAATATAAAGTCAAACATTGCGGTAATTTAAAAAAAAAAAAAAAAAAAACCCTAAGCAGCTTGCTACTGTTCACCCCACATTAAATGTAATATAGATAATTTAGGAAAATGCAAAGAAATATTGTTAACAATTAAGTTTCAATTGGTTAAAAAACTCTTTGCTTGTAATTTTATAATTGTTTTGCTTCTAGCTTTTTAGTAGTGTTTTAATATAATCTTTGTTAAAAAAGAAAACAACTAAGCTCCGATTGTTAATAACCAACTTACGGTTAGTTTTGTTAAATGCTGTTTAAAGGATAGTTTTCCTACCAAAAACAATGGTAAGTGTCTTTATGATTACGGTTAATCCAAATGTAAACATTTATTTATCGGCATTAATTTTAGGGTTAATTTCATAAACGTCCTTGTAAACTTTTAATATTACGTACATATCCTTGCAAACTTTATTATTACGTATATATACTTTTAAAACCTCAAAATTCTCACATAGATCTTTTTACCTAATTTAACAATATTTAAATCATTTAAAATTTAATAAAACATAAATGCTAATCTAAATTAATGGTAAAATGCACTAATACCCTTAATGATCAAGGGGTTTTTCTTTCATCAAAGGTATTTTCTTGTTAAATTCGACCATTACATTTTATTTTGTCAAGAGTTTTAGGCGATTTTACCTTTAATTTAGATTAGGATTTATGTTTTTTAAGTTTACAAAGATTTAAATATTATTAAATTAGGTAAAAGGATATATATGAGAATTTTGAGATTTTGGAAGGATATATACGTAATAATGAAGTTTGCAAGGACATATACGTAATATTGAAAGTTTGTAAGGACATGTACGAAATTATCCATAAATCGTAAATTGACATTTGATCACAATCTAAATAGTTCTGGTGCTTTAAAGTTTGAACTAATTTTTTAGTGAAATTGTAAGTGAAGGTAGTCAAAAGGGTTTTAAGGATAGTACCGACATATATATATATTTTTTTTTTGTGCGAATATGTTTACAATTCTAGTAAAAAATTAAGGGTTAGCACAGACACCCCCAGGCTCCAAAAAGGTCCACCACTGCTTTACTAATATTTTTGTAAAAGTTTTTCTAACTCATGCTCTAAAAAAGGGTCATGATTTGCTAAAGGAATAGATTTATTCCCACAAGGATATATAAACCAAATAAACAATTTTACCCATAAGCATAATTTTATTTCAACATGAAAATATCATATTTAAGTGTAAGATTGTCCACTTCCTTTAAATTTTCTTACAAAAATAACTTTCTTCTTTGTGCAAATCACAACCCTCTAAAAAAATGAGATAATTAAATTATAGTTACCATTTATATTGAAAATTGCATTTAATAATTGTTAAAATTAAAGTTCACTTAATGTATTTTTCAACACTAGCAGGTCGAATTAGTATTGCCGTAAACAGGTCAAAAGAGTATTACTTGAAAGAGGTCAAATGGGTAATGGGAGTATTACTTGAAAGATGTCAAATGAGTAATGGGTCAAATGAAAAGTATGTTAAAAAAAACTATGTAAAAACAAGAATTGTTTGGGTTATCTCAATTGAATTGCAAAAAGTCATAACAATATCAATACAAGTTTCTTTAACATGCTTTCAAATTATAAGAGAAAATAATGATGATGCAATTTTGTTTAAAGTAGTGTGGCCATGAAACTAAACAGGTTAATTAAAAAAAGTCAACATTTGATGGGAAAAAGAACAAAACACCTTAAAAAAAAAAAACTTACATTGTCAAATTTATAATTTAATTGCATAAGTCACAACTCACAATAAGCATAAGTCACAATTCTTTGTAGGCAATGTTGTCCTTGGTGTACACCTGGGCTTTCAGGTTCCATTGTTTCATTGCATAATGAACAATTCTTCACTCATTGATTATAACAACTAATAAAGTAAATTTTATTTACTTATAAAATATTTAAAATAGTAATAATTTTATTACTATATATAGGAAAACGAACTGAAGACCGACTGAAACCGAACTGAATCGAAACCAAAAACATGTAATTGGTTCGGTTTCGGTTTTGACAAAATTATCATTTTCGGTTTTATATGTTTTGGTTCTCATATAAGATGAACATTAAGACTAAGAAACCAAACCGAACCGAAACTGATAAAATCAAAACCGAAATCGAAAAACATATAACTGGTTCGGTTTCGGTTTTGAAAATTCATAAATTTTCAGATTCGGTTCAATCGGTTTCGGTTCGGTTTCTGGACTAAAAAACGACCAGTTTTAACCCAAACCGATGAGCCTGTTTTGCTACCTCGAGAAGAAACAAAAAGATAAAACGAAATCCACCAGCAGTAACATGCTTTCAACTAATTTCTTGCTTAGTACAAACAGCAATAAATCTACAATATTAACACATTATAAATATAATAATTGTTAGTGAACGCAATGAAACACTATCTGGGATTACTTGGTTTCACTTCTATAAATCCCTGGAATACACAATAACTCTTCATTTCATAAACCATTTTATGAAGCATCAAGCATTTTATACTTCATATTTAATTATCAGAAATTACAAATTATCCCAAGATTTGTATTTCTTTCGAAACGAATATATATATATATATATATATATATATATATATATATATATATATATATATATATATATATATATATATATATATATATATATAGTTAATTACGTAGCTTCACACAAAGCTACTAACAAACTTTCTGCAACATAAACATTGCAAATAAGAATATTTCATATCAAAATTTTTGATCCTCATCTTCTTGTAAATCACTGCGGTTTTACTTTAATAAGTATTTAAAATAAACAACTTAATTTGAACAACAATTAATTTGTACAAGTCTCATAATTTATAGTAACTTTTAGCTCAATTCAAGCTTGCATTATTCATAAAACAACACACAATTATGAAATACACAATATAGAATTGAGTGCTTCTAACTTCTTTCTTTAAATCTACGAGACAACACACAAATCATCAATTTGGGCGTCCAAAGCCCTAGATAGCCCTAAACCCATTTTATCAAGATTTAGAGGAGATGTAGACGAATGAGAGGCAATTTATATCAAATTAAATCTAAATATTAAATTCTAAATTGTAAAAATCAAAAGGCGGAATTTAATTACATACACATGAATAATCACAATTATAACAACAATTAACTTACAGATGGAAAGATTCATATGAATTTTAAGAAGGTCTTGTTAATTGGTTTTGCAAGTGAAAAGATATATTACGAGTTTGTGCGTGAATCTAACGAACATATACAGACAGATATCATGTCGAACAGTTTATCAACAGATCAACGTTTGATTCGATCAACGCCGTTAGATTCACGCACAAACACGAAATACAGTCTTCTCAATTTCTCCGAAACACGCTTTCATTTCTCTGTGTGCAGGTCATATCAGATCTTAGGATTTTGTCGGTCTGCTATGTTTATATGTGGCAAATAGTGGACCGTTACGACCCAAAGTTCAGGCCCAAATTAGCATGTTTCTTTTATCATTAGAGATGTGCACACAAATTTATTTACTATAAAATATTTAGAGAAATGACATTTCTTCTCTTTTAGTCCTACTCATATTCTTATTCATTTAATCATGGCAAGTGTCAAAATCAAGGGATGATATGAGAAAAATAATTAGTGGATGACACATATCAAGTTTAGAGATGAATACGACTATACATATTGTAGGAGCTAATACAAATTTTCATTAATAAAATACAATTACAATAAGGGAAATTGACGAAATAACGTTTACAAAAGATTGAAACAAAATAAATAGAACAAACAAGAACAAGATTTTGGTTGAGTCTCGTGAAATTCACGATCCCTTTAAAATAGATTCGTTGTCTATTTCACAGGGTAAAACAACCGAGTAATTTTACACTACCGGATATAATCCATGCTCGAAAACTAACCAAAATTGAGAGTGTTTTCTAAGAGAGAAAGCTATGATTAAGAAGAAAGATGAGTGAAGGTGTATCTACAAATGAGATCCAAGGTCTCTATTCATAGTGTTGAATAGTTACTAATGTTTAATCAAAACATTAAATCCATTCAATGATATTCAACAAGAAATCAAAACAGTAATCTGCAATTGTTGCTTAATTTTCATAATTGCCAGGCGCCTGGTCAGGTCAGTACGAGAGCTCAGTATTGGAACTCAGCGCAACAGCAGTTCAGCGCAGGGTCAGTACTGCAGCGCAGTACATGTCGAACACTCAGTATCGAGGAGGTCGGTATAGACAAGTTCTGTACTGAGGAGGTCAGTACGAACTTCAGTGTTGACGCTATGCAAAAAATAGACCCGCACGAGCCCGAGATTTCGGAGCTGCATTCGTGTCCGCAGGTCGCCCGGGCGCACATGAGTCCAAGCCATTTACATAACTGTTTTTTTTCTTCCGTTTTCTTAACTAAAAAGTAACTGATTTTCAACTATTTTTTGCATTGCCGTATAGTACTCACTAAAAGTCTGACTCATTTCCCAAACCCATATCCTCAAATATTAAAGTCTTCTTTTCTAAATCTTAACTCCCTCAAATCATAAATCAGTCCTCCAAAACTTACCACCACCACCGTCTCCCACCACCACCAACTCCTCCACCCCCTAACTGACTCCGCCGCTAACCACCACCACCACCGTATCCCACCATCCAACTCCCCTTACTGCCAACTGATTTTGCCGCTCGCCGCCCAACACCACCACCATATCCCACCACCACTAACTCCCTCACCGCCTAATTTATTCATGTAGATAATATATTATAATAATTGTAATCAATGTAGTATATTTGGTCAATATTAGAATTATGGTAGGTAGTCAATACTTGCATAATATTATCCATAATGGTAGTCCATCCTTGTATATTTATAGACATGTGAATAATAGAAATACCCAATCATTTGAATTCTATTATGGTATCAGAGTGATCTTGATTTTTTTGTTTCTCTCCTCTTCCGCTATGTTCCTCTTGGGTGCATTCTTGCGCCCCTTTCTTCCCGAAGATTTCTTTTCTTATTTGTTTCCTCTTTTGTTTATCAAATGGCAGCAGACAAAAATACTTCCACCCCCAACACCGATACAAACAAGTTCCATCCCGCCCTCGGTGTGTCGAATATCCGCAATCACATACCGATTCAATTGGAACTCACTAATGTCCAATACTCTACTTGGGCAGAATTGTTCAAAATTTGTGCTAGATCACTCAAAGTTCTTCATCATATACTCCCGAATGATAAACTTCCTGCTCCCGCTTCTAATTCCGATGAACATGATCTTTGGTCTTCACTTGATGCAACCGTGTTGGGTTGGATTTTTGCTACGATTTCTCGTGATTTGATCACCACTGTCATGGTACCGGGTTCCACCGCCATGGATACGTGGAATCGCCTACGTGATTTGTTCAAAGATAACAAGCATGCCCGAGCCGTTACTCTCGAACAAGAATTTTCTCATACCATTTAATCGGATTTTGAGGGCGTTTCGGCATACTGCCAACGCCTAAAAGAATTGACCAATCAACTTCGTAATGTGGGTGTTGAGGTCTCCAACGACCGGTTGGTTCTAAAAATGGTTTCCGACCTAACCGAAGCATGTAACGGTGCGGGTACCCTTCTTCGACAGAGCAAATCCGTTGCCGTCATTTCATCAAGCACTATTGATGCTTACCCTGGAGGAGACCGGGTTGGCAAAGAAAATGGCTACGTCATCAAACTCGGCAATGATTGCTACGACCACCGATTCCATAGTCTTCTGATACTTGTTTCCTTTGTAGCCTTGTGATTTGTTGTCGTAGGAGTGCTTCCTACTTTCATTTTTCGAGGTTTCAGAGGATTTGCTAGACACAACTAGCTTGTTTTTGCACGATCCGCTTCTCATAGCATCATCAGTCAACCTTGTCACTCGATTCACAGCATCTTCAAAAGTCGTCGGTTCAGAAGCAATGACGTGAGTACGAATGAGATCATGTAGACCTTGAAGATACCTCTCGATTCGCTTAAATTCAGGAGTAACCATGTGAGGGACAAGACGAGTGAGTTCTTGGAATTTAGTCGTGTAGGTAACAATGTCGGATCCAACCGTGGACAGGTTCCATAGTTCCACTTCAACTTTTTTTAGCTCCCTCCTTGGGCAAAACTTCTGAGTTAGTTGCTCCTTAAACGCAGTCCAAGTCATAGCATCAACAATAGCACGACCTAAGACTTGCACTTAAGAGTTCCACCAGGACAACGCTTCCTTAGACAAGGTACTAGCAGCAAGCTTCACCATATTCTCAGGGGCACATTGGATAATAATGAATATAGATTCTACCTTCTCAGTCCAGTGGATGATAGCAATGGCTCCTTCAGATCCAGAATAGGTTGGAGGATGACAGGAAGAAAAGGTCTTGAACGATTGACCTTGACGATTAGCATTAGGATCTGAAGTTTAGACAAAAAAAGAAAAGAAAGGAATACAAGGTTAGAACAAAACGAAGTTATACAAATTTTCTTGTGGAGTCGAATACTATACCGTTGTTGTTTCCATTATTAGCAGCACCACCGTCATTTCCTCTTGCTGCATTCAGTTGAGCAATCGCTTCAGCGATTCGGCGTTCCACCATTTGTTCGACAGTTTCTTGATTTCCTCCGCGAGCCATTGATGAATTGCTGATACAAGAAATAAGATTCAATGCAAAGTTTTTAAGGAAAAGAATGTAGAGGGATTATTAGGGAAAGGACAAAAAAAAAATTAAAGAATATAGTTACAATAGACGTAGTAGTAGATAGACGTAATTATAGTAGTAGTAGAAACGTATAGAAAATACAATTTTTGAAATAATAGATTTGTACTAATATATCACTTTTATTACACGCATTTCTAATAGATAATAGTTTGAAAAGTATGGCACATCCCGCCAATACTAGGTAAATGAAATACTAATTTTAAAACTAACGTACTTTTTAAAATAGCTAAACGTAAAGACATAAATAAACGAAGATAGGCGTCCGGCGATGACTAAACATCTTCCTCTGGCTCAGAGCCTTCCTCAGGCTCTGATTCTTCCTCTGGTTCTGATTCTTCTTCTGGCTCAGAGTCTTCCTCATGCTCTGATTTTGATATCACTTCTGGTTCTGGTTCTGGTTCTGGTTCTCGACGTCGTGGAGTTCCTGGAGCTATATCACGCTTCGGCTTTGCAGGTGACGCAACGAATAAAATACCACCCTCATATTTTCGAAACAATATAGGGCACTGACCACGAGCTGGTGTTGGAGGACCATTAGGAATAACTGGGATATGATGTCTTCTTGGGCGACGATGCCATGAGACAACAGGAGGTTGTACCACCACTGGCACAGGGGCAACTGGCGCTAGGACTACTGGCACAGCAGTACCTCGATCACTATCGTACTCGGAGTCGGACGAAACATTAATAACACTCGCTGACGACATTCTGTTTAGCATGACGTATAAAATTATTAGATTATAAAAATCTTGGGCTCTCTGACGTAACACCTACAAATGCTATTCTAAGGCAATATTAACTAGGGCAATTGTTCTAATCTATAAACAATGAAACTTCAGGATATGAGAGTCAGCGTGCCATGAATATTTTGTTTTATAAAAGTTTTGTTTTGTCAAAAAATCTTTTGTAGTTATAGACTAGGCTTGCTAATTCACTATAACTAATGCTCTGATACCAATCTGTCACACCCCGCCAAAAATGAGTTTTTACGTCATTTCAAATGTTTTGCGGAAGAACGGAGGTGTAACGTTCATGATGACATAGCAAAAATTAAGTAAACAAACAACCACGCAAATAACAAACTAAAATAGTTTTAATTCCTAAAAATGGAAAGTTTCCAAAAATAGCAGTTTCCTACAATAGAAAATAGTTGGAAAATGAAATGATTGTTCGTAAACTTAAATGTTTCATTCATGGCTCACGACAATCCACTTGCTCATATCCTCCAGTCTCACTGCGCACCTAAATCACCTGAAAAACATAAAGTAAAAGGGTCAACAAATAATGTTGAGTGAATCCACAGGGTTATTGTTTATGATAAAAGTATTGTGTTTGCTACCCAAAATGATTGTTATGAAAATAGTTTTATGACTGAAAAAGTATAAGTTCAACACTGTCATGTTATAAGAAGTAAGTATGAAAATGAAATGTAATTGTATAAGATCTACAATTACTAATTTTGTTTATGAAAAAGTGTTGAATAAATTGTTATGTTTGACATCGCATGACTGTTATCCCCAACAGGTAGCTAGTCCATTAAGTTAATATACCAACCCCTAAGTCCACAATCAACACTTCAACTCCAGTATGTTATCGTTCTTTTATGGATATATACTCCCGAAATATGTCTTGGATAACCAAGTAATGATCAAATAATGTTAGGAGGATGAGTGTCAGCCAATAGTACTATCTGCATATCCATGGTCTAGATCCACTAGTTAATAATTGCTGGTAATCTTAGTCCAATATAATAATTGTTTGTCATGCCAACGCGATCATGAAAATGTAAATGTTGTGCAGTCATAGTAAATAGTAGCATTGTTTATGTTTTCCACCCCGATAGTTCATAAAACAGTAAAAAGTAGTAAAAGGTGCTGTGGACTCACCTGGGCAAAGCTTAGCACTGAAGACAGAGGACTCCTTCACAGACTCCTAGATTCCTAAACGTATTAACGTTTTTAATTAGACTAAGCTAACACATGCGATATAATAATATTGATTATGATTTATGATTTTCGTTCTGTTATATGTTTTGTTACATCGAGTGAACTTGGGTTATTGGTCTTTAATGGGATGAAATGAAATGAAATGGAATGAGCTTCGAAATGAAATTACATGAAATGAAATGGGCTTCAAAATGAAATGACATGAAATGAAATGGGTTTCAAAATTAAATGACATGAAATGAAATGGGCTTGGGTTAGGCTTAATGGGCCTAGATGGGCTCAATAGGCCACTTAGGCCTCATGTTGGGCTTAGCTTCGATTAGGTTGGGCCACGGATTGGGCTTGGGCCCAATTAGGTCCGGTTTGGGCTAGGAATGGGCCAAAGGTTTGGGCTTTGGCCCAAATGGATTTAGTTACTAATGGGCCGACTAAAGTTTGGCCTGATGGGCTTGGTTAGATCCTTTTGGGCCAAGTACGGGCCTTGGCCCGATTAGGTATTCGGGTTTGGGTTGATTGGTTGGGTCAAGATCCGGCCTTGACCCGGTTTGACTTGTGGGTCAAAATTAGTCAATTCTAGTAGTCAACAATGGTCAAAATAGTCAACGAAAGTCAACAAAAGTCAACTAGATATAGGGTTTCAGATTTAGGGTCAGGGTTTCGGTTTGGGTTGGCCGAATAGGCTAAAACCCTACGGTTTTGGTGGTGGTTCGGTCCTAGTGTTCGAATCAACGGGTGATCGTAACAACGATACTAGATCTACGGTTCTAGGGTTTTATGTTTCACAACAAATCTAGGGTTCATGATTACGGTTTAGTCAAAGCAACAAGTCAAAGAATAAGAGAACAAATCAAACAAACACACACACACACACACACACACACACATGCATACGATCGAATGCATACATGCATGCATGCTTCGGCTTTGGGGAAACAAGGGGTAACCGAGACCATTTGGCCTTGGGCCATGGTCTCGGGTTCGAATTATTACCAAGACAAAGAAGAAAACAATTAAAAGGGTTTCGAGTATACCTTGTTATGGACGATCGAGGGAGAAAACGAACAAGAAAACGAGTGGAGATGCTTGCGGTTGCCTGGGATCGAACAAGGGTTCGGTTCTTGGGGATGATATGGCCGACGGATACAATGGGGAAAAGGGTAGGGTTTGAGATTTAATGTGGTATTTATAGGGTTGAAGGAATTAGAGTTTGAATTGGATTTGGACTCTTTTAAATCAAGATCATCACAAGTTCAAATGTGAATAAGATAAGGATAAAATTTATCAAGGGATGGCACACCACCTTGTGGTGTTTCGGCCGAGCTATAGGGACACAAGCAAAGGTACTCGGCCACATAGTGGTCGGGTAAGCGTCAAGGTGTGTCAGTTTTGGTTATAGTTCACATCGTGTCACGTTTACTAAATTAATTCGTTTTAATGTGTATATAATATAAAGTTATTATTTTAGAAATGATTTAGCTCAATAGTGTCACCACAATTAAAATGAAATGTTGTGTTGACTAAAATAGTCAAACACTGATGCATGGTGAAAATGAAATGTTTTTGTTGTGTGTTTGGATGCCAGAAATAGAAATGTTTAGAAATGAAACTTTCTAAATAAAGAAAGTTTAGAAATGAAATGAGATTACATACCAGAAATATCGAGTTGTCACACTACTGGGCCGAGTTCCAAGGTCAGCCAAACAAGCTTTCATGGCAAATTCAGAATATGCTCCTACCGATATTGAACAAGCAATATACACTATGGGTCTAAACCAACCACCAAACCCATGGGTGATGGATACTGGCGCTACATCTCATGTCTCCGCTGATAAGGGTAACTCTCGTCTTTTTTTTTTTTATATTTTAATTTGAGCAAAAGCAATGGAAGTTTAGTCGGAAATGGCCAATTTATTCTGATCCAAGGGTATGGCCACACAAAATTAAAACCCCATTCCCACCATTAGCGTTGAACAACATTTTATGTGCCCCACTTATTATCAAACATTTAATATCGGTTCGAAAATTCACAACTGATAACTTTGTTTCTGTGTTGGATTTTCTGTGAAGGAATTTCAGAAGGGGAAACTTTTAAAGAGATGTGATAGCCAAGGAGATTTATACCCGGTCACCAACAAGACACCAGTGAATAATCGGATGTTTTTACCGTTTTTAGAAAATTTCATGCTTTTATCCACACTTAATTTGAGTGCAACATGAAATATTTACAATGCGATAATGGCAAGGAATTTGGCAATCAAAATATTCAAAGTTTTTTTTCATCAAAATGGAATTGGTCGCCGGTTTTCTTGCCCGTATATTTCATCCCAAAATGGTAAGGCCGAACGAAAAATACGTTCTCTCAACAATATAATTCGTACTCTTTTATCTCATGCATCGGTCCCACCACATTTTTGGCCTTATGCTTTAAACATGGCCACTTACCTTCACAATGTTTTACCAAATAAAGTTATTAAAATTCAAATACCACTTTCGTTTTTATATATAAAAAAACTGGATTTATGTCACTTACGAGTTTTTGGTTCATTGTGTTATCCTCTTCTCCCCTCAACCACTCTCCACAAACTTCAAGCTCGGTGAAAACCATGTGTTTTTTTGGGTTTTCCCGATAGTCATTGGGGCTATCGGTGTTATGATATGATCTCAAGGAAAATTATTATATGTCGCCACGTAATCTTTAATGAAACCAAATTTCCATTTGCTTCCATATCACCACAACCCACATATACATTTTTGGACAATCACCCCACCACTTATATTAAACAACATCAAATGGCTCAACAACCACCAAATGTGTCGCCACCATCTTCTGATAGACCACCCATTGGTTTGTCAAGTGGGCCTAATACAAGCCCATCCCAACTATCTCCGTCATATCAGCCTAACCCAACACCCCCAATTCAATCCCCACTAAATAATACTCCAACCGTGGCCCAACCCTCTCCACTTACGGACCCGCCACCCCCTCCTGTTCCGTCAAAACCAACCACAAGAAGTCAACATGGCATTTTCAAACCAAAAACCCCTTTCAATCTTCACACTCAACATAAACCCTCACCCATACCAAAAAATCTGGTTGACGCTCTTCGGGACCCCAATTGGAAAATGGCGATGGATGATGAGTATCAAGCCCTTATTCAAAATAATACATGGGTTTTGGTACCAAGGCCACAAAATGTTAATATTATGAGGTGTATGTGGATTTTGACACATAAAACTCGAGCCGATGGTTCTTTTGAACGACATAAAGCCCGACTTGTGGGAGATGGAAAAACACAACGGGTAGGGATCGATTGTAGCGAAACATTTAATCCGGTAGTCAAACCCGCTACGATCCGAACGGTACTTTCTCTAGCCATATCCAAAGCTTGGCCAATACGACAACTTGATGTCAAAAATGCTTTCCTTCATGGGAACTTGGATGAAACGGTATACATGCATCAACCATTGGGTTTTCATGACAAAAATTATCCCGATCATGTTTGTTTACTCAAAAAATCGTTATATAGCCTAAAACAAGCTCCTAGGGCATGGTATAAAAGGTTTGCGGACTATGTTTTCCATTTTGGTTTCAAACATAATGTATCGGATAATTCTTTGTTTGTTTTTAGACAGGGTGATCAAATGTTGTATCTTTTATTATACGTCGACGACATAATTCTTACCGGTTCATCACAATAATTGGTTGACACGATCATTTTTTCTCTTTCGAAGGAGTTCGCTATGAAAGATTTGGGCCAATTAACCTTATTTTTGGGCATTTCGGTAAAACACAAACCAAATGATTTATTTTTAACACAGTCCACGTATGCATCGACTATAATTGATCGGGCAGGCATGACAAATTGCAAACTGTCATCCACACTGGTTGACACAAGCCGAAGCTAAGTGCCCACGCAAGTCCGACATTTTCTGATCCGGCCCTATATCGAAGCCTTGTCGGGGCACTTCAATATCTGACATTCACCCGCCCCGACATCTACGCGGCCTAACAAGTTTGTTTGTTTATGCACGATCCACGAGATGTCCACATGGCCGCTCTCAAACATATTATACGATACATACAATGTACTCGGGCGTATGGATTACAATTATCAAAATCATCTATATCTACACTTATGTCCTATACCGATGCGGATCAGGGTGGGTGCCCCGACACAAGGCGTTCCACGTCTGGGTATTGTGTTTATTTGGGTGACAATCTCATCTCGTGGTCTGCTAAGAGACAACCCACTTTATCTCGGTCTAGCGTCGAAACCGAATATCGGGGTCCCCAATGTCGTAGCCGAATCATGTTGGCTACGAAATTTATTGTTGGAACTACATTTTCCGGTTCAAAAAGCTACTTTGGTGTATTGTGACAATATCAGTGCAATGTATTTATCGGGGAATCCGGTTCAACACCAACGCACCAATCACATCGAAATGGATATCCACTTTGTACGTGAAAAAGTCGCTCGTGGATTGGTGCGCGTGTTACACGCCCCCTCACGGTATCAAATTGCCAACATTTTTACAAAAAGTCTACCGTTAGTGTTATTGGAAGACTTTCGTCATAGTCTCAGCGTTAATCATTCTCCCGTTTCGACTGCGGGGGAGTGTTAGAGAATATATTATAATAAATGTAATCAATGTAATATATTTGGTCAATATTAAAATTATGGTAGGTAGTCAATACTAGCATAATATTAGCCATAATGGTAGTCCATCCTTGTATATCTATAGACGTGTGAATAATGGAAATACTCAATCATTTGAATTCTATTAATTCCGTCGTTCACCACCACTATAACCTACCGCCACAATCTACTCCATCACCACAAGCAACGACTGATCTCTTCCACCCCCGTTAGTGACGACCTATCTCCACCACCACTGTTAGACGATCGATCTCCACCACCGTGGTTGATGTGATAGAACTAGTTATAAAATATCGTACTAATTTACACCTAATCTAGATTACCACACTCTTAGGCAAGTATGGCCTAATCGTGAATAATATAGCTAATGTAAGTAAACCAGATATCGTTTCCTCAGGGAACAGTTAAGCTGACTAGTAGACTAAAGCTAAGTAAATTAACCTAAAGCAATTGATTTTAAAAAGAGGTTTTTATTATAATTTATTTAAACTGCAAAGTAAAGAAAATAAATTGATTAAAAAAAAATTGATTTTTAAAATGACAAACGAAACTAAATGAATTGGAGAAGAGTATTCACTATGACCGAATCCCTCCAGGTCTAGGTTTGGTTGTTAAGTCCCGATTTAAATGGTATTCTAGAAGTTAGGGTAGTAGTGGTCTCTAACTCCCTACAATGGCCGTATTATCGCTCCTAAGAAATGTTTTCTTAAAGAACCATATTATGGTCACACTTCGGCTCGTTAAATAAATCTAGGCTCGGCTTTCCATCGCCTTCTCATCTAGAATTTGGTCATAACTAAGATTAGACTCTTGATTTCACCTAAGTTATTAATATTTAATCTCGAATCCCTAAAGCTAGTGGAATGCCAACTACGTCACCGGGGTGAAAAGTCGAGGGAATTATTAATACGTTTGCTAGTGGTCACTTAACTAAACATATCAATAATTGACAAAGTAAATAAATAAAGATTTAAAGTTCAATCAAATGGTTCTTTGATATAATTAAACAAGTGTTCAAAACCAATATTAAAATCCTAAAAATATCAAACCTAAATCCTAAAGTTCATATAATCATAGTGAATAAAAGATCTAACACATAAACATGCTAGATGAATCAAACATCAAACAAGCATAAGAATTTGAAAATATCATTTAAAATAAACAAAGATCAAACCAAATGATACTAGATGTAAGATACCTTTAATCTTTCTCCTTCCAATTTGTATTTAACCGACTGCCTTCGGGTTCTTTTGCGTTCGTACGTCCCCAGCCTTCAAACGGCTGGGGTTCTTTTTTTCGTTTCTGCCCCCACGTCAATCCCCAAACGTGAATTCTTAATGACTGACTTTTCCTTATTTAATTCTCTACCGACTCAAAATTCCACCAACTAATTAAATGGGTCGGTGGCCTTATGTGGGCTGGCAAATATGCGACCAAATATGTAGCCCAAAAAGAATTATGTGGTCACTTAAGTAATACCGTATCCCGCATGTGTTGTGTCCCTCAATTTTTCACGTAATCTTCTTCAATCCATTTTGTGGTCTTCTTAATTCCACCAACTCAATTAAGTGTCCATGATATACATTCATATTGGTCGTAACTGCAAATTTCCATTTTGTTTCTTGATCCAACCTTCAAATGGATATACTCTTCTATTTTTCATACAATCTTCTAAGTGTTGTTTTTGACTTATTTTGACACATTTATCATTGAAGGCCTGCAAATCACAACAAACATACATTTAGACATAAATAAAATATTTTTCTTATAAAACAAGCCTAAATTATATAATATTGACGGATTTAAATATGTATAAATCCGCCAATATCAAGATGCCCACACTTGAACTTTGACTGTCCTCAAACAAATCATCATAAAAAATCAATTAGCTAAATATCAAGTCAGCACAACAATTTTCAGAAGTTAGTACAATTTAGCAGTTAAAATTTTCTGTATATTTTATGCCCAAGTTTGTTTAAGACATTAGCTAACTTTTCATAAATCTAATTAATTTTTTAACTATGCTAATTATACTACTTTTAACTTAGATCCTAATCATTTTTGCATAACCTATAAATATCATCTTTATGAAAATTACCCAACTAATAAGGTTAAATTAAGAAAATTTAGTTTAATTATTCATTTCATAGCTTATTTGCTTTATTTATTCATGCTTTGCATGTTTATTTGTTTTATTTATTTATTTATTTTCATTTCTTTCATACATGCTTTGCATGTTTATTAATTTATTTATTTATTTGTTTGGAAGAGAAAACCGCAACTTTCTTTGAGCACCCGCGTAAAAGTCTTTCAGCCAACATATCCATACCAGTTGACCTTAGTATGCTAGGTTTAAAGGACCCCGCGAGCTTACTTGTCGGGAACCCAAGGCCGGTTAATTGTTCTCCCTAAGTATTTAATTAGGTATTTATTCAAGAATCGATTCGAACCTCAGCTTACATTGTGAACCCGCGTAAAAGACTTTCGACCAACATGTCCAGATCAGTTGACCTTAGAATGCTAGGTTTGAAGGACCCCACGGGCGTACTTGTCGGGAGCACAAGGCCGGATGAATATTCTCACCGATTCTCAAAATTTTCTTTTATATTTATTATTTAACAATTTATTCACGTAAACTAAAAGCTCTTAATCCAACCTAATGTCATCGGGAGCTAGCTTTGCTAATCTTAATTTTCTAAAAGACAATTCTTATAGATTTTACAAGACATTTCAAATTTTCCAAGTTAGAAAGTGGTTTAATTAACGAGTTACAAAGATAATTAGATCGATGAAAAGCTACAAAAACTGACACATAAAAGCTAGGTAAAATTTTACCCTTTAAATTGAACTTTATTTTCCAAAATTGTTTCTAAAGCATTGAGATATGTCATAAAAAAAATTTTGCTAATTAAAATGGTTTTGTGTAGTTAGATGATTTTCTAGATAACTTCAACAAGTGGTGGAACTCACCCCCCATGCCCACACTTAAAGATTTGCATTGTCCTCAATGCAATAAAATTTTAAACTAACGGGTAAAAGTAAATAGGCAAAAGGAAGGGTACTCCCTGGGGGTGCTTTGTGCAGATTCCACACTGCAATCATCATCATCCAAGCATCCTCATCTAGCAGTCATTCAGCTCGATCCAGGTTCCTATCATAAAAAGAAAAACACACAAAACAAAACAAAATAAAATAAATGTAAAAACACGGCTTGCCTCCCGAGAAGCGCTTCATTTATTTCTGAGTCCTGAGCTTGACTCGCCCCCAAGTTAGATTACTTAGGGTAGATTACTGGACGTTCTTTAGAAACAATGTCACTCGGACCAAAATGGTTGCCACTCAGACCTTTGTGACTTTTAAGTAAAAACTTTATGGCCTCAGTACCAGATTCATAACAAAGTTCATGTTTTCGTTTCGACTCGATCATATATAAGAACTCGTTGGAAAGTGTGTCATCGACGATGTGTTCGTGGAGTTCTGTAAGAATTGGATTTTCGAGTCCAGAGTGGTGATTTATGGGTATGGTTTCTATAACATGTTTGTAGTGATCCTCGATGTCGAACTCTTGTAGGAAGGCATGCTCAAGATGAGTAGGCGGCGGTTTAATCTCAAGAGTCGGATGGTTTTTGAGATTTGGTTTTGATTGGAAAACGTGCTCGAAATGAGTATGAGATGGTTTAGGTTCAAGATTCGGATGACTTTCAAGGATTGGAACTGGTTTGGGCTCCGGAGTCGGTTGATATTTGAGAGATGATTCTTTTTCAGTATTCTTTTTTAGAGGGATTTGTTCGAAGACTCTGTCAGTCTTTTGGGCACCTGAGGCGTCAGCATATAGGAGTTCTTCGAGCTCTCTCATCATATTATCAGGGTGTATGGAATCAAGCACATCACCCAGATTGTCATCATCATGATCATCAGACATCAAGAAATTTTCTAAATCAGCGGCGAGATCATCATTAGTGGATTCATCATGAAAGCAAGAATTATCAACAATGTCAAGTGTAATAACTTTATCCTCCGGCTTCTCTTAGGTCTTACTCTCCTCGAATTCCGCTTCTTCTTCTGATTCGTTCTCGTCGATATATAACAGCTCTATAACATCTTGGATGTCTTCCTCCTCGTCATCATCTTCAATTTCTGGCTCTTCTTCAGTTTGGGCTTCCTCCGTCACTGTGTCGTCTCTTGATGCTTCCTCTTCATCATGTACATAAGATAATTCATTAGTTTTGACAAACGATGAACTTACCTGTTTAACATCTCGGGTAGTTATCATGTTCACTTGAGCATAAGCATCAGGACTTCTCTTTGGGTTCCCCTGAGTTTTGTGAGGTATAACGCCTTGTGGTAGTTCTGATATTAATTGTGTCGTCATCCCTACATCCCGTTCCAAGTTCTGCACCGAGGCCTGTTAGTTTCTTGCAGATTGTCGTAGTTCCTCGTTCATTTTTTCCTGTCCGATTATAATTTTTTCCACAAGATTTTCTAACGATGCTACTCTCGAGTCAGGGATTTCTCTTGGATCGGGGATGCTTTCATTAGGAGGATTGCCTTGATTGTGTTGGTAGAAACCAGATTGGTCCTGACTTTGGGCATAATTGAAATTTCTATGCACTTCATCCTCAGTCATCATCGGTTTATCGCATCCAACCTGAAAAGCATGTAAATAAGCAGTTAATTTATCTATTTTTCATTCAAATACCTTTTGGTTGTTTTTCAAGATTGCCACTTCTTCACGTGAAATTTCGTTAATGGCTTTGAATGGGGCTTTGTTTTGCATGGTTTGCTTGTCTAACGTCCATTCTAGGTTGTGCATCACCATGTCTTCCAAGAGTTGGTAACCAGCAGTGGGGGTATTGTACCAGAATACACCTCCACTAGATGAGTCGAGTGTTGAGCGAGATGTGTAATCTAATCCCCCATAAAATATCTGAACAATGTTACCTTTCTGGAAACCATGGTTCGGGCACGTTCTTACCAATCTCTTGAACCTCTCCCAAGCTTCAGTTAGTGTTTCACCTGCATCCTGTTGGAAACTCATAATGTCAATTTTAATTTTTTCAGCTCTAGCCGGTGGAAAATAACGCAGGATAAACCGGCTTCTGAGTTCCTCCCATGTAGTGATGAAATTTGGCTCCAATGATCTTAACCAGACTTTTGCTTCTCCAACGAGGCTGAAGGGAAACAATTTGAGTCTGATTGCATCAGTTGATACACCCTATTGCTTAAACAATTCACAGATATCTAGGAAATCTTCTACGTGTTGGTAGGGATCATTGTATATTATACCATCAAAATTTAGCTCACGGACCATGCTCAGAAATTGGCCCTTGATCTCAAAATCTACCCCTGTGATATCTGGTCTCCTAATAGCAGGAACAGGAGCTTTCGGTGCTATGTACATCGTTATCCACATTGGTTGTTCTGCGTCCCCAATTGAGTAATAACCTGCAAAGAAAAATAAACTGCAAGGGAGCACAACAAACTATAAAATGCACCTGTGTGAAATAATAAAATATAAAATTAAAATAAAAGAAATAAAGCAATTAACTCGTCCAAGAACAAGTTCCTAGACGAGGATCGATTAATAGACTAAGTTCTAATCTACAAAATCAAGCAACCATTCCCCCGCAGCGGCGCCAAAAACTTGATGTGATAGAACTAGTTATAAAATATCGTACTAATTTACACCTAATCTAGATTACCACACTCTTAGGCAAGTATGACCTAATCGTGAATAATATAGCTAAGGTAAGTAAACCAGATATTGTTTCCTCAGGGAACAGTTAAGCTGACTAGTATACTAAAGCTAAGTAAATTAACCTAAAGCAATTGATTTTAAAAAGAGGTTTTTATTATTATTTATTTAAACTGCAAAATAAAGAAAATAAATTAATTTAAAAAAATGATTTTTAAAATGACAAACGAAACTAAATGAATTGGAGAAGAGTATTCACTATGACCGAATCCCTCTAGGTCTAGGTTTGGTTGTTAAGTCCCAATTTAAATGGTATTCTAGAATTTAGGGTAGTAGTGGTCTCTAACTCCCTACAATGGCCGTATTATCGCTCCTAAGAAATGTTTTCTTAAAGAACCATATTATGGTCACACTTCGGCTCGTTAAATAAATCTAGGCTCGGCTTTCCGTCGCCTTCTAATCTAGAATTTGGTCATAACTAAGATTAGACTCTTGATTTCACCTAAGTTATTAATATTTAGTCTCGAATCCCTAAAGCTAGTGGATTGCCAACTACGTCACTAGGGTGAAAAGTCGAGGGAATTATTAATACGTTTGCTAGTGGTCACTTAACTAAACATATCAATAATTAACAAAGTAAATAAATAAAGATTTAAAGTTCAATCAAAAGGTTCTTTGATATAATTAAACAAGTGTTCAAAACCAATATTAAAATCCTAAAAATACCAAACCTAAATCCTAAAGTTCATATAATCATTGTGAATAGAAGATCTAACACATAGACATGCTAGATGAATCAAACATCAAACAAGCATAAGAATTTGAAAATATCATTTAAAATAAACAAAGATCAAACCAAATGATACTAGATGTAAGATGCTTTTAATCTTTCTCCTTCCAATTTGTATTTAACCGACTGCCTTCGGGTTCTTTTGCATTCGTACGTCCCCAGCCTTCAAACGGCTGGGGTTCTTTTTTTCGTTTCTGCCCCCACGTCAATCCCCAAACGTGAATTCTTAATGACTGACTTTTCCTTATTTTATTCTCTACCGACTCAAAATTCCACCAACTAATTAAATGGGACGGTGGCCTTATGTGGGCTGGCAAATATGCGACCAAATATGTAGCCCAAAAAGAATTATGTGGTCACTTAAGTTATACCGTATCCCGCATGTGTACTTGTGTCCCTCAATTTTTCACGTGATCTTCTTCAATCCATTTTGTGGTCTTCTTAATTCCACCAACTCAATTAAGTGTCCATGATATACATTCATATTGGTCGTAACTGCAAATTTCCATTTTGTTTCTTGATCCAACCTTCAAATGGATATACTCTTCTATTTTTCATACAATCTTCATTTTAAGTGTTGTTTTTGACTTATTTTGACACATTTATCATTGAAGGCCTGCAAATCACAACAAACATACATTTAGACATTAATAAAATATTTTTCTTACAAAACAAGACTAAATTATATAATATTGACGGATTTAAATATGTATAAATCCGCCAATATTAGTGGTTAAGTGGGTGGATGTGGTGTTTATTGTTGTTTGATAGAAAGAAAGAGAATCATGGATGTGATGTTGATTGTTGTTGGATTAAAAGGGAGAATAAAAAAAGTGGAGAAAGAAGATAGAAATACATAAAACAAGTTGTACTATACAAATTTTTACAGCTCATAGCTTCTCTAATTTGTATTTAATTTTCAAAAATCACAATATCTAAGATATTAATGTTTGATTAAACTGTACAGATATTAATGTTTCACTAAACTGTATATTTATATAATTATGCTATATTAATAGTAACACCCATACAAATATATGTGAATCCACTTTTCTTAGTTATCTTTGAATGTTAATTAAGCATTTAATGAATTAAACGATCTGCATTTAAAAGAGAGTTTTTGGGAAGAGGATAATTGGATAGTACATTGTGCATCAATAGTTATACAATTGCTTTATTAAATAAATATTATCAATTATAAAAGACTAAATTATTTATAAAATGTTAAATGACTAAAATGCCCTCAACTAACGTTGTCTAAACGTGCAATTTGACCAAACTACAGAAACCATTTTGACAGTTAACTCTGGTTTAATTTATTTATTTATGCTACTTAGTTTATTTATTTTGAGGAAAAAATATTTCACGTTCAATAAACATGACTATTGTCTTTGTTAAAAGGTAAAAATTATTTGGGTTTTAGATGATACTTATTGATGTATCATTGAGTATTTAAGTTTAGACATTATTGATTATTGTGTAAAAGTATAATCATTTAAAAGAAAACCCATTGTTGGGTTTGCGGGGATGGAACGGCAGAAGTTTTAGGAATTTAAGAGAATATCAAAGCGTGACGAGTAGTTTATCATTACGATAGGTGTCAAGTGGTATCTAAATTAATCAAATAAGTCTCTTACTCACTACTTTGTCAAATAATTAAGATTAATGATATACAATTCCATACATCCATCCATCTAATCTAATAATAATGAGTTATTATGATGGATAAAAAATCATTTTCTATTGACTTAATTATCACACCACAACTATTAATTTAGGGAAACAGTGATGTTGTGCCTCAAATCCAATAATCTTAATCCCCAAACATACAATTCGTAATTGAACACTAGATCACATCGGGAAACAGTGATGTTGTGCCTCAAATCCAATAATCTTAATCCGGCAGTCGCCAACTCTCCGACTAATTAGTTACGTTGCGGAAGTTTCATCTGGAGATGACGACGACGGTGATGCTGTGTGAATAGCCGGAGATAGTATCGTTGAATTCGGAATCGCCTGCGGATGATGTGTTGGAGACGTCGACGAAAGTCCATACCTGTTCCCTTATGAATATCATAATAGGCCTAACTTTTCCATTTAAAACCCATTAATGTCATGTCTCCATTATTTAGGTATGTAATTTCTGCTTTTTTTATATCAATTTCTACATTTCGAATTGTATATTTGATTTCAATTTATTCACTTTCAATATTTTCGTAATTCTATTTGATGTAGGTTGGTCATTCATTGGTTAACTGAAAGGTTGCAAATCGTGATCTAAAACTAAGACCACTTTTGTTATGGCTCAATGATGATGAGTATGAATACAGACTAAAGAAGGAGACCTTTGATGTCTTCTTTTTATGTAAGCCCAACTTTTGTGTTAATCCAAAAAGAATTATACAAGCACAACTATATTTTCTATTTAGTTAAATCAATTTAAAATTATCTTTAATATCCTAACGCAACCTTTATAATAAATAAGATATTTTCGTACCCAAATAAAACTCATTTTAAAAAAATAATTTTTACAGATTATATTAGACTCATTTTATATTTATATAAATTTACAAAACTATCTTTTATATCATGATACAACCTTTATAATAAACAAGACTGTTTTGTAACCGAATGCACCTCAGTTAAAAAAAAAACTTCTAAAATGTTTAATTAGGCTCATTTTATAGTATTTATAAATTTACAAAATTATTTACGATCATCCTCAGTTGCACAAGAATCACGGATTGGTCCCTTAAGTAGAGTATGATGCAAGACAGTCTTTAACCAAAAAAGTAAAGCAAAACAAACAAACAAAGGCAATTCATTCAAACACCATATTTAACCCAATTATGTTCCTAAAGTATATTTATGTTAACATAAAATAATGTTAATATATAAAATACGCCTTCTCCTTATGTATTCAGTGACAAGGAACACCCGATCTTTGAGAAAACCCAGAAAAGGGCACTATCGAGAGTCACAATTCCCACAAGACTTAACATCCTCATGAATGAAGAAAATGACAACAACTTAAACAACATCACAAGAAATATTATGTACAAAGAAATATTTAACAACCTGAACTAGCAATGATATATTTTAATTTGAATACGAAAAGTACAATTGTACACTGAATCAATTTATATTTATGTTTATTGAAAAAGTTATTTTAAAAGGAAATAAACATATTAAAACAAAAACAAAATTAGACTTATCTTCTTTTTAATCTTTTTTCTAAATACATAAATTGTGTTATAATTTTAATAACCTTTTAATTGAAACACATAAATTGACAATGATTTTTCATTAAATATTATATTTATGTTGTAAACACATCATTTATAAGTATTTCTTTTTTAATAAACTTTTAAACATATGTTTCAGACACTACTACCAGACTCCCTTGAAGATATAACATCGTTTACCCATAGTTGTACGTATATAATTCAAAGCACGAAGATATTTGTAGTGGCACTTATTTGTTATGAATAACATGTTTTCTCTTATATACTACTATAAGAAATCATGTTTATTTACTTTACATTTTCATCCGACACACTTTGCTTTGTTTTATTCTTTGCGGTTTATACTAACAACTCCTTATCGTTAACAAAGCCCGTGCATCGCACGGGGCATGCTGCCTCGTAATTATTAATTTATTTGTGAACATGGTAATAAATGTTATTGTAATAAATGCAACATCATTTTGGAACTCAATTTTTATGTATATATATATATGGATATATAGATGTCACACTTTATATAAAAAAAAATCAAATCTTAAAATAGTAAAACATTAATAAAATACAGTTAACATAAAGGCTCTTCCCATCTATATGCAATATCGCTTATTTTATATGCTCTCCAAAGTGGATGTGTTATCGGCAAAGGACTATCTTCACATAATTCTGCTTTAATATAATGATTTCCATCCACATGAGCGATGACAATTATCTCATGCTGCCCTGATTCTGGTGGACTAGACCACAGTGGAAAAATTGTAGTACATGCTCCGGTATTTTTTCCATTAGCTAGATATATTACAACTCTATTGTATGTAGAAGCAATAATCAATCCCGTGTCTGGCATTGCCATCCATTTTCCAGCTGATCGTACAGTTTTATAGATTTCTTTATAACCTGCAGTTCCAAATATATATCTGTATCTTTACTGGTTAGTATCTAACTCATGTACTAAGTCTGACCGAATTCGAGGCCCCTCATTCTCTAATAGACCAAGTCTGATTGCGATGGATCGAAATCCGCAATTTTCGTCACCTATTACATTTACTAAACTTGTAAGGTAAGGGCGGAAAATTTCTGGAAGTTGATTTAAAAATCTTTCTGGACCATCTCTCGTAAATGACTGACTCATGTACGAACTATGTCTCGCGGGTTCTTCGTTTAAATGTGGGGACAAGTTGAATGCATATTTTATCATGGTTCGAGTATGAACTATGTCTCGCTGTTTCCTTACTCAAGTCTACCCCAAAAAGTCTGGTTGAATGACTACTTTGACCAGGATCTTGAATTTTCAAATCAACGCACTTCTTTTTCTTTTGTTTCTTTAAGGATGGCCGTCCACGGTTATTTTCTTTAACAACAGGTTCTCTAATTAATTGTGGTCTCGGATTGATTATATCAGCTAGCTTTTTTAAGAAACTCTTTTTTCCAGAGTTAGACTGATTGTTAAACTCTTCTTTGAAAATGTGTGGTTGATTGTCACATTGAATATCTTCTTGTTCCAATGGTGTTGACCATGGAATATCTAGCGTCCTCCAAAAGATATCAATTGAATCCAAAGGAATGGTTGAATTTAAGTATGTAAAAAGTACGCAAGCACATGGTAGCCCACAACTCTTACGAAGTTGACAGCCACATGTTGACTAATCTAACTCGAGATCATTCAATCGATGCATTTCAACTAAAATCATATCTAGAGCATTATTTGAAACAAACCCCCGTAATAAGTTGAAACAAGATATGTTGTGTTGATGATAACGATAAATTCGACTTCTTTCAAAACTTTCATTTATTGTTGTAACCTGGGACTGCACGATTTGATTGATATGCCCTACAAATTGATCTAAGGAATATTTCTTACATTTTAAGTACCATTTTAATTTGGCGTGTTGGCTTTCAACCCTCTTAGTTGTGCGATTGCCAAAGTTGAGAGACTGATCACACCACGCAGACACAAACATTCCCTTATAATTATTCAACCATTGGGCATCCACATAACTTAAAACACCTGAAAGTTAAATAAAAATATGAAATATATATAGTTATACTATTTAAAATTTTAAAAAATATGTATAACATTACGTGGATATTTGATCAATACTAATTGAAGTTGCTTATAGTTCTCCATATACGATATCCACGTTGGAGAATTTTCTAGCGACTTCCATGCCGAAAGAAAAGAGTCCCAATCTTGATGCCTCCTGATTATTGGCCTGCATTTCTTCAAAATATTTTGGCTAATGTGCCGTCTACATAGTAATCGAGTAGCATTCAGAAATACTGTTTCGCATGCTTTCATGAGAGCCAACTCCCTGCCAGTATTTATAACACTTGGAAGCATGCAATCATCTAATGTCGACTTTAAACACTCTAATACCCACTTATAGTTGTTCATCTTTTCTTCACTTATAAATGAAAAAGCTATGCAAAATGTCTTTCCTGTAGAAGTTACGCCGACAATCTCAACAAAAGGCATATTATACTTGTTTGTCTTGTACGTAAAATATAGAGATATTGCAAGTTGGCAATTTATGCTCTATCCCACATAGGTGGGAGGAAGAACATTTTGTGGGTTTATAAGGCATTTAACTCCTTAAGCTTTCAAAGGCTTTAGTGTAGGATTAAAGGCTAGATCCACACGCGCGCCGAGCCGAGACCGATGACACGAAATGCCGCGATTTAGGCGCACTTTGCATTTCGCACGTCGCTGAGGAGCTTTCTTTTTGGTCAGTTTGTTGAAAGTTAAAACGTAACATTCGAGTATTAAGACGAGCTGTTATGACCTTGGCCGTTTCGTCCATTTTTTTACTATCCATTATCAGTCTTTAAAGACTGTATTGATGGTGTGCGTTTTTTATCACTGGCCTATAAAAAGAACACCATAGCAGTGTAAGAAATCACACCCAAAACACAGAAAGCTCTCTCAATTCTCTCTGCAGCGTTTGCTTCTTCCATTTTCGAGTACTCACTTTGTGTTGAACAGTGTTTCTTGCTGTAGAAGCAGTGTGTCTTACTGCATCAAATCCTGGGTGTATACGTTGGAGGCTTACAAGTATAAAGCACGTATAAACCTTAAAGGACAGTAAATTAGATTCCGTGAAGTTTGTATTTCGTCACTTTCAAGTTTGCCTATTCATTTTGTTTATTTGATTACTACTAACATTGTTACAGAATATAAAATATTCAACAATCTTTAAGGTTTATAACTTTATTTGTTTTATATTCTGTTACGAATCTGTTAGTAAACTTTCAAAAAAGTTAATGGACACTGAAATTTCTTCCACCAACTTCCGTTTGATGAATCAAGAATTCATCAACCTTGATCGTTTGGATGGCCAGAACTACACTCGTTGGGCTGACAAAGTCTTGTTTATGCTTCCTGTGCTCAAACTAAGTTTTGTGTTGGATCCTGAATTGGCCCCAATTCCTGCTAATCTAGTTCTTGCTGAGGGAGCTGCCCCTGATGTGCAAGCAATTGCTGAACTTGAAAAGCCAAGGGCTCTGCGTAGAGAGTCGGAACATTTATGTTTGGGACACATCAAGAACTCTTTATCCGACCGTCTCTATCATTTGTATGCTCCTAATACAAATCCTATAGAGTTGTGGAAAGCTATTGAACTCAAGTACAAGGCACATGAAGAAGGTACCAACAAGTATCTTGTGTCGAATTACTTCAAGTTTCAAATGGTGGATGATAAGCCGATTATAGAGCAAGTGCGTGAACTCTAGGTGATAGTGACTAAGTTGAATTCTCTATCTATTAATCTTCTAGAGCTTTTTCAGGTTGTAGCAATCATTTGGAAGTTACCACCTTCTTGGAAAGACTTTTCAAAAAGAATGATGCACAAATCCGAGGACTACTCTTTGGATGTTCTGTTGAAACACCTCCGTATTGAGGAGGAAACTCGCAACATGGACAAAAAGGGTAAAGTCGGAATGAGTGTTCACCATGTGTCAGGTGGGGGTTATGGTTCTGCATCTGGTTCAGGATCGGGTTCGGGTTCTGGGTACGAAGGCAAGAAAGGGTTCAAGATGAACAAGAACTTGGGGCCAAAGAAGAAGGAGTTCAAAAGGCCTAATCATCAGCAAAACAACCAACCAAAGAAAATAGGAAAGTGCCATGTTTGTGGAGAAATAGGGCATTATGCACGAGAATGTCCAATGTGGAAATCTGGGCCCGTTGGTGGATCTTCAAATGCTGTGGCAGATCTAACTCACTTGGTGGCTAGTGTGGATCTTGGGGAAACCAATATGATTTCCACATTGACTCGTGTGATTGCTGCTCGTGGTTGGTTTCTTGATTCTGGAGCTACTATTCATGTTTGTGGGAATCGTAGTAGCTTCCAAACCTATGGCCCGGTTCGAGAAGGAATGGTGGTGGCTTGTGCTGATGGTCACAGGGTGCGTGTTCAAGGAATTGGCACGGTGTTACTAACCTTCCGAAATGGAAGTAATGTCACCCATCGTGATGTTTTGCATGTTCTTGGAGTGTCAAAGAGGCTTGTGTCAGCAGCCAAGTTTGATGAGAATGGTTAGAAGTTGGTGATCGAGGGTGGTAGGATCTTGTTTTACAAAGATGGAATATGTGTGGGACAAGCCGTTAATACGCGTGGTATGTATCGGCTTGAATTGTCTGAAGGTGATGTGGGTAGTAGTCATCGTTATGGTGATTCTGTTTTAAATGTTGATTTTTCCGAGAGTGAAAGTGATGGTACCGCAAGTGATAGTGACGATACCACTAGTAATGTTGTTGGTTTTGAACTTAATGAAATAATGTTTTCTGATTATATTGCTTGTTCAATTTCTTTATGGCATAAACGTTTAGCTCACACTAATATTAAAAATATTGAAAAAATGCAAACTTAAGGCATGTTAAAATTAAATATAAAGATTTTAACAAATGTGAAACTTGTGTAAAATCAAAGTTTATAAAGAAACATTTTCTAAGTGTTAAGAGAAATACAACATTACTAGAATTAATACATTCAGATATTTGTGAACTGAATGGAATAATCACTCGTGGAGGAAAAAGATATTTTATAACTTTTTTTGATGACTCGAGCCGTTACTTATATGTTTTTTTATTGCATACAAAAGATGAAGCTTTTAATGCATTCAAACTATATGAGGCCGAGGTTGAAAATCAACATGAAAAACATATTAAGATTCTTCGCTCGGACAGAGGCGGAGAATACTTCAATCATGAGTTTTATACATTCTGTGAAGAGAATGATATCAAGCATGAAAGAACCTCACCCTATACTCCCCAACAGAATGGTTTGGCTGAAAGAAAGAATATAACCATTGTTGAATGGGTCAACTGTATGTTGAATCATTCGGGTTTGCCACACAATCTGTGGGGGGAGGTATTGTAGACTACATGTTATGTGCACAATAGAATTACCAGTCGTGTGATCCCTTCCAGTCCCTATGAGTTATGGAAAGGTAGAAAACCTATCTTAGATTATCTAAGAGTGTGAGGGTGTTTAGCTTATTATCGTACACCTGATCCTAAAAGATCCAAGTTGGGAGCTCGAGCTATGAAAAGTATATTCATTGGATATGCTCAGAATAGCAAGGCATACCGATTGTTGCATAAAGAATCAGGTGTAGTCGTAGAATCCAGAGACGTGGAGTTCTTCGAGGATAAGCTAATAGGAGATGATGAAAACTCCAATTCTACCTCTAGTTCCATTCCAGCACCCAGTACTTCTCGAGATATTATTCCACCTTCTTCTATTATATAAGAACCACCTTCTTCAGTTGTAGAAGAACCAAGGAGAAGTACAAGGGTGAGAAAGGAAAAGAATTTTGGAGACGATTTTCTATCATACTTGGTTGAAGGATCTCAATCTAAAGTGACGAGAGAGGTCATTTTAGCTATTAATTTAGAAGATGATCCTAAGACTTTTACTGAAGCCGTGACATCGAGAGATGCTCCTTTCTGGAAGGATGCCATTAATGATGAAATGGATTCAATTATGGGAAATGGAACTTGGGAGTTAGCTGATCTTCCCAAGGGTATGAGACCCATAGGATCTAAATGGATCTTTAAGAAGAAGTATCATCCAGATGGATCAATATCTGCCTATAAAGCGAGATTAGTCGCTAAAGGTTATAGACAAAGAGAAGGTATTGATTATTTCAATACATATGCTCCGTTTGCTAGAATCAGTTCAATTAGAACTCTTATAGGAATCTCAGCATTGAAAGGACTGTACATTCATCAAATGGATGTGAAGATAGCCTTTCTAAATGTATATCTCAGGGAGGAGATATACTTGGAGCAACCTAAATGTTTTATTGTATCCGGACAAGAAAACAAAGTGTGTAGACTTATTAAATCACTGTACGGTTTGAAGCAAGCTCCAAAACAGTGGCATGAGAGGTTTGACACTACTATATCATTGGCACTCACCTACAAGGTATTCTTGACACAAGGAAATACCTATCCTCAAACTTTAAGATGTAGGATTTAGGGGAAGTGGATACCATTCTTGGTATTAAGGTTAAAAGAACAGATATTGACAGTCAAATTTCTCTAAGTCAATCTAATTACATAGAGAAAATATTGACAAAGTTTCAACACTTGAATATTAAGGAATTTAACACTCCTTTCGATTCTAGTGTAAAACTTGAAGTGAACTCTGGTAGAGCAGTGGCTCAACTAGAATATGCTAGTGCAATAGACCTGACATTGCTTTTGCAGTAAGCAAACTAAGTCAATACACTGTCAACCCCAGTACAAAGCACTGGAAGGCAGTGGGAAGAGTACTAGGATACCTGAAAATGACTAGTAACCTTGAGTTGACTTACACGTCAAAATCTAGTATACTAGAGGGGTATTCATATGCCATCTAGATTGATAACAGGAGTGATTCTAAATCCACAAGTGGATGGATTTATACACTAGCTGGTGGGGCTATTTCTTGGGCAAGTAAGAAACAGTCATGTGAGCTTATTATGTTAGCCGCTGCAGGCAAAGAGGCAGAGTGGATTAGAGATCTACTCTTGGATATTCGTTTGTGGGATACTCTGATGCCTTAAATTCCCATGTACTGTGATAGTGAGGCCACACTATCTAAAGTATATAATTATGTATATAATGGGAAGATGAGACACGTAAGTCTTCGTCATCATTCTGCGAGACAACTAATTGAAAGTGGTACCATCAATGTTGTTTATGTCAAGACATCGAAGAACTTGGCAGATCCGTTTACCAAACCTCTAACGAGAGATTTGATAACATCTACCGCGAGAGTCATGGGTCTAAAACCAAATTAGAATCGTTAGTAATGGAAACCCAACTTGAACTTAGTGCTCCTACTTTCAAGTTTAATGGGTAACAACAAAACTACTAACGATAGAAGGTACTATCAATCGATAAAGATCTATGTGAGGTAGGATAGTACGTCGTTGCCGAGAACGAGGATGAGTTAATACTCTTAACAAAGTTTTGGAGACATCTAAGCAACGTAGATGTTGTAAAATGTTTCCTATATGATCTAGAGGTGGTGCCGCCTCAAATGAAGATTTTTTGTTTGTCTTCTAAAGGGTCATGAAAAGGATTTTAGCACATGACCATATTAGTGCTCAGGGAGAACACAAAGACGGAATATGTTGTGTGGGGGTAAACCGGGGAGGTTACTAAGGTTCTTGGTTTAAACCTATTAAGATACCATTGAATCAGTCTCTTCTTGTTTGCTCACATTAAACTTGGGTTTAATCTTCGTGACACCTAAGTGACAGCATCTGTCTGAATGAAAGGAAAATTTCCAACTTGGTGGGGGATTGTTGGAAATATAGAGATATTGCAAGTTGGCCATTTATGCTCTATCCCACATAGGTGGGAGGAAGAACATTTTGTGGGTTTATAAGACATTTAATTCCTTAAGCTTTCAAAGGCTTTAGTGGAGGATTAAAGGCTAGACCCACACCCGCGCCGAGCCGAGACCGATGACGCGAATTGGCGCGATTTAGGCGCACTTTGAACTTCGCACGACGCATCGGTCACTGAGAGCAGTGAAAGTCAAAACATAACGTTCGAGCATTAAGACGAGCTGTTATTACCTTGGCCGTTTCACCCGTTTTTTGACTATCTATTATCAGTGTTTAAAGACTGTATTGATGGTGTGCGTTTTTTTATCGCTGGCCTATAAACGGAACACCATAGCAGTGTTAGAAATCACACCCAAAACACAGAAAGAACTCTCAATTCTCTCTGCAGCGTTTGCTTCTTCCATTTCCGAGTACTCACTTTGTGTTGAATAGTGTTTCTTGCTGTAGAAACATACTGTCTTACTGCATCAAATCCTGGGTGTATACGTTGGAGGCTTACAGTGTATAAAGCGCGTATAAACCTTAAAGGACAGGAACTTACATTCCGTGCAGTTTGTATTTCGTCACTTTCAGGTTTGCCTATTCATTTTGTTTATTTGATTACTACTAACATTGTTACAGGATATAAAATATTCAACACGTAGCATCTATCAACAACACATGTGGGAATGCCCTCCATATCTTGAATGATGTGAGATGAAAAAAAAAATAAAGCTTCTAGCTTGTTCGTATCATAATTTGTATAAAAATCATGAACATAATCATTAGAATGTAAAAGAGACATAATATTCTACATAAAAAAAAAATCATAATTAAATTCTATTATCATTGAAAGTAAAAGAAGTTAAAAGTTGTAGTGTTCTACCTCCATCGTGCTCTTTCCAACTTGTAAAGCTTTGCGAATTTTATATTGTGCGTTATATATGTCTTTTAGTGTTGACACATTATTTTCATTTTGTGACTTCAATATTGATAGAATATCACGTGGTGGCACATTTTTCTTTGTCATATCTTCAACTAATCGATATTCATCTTTAGTTAACCGTCTTGCATACGGATGCCTTTCCATATGTTGTGCAGGAAGATGATTATGTTCATCACATATTACATCTATCAACCAACCATTATATACACTTGAATATTTTCCTTGTAATTAGAATGGACAATTAATTTTTCTTGTAGCAGAACTTTTACTTGATTCCTTCAGTGTGTATTCACCACCAAGATCACATATAAGCGAGATATAAGCAAGAGATTGCGTCTGGTTTGATCTTTTAGTTACTATGACATAACCAATAGAGCGCGTCTAGTTTTGTGCCCAGATTAGATTGAAAGATCTAAAATTTAATTAATTTTAATTTATGATGATATCTATAATGCTAAACAAAATATAATATGTTACTATTTTACCTGATTATTGAAGAAAGGTGACGTCGAGGTGGAAAATTCAGCATCATTTGAGTTATTTTCAGTAAAAAATGACATTTTTATTTGTCAAATCAAAATAAGATTCATGAAAAGAAAAAATGCACAACATAATTATAATTAGAATATTAAATAAGATATCTTGTAATAAACAAGTGAGCTTGAAAAAACATATATTAAAAAGATATATATAGCTTAGTCCATTAACCTATTCGAAACCCATTACCCCATTACCCTATTTAAACACTTTTTCTCAAAACCATAAATCTAACTCCAATTTTCCCTCTCACTTAATGATACGAGCATGGATAGGGATAAAGGCTGCTTTGATCACAATGGGTAATGGGTTGTGTTTGGCGACTTAGTCTTCGACTACTTAGCCTTAATAAGTCACACAACAACGATTTACTTGAATAATTTCAGCACTTCTTATGTGAATGTTACGGATTTAAGACCCGGATTTAATAAAAATGTTGAATTGACATTGTCCACGTGGAAGGGTGACATGGATGCTGATGTGGCACGGGTTATGTGTTTGCTTACATGGAATGTTGGTGGAACAACCTAGAAGGTGCAAGAATAAACGTTTGGAAGCTCATGGAATGGCGTTTAATAGTTATTTTAATTAAGTCTTTAATAAGGTGGATGTAACTCCTATAATAATTAGGCTTTTGTGGCTTTTCATTTGTTTTGTTGGGGCTATATATTGGTTTCCATTTTGTGTATGAAAAAAATGACGAATTTTAGTAAAAGAAAAGAACTTTCTTGTTCAAATCGAGTTGTTGCTGCAATTCAGAATTTGTCATTGTTAGGACGTGATCCTGATCTTGATACGAACTCAAATCAATAGGTCTTGCTTTGTGTTTCACCGGTATTCAGTCAAATATCTTAATTTTGTTGTTTCCTCATTTCCATTCTGTTCTTGTTCTTTCCATATACAAAAACCCCAAAAACAGCCCAAAATTGTGTGTTTGTTGTCCAAATTCGTTCAGTTAAGTCTTAATCATTTTATTCCGCTGCAATCAAAAGTACGAGTGCTCCATATTCGTATCATAAGTGGTATCAGAGCAAGTTCTGATTGGGAACTTGTTGTCCAAGAGTCATGTTACGCAAATTGCTAATTGAAGAAGAAGCAGAGGATGTATTCATCTACAATGCTGAGTTCTATTATGATCCAGAAAAGGGTATTGACAATATGTCACTTTCCAATTCTGATTCAGAAGAGGAAGATGAAGATTCTTGTCCCATCTATGACACTGATGGGGAAGAAGAATTCATTGATGGAATTTATTATTCTGGTCCCATCTACGACACTGATAGGGAAGACGAATATAGTGAAGAAATTAATTTCGTGGTTGGAAACGAAATTGTTAAAGTAATGGCTGAAAGAAAAAGTTCCATTGGTGAAGAGATAAATTCTGTTGGTGATGACAAAAGTATTGAAGAAGAGTTGTTTGTTGAAAAACAAAAATGGTCCCAAGATATCACAATTTCAAGAACCAATGATTTTAAGTGCCACAAAATTTCAGGTTTATTCATTTTTCATCTTCATGTTCGTTTCAAAGTGTGGGAAATTTATACACTTTGGAGACCAAGGGATGATTACTTGCTGCAAATTGAGAACCATCACAAATATGTTACTAACATGATGAGGAAGTATGGTGGTGTATTGTATCTTAATGATTATAATCTCATTTGTTATGATCTTGTTGATTATGATCAAACTGATTATAATCTCGTTACTCATGATGGTACAAGTGAAGTTTCTTGTGTTTGTTTGTTTGGGACTCAAAAAGACCAAGAAAGATTGTTCTTGGATGATGGCAGAATTTCTTACCCTCCAAAAGATTTATTAGAAGTGCTGAATTCAGCAAGTTGTTTGAAGATGACATGTGTATGTGTGGGAGATGTCCAAGGGTTTTTTGATAAGAATAAAGAACGTGTGGTTGCTGCTCCTAGGTTGGTTTTACATATTCTCTTTCAACTGTTAAAAAATCAGTATGCTTTTGGTGGTGGAAATCAAGAAGGATCTTGGAAGCTTTACATTGGTCCTATAATCCCTATGATCTATGATGGTGATCCATATTTGCACAATGGTGATTATATAACTAATCTCTATTACTGTTTGTTTAATGTGGGTAAAATTGATGCTTTTGGCATGCTTGAATATGATCCTAAGAAGGGATATGTGATCTTTCTACTTGCTGGTCACACCCACCAAATTAGATATTTCAAGGTTCCTTGGAATTTGTTTTCAGCAAAAGAGAAGATGGTTGCACTTGTGAACATGGGAAATTTCTCATCATTTTTAATTAGTGTTGAACGGTCTGAATTGAGGGCAATTCCTTTCGAAGAGGGAGGGAATGATACGAGCATGGATAGGAAAGGCTGCTTTGATCACAATGGGTAATGGGTTGTGTTTGGCGACTTAGTCTTCAACTACTTAGCCTTAATAAGTCACACAACAATGATTTACTTGAATAATTTCAGCACTTCTTATGTGAATGTTACGGATTTAAGACCCGGATTTAATAAAAATGTTGAATTGACATTGTCCACGTGGAAGGGTGACATGGCTGCTGATGTGGCAAGGGTTATGTGTTTGCTTACATGGAATGTTTGTGGAACAACCTAGAAGGTGCAAGAATAAACGTTTGGAAGCTCATGGAATGGCGTTTCATAGTTCTTTTAATTAAGTCTTTAATAAGGTGGATGTAACTCCTATAATAATTTGGCTTTTGTGGCTTTTTCATTTGTTTTCTTGGGGCTAAATATTGGCTGCCATTTTGTGTATGAAAAAATGACGAATTTTAGTAAAAGAAAAGAACTTTCTTGTTCAAATCGAGTTGTTGCTGCAATTCAGAATTTGTCATTGTTAGGACGTGATACGAACTCAAATCAATTGGTCTTGGTTTGTTTTCACCGGTATTCAATTCGATAGGTCTTGGGTTGGTGCTACTCTATCTTAATTTTGTTGTTTCCTCATTTCCATTCTGTTCTTGTTCTTTCCATATACAAAACCCCAAAAACAACCCAAAATTGTGTGTTTGTTGTCCAAATTCGTTCAGTTAAGTCTTAATCATTTTATTCCGCTGCAATCAAAAGTACGAGTGCTCCATATTCGTATCACTTAACCCTACTCTCCCTCTTCTCTCTGCAGCCGCCAATAGCTCCACCGCCGGCCACCACCGTGCTCCGCCATGAACCTCCGTCTAATATCCGACCTCTCTGTCATTTCAGGTAGAAACCATGACCATTCCTCCTCTGCCGCTCATCCATTCGTCTGACACGATCTCCACCGCCGCGCCACCACACGACCGCCGCTCCACCGCTCGTCTGATTCGATCTCCACCGCCATGCCACCACACGAACGCCGCTCCACCGCTCGTCTGATTCGATCTCCACCGCCGCGCCACCGCACCACCGCCGCTCCACCGCTCGTATGTCTCTCTTATTCTATCCCGCTCTCTCTCTCTGTATCTCTGTCTCTCTCTTTGCATCTCTCTTTGTATCTCTTTCTCCCTCTCTGTCTCTGTCTCTCTCTCTCTATGTCTCTCTCTCTCTCTATATATATATATATATATCTTTCTCCATCTCCGTCTCTCTCTGTGTCTCTCTCTCTCTATGTATCTCTTTCTCCGTCTCTCTCTCTCTCTGTGTCTCTCTCTCTATGTATTTCTTTCTCCATCTCTCTCTTTCTCTCTCCGAATCTCTTTAATATATCTCTCTCATTGTAGTATCACTATTTGTAATTTAAATATGACAATAAAAAAAAACATTTGATCTTACAACTAAAACGTACCTTACATATGATAGATTATTTGAGGATGATGATAATTTTTGATGTTAAAGAGATTAATAAATGGTGAGATGTAATCTGACTGTAAAAGCTAAAATTATATTTTAAAATAAGGGTATAAATTCTTTTTATAAACAAAATAATTAGTTGGGAGTTATATGGTAATTAAACTACTCTTAAATTTAATTTATTGTTCCAAAAAAGTTGAAAACTGAAAATATGACAGATTGATAAGGTAAAGCACAATTTTCAATTACTTTTCAGAGTCAAAACACCGTTTTCAATATTTTTACAGTTTGACTTTTTATTGTTTTTAGTAGGACCCATACACAATCATCTAATTTTATATACATCTTTTCATCGATGTTGGAAGTTGAACACATAATCATGTAGGACACCATAAATACTGATTATCACTTGGTTATAACTTATACGAGGCAACATGGCCCGTGCGATGCACGGGCTTTGTTCATGATAAATAGTTTTTTTGAACGTAACTCGTATACATTGTATTGGTGTTATGGGCAAAGTACCTAAAGCATGATCGCTAACATGTTTGGCTTTGATTGTGGGTACGCTACTAATTAAGAAAAATGTGTCGGAGGAAAGGTCAAAGTAACAAAACATCATCGTTTTTATTAACGTAAGAAAAAACACGTTATTCATAAAATATAAGTTAGACCCTCCCACTTAACACCTCTATTCATTGGAATATAGGATTATAATTGACACACAATAAAATTTCCTAAATATAACATTTAACGATATATTTTAATGACAATCGCTGTATCATAATATAAAAATACTTAAATAAGACGAATAAAAAAACTTGAAATTTATATAATCTAGAACATCATTGCATCAACTGTGATCCTACAATAAAAAAACACTAAAAGATAATCAAATCATAATCAATAAAAAATTCAAAAACATAAACCCACTAATAGAAATCATAATCAACTTCATAAAACTAAACTCTAGAAACAACAACTTAGGAACACAAATGAATCATAAGAACTATAACTAAATCAAAACAAATCATTCATATTAGTAAGTACTAAATGCTACATTCATGCCTTTGGCGACTTGAGAAAACTGTTGATAACTTGTTCATTCAAACCTTGATCCATAATGTAAGGAGTGTTGACAACTTGTTTGTACAGAAAACAATTAAGTAAGTATATTGTTAGTGAAGTTGTGAGTGTGAACTACGAAACATATGTTTATATTGTAAACTTAAAAGGTAACGTCAAATTGTTTGAACTTCTACCACTTATTTGAGGGTTTTTTTTTTTTGCTTTTAATATATAACAGTTTGTTATGTTAGGATCCTTTGATATAACAATTGGGTGGATTTGGGTTTTATTGTATTTTACATTATATTAATTTATTAATCATATTTATAACAAACCATACATGAGTTTATTACTCATAAGCATTTACTAATAATTATTTTAAAAGTCTTAATATGTGTTTATTAGTTTTTATTATAAACATGCATAAGCAATAAAAAAATTCAAAAACATTAATCCACTACTAAATATCATAATCAACTTCATAAACAAAACTCTAGAAACAACAATATAGGAACACAAATGAATCATAAAGTTTAACAAATCATAAGAACAATAACTAAATCAAAATAAATCATTCATATTAGTAATTAAAAAAGTAATTAGTAAATGCTACATTCATGCCTTTGGCGACTTGAGAAAACCGTTGATGACTTGTTCATTCAAACATTGATCCATATTGCAAGGAGTGTTGGCAACTTGTTTATATTGAAGACAAATAAGTAAGTATATTGTTAGTGAAGTTGTGATTGTGAACTTGAAAACATATGTTTATATAGTAAACTTATAAGGTAACGTCAAATTGTTTGAACTTCTAATATTTATATGACTTAATTATTTTGAGGGTTTTTTTTTTTTTTTGCTTTTAATATATTCATCAACTAATGTTAGCTTTAATTAAAAAGAACTTTTGGTATGAAAAATTTAATATATGCAATTTATATTTCATTGTCCACTTGTCTACCTAAGCTTTAACATATGGTAATTAAATCATGATAATTAATGCATCATCAAACATGGAACTCATTTTTTTATGTTATATAGATAATATAGATGGATGTTCGGGTAAAAGATAATATCATTTGAAAACTCAACATTATTTGCATCATGATAGTGTGCTTATAATATGTAACTTCTAGTTATATGAATAGACTATTATTTAATTAAATTTACTACTATTATTTTTCTCTAAAATTCTTTGTCTTATTTAATTAATATGTAACTTCTAGTTAAATCAAAAGGCTATTATTTAATTGAATTTACAACTATTATTTATGTTAAACACTTTGTATAATCTATTACATTTATTTATGAGCATCATTTATAATAAAAACTTAATTTTTTTAACATAGAATTCAATACAACATAAAGCATGAAACTCAATTTTTTCAGAATCTATATCTATGTACATATGGGGAATTTTCCTTGGAAATCCCTTTGGGGGCTGGGTTTGCCCACTTATGCGGAACTCGAACTCGGGGTGCTCGCTGAAAAATTGCGAGTAGCCTTCCGTTATTTCATTTGCCGTTTCCAAAAAAAAAAATAAGTTATACAAATCAATTAAACAAATTAATAGCGATGAGAAAGAACAAAATCGCTAAATGTCATTGTTGTTTACTACACTTGTTAGATGTTTATTTTGGATGCACATTTAGAGTGTTGAGATTTTTACAATATGAGAATGACTATTTATATATGCTAATGTGTGAGATTGATAAAAAATTAAAAAGTCTCTTAATTATTGAACTTTTTATTATTATAATTATTTATATTTCTTACAAAACTATTGGTCTTACAATTTAATGATTTTATTTTTAAAATTGAGTTTATATAATATTATTATTAATACTAAATGCATGATATTAGTTACAACTAAAAATTGAAAGTCAATTTTTATAGATATAGATGATTTATTTAATATTATAATAAATACACCATCAAAATGGAACTCAATTTTTATATTTTAATACATATACAAAAGAAGTAAGCATAAAATTTAACAACCATCAAATGAACAACAATTTGTGACCATTAACATGATAAGATATCCATCTTAATTAATTGGGTTAATATCATACACAATCTCATATACTATAATGATAACTATTGGATCATTATATAATATATTTTTATGTACATAATGTACATTAACAACCAATATGACATCAAAATGGAACTCAATTTTTATATTTTTATACATATACAAAAGAAGTAAGCGCGATAAATAAAAAAAGCTCTATAGATCTTTGTTGTTGACTCCACTTGTTAGATATTTCTTTTGGATGTACCTTTAGAGTGTTAAAATTTTTGCAATATGAGAATGGCTATTTATAGATGCTAATGTGTAAGATTCATGTAATTTGAAAAGTCTCTTATTTATTGAACTTTTTATTATTATAATTATTTATATTTATTTCAAAACTCTTGGTATTACAATTTAATGATTTTATTTTTAAAATTGAGTTTATATATTAATTATTATTAATATTAAATGCATGATATTAATTACAACTTCATAATTGGAACTCAATTTTTATATATAATATAGATATAGAGATTAAAATCATAATTAAATTATTGTAATTAAAGGTTACATGGAACTCATATTATAATTAAATTAATGTAATTTAATGCTACATCAAATATGAAACTCATTCTTTATGTATATATATATAGATATATTTATTTCAAAACTCTTGGTATTACAATTTAATGATTTTATTTTTAAAATTGAGTTTATATATTAATTATTATTAATATTAAATGCATGATATTAATTACAACTTCAAAATTGGAACTCAATTTTTATATATAATATAGATAAGCCTTTTGGTGTTTGTATCCAAAGCTGCCACGTCATGGTAAGCCCATATGACATATTTAATTATTATACTCTTGCAATAAATATTATTTTCATTTATCTTTACTAATAATAAAACATTTAGGCCTACCACTAATGCAAGGACTTAATTTCCACTTTCTACTTTGTAAAATGTCTTAAATACTTAAGACACCCAAAATATTAAAAAGCAACATACGAGAATCGAACCCGTGACCATTTGGGAGTTAGGCGTGCGTGTTAACCACTTCAGCTACTTGCTTTCTTTGCTTTATTGCAGCCCCTCATTGATATAACCTTATACGTTTGTTACAACCCACCACCATCTTTACTTTTTTTAATCGGCCCAAATGTAGTTCTAAAAAAAAGCACCAATTTTACTCCGTTGTTTTAGGCTTTTAGCCGTAGTTACTTCTTGAATCATGACTGCTAAAAAACCCCATCATTTGTTTACCGGCCCATCATTTCTTTAACATAACAACGATCTTTAAAATGTCTCTTGATGCAAGTAGTAAAACATAGGTTTCACCGTACCCGCCGCCGCATTGCGCGGGTACCCTGTTATTCTAGTTCATACATACAACCAAAAAGAAGGTTGAAACGAATCGATCCATCGTCCACATACCTAACCCTACGACTAGCCTTGTTGCCCTACTATCTCTATCGGATTAGAGAAAACATAATTGTTGGGATATAAAACAAGTTACTACTGATTTACATACTTGTTACTAATATGCAATTAATACTGATCAACTACATAATGCTGCTAAGGAGTTGATACTGATTACAGAAGATACTACCGATCTTGGTCATTACTAATGACGATGGCATATACTACTGATGTCTATATATGGTGCTGATCGTGTCCGAGATCTTTGCAGAGTTAGTTTAGAATATCATATCTTTTGTAATTCAAATTGTAATCGTATCCTAGAATAACTAGGGTAAATAGTTAGGCTTCAAGGACTATTATGTATAGTTCCTTATGAATTGTAAACATACGTGTGTATTGATTGATCGTTAATATACATTGAAGCTTTTTGTGATTACTGTGTTCTTATTGTCATTCATATTAGTTTACAGTATTCATTGTTCTTAATCAATTAACATAAGTGTTGATCCGCTGCAACTTCTTATTGTTAGTAGATCTTATATCAATTAATCTGTTTGGTTAATCTATCCTGACAAGTGGTATCAGAGCATTACGGTTCTAGATCTACGAATTAAGAACAAGCAAAAAGTTTCATACTTTCGAACTTTAAATTGTTAATCATGTCTGATAACAATGAAAGCACTCAGGCTAACAAGATTCCAATTCTCACTCCCAACAACTTTGGGATGTGGAAAAACAGAATCAAACAGTACATGCTGGTTACTGATTACTCCATGTGGGAAGTAGTTCTTGAAGGAAACAAGACTATTAATTCTCAACCAGTCTCCACTTCAACTGAAGCCGACAAACTCAAGTGTGAAAAAGAAAAGAAGGACAGAGGCATTGAACTCAAGGCCCTAAGCACTCTTCTGATTGCTATTCCCAATGACTATCAACATTTTTTTGTTGAATATGATGATGAAAAGAAACTATGGCAGGCACTGGAGAAGAGGTTTGTAGGCACAAAGAGTACCAAGAGAAACATGAAGTCTGTACTGAAGCAAGACTTTGAAAACTTTAAAGGCAAGAAGAATGAGTCATTGTCACAAGTCTTTGATAGGTTCAACAAACTCATTGGTGAACTTAATCAAGTTGGGTATCAACCTGACAATGATGATATCAACAGAAAGTTTCTCAGGTCTCTAGGTGAAGAATGGTCTATGTATACTGTTATATATAGACAAGGAGATCAATTGGAAGAGAAAGAGCTTGATGAACTCTACAATGAGCTAAGAGTATTTGAATCTGAGGTAAGCACTAAAACTCCAAGTTTACCTACAAACAATGCTGCTTTTGTGTCTAGTACAGGAACAGGTCAGGAAGCTATAAAGAATGCAGATAATGAAGTGAGGACTTAGAACAACTCAACCCTGATGATTTGGAAGAGATGGACATCAAGTGGCAGATGGCAATGTTGAGCTTAAGGACAAAAAGGTTTCTTAAAAGAACTGGAAGGCAAAATTTGTCTTACAACAAAGGTGATCGTGCTGGATTTGACAAAACTAAGGTCAAATGCTATAACTGTAGCAATCTAGGTCACTTTGCAAGAGAATGTCCAAACAAAGATCAAAGGTCAAACTACAACAAAAATAGTACTTCCAACTCAACTGCTTTAGTATCACAAGAAGGACTAGGATATGATTGGAGCTTTCAAGCAGAAGAACATGCACAGAACCAAGCTCTCATGGCTTTCACTACAAATTCTGTTACTACTGAGGTACACTCTAAATCTTGTACTCCTGAATGCATTAAGGCTTATAAAGAATTAGAAAAGCTTAACAAAGAAACACTTGAAGAGATGATTTTAAACAGAAATAGGAGAATTGAATACAATGGGTGTATAGCTGATCTTGAGAATCAAATTAAAATCTACAAAATAACTGATCAAAAGATAAAAGATGAATTGTTACAAACTACTTATGAAAAAGAACATGCTCAGTTAAAACTAAAAGAAACCTTGATTAAATTAGAAGAATGTCAAATGGAATTAGAACAGAATAAATTAACAATTAAGAGATTTGAAAGAAGTTCTCAAATTGTTAATGAATTAACTAGTAATCAAACTACTGAGAAAATTGTGCAAGGAGTAGGATATCATGCAGTTCCTCCTCCAACTAATTTTATTCCTCCTCTTAGGTCTAGCACATAAAGGGTTTTAAATGATTTAAAAATAGATAGTCAAACTGAAACTGATACTAGTAATGAAACAAATGAGTCAAATGATTTTTCTGATGATGATCAAACAACTAACTCAACTGATAAAAGCTTTCATACAACACAAAGTCCCATTGAATCCCCTAAATATAATTCAGAAAATATACCAAAAATTTTAAGAAGGGGAAATCAAAGGAATTTAAATCAGTTAAAAGAACAAAGAAAGCCTGAAGGTGCTAAATCAACAAAATTAACTTGTCTAAGCTGTAACAAAGTTAATCACATAGCAAAGAACTGTCATTTTAATCCAATTAACAGCAAAGATTTCAAAGAGTTTAAACTCAGTAAAGAAAAGGAAAAAGTTTTAAAAACTGAAGAAATTGAATTTTCTCATATTGAAACTCCCAAATTTTGAAGAACTGCACAGAGATTTGTGCAAAATATTAAGTATAAAAGTCCAAAGAGGAGCAATTATTTAAAAAACAATGGAAAACAAGCTCAATCTCCTAAATACCCAAAGTTTTCAAACATAAGTAGAAAGTATTCCAACTTTTCTACTAATAAAAGCCCAAATTACAATGCTGTCTGGTACAATTATCAAAACAATGCTAATCATGCCAAAAACTTTTATTACCCAAATAATACTGGTCCTTCAGTAGTAAAATACTCAAAAGCCAAACACCATGGGTACAAACCTAGAACAGTAGTAACATACTAACAAAACAAGACCAAACCTGCATTCAAGACTCACTCATTTAGAAAAACTTACTCTTCAAAGGATGAACCCAAGACAAAACAAGCTTGGGTTCCCAAAATTAACTAATCTTTTTACTTTATGTGCAGAGCATTCAGATCCTTGAAGAAGGTAGAACATGACATATTGATAGTGGATGCTCTAGGCACATGACTGGAAATCTTCAAATACTCAGAGATTTCAAGTCTTTTGAAGGAGGATATGTTGCTTTTGGTGAAAATCCAAGAGGTGGTAAGATCACAGGTAAAGGTACAGTAACAAATGGTAAGATTACTTTTGATGATGTGTTTTATGTTGCTGAGCTCAAATATAATCTGGTTAGTGTCTCACAAGTCTGTGATAAGAAGCATAAAATTCTTTTTACAGATATTGAGTGCATCATTCTTTCTCCTGATTTTATTTTAGATGAAAAATTTGTTGTTCTAAGAACACCAAGGAGAAACAATGTGTATTGCCTGGATATAGGGGGAGAACTCATTTCATCAAATGAGGTCAACTGTTTTATATCCAAGGCAAACACAAATGAATCAGAACTTTGGCATAGAAGAATGTGTCACACAAATTTTAAAAACATGAACAACTTAGTTAAAAAGAATCTAGTAGTTGGTTTACCACAAAAAGAATTTAGGTGTGATCATCATTGTGTTGCCTGCCTAAAAGGCAAACAACACAAGACTTCTCATAAGACCAAAGCAATAAACTCTATTTCTAAACCTTTGCAGCTCTTACATTTGGACCTTTTTGGACCAACAAATGTAATGAGTATTGGAAAGAAACAATACTGCCTTGTTATTACTGATGATTTTTCCAGATATACTTGGGTTTTCTTTCTTAGGACCAAAGATGAAACAAGTGAGATTATCAAGAATTTAATTGTTAAGCTGGAAAATACAAGAGATCTAAAAGTGAAAGCCATCAGATGTGATAATGGCATAGAATTTAAGAATACTAACTTAATTGACTTTTGTGATCTTAAGGGAATTGACAGGCAGTACAGCTCACCAAGAACTCCTCAACAAAATGGTGTAGCTGAAAGAAGAAATAGAACAATAATTGAAGCAGCCAGATCCATGCTTGCAGATTCAAAATTACCAATAACCTTTTGGGCTGAAGCTGTTAATACTGCATGTTATGTTCAGAACAGAGTATTAATAGTTAAGCCTCATTTTAAAACACCTTATGAACTTTTTAATAAAAGAAAACCATCAATAAGTTTCTTAAAATCATTTGGTTGTCCTTGTACTATTTTAATTACAAGAGAACAAATTGGTAAGTTTGACTGCAAAGCAGATGATGGGATCTTTGTGGGATACTCAACTCAAAGCAAATCTTGTAGAGTGTTCAACAAAAGGCTAAGGATCATTGAAGAAAGTGTAAATGTATCCTTCAATGAAAACCTGATGAATGAACAGGGGAATGGTCTTGATTGGTTATTTAACATTGATAATCTAACCAAATCTTTTGAGGTAAACTATGATCTTAATACAGGAAATTCAATCAATCAAGATCAACAAGGAGGATCAGCATCATTTAATGGTAGTCAAGACAATATGAAGTACATTCTGATTAATACTGATCCCACAGTTGATACTGAGGACAGTAGTAACTCAGATAACCCTAGCAACCTTGCTGCCAGTAATAACTCAAATATTCAAAACACTACTGATCCCAGTAGTAACTTAGAAAATCAAACAAATGATCATGAACCAATCAACCTTGACATCAGTACTAACAATGATCCACCAGAATCAAATGAAAATCATGTTACTACTGATACCAGTATCAATGAGGAATCTTCACCAAATCAAGACAGTCAAGAAGGAACATGGACAGATGCATAAATTCCTGAATCCAATGAGTCAAACCTTGATAACCAATTGGTTGTTGATAAAACCCATGGCTCCAGAACTGAAAAGAATCATCCTTTGGATCAAGTCCTAAGTGATGTCAACTCAACCATGCAGACAAGAAGCAAATTCAATTCATCTTTAAATTCAAATGTTTGTAACATCAGTTTAATCTCTAATGAATGCATGTATGAATGCTTTTTGTCACAGGAGGAACCTAAAAAGATTCAACAAGCCATGAAAGACTCCAATTGGATCATAGCAATGCAAGAAGAACTTCTTCAATTTAAACTGCAAGCTGTATGGACACTAGTACCTCTTCCAAAAGGAAAAAGAGCCATTGGAACCAGATGGATCTTCAGAAATAAGAAAGATGAAAGAGGAACAGTAATCAAAAACAAAGCAAGGCTTGTAGCTCAAGGATACACTCAAGAAGAAGGAATAGACTATGATGAAGTATATGCTCCTGTAGCAAGGATTGAAGCAATCAGAATATTTTTAGCATATGCATCATTCAAAAGGTTCAAAGTCTATCAAATGGATGTAAAGAGTGCATTCCTATATGGAAAAATAGAAGAAGAAGTGTATGTTTGTCAACCTCCAGGATTTGAAGATCCTGAGCATGATGACTATGTGTTCAAACTAAACAAAGCTCTATATGGCCTTCATCAGGCACCAAGAGCTTGGTATGACACATTGTCCTCATACCTGTTAAAGAACAAGTTTCAAAGAGGTGCAATTGACAAAACTCTCTTCACAAAGAAGGTCAAAGATGACATTCTACTGGTTCAAATATATGTAGATGACATCCTCTTTGGATCAACAAATGATCAACTATGCAAAGAATTTGAAGAACTTATGCAGATCAAATTCAAGATGAGCTCAGTGGGTCCAATGAACTTCTTTCTTGGACTCCAAGTTAATCAAAAACCAAATGGTATTTTGATCAATCAATCAAAATATGTCAAAGACATATTTGAAAAATTTGCAATGAAAGACTGCAAAAGTGCAAGCACGCCTATGGAAACACATAAACACCTCCATCCTCACATTGAGGGGGAGGATGTAGATGAACACTTGTATAGATCAATGATAGGTTCTTTAATGTATTTAACTGCATCTAGACCTGATATTATGTATAGTGTTTGTGTTTGTGCCAGGTATCAAGCAAAACCAAAGGAATTACATTTGCAAGCAGTCAAAAGAATCTTTAGATACTTGAAAGGGAAACCATCACTAGGACTTTGGTATCCACATGACTCACCATTTGAACTTACAGCATACACAGAAAGTGACTATGGTGGTGAATGTTTGGATAGAAAGTCAACTACTGGTGGATGTCAATTCTTTGGATCAAGACTTGTGTCATGGTGATATTGACGTCTTTATACATATTCGTTGTCGTCAATATCGCGTAAATTGAGCGTGTTTTTAATAAATTTCATTTGATATTACTCAATTTACTTGTTCTTGTGTATTTCAGGCCTAAAGAGGAAATATATGGCGAAAACGAGCGAAAAAAGGAGCTAAAACGGACAACGCGTGAAAATCAAGCCTTCTGGGCGCGAGTCTGGGCGCGAGCTCGACGCGAGAATGTCGCGCCGAGCTTAGGGACAGTCTGTTTAGCCTCGCGTTTCTTACTCGCGTTTAGACTCTTCTCGCGCCCAAAAAAAATCGAAGCAGTTTTCCAGCTCTCGCGCCGCGAGCTCGGCGCGAGATCGACGCGAGTCGACGCGGGAATTCGTTTTATATATCAGATTTAGTCAAAATTAGAGGGGACTTCGAACGTGACTGTGTTTTTGGACGGTTGGGCGACGAAATACAGCAGTTTTCAAGAGAAATCTTCATCAAATCAAGCAATTCATTGGATTTTTATCATTTCGATCAAAACTATGTTCGGTATTTTGATATCTTTTGTACGTTTGATGATTATTAGCACTTCCATGGGCTAATAATCTTAATATTTGCTATGTTTGACAGATTCTAGGGTTATGTTTGGTTCAATTTTAGGATTTTCTATCTTGTGTTTGAACAATTGTTAATTAATGCATTAATCTTTCGGTTTACACTTTGATCTTTGTTGTCTACTTTGTTTATAGGCAACTAGTTGATTATTGACAATAATTGAATAGTTATTTCTACCCTCATCTTTTCACCCAAGTGACCTAGATGGCAATTCACTAGGAATAGGGATTGAAATTAGACTCCAATAAGTTAGGGTAAATTGAAAGTCTAACCGTAGTGACGGGAGTTCTAGGTTAGAGGGTTTAGGTGATCCAAACCTATTAAAATTAACAACCCGAGGTGTGATTAGATTACAACTTTTGAGAGAAGGAATTCCTATTAGTTGTGTCTAGTTTATTAAATGGAATTAAGAGGAATCTAGTACCGTGACCTCTAGAACATTGGAAGTAATCGGGACTTAATAACCAGACATAAACCTAGATGAAGTCAGACATAGTGAATATACTTTAATCTTTTGAAAAACAAGTTTTCTAAACCAATTCTCACTACATTTTCTAAGTATTTGTTCAATTCATTTAATCTTTACAATTCAAACAATGAAACTTTTAATCAAAATAATTAATTTGTTAACTTTTGATTATTGGATTACATAAATTGCTCCCTGAGGATCGATAACCCTAATACTTGCCTAAGCTATATTACCCACGATTAGGTATACTTGCCTATGAATGTGGTAGTCTAGATTAGTGGTATTTGGAGCTTTATTTTATAACTAGATATATCTCATCAAGTTTTTGGCGCCGCTGCCGGGGATTAATTTTATGTGTTTAAAAATTGAAAGTTAATTTGTTAGTTGATCCTTGTTTGGGAATTCATTCTTAAACAAGTTATTTATTATATTTTCTGTTTTTCTTTACTTTGAATATTAGTTGCGTTTGATCTTTTTGTATTGAGTGTGCAGGTGCATGAACAATAAGATTAATCTTAGAGGTAAAAAGTCTAAGCCTGATCAACCTTCACCATCCTCTGATCCAGAAAAATATTTTCGAAGGAGAAAGAGAGCTCAATTGCAAACAAATTATTTAGCATCAATCAAGAAACCTCAAAGTATTGAAGAACCAATTCTTGAAAATCAAAATCCGCTTTTTGAAGTTCAAGTACAAAGTCTTGAAGAGCAGGAGCAGCTTTCTGATAATCAGGAACATTTTATTGAAAATCAAGAGCCGATTCTTGATAACCAAATGGGTGATCAAGACCCACCACCGGAACGTCCGATGTGGCAAACGAGGCAAAATGCCCCGGTTGATTCCATTCCGGCAATTAGACTTCCGGAAATAAATGGCGTAAATTTTGAAATAAAAAGCCAATTTCTTAGTATGGTTCGTGATTTGGGTTATGATGGTAGACTCACAAATGACCCAAATCACCATATTGAGTGTTTTAATGACATTTGCCAATTGTTTAGAATACCTAACGTTTCGCAAGATGCGATACGACTTCGACTCTTCCCTTTTAGTCTAATTGGAGAAGCAAAAATTTGGGTCAAGTCTCTTGAGCCAAACTCCATTTCGACTTGGGAAGAACTCCGAAGTCGATTTATTCACCGTTATTTTCCACCCGCGAAAGTGGATAAAATGAAAACTGATATAATGGCTTTTCAACAGGAAACAGGGGAAACATTGACGGAAGCATGGGAACGATTCAAAGGTATGCTAAGAAGATGCCCAAATCATGGATTTGAGAAGAGTGATATTGTCCATCTCTTCTATAGGGGCTTGTCCAACAATGCACGATCCACCCTCGATTCATCGAGCGGTGGCATATTCATGTATAAGACCCCTACGGAAGGATACCAACTTTTGGAGGATATGGCCATGCACAATGCGGAATGGGCGACCGATCGAAGAGCGGGGAAACTAACGAGTGCTTTGAACGCGGTTGATGATAGACAAAGCGATGAAGTGGCATCCATTAAAAACAACCAAATTATTTTAGAACGTAAATTAGACAAAATAACATCTTCTTTACATGCAATACAGGTTGGATGCGACAGTTGTGGCGGACCACACCTTACCAAAGAGTGTCTACAACATCAACCGATGGCAACTGAAGAGGAGGTTAACTATCTAAACCAAGGTTATGGTAATAATCACCAACGTGGAAACCAAGGGTACAACAATAATTTCAACAACAATAGGGGTTTCAACAATAATAACAACTATCCCCCTAGACCAACACACCCACCTGGTTTTTCCCAAAATATCCAAAATAACCAATCAAATTACCCTCCTCGAAACAACCCCAACATTCCCGAATCAAGCTCAAAACCCACAAATCAAATGTCACCTTTAGAAAGTGCTATTGAAAAGTTCTTGATTAGTCAAGCCAAAACAAATGAGGAGAATAAACAAGACTCCAAAGAAATGAAACAAAACTTGAGAAACCAACAAGCAGCCATACAAAACTTAGAAAGAGATATAGGAAGAATTTCACAAGCCTTACAAGATAGACCACAAGGCAATCTACCTCCTTCCACTCAAGCAAATCCAAAAGGAGAATTTAACAATACAAGGGATCTAAAAGCTATCACCACACGAAGTGGTAAAGAGGTAAGTTCTCCATTAGTTTCAACTAATGTTAATGGCTTTGATGAACAGGTTTTGATAGAAGATGAAACACCGGAAAATGAAGATGAGGTGTTTGTAGAGAAGATAGTAAAGAAGGATGAACCGGAAAAGAGGAAGCAAAAAGAAAAGATCGAGTCAAAGAAAGAGGAAGCAACAAGTTCTTACCTACCTAAAGTTCCTTTCCCACAACGGTTGAGAAAGGAAAAACTCAAAGAAAAATACGGTAAATTTGTGGATATGATTAAACAGGTACGCATTAACGTGCCTTTGGTTGATATGTTGGCAGGTATGCCAAATTATGGGAAATTCATCAAAGACTTGGTGTCAAACAAAGCCCAAATGGAAGAAGCATCTTCAGCCGTGTTGAGTGAAGAGTGCTCGGCTATTATACAAGCAAAAATGCCACCAAAGCTAGAGGACCCAGGGAGTTTCATAATCCCTTGTCTTTTTGATAATTTACCGGTTTGCAATGGTCTAGCAGATTTAGGTGCTAGTATAAGTCTAATGCCCTTGTCGATAGCTACAAAAATAGGATTAACCAAATTTAAGCCGACTAGGATGATTTTAAGATTAGCAAACCTCTCTTACACATATCCCATTGGCATTGCGGAGAATGTACCGGTTAGAGTAGATAAATTCGTGTTTCCCGTAGACTTCGTTATCCTAGAAATGGATGTGGACCCCAAAATCCCATTAATTCTAGGAAGACCTTTTTTGAACACGGCGGATGCCATGTTCCACGTGCAAAAACAACAACTAAGTCTGGGAATTGATGATGATAGGGTCACCTTTTCTATAGAAAAAGCCATGAAGCATACTTCAAAATCCGATGACGCTTGTTATGTCATTGATGTTATCGATTCATGTATCGATGAGGAGGTTACTTCATTTTTAAACCTCGATTGTGATGAAATCACCACAAAAGGTGATTTCACATTTGATTCCGATGATACAATCCGCGATCTCCAAGAGTTCGAGGATTTGCTTCATGTAGATGGTGTGGAATCCGAGGTAGGAGATGTAGAAGTTGAAAAAATTGACCCTAATGATAATCTTCGTATCAAAACATCTTTAGAAGATCCACATACTCTAGAGCTTAAACAATTACCTAATCATTTAGAGTATGCTTTCTTAGAAGGTAAATCCGATCTTCCGGTTATCATCTCATCCAAACTTTCTTCCACCGAAAAACTCAAATTAATTAACATCCTCAAATCTCACAAACGGGCCATAGCCTGGAAAACTGCTGACATCCCGGGAATTAACCCCGCTTTTTGTACACATAAAATCCTCATGGAGGAAAATTTCAAGCCAAGTGTACAAAGGCAAAGAAGGTTAAATCCCAATGTCAAAGATGTGGTCAAGAAAGAAGTGCTTAAGCTTCTTGATGCGGGACTTATCTACCCTATCTCCGATAGCCCGTGGGTGAGTCCGGTACAAGTTGTGCCAAAAAAAGGGGGTATGACAGTTATCACAAATGAAAAGGGTGAATTAATCCCTACTCGAACTGTCACGGGTTGGCGTGTGTGTATTGATTACCGCAAGCTAAATGATGCCACCCGTAAGGATCACTTTCCTTTACCGTTTATTGATCAAATGTTGGAGAGACTCGCGGGAAACAACCTCTATTGTTTCCTCGATGGCTTCTCCGGCTATTTTCAGATCCCGATAGACCCCCTTGATCAAGAAAAGACCACATTCACATGCCCATTTGGCACGTTTGCTTATAGGAGAATGCCGTTTGGTTTATGCAACGCTCCGGCTACATTCCAACGTTGCATGACGGCCATTTTCCAAGACATGATAGAAGATTGTATGGAAGTATTCATGGATGATTTCTCGGTATTCGGGAATTCATTCGATTCATGTCTAGCAAACCTTGAGAAAGTTTTAAGAAGGTGTGAGGAGACCAATTTGGTGTTGAATTGGGAGAAATGCCACTTCATGGTGCGTGAAGGCATCGTTCTAGGGCATAAAATTTCTGAAAAGGGAATGGAGGTTGATAAAGCTAAAATTGATGTTATATCTAAGCTACCTCCTCCCACTAATGTTAAAGCCGTGAGAAGTTTCCTTGGACACGCGGGTTTTTATCGTCGGTTCATAAAAGATTTTTCTAAAATCACCCGACCGATGACCCATTTGTTAGAGAAGGATACACCATTCATTTTCTCAAATGAATGTGTGGAGTCCTTCAATTTGTTAAAGGATAAACTCACCGAAGCTCCCATCATGGTTTCCCCTGATTGGGAATTACCATTTGAGTTAATGTGTGATGCGAGTGATTATGCACTCGGTGCGGTGTTAGGGCAGCGAAAGAATAACCACTTTCAACCTATTTATTATGCTAGCCGAACACTAAATGGTGCTCAAGTAAACTACACAACTACTGAAAAAGAATTACTTGCTGTTGTGTTTGCTTTTGACAAGTTTAGACAATATCTCGTGCTGTCTAAAACCATTGTGTACACCGATCACTCCGCATTAAAACATTTATTTTCCAAGCAAGACGCCAAACCGAGACTCATACGTTGGATTCTCCTCTTGCAAGAATTCGACATTGAGATCAAGGATAAGAAAGGGGCGGAGAATCTTGCGGCCGATCATTTATCCCGACTTGAAAATCCTCATTTGGAGGAATGTGATGAAAACGGGATAAATGATAAATTTCCCGATGAGTTCTTTGAAGTAGTGAATGCCTTACAAGACACAAACGACCCGTGGTACGCTGATTTGGCTAATTATTTAGCAGCGGGTGTTCTTGTTAAAGGCATGACTCATCAACAAAAAGGGAAATTTTTCTCTGATTTGAAGCATTACCATTGGGAACATCCCTACCTTTTCCGGGTCGGTGCAGATTTTGTGCATAGGAGATGTGTATCCGGTGAGGAGGCTTATGACATTCTCAACGAATGTCATAAGGGACCAACCGGGGGTCATTTTGGTCCTAATTACACAGCCCGAAAGGTTTTAGATGCGGGATTTTATTGGCCTACAATCTTTAAAGATGCATATGGTTTGGTCAAGACTTGTGATGCTTGTCAAAGAACAGGGAGTATTTCCAAACGGGATGAAATGCCTCAGCATGGCATCCAAGTTTGTGAAATTTTCGATATATGGGGTATCGACTTCATGGGTCCATTCCCGAATTCCCAAGGTAATAGGTATATTTTGGTTGCCGTTGACTATGTATCAAAATGGGCCGAGGCAAAAGCTCTCCCAACAAATGATGCCCGGGTTGTAGTCAAATTTGTGCAATCTCTGTTTTGTCGGTTCGGATGTCCCCGTGCTCTCATTAGTGACCGGGGTACACATTTCGCTAATCACCTCATGGAGAAAACTTTACAGCGATATGGTGTCCATCACCGGTTCTCAACTTCATATCATCCACAAACAAGTGGACAAGTTGAGAATACAAATCGAGCACTAAAACGAATTCTTGAAAAAACTATTGAGAGAAATCCGAAATTATGGTCTCAAAAGTTAGATGATGCTCTTTGGGCATTCCGAACCGCTCACAAAAATCCAACCGGTTATACCCCGTATCGCATGATTTACGGGAAAGCATGTCATCTCCCGTTAGAAATCGAGCATAAAGCTTATTGGGCAATTAAGGAGTGTGATATGGATGTGAATCTTGCGGGTACCGAAAGAAAGTATCAACTGAATATTCTTGATGAAGATCGATTTCTTGCCTATGAAAATTCCAAAATTTATAAGGAAAAAACCAAACTTTGGCATGATAAGAAATTGAGAGCTCAAAAATGCTTCAATCCGGGAGATAAAGTTCTTGTTTATCAATCTCGGTATAAATTTTCTCCCGGAAAATTAAAATCTAAATGGGTTGGTCCTTTTACCGTTTTTCAACAATACCCGTCCGGGTATGTCGAACTCATTGGTTACCGTGATCATTTTAAAGTAAATGGTCACCGTTTGAAGCATTATTTTGGGGACGAAGTCGAGAATATGAGAAGTGATGAGGTGGAGGTGATTAATTTCACCTCGGTTGGTGCATTTTGATTTTTAAGAAAAATCCGAGTCAAGCTCTAGACTCGTAAATCTTTGAAGCGCTTCTCGGGAGGCAACCCGTGTGTATTGTGGTTTGTTTCCTTTTCCTTTCTGCATTTTTTTTAGTTGTTTAGGTTCTTTTATCTGCTGTGGTATGCTTAATTCTGGAAAAAAATCCATTTCTGGGCTGTTCGCGTTTGATCTCGCGCCGAGGTCAACGCGAGGTATTCCGCGAAGTCAACCAGTAGGTCTGAAAGCTAGACGCGAGATTCTCGCGTTTCGTTCGCGTTTAAGGTCGCGTTTCATCCGTTTCAACCCATTTCCGTGCCGGGTCGCGTCTGGGTCGCGTCTGGGTCGCGTTTAATCTCGACGCGAGATCTGGTTATTTAAACCGATCGTGTTTATTTTTTTCTGCTCATTTCAAAATTGGAGCCCTAGCCAACGCGACTTCGACGCCAGCAGCCATTTCCGGCGATTTCTCCCCTCTTTCAAGCTTTTCCGGCCGATTTCTTCCATCTTTCTCTCAAATCTCGTGCTAAGATGCCTCCTAGGGTAAGATTCTTGCTAATTTCTTCATTTTTCTTTGATTGCTTGTTCTTAATCCGAAAAATTTAGGGCTTTTTGAAGAAATTGTTGTTGATTCTAGATTTAAGTTAGTCTCTAGTTGCTCTTAGACAAACCCTTAGTTTGAGTTTGGAAATCATAGCTCACATTGTCCAAATCTTTCAATTTTCAGATTTTTGTTGATTATTTGGGTTGATTCTTAGAAATTGGTTAAGAATTTTGGGAAGAAACATAAATGGGATATCTGTGAACTAGTGCACTTGATTTTATTGTTAAAAGTTTTTTTTTCTTAGCACAACTAGTTCAAAATGGTGGTTTGGGTAACATGGGTACTTCATATTTTTATGTCAAATTAATCATCTCACAAGTATTAATACATACACCACTTAGTTTTAATAAGTAAATCTTTAAATAAAAATGGATTAATTATACTTAATTTAAAAATTTTACATAACCTTAAAAACTAAGTGTGGGAAAGGGCAATGTTCATTTTAATTGTTTCACTTATTAGTCTAACACCCTTCTATATTTTATATTGTACAATTTAACACGTGTGCTTGATTAATTTTTTTTTAGGGTACAAAGAGAACTAAAGGTTCATCATCCCGACCTTATGCACCACCATCGCCCCCACCAATGGCTGATGATGGATTTCCTGTTAATCTTGAAATCAGAGGCACACATGTGTTTTTAGATTTCTCAAATGCACCATCATTAGAGCAAAGACAACATGCAGAAAAAGAATTCAGTAATTTCACTGGCAAACCGATAGAAGCGGGGAAAACCCCCGATTGGAGATTATTAGCCAAGTATGACAAGAAAGACGACATTATGGAATATCTTTCACGTAACTTCAGAGATGCCCACGGGGATATTTTATTTACGTGTCATGCATGGAAACGGGCTCTCACCATGCGTGAACCGGTTTATCGTGAATTGGTTTTCGAATTTCTTTCCACAATACGATTCAAAGCGACCCTAGCATTAAATAATCCACATGCACTTTCTTTGGAATACCGAATCGCGGGGAATTGGTATAACACTTCTCTACGTGATTTTGCCGTTAACGTGGGTTTGTACACGGCACACGAAATTACTAATTCGTCTTTCATGCATTATTTAAGAAGCTGTGATTGGGAGGCTCCTAAAGATGTTGATACGTTATGGAGTGAAATTGGTGCGGGTGGATATGATGGGTCAGACACTACCGAATCCCGAATCTTCTTTAGTGATTACCAGTATTTACATCGTATGATCTCTAATACGATTTGTCAACGAAAAGACGGGTCGGAAAAAGTGAATAAATACGAAATGTGGTTACTCGATCAACTCCGACACTCCCATAAATTCACTAACATACCCTATGTATTGGCTGAATTTTTAAGTGACGGTGCCAAGGGTTTTCGACCCAAGAGTGGTTTATGTGGTGGCCATTACATCACGAGGTTAGCTATGGCACACGGTGGCCTTCCACCCCGAGTTTTAGACACTTTGACCCCCATAGAGATGGGTTATCTCGATGCGACCTTGTTGGCCCGAATGAAAGTTCTAAACCGCGATCAAAATAACAAATATCAATGGGTGGACTATCCTGTATTGGCCGAAAAATGGCGCGTACCACCTCCACAATCTGACGAAGAGGAACAAGAAGATGCACGATTAGGTGACGAAATGGGTGATGAACCGATGATGGATTCAATGCCACCATTTACGGGGCAAGATCAGTTTTTTGCGGGTGCTTCCGGTTCGGGTACGGCTCATGCCGGACTATCGGGACCCAGTGTGGGCCCATCGACTTTTGATCCATATTACTCATATCAACAATTAAATGAGTCGATGAATGCCTTACGGGTTGATTTCCAAGCTTCAAATGCATCGATACATTCACGCATGCAACGCTTTTATTACGAGAATATGCAACAACGATATGAAACAAATTGGCAAACTCGTGGCATTAGTAGCTTATTGTATAACGATGTTCCTCCACCCGATAGATTTGAACCTATGCCGGATTGGACATCCGGAAATTTTCCACCCGGGTACCCAGATTATGACGCTTGGAACCAGCATTACACAGATGGGTATCGTCGGGACCCACCACCACAATAAGCAGCAGTAGTTACAAAAAAAAAAAAAAAAAAAAAAAAAAAAAAAAAAAAAATTTAAATTCCGTAGATTGAAGATTGAAATCGGTTGCTGATTGAAGATTGAAATTCTTGAAGATTGTTGATTTCGGAACAAAATTGCACACCACCCCCAGGTCGTATTTATTCTTTTAACTTTTTAATTCCCCGTTAGTGTTCAATTCATTGCATTGAGGACAATGCAAATTTCAAGTGTGGGGAGGGGGGTGAATTAAAATAATTCCACCACTAAATTTGTGAATCCTTAAAAGAATCATCAAAATACATATAATGATTCAATTAACAATATAATTCTAATTAACATTAGCCCAAATTTTTTTTTTTTTTTTTTTTCAGACACTTCTCCTCAAGGCTTCGAGGAAAGCAAACTAGGAAAATTATTTGATTTAAACGATAAAATTTATTTTAGTTTTTATGTTCAAAATTTGTGGCTTTCCATTATTTTAAAATCCTTGCTATTAGCTTACTGAATTTTTAGTGGCCTAAGTAATACAACAGGTCTTGCATAAGCCAAAATCTTTACTTAAGTTAACTTTTGACCCAAAAGGTTGAGACTGGGTACTTAGTTTAAAAAAATCCCTTTGTGTACGAAATACGCCGGCGAAAGCCGAGAATTAAAGCAGTCAAAGAACTAAGATGTTGCATCAGTCTCAGCCCCCTTCGGCCCAATTGGATGTCCAATATATATCATAAATCAATAAGGGGTCCGTTGGAAAGTCGAAGTAAGGGTTGGTTCTGGTGTTAATTATCGAAAAATTCATAAAGCTGAATAAATGTGATGTACAATGTACATAACAATCATAAATAGGCACATTGGCAAAAAAGTTTAAACTGTGTTCATTTCAAAATATCTTCAAGTTGGGAGTTTTCGCAAAAGTAAAAATTTTGAATTATGCAAGAATGAGTAGACCTTAGGCTAATAAAAATTGAATAAGCTAATTAAAAGGATATTAAAATGATGAAAAGTTGGGTAAAACTGTACACAAATCTTGAACATAAAAGCTTTAACAAATTCTATCCGCTAAAACAAATAATTTTCCGAAATTTGTTAGAATCCGGGCGTTGAAAGAAATGTCAAGAATAGATCTTTATAGAGGCTAGTGAAATATATTTACATGATGATTTGCTTGAGGACAAGCAAAGTTTAAGTGTGGGGATTTTGATATTGACGTCTTTATACATATTCGTTGTCGTCAATATCGCGTAAATTGAGCGTGTTTTTAATAAATTTCATTTGATATTACTCAATTTACTTGTTCTTGTGTATTTCAGGCCTAAAGAGGAAATATATGGCGAAAACGAGCGAAAAAAGGAGCTAAAACGGACAACGCGTGAAAATCAAGCCTTCTGGGCGCGAGTCTGGGCGCGAGCTCGACGCGAGAATGTCGCGCCGAGCTTAGGGACAGTCTGTTTAGCCTCGCGTTTCTTACTCGCGTTTAGACTCTTCTCGCGCCCAAAAAAAATCGAAGCAGTTTTCCGGCTCTCGCGCCGCGAGCTCGGCGCGAGATCGACGCGAGTCGACGCGGGAATTCGTTTTATATATCAGATTTAGTCAAAATTAGAGGGGACTTCGAACGTGACTGTGTTTTTGGACGGTTGGGCGACGAAATACAGCAGTTTTCAAGAGAAATCTTCATCAAATCAAGCAATTCATTGGATTTTTATCATTTCGATCAAAACTATGTTCGGTATTTTGATATCTTTTGTACGTTTGATGATTATTAGCACTTCCATGGGCTAATAATCTTAATATTTGCTATGTTTGACAGATTCTAGGGTTATGTTTGGTTCAATTTTAGGATTTTCTATCTTGTGTTTGAACAATTGTTAATTAATGCATTAATCTTTCGGTTTACACTTTGATCTTTGTTGTCTACTTTGTTTATAGGCAACTAGTTGATTATTGACAATAATTGAATAGTTATTTCTACCCTCATCTTTTCACCCAAGTGACCTAGATGGCAATTCACTAGGAATAGGGATTGAAATTAGACTCCAATAAGTTAGGGTAAATTGAAAGTCTAACCGTAGTGACGGGAGTTCTAGGTTAGAGGGTTTAGGTGATCCAAACCTATTAAAATTAACAACCCGAGGTGTGATTAGATTACAACTTTTGAGAGAAGGAATTCCTATTAGTTGTGTCTAGTTTATTAAATGGAATTAAGAGGAATCTAGTACCGTGACCTCTAGAACATTGGAAGTAATCGGGACTTAATAACCAGACATAAACCTAGATGAAGTCAGACATAGTGAATATACTTTAATCTTTTGAAAAACAAGTTTTCTAAACCAATTCTCACTACATTTTCTAAGTATTTGTTCAATTCATTTAATCTTTACAATTCAAACAATGAAACTTTTAATCAAAATAATTAATTTGTTAACTTTTGATTATTGGATTACATAAATTGCTCCCTGAGGATCGATAACCCTAATACTTGCCTAAGCTATATTACCCACGATTAGGTATACTTGCCTATGAATGTGGTAGTCTAGATTAGTGGTATTTGGAGCTTTATTTTATAACTAGATATATCTCATCACATGGCAATGCAAGAAACAAACAAATGTTTCAACATCTTCTGCAGAAGCAGAGTATGTAGATGCATCTGCATGTTGTGCTCAAGTCCTTTGGATTCAGAATCAACTCATGACTTTGGTATGTCTTTTCTCAAAACTCCTATTTTCATAGATAATCAAAGTGCAATTAGTATTGTGAACAACCCAGTAAAACACTCAAAAACTAAACATATTGAAATCAGATTTCACTTCATAAGAGATTGCAATGAAAAGAAACTAATTAAAGTTAAGAAAATTCATACTGACAATCAATTAGCAGATCTTTTTACAAAAGCATTTGATGTAGGAAGATTTAACTTCTTGGTTAGCAGTATTGGAATGATTTTAATAAATTAATCTCATAATTTAAATCATATATAAAGTTTTTGTACAATATTACTTAAGTTTTTTTTATTACTGGTTATCCACTTAGTACTGATTGTAGTTGTTCAAGTTACTACTGATCAACCTTTTAGTATTAAAACCTCAGTTACTACTGATGTTTTATTTACTACTGGTACTTAGTTACTACTGATCGGCAGTTTACTCTTTAAAACGATAAAATTCCCAAAGTAACTCCATGAAAATAGCCGTTATGCTATGATTCGAAGGGTATTTGTGACTTTTTGCAGGTTAATTTCAAAAACTATAAATAACAGAAGTCGGTTAATCTAACATTAGCCAAACCTCGATCTGCTAAAACCCACTATAAACCCTAAAGATCGACAATCTTGATTAAAACAAGTAACAACATCAATTCGATTCTAAAACTCACACACGAACTTAACATTCCACTCTCAATCTCAAAACCTATCAAAAATGGCAATGATCAAACCCGTAGCGGTTCAAACGGATCTTCAATATTGTGAATTTCACAATATGATTGCATCCCTAAAGAACCCAGATGGAACCAAAGACTTTAGAGAAATCGTGATGTTCTTAAAACAATCATCAATTAAATATGCTCTCACAATCCAACCTACAATTTATGAAAGACATATTGTTCAGTTTTGGGAATCTGCAAACATATCCAAGAAGGGGAAATATCAAAAATCAAATCAACAGTAGATGGAAAAATAATTATCATCACAGAACAAACTATCAGACAACATCTACAACTTAATGATGAATCAGGTATATCTCTACTCTCTAAGGAGGAACTTGTTGAAAATTTAATAAAAATGGGGTATGAAGGAAAGCAAAATATTGTTACTTTTCAAAAAGGACTTCTTTCTCCCCAATGAAAATTTTTAGTTCATACTATTCAACACTGCATCTCTCCTAAAAAGAGCACTTGGAATGAGTTCAACAAGTCAATAGCCTCTGCTGTTGTTTGTTTGAGCACTGACCAAGTGTTCAATTTTTCAAAAATGATTTTTGATGGTATGATTGGAAATCTATCAACCTCCAAATTTTTAATGTATCCCAGATTTCTTGCACACATTTTAAATTGTGAGATCCCAGATCTCACTAAACCAAAAGAGATCTACACTGCACCTTCTCTAAACAAAAAGGTTTTTTCAAATATGAGAAGGTTATTCAAATTTTCTGGTAAAATAACACCTTTATTTTCAAATATGATCCATGATCATCCTTCAACTGGAGAAGGTTCAAGTCAACCCCTTGAACCCCAACCCACTCCATCACCAAATATTGCAGCCCAAACAGAACCCCTAGCCACTCAAACAACCTCACATCAAAATGTCCTGAATGTGTCCCAGGAACATGTCATAGAACCTCAGAGTGCTACTCTTCACTCTTTGGTAAACCTTCCCAAAAGCCAAATAATTTCCTCAAAATACAAGAGAAGGAAAATCTCCAAAAAGGACACCAGGGGACCCACTGAGTTAGACCCCAGACTCCAAGAGTTGACTTCCAAGGAGGAGAGAAGTCATGAGGAAAGGGCTCTCACTACTGATGCAACAAAGGTTGGTGCACAGGCTAGTGAGAACATCATTAGGACCTAGACCTCGGCAACTTTGAGTGATGAATCATTTGAGGAAGCACTCAAAGGACCCCGGTGCCAAGAAACCACAAGGGGAGATACTACTACTTCTTCTAGGAAGAAGAGAGTATCTAAAACTCCCAATGAATCACCAAGCAGTGATGAGGGTAGTCTGCAACAAACTGAATTGATGGATAGGATGGAAAACCTTGAAACCACTGTACAAAACTGCCATACACTCATCAATAATCAAGGAAAGACCATGAGCTATATGAAACACTACATCAATGTGCTAAACAGAAGAATGCAAAGATGTGAACAAAGACTTTTCAGACAAACCTCAATAATCAGAAAGATGAGGAAGAAGGGTGATGTTAGTGATGCCCAACCAGTTGAGATCACTAAGGGGGAGAAAAATCAAATTCAAGAGATGATTGACACATCCATTGCAGCAGCAGCAGCCTCCCTCTTAAATCTTAAAGAAGCTCATGGTGAAACAGGTCAAAGTGATGAAGACTTTGACAGAGGAGTCAAAAGCATGGAAGATGTATTTGTATCCCCAACAGCAGAACAAGTACCTTCTGAAATTGCTACTGAAGTCATGGGTACTACTTATCCCATGGACACTACTGAAGTCATCCAAACAACTGAAGTACTTATTACTGATCCAATTGAACAAGAAACTCAAGAAGCAACATCAGTAATAACTCCTTTGATTACAACTACAACAACCTCTCCAGTATCAGACCCCTCTAATCTACAAATGGTACTTTACAGACCCTTTAACATTTCAAAATTAATACCAGTAATAACTACATTGGTTACTACTGAGTCTGTAACAACAACAACAGAAGTACCAGTTACTACTGCTTCATCAGTAGTAACCACAACAACAGCACCAACTGAAATCATCATCCCAGATTTTGATGCTAATGTGAACTGGGAAGAGGTAGATGAATGTGAATTACCTCCTCACCCAAAAATTGTTGAACAAAAGAAGATAAAGACCTTTGCACCAAAAATACAAATAAATGAGGTACTAGATATGAAGTATACACCTCCACCTCAATGCATAGGTAAAGGCAAAGAAATATTTGATGATGACTATCCACATAGAGCTCTTGGTCACTACATGGTGAACAAGATGAATTCAGTCAGGTCTTTAAAACAATCTCATTGGAAAGTCAAGAGAATGAGGTACCACAAAAAATGTGCCAAAACTCTTGCACTTGAGAATAAAAGAAAAGCAGAAGAAGAAAAAGCTAAGAAAAAGGCTCTACAACCAGAAGAACAATCTGCAGTAGAAGAAATTCAAGAAGTAGATAAGTAAATCATAGAAGATCGACAACCAATCCAACAAGACAATCCCATTATCAACTGGAGAGAAAATCAAGGGATCCATGAAATCATTAGAAAAGACAAAAGTGTTCAGAAGTTCAAAGCATGGAAACCTATGCTATTCTCTTTTAACAGAAGCGATGTTCTAAATGTGTTGGAAATTGGAAAACCAAGGATGAAAAGTAAAAGTTGGAGAAACTATGGAGCTGGATATCTAACTGAAATGATTGATGCTGTATTTCATCCAGAAAAGTATAAAGAAAAGATAGAAAGTGAAGATAATCTCTTTGCTTGGAATGTTCTTCCCACAGTTAACATGTATTTCTTTGAAAGGACAAATAGAAGGTGTGAGCTATATTTAATGGAAAGAGACTACAATCACTCACCAAAAACTTTGTATCAAATTGTCTGTTATGCCTTTGTAAGACCAAATGATCCAACTATGGATACTGAGAAATACAGACAATTGGTTAATAAGAATAAAGCATATGTGGATGAACAAAGAAGACTGAAAGCATTAAGAGAGAAAGCAGGAGATGAACGAAGAGCAAAGGAAGAAGAAGAAAAGAAAAAGAAAGAAACTTGATTAATTTAAACTGAATTAACAAGTTTAGGGGGAGATTGTTGGGATATAAAACAAGTTACTACTGATTTACATACTTGTTACTGATATACAGTTAATACTGATCAACTACATAATGCTGCTAAGGAGTTGATACTGATTACAGAACATACTACTGATCTTGGTCATTACTACTGACGTTCATATTTACTACTGACGATGGCATATACTACTGATGTCTATATATGGTGCTGATCCTGTCCGAGATCTTTGCAGAGTTAGTTTAGAATATCATATCTTTTGTAATTCAAATTGTAATCGTATCCTAGAATAACTAGGGTAAATAGTTAGGCTTCAAGGACTATTATATATAGTTCCTTATGAATTGTAAACATACGTGTGTATTGATTGATCGTTAATATACATTGAAGCTTTTTGTGATTACTGTGTTCTTATTGTCATTCATATTAGTTTACAGTATTCATTGTTCTTAATCAACTAACATAAGTGTTGATCCGCTGCAACTTCTTATTGTTAGTAGATCTTATATCAATTAATATGTTTGGTTAATCGATCCTGACAATAATTGATGCATGTATATAAAAATATAAATATTAAAAATATACAAATTAAACAAGTGAAAATATATTTTAATATCTTAAACTTAGTTGATTGTGTAATCTACTACCATGCTATATATCAGAGATGTTGGAATATGCTTCACGTTCATAACATATAGTTATATGGCTAGACGTATGTGAGCCTAAAGGGTCACACACTTATACACCAAACACCATTTAATATATATAATATAATTAGGGTAATTATATTATTTATATGAACCATGATTACTTGGCTAGTTATGTTTTAATTAATTGTTAAGTTAAAACATATTAGTGAGTAATCATAAAGAATCAAAAGGCAAGGGGCTAAGTGTCATATCTCCTTACTTGTAATTAGGGAATATATACTTAGCTTAGGGAGCAAGAAAGATTAACCCTAACCCTAATCTTCCCTACTCCCACCTCACGGCCGAAACCAAAAAGATAAAAACAAGAGGTTTGCGTGTGGTTTATTTTTTTGGTGTTCTTGATATGATGTAGTGTGGATACCATTAGAGGATTCTACCTTGAATTCTTGGAGTTCTTCATCCTCATACATTGGTGTAATCAAAGGCTTCAAGGGTATGATTTTCATCCTAACTCTTTGATTTTCATGCTTAATTATCTTGTCAATATGTGAATCCTTGATTAGTGATTTATGTTATATTTCCGCTGCGTTTACTTTGATTAAACCGTAAATTACTAACAGTGGTATCACGAGTCATCATATTGATGATTTAATTAGCAAGTTGTTTGTAAAAAGTAGCAAAAAATTCGTATTTTTTGGCCTAATGGTTACGCCGATCGGCAAAGAACGCTAGGGTTCTTTGTCTTTAATTTTTTCGAAATTTTTTATGATATAAGGTTAAAATTTTGATTTTTTGGAATCCTACTTGCTACTAGTTACAAAAACTAAAATAAAAAATTAATCTTGTTTATTGAATATTTTATTTTATTTGGCTTGGATTTTTATTTAAAATTGTTAATCGTTGCATATGGCAAAACATGTTATTTTGTCATATTCCAAGCCAAAGCCTTGTCAATTGTTGCTTGATTGTGCAAAACCGATGAAAACCTAGACCGTTTGTGAATGAATGTGATTTGTTTGAATGTTTGGTTGTTTTTGGGAAAGCCGTGTTTTGGCTAATTGGTTGTAATTTTTATTCTTTCTTTTCTTTGGTGTCATTTTCTTTGGGGCAAATTTTAATTGTAAAAGTATTAGAATAGTTGTATTTTATTTCTTTTTATCTTGTAATTTGTTGACCAAAGAATGAAGAAAAGATGAAGAAAAACAACAATTTTCGGCACCTCCTGCGCAGCTGCACGAAAACAGACTTTCCCGGAGATTGGCAACTCGTTTGGACCTGAAACCACAGCCAAATATTCCGCAACTCAGAGATCTACAACTTTCCAGAAGGCCGGGAAGACTTTAAATGTCGTCTGCTAGGTCGAATTTCACTTCCGGTGCTGCTGGATTTTTTGGACAGATTGAATTTTCACATTGGTTGGGCTCTACTTGCTCATGATTGTCTTGGAGTAAGTGGGAGCCCATTTGGTTTATGTAGGCCCGCTCGGGTTCATGTTGGCCCGTCCCCTAGCTTGACCCTTCGGTCCGTCGTGATGACTCACGTGACCGAACTTAGGTTATCATCGGTCGAGGTTTTGCACAAAAATGTGTTGCATGTTTTTATTATATGTTTGTGGTTGTGATATAATTTCTATATGATACAAATAATAAACAACTAAAAATATGATTTTTGAAACACAAACATTAAAACTTCCAAAATTTTAATCATCTATGATTACTTGTTAATCATTGATGATTATTCTTTAATCTAAACTTGTTTTTGAGATTAATACAAAAGTTTAAATATGATTTGAAACTTATAATTTAATAATCGCTAAAGCGTTTTTTACCGCTTATTAAACCGACTTATGAAGTGGTATGAATGAAGTACATGATTCATTCATATCTTAAATTTTTTATACCTAAAATTTAAGTCACGCCGTCCAATTGGTTGAAATCACTTGCTTCTACTTTTAAATTCACGTGAGACGTGGTTTAAATTTAGATCCGAGGTCATTATTGTCTACGCGTGAGACCTAGATTTATTTTGACATTAGTTCACATTGGATGACTTAATCGAGTTAATGGTGAGACCTTGACACGAGGCGAAGATGCGACAAACACGCCACTTGACCCTAGATGCTTGTTCACTAGGTGCCATGAAGTCCCATAACTCTAAGAGTTGTACTTGTAATGCAATTGTTGATAGTCACCTACCTATTGGATCCATCATTGCTAGCAGATCAACTGATGTGATGATAGAAGTCAATGAGGATCTTAGCTTTTAATTAAATTAATTGGGTAGTTAATTTTTTTAAAAGAAATTATTATTGAAAATACTATTTTTTGAACATTGTGTGTTATACAGATAACAACAACATCAAAACCTAAGTATCTCCACTCTAAAATCAGTTATTGACAACTGAAATTTATCGACTCATATCGAACTCTAAGGATTGTCCTTAGAGATGAGAACAAGTTGATACACCTATAAGAGGCCTTACCTGAGGCACCTCATGTCAATGATTCTGCTGCTGTTCGTCAAGCCTTTACCGAAACGCTTAACGAACACCAAGACGTCGCTACTCCTATGCTTGTGAGCATGAACCCCGAGATTCGAAAGAACTTTGAGGAACTCACAACATATGACATGATAAGCGAGTTGAAAATGACATTTCAACAAAAAACAGAACTTGAAATGTTCAAAACAGTTAAAGCATTCCACGCTTGAAATCAGGAGGACGGCCAATCAGTTAGCACTTACATCTTCAATATGAAGTGCTATCTTGATCAAATGGAACGTCTTGGTTACCCCTTACCACAAGTTCTTGGAATGAGCTTGATTCTTACCTCACCATCCAAGGACTATGACCAGTATGAAAAGTGTTTTAAAAGTACATAGCATGGGGAAGACAATCGTTGATAACATGCTATGGTAATACTGGTTGAGCAAGGGTTACCCAATACTTTTCTAGCAATCAGGGAAGGTAAACCGCAAGCACAAGGCAAGAGTCTAGATAAGGATAAGCTATTTTACTTTTCCAAACCTACGATTCCCCCACCTGCTAAAAAGGAGCACCCTGCAAAGGATATTTCTTGCCATCATAGCGATGAAACTGGCCATTGAAGGAGGAATTGTCCTGCCTACTTGGCAGAGTTCATGAAGGACAAATGTGTTCTAGCTAGCACATTAGGTATCTTCATTATAGAACTCTATACTTTTCATGATAAATCTTGAGTGTATGACACTAGTTGTGGAACTCACATTTACACAAATGTGCAAGATTGAATGTGAAGTAGAAAGCTAAAAGAATGGAAGCTGTGATCTTATCCTTCCTAATGCGTTAATTATTGTTTTGAACAATTGTCAATTATGCATTGTTTAGCTTTATTGTTTGTTGAATAATGGATTATGATATTTTGTTTTATGAAAAATAACAATTTTATAACTATTCCTTGTAATAGTATATTTGAAATTAATATGCATGATCCTAATTCAAACGATAGTTCTATATACAAATGTAGAACTCAAGAATCCAAATTGGTTTGGATTCTACTTACCTAGAGCATCGTCATCTTTTCCACATAAACAAGAAACGCATTTTGATACAAAAACTCGACGGGCTTCTTTACAAATGATTATGAATCATTTAAATGCCTCTCTTGTATATTATGGAAAGATAACAAGAAAGCTTTTCTCCCATGTTGGCGAAAGAGCTAAAAATCTACTTGGACTCATACATACTGATGTATGTGGCCCTTTTAGAACTAAGACTAGGGAAGGTGCCACCTACTTTCACTGATGAGATCATTAGATGTGGTTATGTTTACTTGATTAAACATCGACATGGAAGCTTTAATGATATCAGTCACTATGGTTATGTTTACTTGATTAAACATAAACATGAAATCTTTGAAACGTTCAAAGCTTTCTAAAGTAAAAGTAGAAAATCAACTCGGCAAGACAACAGAGGCTTTCAGTCCTAATTGAGGATGAAAGTACATGAGTCAAGAGTTTCTGGATCATCCCACACATCGTGAGATTGTCTAACAATTCACTCCTCCATACACTCCACAAGATAATGGTGCGTCTGAAAGGAGATATCGGACCCTGTATGACATGGTTCGGTCTATGATGAGTCCTACTACTCTTACACTATCCTTTTGAGGGGCATGCCCTGAAGTCTGCTGCTCGAATACTCAATATGGTTCCGACCAAAAGGTTAAAAAGACAACATATGAGATATGGCATGGGAAAGTCCCTATTGTCTTACTTGAAGATCTGGGGTTGTGAGGATCTCGTAGAACGAGACATGCCAAACAAAATTGAGCCCATATCTATCAAGTGTATCTTCGTTACTATTTTACTACCCACCCGAGAACAAATTGTTGTTGCTCGGTATGCTAAGTTTCTTGAGAACAGTCTCATTTCACAAAGCAAGTGGGAGCACTATAGACTTTAACAAGATTCAAAGCGAAGATGCACAACCTTCTGCTAACACTAGCAAACATCACACTAAGGCTGAACATACAGATGTTGGACCACATGATGATGTTGTTCCCATTCATAGATCCGCAAGGACACCTCATGCACCTGAACGATATAGATTTATGTCGATGCTGAGGAGCAAGTTTCGAGGATCATTATGAACCCCCTAACTATCAAGTTGCATTATCGAATTTTGAATTCGAAAAATGACTCGAAGCTATGAATGCGAAAATAAAATCCATGAGAGACAATCAAGTTTTGAACTTAATTGATCTTTCTCAAAACAATAAGACTGTTGACATGGATGAAAATATACATACCTATAAATCTCTTCTAGTAACAAAAGGTTACACTCAATCCTACTGGATTGACAATGATGAAACCTTGTCGCCTGTTACTAAAGACATTAGGATTCTTATAGCCAAAGTAGTGTACTATGACTATGAGATTTGGTTAATGATGAAATCAAAACGTTTGTTTCACCTAAAACAATAACTGAGCATGTGTATATATGAAAGCTAGTGGGATCGTTGACGTTTCTCAAGTCATACATGTTGATGACATGTCACTCATGTGAAACAATATACCAATGCTACAACATGAAAATCCTGGCTTGGAAAATGTTTTGACATGAAGGATTGTAGGGATACGACATACATACTTGGAGTAAAGATCTATAATGATAGATCAAAGCGGTTAATTGGTTTAAGTCAAAGTGCTTACATTGACAAAATTCTAAACGGTTTAGAGTGGTACTCCTAAACGAGGAAGTCCTCGTATGCCACACAATGTAAACTTGAGTGAGACTCAAGGACCTTCCACACCTGATGTGGTGAAGCGAATGAATGTAATCCCCTATGAATCGGCTATTTCATTCATCATGTACGCTGTAAGGAGCACTAGGCCAAATGTAACGTCCTTAGGGGACCTTACTAGAAAATACCAACAGAATCCATAAGAGAGTCACTGGATTGCTGTTAAGAACACATTGAAGTATTTTAAAGTACTGGATATTTGTTCCTTGGCTATGGTGGAGATACCAAACTGAAACTAAGTATACTTGCTATACTTATGCTGGTTTTGAAATAGGTCGTGATGACGCTAGATCCTATTCACGAAGGTTCACTACATTCGAATGATTTATCGAGATATGTGAAATTCGTACTCTTAAAGTTCAAACAAATAACTACCTAGCTGACGTTTTATCGAACTCAATGTCTTGTACCAAACATATTGGATATGAATGTAACATTGGACTTCGACAAGCTAGTAGCTTCATGTAAATCTGTTTTAGTATTTGGATAATGGAACAGTGAGCAGTTTATATTGGAATAAATTGATATATTTGATATGATCGTTTTTATATGAATATCTATTGTGTTCTATATTTGCATGTTTACATCCTTGAATATTTACTGCGTTTTATATTCTAAATTGTCCATTGTCATATTAATAATATGGGAATATTATTAAGACAAATCTGAGGGCATTGATGACATCATCTTAGTATGACTAAGGATGATGAAATCAAACTCACATGTTGTTCATTGTGATGCACAATTGGACTGACCCAACCTATGAGAAATCACTTCCTGGATTTATGTCACAAGTGAATCTCACAAAGGCTTTGTCACTTATCCTCAGACTTGAGATGCAAGCTGGTTTGTGAATGTGGAGTGCCAAACTTTGATGTGGTTAAACGCTGACCTGAATAAGGCTGCTATAACAACCATCCTCGGGTTTGTCATTAAGCGTATATCAAACACGTGTAGTCAATAAAGAATTTGTTCCTCCACATGTTTGGATTAGATACTACTGGGCCCCTCGATGATTTGAATAGATGCTTGTACGGCCGTACCCAAAGGTAATCAAGATGAATCTTGATTGGTTTGGTAATCTACTTCAATGTATAGATCGAGAAACAGAATCATTGAAATTTTAGATTGACATTAATCCTTGTCTAAAATTCAACATGGTATCAGTAACAAAAGGATAACTGATTGAAAAACATTGAACCTGGACTTTTCTGAAACTCACTCATGTACTTCTAGGGGCATTGGCGGGTTGCTAGACTCTAACCTTTGCTTGTATAACTACTTGATTGTTATGACGTGCGCAAGTGGGAGCTGTTGGAATATGCTTCACGTTCATAACATATCGTTATATGGCTAGACGTATGTGAGCCTAAAGGGTCACACACTTATACACCAAACACCATTTAATATATATAATATAATTAGGGTAATTATATTATTTATATGAACCATGATTACTTGGCTAGTTATGTTTTAATTAATTGTTAAGTTAAAACATATTAGTGAGTAATCATAAAGAATCAAAAGGCAAGGGGCTAAGTGTCATATTCTTCCAACTTGTAATTAGGGAATATATACTTAGCTTAGGGAGCAAGAAAGATTAACCCTAACCCTAATCTTCCCTACTCCCACCTCACGGCCGAAACCAAAAAGATAAAAACAAGAGGTTTGCGTGTGGTTTATTTTTTTGGGTGTGCAAGCAGACGAAAAAATAAAATGGATTCCCTTCTGATTTTATACATATATCACGTGAGAAAGGAATTAGGATTCCTTTGGTTTTTTATTCTTGCTCAAGGGACTAGCATCCCAATTGGTGTTCTTGATATGGTGTAGTGTGGATACCATTAGAGGAATTCTACCTTGAATTCTTGGAGTTCTTCATCCTCATACATTGGTGTAATCAAAGGCTTCAAGGGTATGATTTTCATCCTAACTCTTTGATTTTCATGCTTAATTATCTTGTCAATATGTAGATCCTTGATTAGTGATTTATGTTATATTTCCGCTGCGTTTACTTTGATTAAACCGTAAATTACTAACAGTGGTATCACGAGTCATCATATTGATGATTTAATTAGCAAGTTGTTTGTAAAAAGTAGCAAAAAAATCGTATTTTTTGGCCTAATGGTTACGCCGATCGGCAAAGAACCCTAGGGTTCTTTGTCTTTAATTTTTTCGAAAATTTTTATGATATAAGGTTAAAATTTTGATTTTTTGGAACCCTACTTGCTACTAGTTACAAAAACTAAAATAAAAAATTAATCTTGTTTATTGAATTTTTTATTTTATTTGGCTTGGATTTTTATTTAAAATTGTTAATCGTTGCATATGGCAAAAAATGTTATTTTGCTATATTCCAAGCCAAAGCCTTGTCAATTGTTGCTTGATTGTGCAAAACCGATGAAAACCTAGACCGTTTGTGAATGAATGTGATTTGTTTGAATGTTTGGTTGTTTTTGGGAAAGCCGTGTTTTGACTAATTGGTTGTAATTTTTATTCTTTCTTTTCTTTGGTGCCATTTTTTTTGGGGCAAATTTCAATTGTAAAAGTATTAGAATAGTTGTATTTTATTTCCTTTTTATCTTGTAATTTGTTGACCAAAGAATGAAGAAAAGATGAAGAAAAACAACAATTTTCGGCACCTCCTGCGCAGCTGCACGAAAACAGACTTTCCCGGAGATTGGAAACTCGTTTGGACCTGAAACCACAGCCAAATATTCCACAACTCAGAGATCTACAACTTTCCAGCAGGCCGGGAAGACTGGAAATGTCGTCTGCTAGGTCGAATTTCACTTCAGGTGCTGCTGGATTTTTTGGACAGATTGCATTTTCACATTGGTTGGGCTCTACTTGCTCATGATTGTCTTAGAGTAAGTGGGAGCCCATTTGGTTTATGTAGGCCCGCTCGGGTTCATGTTGGCCCGTCCCCTAGCTTGACCCTTCGGTCCGTCGTGATGACTCACGTGACCGAACTTAGGTTATCAGCGGTCGAGGTTTTGCGCAAAAATGTGTTGCATGTTTTTATTATATGTTTGTGGTTGTGATATAATTTCTATATGATACAAATAATAAACAACTAAAAATATGATTTTTGAAACACAAACATTAAAACTTCCAAAATTTTAATCATCTATGATTACTTGTTAATCATTGATGATTATTCTTTAATCTAAACTTGTTTTTGAGATTAATACAAAAGTTTAAATATGATTTGAAACTTATAATTTAATAATCGCTAAAACGTTTTTTACCGCTTATTAAACCGACTTATGAAGTGGTATGAATGAAGTACATGATTCATTCATATCTTAAATTTTTTACACCTAAAATTTAAGTCACGTCGTCCAATTGGTTGAAATCACTTGCTTCTACTTTTAAATTCACGTGAGACGTGGTTTAAATTTAGATCCGAGGTCATTATTGTCTACGCGTGAGACCTAGATTTATTTTGACATGAGTTCACATTGGATGACTTAATCGAGTTAATGGTGAGACCTTGACACGAGGCGAAGATGCGACAAACATGCCACTTGACCCTAGATGCTTGTTCACTAGGTGCCATGAAGTCCCATAACTCTAAGAGTTGTACTTGTAATGCAATTGTTGATCGTCACCTACATATTGGATCTATCATTGCTAGCAGATCAACTGATGTGATGATAGAAGTCAATGAAGATATTAGCTTTTAATTAAATTAATTGGGTAGTTAATTTTTTTAAAAGAAATTATTATTGAAAATACTATTTTTTGAACTTTGTGTGTTATACAGATAACAACAACATCAAAACCTAAGTATCTCCACTCTAAAATCAGTTCTTGACAACTGAAATTTATCGACTCATATCGAACTCTAAGGATTGTCCTTAGAGATGAGAACAAGTTGATACACCTATAAGAGGCCTTACCTGAGGCACCTCCTGTCAATGATTCTGCTGCTGTTCGTCAAGCCTTTACCGAAACGTTTAACAACACCAAGACGTCGCTACTCCTATGCTTGTGAGCATGAACCCCGAGATTCGAAAGAACTTCGAGGAAATCACAACATATGACATGATAAGCGAGTTGAAAATGATATTTCAACAAAAAGCAGAACTTGAAATGTTCAAAACAGTTAAAGCATTCCACGCTTGAAATCAGGAGGACGGCCAATCAGTTAGCACTTACATCTTCAATATGAAGTGCTATCTTGACCAAATGGAACGTCTTGGTTACCCCTTACCACAAGTTCTTGGAATGAGCTTGATTCTTACCTCACCATCCAAGGACTATGACCAGTATGAAAAGTGTTTTAAAAGTACGTAGCATGGGGTAGACAATCGTTGATAACATGCTATGGTAATACTGGTTGAGCAAGGGTTACCCAATACTTTTCTAGCAATCAGGGAAGGTAAACCGCAAGCACAAGGCAAGAGTCTAGATAAGGATAAGCTATTTTACTTTTCCAAACCTACGATTCCCCCACCTGCTAAAAAGGAGCACCCTGCAAAGGATATTTATTGCCATCATAGCGATGAAACTGGCCATTGAAGGAGGAATTGTCCTGCCTACTTGGCAGAGTTGATGAAGGACAAATGTGTTCTAGCTAGCACATTAGGTATCTTCATTATAGAACTCTATACTTTTCATGATAAATCTTGAGTGTATGACACTAGTTGTGGAACTCACATTTACACAAATGTGCAAGATTGAATGTGAAGTAGAAAGCTAAAAGAATGGAAGCTGTGATCTTATCCTTCCTAATGCGTTAATTACTGTTTTGAACAATTGTCAATTATGCATTGTTTAGCTTTATCGTTTGTTGAATAATGGATTATGATATTTTGTTTTATGAAAAATAACAATTTTATAACTATTCCTTGTAATAGTATATTTGAAATTAATATGCATGATCCTAATTCAAACGATAGTTCTATATACAAATGTAGAACTCAAGAATCCAAATTGGTTTGGATTCTACTTACCTAGAGCATCGTCATCTTTTCCACATAAACAAGAAACGCATTTTGATACAAAAACTCGACGGGCTTCTTTACAAATGATTATGAATCATTTAAATGCCTCTCTTGTATATTATGGAAAGATAACAAGAAAGCTTTTCTCCCATGTTGGCGAAAGAGCTAAAAATCTACTTGGACTCATACATACTGATGTATGTGGCCCTTTTAGAACTAAGACTAGGAAAGGTGCCACCTACTTTCACTGATGAGATCATTAGATGTGGTTATGTTTACTTGATTAAACATCGACATGGAAGCTTTAATGATATCAGTCACTATGGTTATGTTTACTTGATTAAACATAAACATGAAATCTTTGAAACGTTCAAAGCTTTCTAAAGTAAAAGTAGAAAATCAACTCGGCAAGACAACAGAGGCTTTCAGTCCTAATTGAGGATGAAAGTACATGAGTCAAGAGTTTCTGGATCATCCCACACATCGTGAGATTGTCTAACAATTCACTCCTCCATACACTCCACAAGATAATGGTGCGTCTGGAAGGAGATATCGAACCCTGTATGACATGGTTCAGTCTATGATGAGTCCTACTACTCTTACACTATCCTTTTGAGGGGCATGCCCTGAAGTCTGCTGCTCGAATACTCAATATGGTTCCGACCAAAAGGTTAAAAAGACAACATATGAGATATGGCATGGGAAAGTCCCTATTGTCTTACTTGAAGATCTGGGGTTGTGAGGATCTCGTAGAACGAGACATGCCAAACAAAATTGAGCCCATATCTATCAAGTGTATCTTCGTTACTATTTTACTACCCACCCGAGAACAAATTGTTGTTGCTCGGTATGCTAAGTTTCTTGAGAACAGTCTCATTTCACAAAGCAAGTGGGAGCACTATAGACTTTAACAAGATTCAAAGCGAAGATGCACAACCTTCTGGTAACACTAGCAAACATCACACTAAGGCTGAACATACAGATGTTGGACCACATGATGATGTTGTTCCCATTCATAGATCCGCAAGGACACCTCATGCACCTGAACGATATAGATTTATGTCGATGCTGAGGAGCAAGTTTCGAGGATCATTATGAACCCCCTAACTATCAAGTTGCATTATCGAATTTTGAATTCGAAAAATGACTCGAAGCTATGAATGCGAAAATAAAATCCATGAGAGACAATCAAGTTTTGAACTTAGTTGATCTTTCTCAAAACAGTAAGACTGTTGACATGGATGAAAATATACATACCTACAAATCTCTTCTAGTAACAAAAGGTTACACTCAATCCTACTGGATTGACAATGATGAAACCTTGTCGCCTGTTACTAAAGACATTAGGATTCTTATAGCCAAAGTAGTGTACTATGACTATGAGATTTGGTTAATGATGAAATCAAAACGTTTGTTTCACCTAAAACCCAAACTGAGCATGTGTACATATGAAAGCTAGTGGGATCGTTGACGTTTCTCAAGTCATACATGTTGATGACATGTCACTCATGTGAAACAATATACCAATGCTACAAGTTGAAAATCCTGGCTTGGAAAATGTTTTGACATGAAGGATTGTAGGGATACGACATACATACTTGGAGTAAAGATCTATAATGATAGATCAAAGCGGTTAATTGGTTTAAGTCAAAGTGCTTACATTGACAAAATTCTAAACGGTTTAGAGTGGTACTCCCAAACGAGGAAGTCCTCGTATGCCACACAATGTAAACTTGAGTGAGACTCAAGGACCTTCCACACCTGATGTGGTGAAGCGAATGAATGTAATCCCCTATGAATCGGCTATTTCATTCATCATGTACGCTGTAAGGAACACTAGGCCAAATGTAACGTACTTAGGGACCTTACTAGAAAATACCAACAGAATCCATAAGAGAGTCACTGGATTGCTGTTAAGAACACATTGAAGTATTTTAAAGTACTGGATATTTGTTCCTTGGCTATGGTGGAGATACCAAACTGAAACTAAGTATACTTGCTATACTTATGCTGGTTTTGAAATAGGTCGTGATGACGCTAGATCCTATTCACGAAGGTTCACTACATTCGAATGATTTATCGAGATATGTGAAATTCGTACTCTTAAAGTTCAAACAAATAACTAACTAGCTGACGTTTTATCGAACTCAATGTCTTGTACCAAACATATTGGATATGAATGTAACATTGGACTTCGACAAGCTAGTAGTTTCATGTAAATCTGTTTTAGTATTTGGATAATGGAACAGTGAGCAGTATATTTGATATGATCGTTTTTATATGAATATCTATTGTGTTCTATATTTGCATGTTTACATCCTTGAATATTTACTACGTTTTATATTCTAAATTGTCCATTGTCATATTAATAATATGGGAATATTATTAAGACAAATCTGAGGGCATTGATGACATCATCTTAGTATGACTAAGGATGATGAAATCAAACTCACATGTTGTTCATTGTGATGCACAATTGGACTGACCCAACCTATGAGAAATCACTTCCTGGATTTATGTCACAAGTGAATCTCACAAAGGCTTTGTCGCTTATCCTCAGACTTGAGATGTAAGCTGGTTTGTGTATGTGGAGTGCCAAACTTTGATGTGGTTAAACGCTGACCTGAATAAGGCTGCTATAACAACCATCCTCGGGTTTGTCATTAAGCGTATATCAAACACGTGTAGTCAATAAAGAATTTGTTCCTTCACATGTTTGTATTAGATACTATTGGGCCCCTCGATGATTTGAATAGATGCTTGTACGGCCGTACCCAAAGGTAATCAAGATGAATCTTGATTAGTTTGGTAATCTACTTCAATGTATAGATCGAGAAACAGAATCGTTGAAATTTTAGATTAACATTAATCCTTGTCTAAAATTCAACATGGTATCAGTAACAAAAGGATAACTGATTGAAAAACATTGAACCTGAACTTTTCTGAAACTCACTCATGTACTTCTAGGGGCATTGGCGGGTTGCTAGACTCTAACCTTTGCTTGTATAACTACTTGATTGTTATGACGTGCGCAAGTGGGAGCTGTTGGAATATGCTTCACGTTCATAACATATAGTTATATGGCTAGACGTATGTGAGCCTAAAGGGTCACACACTTATACACCAAACACCATTTAATATATATAATATAATTAGGGTAATTATATTATTTATATGAACCATGATTACTTGGCTAGTTATGTTTTAATTAATTGTTAAGTTAAAACATATTAGTGAGTAATCATAAAGAATCAAAAGGCGATGGGCTAAGTGTCATATCTCCTAACTTGTAATTAGGGAATATATACTTAGCTTAGGGAGCAAGAAAGATTAACCCTAACCCTAATCTTCCCTACTCCCACCTCACGGCCGAAACCAAAAAGATAAAAACAAGAGGTTTGCGTGTGGTTTATTTTTTTGGGTGTGCAAGCAGACGAAAAAATAAAATGGATTCCCTTTTGATTTTATACATATATCACGTGAGAAAGGAATTAGGATTCCTTTGGTTTTTGATTCTTGCTCAAGGGACTAGCATCCCAATTGGTGTTTTTGATATGGTGTAGTGTGGATATCATTAGAGGAATTCTACCTTGAATTCTTGGAGTTCTTCATCCTCATACATTGGTGTAATCAAAGGCTTCAAGGGTATGATTTTCATCCTAACTCTTTGATTTTCATGCTTAATTATCTTGTCAATATGTAGATCCTTGATTAGTGATTTATGTTATATTTCCGCTGCGTTTACTTTGATTAAACCGTAAATCACTAACAAAAGATGCTACATTTTATTCCTAACTTGAAAAAATAATCAATTTAGTATTGTAACTTACTATTTTGGTCCTGAATTCTCCCATAACTTAATCTGTAGTTTATAACAAATTTCCAACAATATTATTTTCTGAAATGAAATTCATTAAAAACAAAATCTAACGAAAAGCTAGAAACATGTATTTTAATGATAGAACATATTAAGAATTTGGTCATCAACTTAACAAATGAGTATTATTGATCCAAAAATTGAGTTAAAATTGTGCTTATCTTTTTATCAATGACAAGTCATATATTCATATGTAAAATATTATTTTTATTCTTACTAAATCTTAATACTTCATCCTACTATCTATAAAATGATTGTCATATGTAATCCACTATTTTTTTCCCCATAATGTCATCCTTTGAATCTTTGATATGATCAAATGAGTAGAAAAATATGTAAGAAGATTTATTAGGAAACACTATCAGCTCTCTGTTCATATTATACTTTTCTTGTTCTTCAAGTCACATGATAAATTAAAGTATAATCTGCCGACAAATATACTTTAAAGATCACATAAATATTAGATTCCTCATAATGGTACGTGATTAGGGTTTGATTAGTAGGCAGATGCATGCATATGTTTATAGGAGGTATCATGCATAAATGAATCATGATGCATGATGCATGCCACTTATATAGCAGTATTCATCGTGGCATGAAATTAACAAGACAAACAAGGTTATTTGTTTTTAATTTTACATACAGAAAATGAACATGTTAGAAAATTTGATAGATCATATTAGTATTATATACAAAGAAAAGGTTAAGCTTCATGTTTGGGAACATGGAAGCTAACTACCGTGTGCTATATGATGGATCGAGCTGGATTTAGGGATGAAAAAGTCGAAGAAAGCATATAAATATAATAAAGAGAGAAGTGGAATCGGGTGATTTTGAACCAATTATTTAATAAATATTGGATCATTATAATAAATTTTGAATCATTATCAAAAAAAATGTTTCCTCCTAAAGATCCAAATTTTTTAATAATAATTTTAATTTTCTTAAACGATGGGTTAATAATTGTACTCATAGTTCTCACCAAGTTCTCCTATATCAATTGATTACAGCCCCTTACTAATAACATAAAGGTTGCATACTCGAATCCTTGGGCTGTTAGATTTTTTGAAACACAAAAATTTCGAAATAAAGATATACATAAAAGTACACATTCAGATTTTATATGTGCATTGAATTTGGGAAGGAAGGAGGAATAATCCAGAGTGTTTTGATGGGAATGAAACGTAAGTTTCTTTTTGGGGTCTTTTTTTTCATCAAACAAAACAATCATTTGGTTCCATGTGCATTATTCTCGTCAAAAGAACATGCCTCCCAATACAACCCTAAATCATCTCAAAATTTAAACTTTATATTATATTAATTTCAATTAATCATTTTAATTAGTTGACAAAAAAAAAAAATTGATAAGAACGAGAATAAATCTTTTTAAAGAAGGGCTATGATGGAAATACGATATAGATAATCATACTTTTATTCCGGATAGAAAGATTACTTGTAGAGAAATTTTGTACGAAAATGCTAATAAAAATATCTATATGTGATATATGTATATGTCTATTAAATCCATTTGAACTGTGTTAAAGAAAAATACTTAAAATGGTGGTCAAATCAATATACCTAGTTTTGAAGGAAACTAACGAACATTTATGTTTAATTTTTTAGTTTCGATCTGTTAAATTAAAAAGCTAAACATAGTATTTAGTAGCATGTGAAATAATTAATTGTTTTTTATTTTGTTATATAGAATTTGAATATTGCTTTTAATATTTCAATATCCAATGAATTTATATATAGAAGAATTAGTTTTGAAGATAGGTTCTAGTTTAACTATATATACCAATTTTATATTAAAGATACAATTTTAAAAAATGGCTAACCTCCGGTCTGTACAAGTACACGTATCACTTTCCGCATTCTTAATATAACATTATCCATAAAAATACTACCAAAACACACATAGTCCACCTCAAAAAACACATATAAAAAGCCCTCAATGCCTCCATCCATCCATAATTGAGTTGATTAATTACATAAACAAAAGCTCAAAGCCTATCCAATTTCTAAAAAATCAAAATCTTTTTGGGGCCAAGTTTCTTCAAACAAACCATGGGTGATCAAGATTTCCAACAATCTATCGATGATTTACTACAAATCAAAGGCAAATATATCAACAATTCACTAAGAAATCTTTCGTGGAAAAAAGTTATGGAAGCTCAAGCGAAACGAACATGGTTAGGGAGTTGGAAACAAAAAATGAATAACGTTAAAAGTGTCAAACAACCAAAAAGAGCCCGAAAGTATGACAACCCTAAAATTTAGACATATAATTCGACATTCATTGAAACCCTAATAGCGTTCTAGAACTCTAAGTTTAATTTATTAGAGCATTTAGTTTCATTTAAGTCAAGCGATAAACCCTAATGTCATTTATGATCTTAACTAGACTGCATTTAAGTTAGTGCAACCCTAGACATCATGTCTCGTTAAAATACACGTAATCATTTGTGCATCATCATTTTATTTGCATTCTATCGTTAGATCAATTAGTTAGCGAGTTGGTGACACAACATAATTATGAACCAAATCAAAAATATAAATTTTATAATTTAATATGATACAAGTATAAAACACCTTACACGATATATTAAACAAGTAACAATATCTAACACTCGGTGCAATATGAAAATAATGAAAATCATCAAAAGATTCGGCAATAACAAAACCCCCGCATCTTTTCTTCGGCAGCGTCTATTTCCGGCGACAATAACAAAACCCCTACGAGTCATATATAGCAAGTTTCCGGCAGGTAGCAGCAAACAGACGAAGCAACAAAACCCAAAAGAACCTCCGGCAGCCAATACACATCGATACACTCTCTCTCTTAAATTGAATCAGAAGATTCGGCAACATCAACCACCTCCGGCGAGCTCATAGAAGATGGTCAAAACTCCGGCAGTTATAAACACAGGCGACATCACCCTCGGTCCTCCCTCTCTCCGGCAGTCTCTTCTTAGAGGTATACCTCTAATCGATCTTAGTTTCGTTTTTGTATGTGGGTGTGTCGTACGCACGCACGTACCGTCGAACATGTTCCATCGCTTGAAACCCATCACAGTTTTGTCTCCGACGGTGAAAACCGAGACACACCTAACTTGTGTCTGGTGTGTGTGTCTATGTGTGTGTTATTATTATTTTTTTTTTTTATCAAGCCTCGGTTAAACTCGTATGTCTTGTAAATCCATTTATCAAAACAGTTTTGGTTGTGTGTGTTGTGGCTGATTTATCCGTCCATCGATTGCTTTCGTCGCCGGCTACGACCATTGCTATTTTCCATTGTATGGTGTCAGCAAGAAACAAACTCAAAGCCTAATATTATTATTATTTATTTATTTATTTTTTTTATAAAGAAATCAGATTTAATAAAGGTATATTAAATTATTTTATAAATTACTGTTTAATAACTAATATTTATTCACATATTATTCATTTATGTTCATTAAGTAACTAATTAAATTTTTATAATTATTTAAATTATTTAAATCTGAAATTATTTAAATAATTATCATTAGTACAACTATTTGTTATTTTCGATCAAAGCGAACCAATTTACCAAATCTTATAATACACAACTTATCACATTCAATTCAATAAAGTCACCAACATATCGCTCATAGTTTATTTTTTTATGCATTTAGGATGCTAGGAATCATTTGGTTGGATCTTACATTTTGCTTATTTACATTTGGAAGCTTTGCATCAGGTGAGTCCACAACCCCACTTTTTACCGTATTTTATTTACTACTTTTACAAATTTTTGGGGTGAAAAACATATCAACTACTTTTACAAATATTGGCAACATATCAAACGTTTTATAAATATTCACTTTATTCATAACTGTTAATTTTATTGTGATGATACATTATGCAAACCATGACAAACAGTCTTTATGCTCGGACTAAGTAGGTGTAGTGCATAGGTAGATGCTTACATGCCATAATCTTAGCTAGTTGCGACTAGGCCCTGGATATGCAGATGGTACCATTGGCTGAGACTCTTCCTCCCACATTTTTGTTGTTACTTTAACGGTTCTACCCAACCGTCAGGGGAGTGCATATCTTAGAGAACAGAAACATCACACTTAGAGTTGCAGTTTGATTATGGGCTTAGGGTCGGCATATTAACTCAATGGCGTAGCTAACCGTTGGGGACATCAGTCATGCATTTTCAATATTTACTACTTTTTACCATCTTACTATTTTATTTACTTACATGTTTTTATATATCAAATTTTATCACAACATTTCTTTATATCAAATCATTTTCGAACATCTTATCATTACACATATTTTTGCCTTGTTGGCACATATACATTTTGGGTAACTTAAATCTATATTTTATTATACAATTTATGCTGGTTGGCACACAAAAACTTTGTATTTCGAATCATTTTCAAATAACATTTTACTATATGATTTTGCCATGTTTGGCTTACAAAACCTTGTATTTCAAAACTAATATTAAACCTGTGGATTCACTCAACAATTTTGTTGATCATTTTATATATGTTTTTCAGGTAAATAGGAGAAGCAATTGAGTCTTTAGACTTTGGATCATGAGCATGCATATTGTCGGGATGTCACGAACGTCTTTTCATTTTCGAACATTCATTTTTATTTTATTCTTTTTCAATTAAATATAAATTTTGGATCATACTGATTTCAAGTATTTAATTACATTTTAAAACTATTAAATGGTTGCAATAATCATACTTGTGTTACTCATGAATGTTACATCCCGTTCTTCCGCAAATCATTTATTACTATAAAACTCTTTTTGCGGGGTGCGACAGAAAGCATCATCCATACTCGACAATAAAGATGATGAAGAAATGTAGGGCTCGACAAGTTGGTCAACAAGGTTCTAGAAGGGTTATAGAAAAGAAGGTTCGAACCTTGAAGAAACTTATTCCAAACGGGGACTCATCGCTTGGTTTGGATGGGTTGTTTAGAGAGACGGCCGAATATATATCGAATTAACAAATGAGAGTAAGAATCATGCAAGTTGTGGTAGATGCATTGTCAAATTCTGAGTGAGTTTGATTATTTAGTTGTTCCATTGATTTATAAAATCTTAACAAAGGTTATGTCAGGATCGATTAACTATGAATTAGTTAATAAACACATATAGATCTAATTGATGATAGAAGTTACAGCGGATTAACACTATATCAATATGTTTAAGAACAATGAACTGTAAGAACAATATGCAATAATATTAAGAACACAGTTTCACAAAAAGCTTCAATGTATATTATTGATTAACAATACACACGTACGTTTACAATTCGTAAGGAACTATTTATAATAGTCCTTGAAGCCTAACTATTTACCCTAGTTATTCTAGGACTTGATTTACATCGAATAATAAAAGATATAGATTGAATTACATTCTATAACTAACTCTGCGAAGATCTCGGACTTGATATGCTTCCAAAACGCGTACCAGTAGTAATTGCATTCACCAGTAGTAATTAAGCATCGTCAGTAGTAACTCTGGTAACCAGTAGTAAGTCCAAAACCAACGTCAGTAGTAACTACTATGATCAGTAGTATCTTCAATATGCGCACGATCAGTAGTAACTTAGTTATAGACTCACCAGTATCAACTCATCAGTAACAAGTGTTTCTGCCCCATCAGTAACAACCATAGTTTTCATCAGTAATAACTATGATCAGTACTAACTGCAGCATCAGTAATAAGTTGAACTGTGATCTGCTCCAACAATCTCCCCCCTAAACTTAATGATTCTCTTTCAATCAATTAAGTTTCTTTTGTTCTTCTTCTTCCCTCTTTCTTTTCACTAGGGTTCTTTGATTCTGTTGTGTTCTTTGTTCAATGATGTATTTGCTGTTTTTCTTTCTGAAATAAGTCAATTTGTTCTGGAACATTACAACATCAAATGGCTTCATCATTGTGTTAGTGAATATCTGATACATAGTCTTTTCAGAATGTGGATATTCTTTTTCATACAAGTATAGCTCACATCTGTTGCTTGATTTTTCAAAGAAGTACATATTTGCAGTTGGGATAACATTCCAAGCATATACATTTTCTGGATCTGTAAATTGTTCTGGGTAGTTATCTGGATAAAATGCAGCATCAATCATTCTTGTTAAATATCCAGCACCAGACTCTTTCCATGATTTCTTTGTCATCCTTGGTTTTCCAATGATCAGAAGTTTAATAACATCACTTCTTGAACACGATCTAATCAATGGTAACCGTCCAGTAAATCTTTGTACAGTTTTGTCTTCCCTTATAATTTCTATTACATTGTTTGGCATAACTCTCCAATTGATGATTGGATTGTTCTGCAAGGGAGCAACAGGTAATTCAAGAACAGGAATAATTTGTTCTGTTTTTGATTTCTTTTGAGCACTTTGTTCTTGAGTAATAGCCTTTCTTTTCTTGGTTTGGGGAGTTGAGGATTCACCAGTAGTTGATATACTACCTGTTTGAATTAACTTTGGACTGATTGGAACTAAGGCTTTTGATTTCTTTTCTTCTTCAGCTTCTTGTTCAGCCAAATCTTTCTTCTTGACAGTACAATATTTTTCTACAATTGTGATCATCTTCATTCTGCCAAAGGACTTTGCACTGTGCCCTTTTGTTTTTAGAAATTCAAAAATATTTGTCTTCTGTTCAAATACATCATCTGTTAATTCACTTTTTGTTCTTTTGCATTCAGATACCAGATCTTCAAGACACTTTAGATGTTCTTCTTCAACTTTTCTAAGTCTTTTAAATTCTGCTTTTTGAGCTTCTATCTGAACATCTTCTATTTGAACAGGTACTTGAACATGTATTTCATTTTGAGCCTTTTTTTTCTTCTCTTCAAGAGCTTGATACATAGCTACCTTTTCTAAGTATCTCTTGTGTTTCACCTTCCATCTTGATTGTTTATCAGCTCTAACAAGATTGATTTTATTCACCATGTAGTGACCTAGTGCTCTGTTAGGGTAATCTTCATCATAAATTTCTTTACCCTTTCCAATACAAGCTGAAGGTGGAGGTGGAATATATTTCATATCAGGAACACCTCTGATTATTATTGATGGAGAAAATAACATAAGTTCATTCTGTTGAAGAATTTTTGGATGTTGAGGAAGTGTGCATTCATCAACTTCAAACCAGTTCACATTATCATCAATGTCAGGTATGATAAGTGGTTGATCAGGTGTTGGTGGTTTGGTGATGATTTCAAAACGTTCCCTTTCAATTAGCTCTGGGAGATTTAGTTCTTCCTCTTCAGTAGTAACCAAGGTAGTTACTACTGGTGTAACTTCAGGAGTTACTACTGATAGGGCATCAGTAGTGTTTGGTGCAATTGTTTCCTCTTGTTGATTTACTACTGCTATGATATCAGTAGTAGGAGTTACTACTTGTTCTTCTATAGGTTCATCAGTAGTAGGTTCAACAGTAGTATCCATGTCTTCTAGGCCTTCATCATTGACCTGGCCTTCATCATTAACCTGGCCTTCATCAACTTTTGTTTCTTTGAGATTGAGGAGAGAAGTTGCTGCTGCTGCAATTGATTCATCTATCATGCTTTGAATGTTGTCCTTCTCCCCCTTAGTGAGCTCAACTGGTGGAGCATCACTATTATCAATCTTCTTCTTCAGTCTCCTTATTATCTTTGTTTGTTGATGAAGCCTGTGCTCATATAACCTCATTCTTTTGTTGATTGTATTGATATGCTTTTTCATGTATTTCATTGTTTTTCCTTGATTGGTGAGATATGTAAGGCAGTCATGTACAGTGGATTCAAGGTATCCCAACCTATCCGTCAATTGTGTTTGTTTAATACTGCCCTCACTCCATCTAGCAAGATCATCGGGCTCACTAACAGGTACATTGGCTTTAAGGTTTTCCATCCTTTCCATTAATTCAACAGTTTCAGGTCTACCCTCATCACTCCTAGGTGATGAAATGGGTTGTTTGGACACTCTCTTCTTCCTAGAAGAAGCAGTAGTGCCCCCCTTGTGGTTTCTTGGCACCGGGGTCCTCTTAGTAATTCCTCAAAAGAGTCATCACTTAGAGTTGCCGAGGTCTGGGTCTTAGTGATGTTCTCACTATCCTGTGCACCCACCTTTGGGGCATCAGTAGTGAGAGCCCTTTCCTCATGTCCTCTCTCCTCCTTAGAGGACAACTCTTGGAGCCTGGGGTTTGACTCAATTTGTTCCTGGTGTCCTTGAAAGAAGTTTTCTTTCTTTTATAAATAGTGGATATATTTTGGGTTACATTGGGTAGGTCTTCCACAGACTGAAGAGTAGCACTCTGAGGATTTAGTTCATGTTCCTGGGACACATTCAGGACATCTATATGAGTGGGTGATTGAGTGACTATTTGGGGTGGAGTTTGGGCTGCATTTAGGGGTGATGGAGTGGGTTGAGGTTCAATTTGGGTTATATCTTGGATTGAACCTTCTCCAATATGTTGTTGATCTTTGATCATGTTAGGAAACAGAGGGGTTTCCTTGCCCGAAAATTTAAATTGTTTTCTCATATTAGAGAAAACTTTCTTGTTCAACTCAGGAATTATAAAAATATTTTTAGGAGTTGACAAGTTTTATAATTCACAATTTAAAATATGTTGAAGAAATCTGGGATACATTAAAAATTTTGAAGCACTAAGATTTCCCAACATACCTTCAAAAATCATATTTGAAAAATTAAATATCTGGTCTGTGCATAAACAAACAACAGCAGATGCTATTGATTTGTTAAACTCATTCCAGGTACTTCTTTTGGGAGAAATACAATGTTGAATGTTATGAACAAGAAATTTCCATTGTGGGGAGAGAAGACCTTTTTGGAAAGTGACAATGTCAAGTCTTCCCTCATATCCCATTTTATTTAAAATTTCAACAATGTGCTCCTTAGGGAGAGAAAACATACCTGAATCATCATGTAGTTGTAGATGGTGTCGGATGGACTGTTCAGTTATAGTGATTGTTTTGCCATCCACTGTTGATTTGATCATGGACATAGTTGACCCTTCTGTTCGTTCAGCATTGGTCCAGAAATCAACCAAGTGTTGTTGATATGCTTTCGGATTTACAGTTAAAGCACACTTAATGTAAGAGTTTTTCAAGAAATTTATGATTGGACGAAAATCTTTTGTTCCGTCTGGATTCTTTAGGAAAGCACACATGTTGTGAAATTCGGAGTATTTGAGAGTTGTTTGAACATCAAGAGATTGTAGAGTTGCCATTTTTGTCGATGTTATGATGTTTGATCTTTTGATTTGAGAGAAACAAGTATGAATTTTGTTACTGATGCAGGGTTTATGATCGTGAGTTAGAGTTTATCGAGAGGATTTAGCAAATCGATGAGAGGATAATGCTAAACTAATGGACATCAGCTATTTATATCTTACGATTTATCCTGCAAAAATACTAAATTGTCCTTCGAATCATAACACAACGGCTATTTTCATGAGGGTTAGTTTGGTAATTTGATAGTTGAAAGACCAGTAGTAAATTAGATGCCAGTAAGAAAACGTCAGTAGTATCTAAGAACGTCAGTAGTAACTAAGGATTTTGACATCAGTAGTAAATATAGACATCAGTAGAAACCACTAGCACACAAGACCAGTAGTATATGTGGATACCAGTAGTACTGTCTTACCAGTAGTATTTGTGTATACCTAATACACACCAGTAGTAGTGACCTACCAGTAGTATTTTGTGCACACGCCTACATACCTGTAAAACAGACCTTCCAGTAGTAAAACACTTAAACAAATAAATAACTTTTTACAACAAAAAACTTTACACATGATTTTGAGTGAGAAATTAATTTATTAAAATCATTCCAATACTGCTAACCAAGAAGTTGAATCTTCCTACATCAAATGCTTTTGTAAAAAGATCTGCTAATTGATCATCAGTATGAATTTTAACTACTTTGATTAACTTCTTTTCATTGCAATCTCTTATAAAATGAAATCTTATTTCAATGTGTTTGGTTTTAGAGTGTTTTACTGGATTGTTCACAATACTAATAGCACTTTGATTATCAATAAAAATAGGAGTTATAAGGATAGAGATACCAAAGTCTAGAAGCTGGTTTTGAATCCAAAGTACTTGAGCACAGCAAGCAGATGCAGCTACATACTCTGCTTCAGCAGTTGATGTTGATACATTTGTTTGTTTCTTGCATTGCCATGATACCAGTCTTGATCCAAAGAATTGACTTCCACCAGTAGTGGACTTTCTATCTTGACATTCACCTCCATAGTCACTATCTGTGTAGGCTATGAGTTCAAAGGGTGAATCATGTGGATACCATAGACCAAGTGATGGTTTGCCTTTCAAGTATCTGATTATTCTTTTGACAGCTTGCAAGTGTAGTTCTTTAGGTCTTGCTTGATATCTTGCACACACACAAACACTATACATAATGTCAGGTCTTGATGCAGTTAAGTACATCAAAGAGCCTATCATTGATCTATATAAGTGTTCATCTACATCCTCCCCCCAGCATCAGGATGTAGGTGTTTGTGTGTTTCCATTGGTGTACTTGCACTCTTGCAGTCTTTCATATCAAACTTCTCCAAGATGTCTTTAACATATTTTGATTGGTTTATCAAAATACCATCTGTTCTTTGATTGACTTGGAGTCCAAGGAAGAAGTTCATTGGACCCATGGAGCTCATCTTGAATTTGATTTGCATGAGATTTTCAAACTCTTTACATAATGAATCATTTGTTGATCCAAAAATGATATCATCTACATAGATTTGCACCAGTAGTATATCATTCTTGACTTTTCTTGTAAACAGATTTTTGTCAATTGCTCCTCTTTTGAAATCATTCTTCAGTAAGTATGATGATAATGTATCATACCATGCTCTTGGTGCCTGATGTAGGCCATATAGAGCTTTATCTAGTTTGAATACATAGTCACCATGTTTTGGATCTTCAAAACCTGGAGGTTGGCATACATATACTTCTTCTTCAATTTTCCCATATAGGAAAGCACTCTTTACATCCATTTGATAGACTTTAAACTTCTTGAATGAAGCATATGCTAAGAAAATTCTTATTGCTTCAATTCTAGCAACAGGAGCATATACTTCATCATATTCTATTCCTTCTTCTTGAGTGTATCCTTGGGCTACAAGTCTGGCTTTGTTCTTGATCACTATACCTCTTTCATCTTTCTTGTTTCTAAAGATCCATCTTGTTCCAATGGCTCTTTTTCCTTTGGGTAGAGGTACAAGTGTCCAAACAGCTTGTAATTTGAATTGAAGGAGTTCTTCTTGCATTGCCTCAATCCAGTTTGAGTCCTTCATTGCTTGTTGGATCTTCTTTGGTTCATCCTGAGACAGAAAACATTCAAACATACATTCATTAGCAATTAAACTTATGTTACATATGTTTGCAGTTAGATTTTTGTGTAATTTGCTTCTTGTCTGCATGCTGGAGTTCACATCACTAAGGACTTGATCCAAAGGATGATTCTTTTCAGTTCTGGTGCTATGAACTTTATCAACACATAGTTGGTTTTCAAGATTGGACTCATTTGTCTTAGGAGATTGTTCCTCTTGAGGTTCTTCATTGTCATTGATGTTTGGTTCATCATCATTTGCTGGTTCATAGTTACTACTGGGATCAGTGGTATTTAAGTTATTACTGGGATCAGTAGTGTTTAGAGAATTTAGGTTATTGCTAGGACCAGTAGAATTTTGAGTACTATTACTGGTCTCAGTAGTATTTGAATTACTACTGTCCTCATTGTCTGATTCACTACTGCTTCCAGAATTCGAGTTATTATTGTCCTCAGTATTAACTGTGGGAACAATATCAACTACTATGTATCTCATCTCTTCTTGACCAGTATTGAAAGATGGTGTTCCTTCTTTTTGAGTATGACAATTTGAATCACCTGCATTTATATCCATGTTAGTGTTAAAGGATTTGGTTAGATTGTCTATGTTAAATAGCCAATCTGGACCATTTCCTTGTTCATTAGGAACATTCTCATTAAAGGATACATTTATGCTTTCTTCAATAATCCTTAATCTTTTGTTGAACACTATGTATGATTTGCTTTGAGTAGAGTATCCCACAAAGATTCCATCATCAGCTTTGCAGTCAAACTTACCAATTTGTTCTCTTGTAATCAGAATAGTACAAGGACAACCAAATGATTTTAAAAAAGTTATGGACGGTTTTCTTTTGTTAAAAAGTTCATATGGTGTTTTGTGGTGTGGCTTAACTATTAATACTCTGTTCTGTACATAACATGCAGTATTAACAGCTTCAGCCCAGAAAGTGATTGGTAATTTTGAGTCTGCTAACATTGATCTTGCTGCTTCAATGATGGTTCTATTTCTTCTTTCAGCTACACCATTTTGTTGAGGAGTTCTAGGTGAGCTGTATTGCCTGTCAATACCTTTAAGATCACAAAAGTTAATTAAGTTAGTATTTTTAAATTCTGTGCCATTATCACATCTTATGGCTTTAACTTTTTGATCAGATGTGTTCTCCAGTTTAACAATTAAGTTCTTGATGAGTTCACTTGTTTCATCTTTTGTCCTGAGAAAGAAAACCCATGTATGTCTGGAAAAGTCATCAGTAATAACAAGACAATATTTTTTCTTTTCAATACTCATTACATTTATAGGTCCAAAAAGGTTCATATGTAAGAGTTGTAAAGGAACAGAAATAGAATTTACAATTTTGGACTTATGAGAAGACTTATGTTGTTTACCTTTTAGGCATGCAACACAGTGATGATCACACATGAACTGTTTTTGTGGTAATCCAGTTACCAAATTCTTTCTTACTAAATTGTTCATATTTTTAAAGTTTGTGTGACACATCCTTCTATGCCAAAGTTCTGATTCAGTAGTGTTTGCCTTGGATATAAAACAGTTGACCTCATTTGAAGAAATGAGTTCTCCCCCTATATCCAGGCAATACACATTATTTCTCCTTGGAGTTCTCAAAACTACATATTTTTCATCTAAAACAAAATCAGGAGAAAGAATGATGCACTCAATATCTGTGAAAAGAATCTTGTTCTTTTTATCACAAACTTGAGACACACTGACAAGATTGTATTTTAGCTCAGCTACATAAAATACATCATCAAAGGTAATTTTACCATTAGTAACTGTACCTTTGCCTGAAATCTTACCTCCCTTTGGGTTCTCACCAAAGGCCACATATCCTCCATCAGATGACTTGAAATCTTTAAGAATTTGCAGATTTCCAGTCATGTGCCTTGAGCATCCACTATCAATGTGCGATGTTCTACCTTCTTCAGGGATCTGAATGCTCTGCACAAGTAAGTAAAGGATTAGTTAATTTTGGGAACCCAAGCTTTATATGTCTTGGGTTCATCCTTTGAGAAGTGAGATTTAGAAGATTTACTTTTAAACATTTTTGATACCCATACCTGTTTAGTACTGGTGTTCTGTTTTACTACTGCCCTTTTGGATTTGTTACTGGTGTCTGACCTTGGTCCATACCCATTATTTTTAGCTTTTGAATGCTTTACTACTGATGGACCAGTAGTATTTGGGTATTTACCATGTTTAGGATGACCAGTAGTGTTTTTAAACTTTGGTTTGGCAGCAGTAGTATTTTTAAAATTAGGGTTTTTACCAGTAGTGTTTTGGTACTGGTACCTAACCGCATTGTAATTAGGTTTAGCATCAGTAGTAAACCTGTTAAAGTTTCTGCAGGTGTTGGAAAAATTAAAATATTATTTATTTTGATTTGTTTTTCCATTATTCTTGAAATAATTGCTGTTATTTGGGCTTCCAACTCTTTTATTTTGCACAAACCTTGGTGCATTTCTTCCAAAGTTTGGTGTTTCAGATTTTTGAAATTTTGTTTTATTTACTACTGAAGGATCAGTAGTATTTTTTGACTTTTGTGTTTTTGCTTTTCCTTTAGAATTTTTAAATTTTTTGAACTCTTTGCAGTTGATTGGATTCAAGTGACAATCCTTTACTAAATGGTTTACTTTGTTGCAAATAACACATTTTAATTTCTTATCCTTAGCACTTATAGACTTTCTTTGTTCTAAGAGTTGAATCCTGTTTCTTTCATTTCCCCTTCTTAAAACTTTTGGTATATTTTCTGCATCATATTTAGGAGATGGAGAAGGAGATTCATTTTGACTTTGTGCAGTGTGAAAACTTGTATCAATTGAGTTTGTAGTTTCAGTTTGGAAAATTGTAAATTCAATTGAGTCTGTAGTTCGATCATCATCAGAAAAATCACTTGATTCAGATGTTTCATTGCAAGTTTCAGTTTTATTTGACATTTTTAAATCTTCTAAAATTCTTTCTGTGCTTGATTTAAGAGGATGGATAAAATTAGTTGGAGGTGGAACAGCATGATATCCCACTCCATGCACAACTTTTTCAGTGGTTTGGTTATTTGTTAATTCATTAACAATTTGAGAACTTCTTTCAAACTTTTTAATGGTTAATTTATTTTGTTCTAATTCCATTTGACATTCTTCTAGTTTGATCAAAGTTTCTTTTAATTTTAGTTCAAAATGTTCTTTTTCATAAGTTGTTTGTAGCAATTCTTCTTTTATCTTTTGATCAGTTATTTTATAAATTTTAATTTGATTTTCAAGATCAGCTATACAACCATTATATTCAATTCTTCTGTTTCTATTTAGAATCATCTCATCAAGTGTTTCTTTATTAAATTTTTCTAAATCTTTGTATGCTTTAATACATTCAGGAGTGCAAGATTTAGAATGTACCTTAGTAGGAGAGTCAGTGAAAGCCATGAGAGCTTGATTCTGAGCATGTTCCTCTGCTTGAAAGCTCCAGTCATAACCTTGTCCTTGTTGTGAAACAAGAGCAATTGAGTTTGATCTTTTGTCTGGCTGAGGACATTCTTTAGCAAAGTGCCCAAGGTTGTTACAGTTGTAACATTTGACTTTAGTTTTGTCAAATCCAGCCTTGTCACCTTTGTTGAACTTAAGGTTTGTTCTTCCAGTCCTCTTCAAGAACCTTTTGGTTCTCAGGCTCAGCATAGCCATTTGCCATTTTAGATCAATCTCCTCAAGATCATCAGGATTCAATTGTTCGAAATCATCACTAATTAGTGCAGTATGCACATGACTAGTGAAGAAGGATTCTCTTGCAGCATCTTCACAATCTGCAGCCTTTGCAGATTCCTGACCTGTTCCTGTACTAGACACAAAAGCAGCATTGTTTGAAGATAAATTAGGAGTTTTAGAACTTACCTCAGATTCAAACACCCTGAGCTCATTATACAGTTCATCCAGCTCCTTCTCTTCCAAAGCATCACCTTGTCTATATATGACTGTGTACATAGACCATTCTTCTCCAAGATATCTGAGAAACTTCCTATTGACATCATCATTGTCTGGTTTCACACCAACTTGATTCAGTTCACCAATGAGTTTATTGAACCTATCAAAGGTTTGAGATAGGGATTCATTCTTTTGGCCTTTGAAATTTTCAAAGTCCTGTTTTAATACAGACTTCATGTTTCTTTTGGTGCTTTTGGTGCCAACGAATCTCTTTTCCAGTGCCTGCCACAATATCTTTGCATCATCATATTCAACAAAGAGATGTTGATAGTCATTAGGGATGGCCAGTAGAAGAGTGCTTAGAGTTTTGAGTTCGATTCCCCTGTCTTTCTTCTTCTTTTCACACTTGAGTTTATCTGCTTCAGTTGCAGAACTTGTTGCTTGACCTTGAACGGTTTTGTTTCCATTGACAACGACTTCCCACATGGAATAATCAGTAATAAGCATGTATTGCTTAATACGATTCTTCCACATTCCAAAGTTATTTGGAGTGAGTATAGGGATTTTATTAGCTTGAGTGCTTTCATTGTTATCAGTCATGATTAACAATCTGTGTGTTTTAAAGATTAAAACTTTTTGTTGTTCTTAAAATTTGTAGATCTAGAACCAATAAGCTCTGATACCACTTGTCAGGATCGATTAACTATGAATTAGTTAATAAACACCTATAGATCTAATTGATGATAGAAGTTACAGCGGATTAACACTATATCAATATGTTTAAGAACAATGAACTGTAAGAACAATATGCAATAATATTAAGAACACAGTTTCACAAAAAGCTTCAATGTATATATTATTGATTAACAATACACACGTACGTTTACAATTCGTAAGGAACTATTTATAATAGTCCTTGAAGCCTAACTATTTACCCTAGTTATTCTAGGACTTGATTTACATCGAATAATAAAAGATATACATTGAATTACATTCTATAACTAACTCTGCGAAGATCTCGGACTTGATATGCTTCCAAAACGCGTACCAGTAGTAATTGCATTCACCAGTAGTAATTAAGCATCGTCAGTAGTAACTCTGGTAACCAGTAGTAAGTCCAAAACCAACGTCAGTAGTAACTACTATGATCAGTAGTATCTTCAGTATGTGCACGATCAGTAGTAACTTAGTTATAGACTCACCAGTATCAACTCATCAGTAACAAGTGTTTCTGCCCCATCAGTAACAACCATAGTTTTCATCAGTAATAACTATGATCAGTACTAACTGCAGCATCAGTAATAAGTTGAACTGTGATCTGCTCCAACAGGTTATATATGATGATCATGTCAAGATCGATTAACCAAAACAGTTAATAAACACAATGATCTAATCAACAATAGAAGTTACAGCGGATTAACACTATGTTGATTCAATCAAGAACAATAAACTGCAAACAATAATATGAATAAGAACACAGTTATCACAAAAAGCTTCACTGTATATTGATTCGAATGAGTTACAATACACACGTATGTTTACAATTCATAAGGAACTATATATAATAGTCCTTGAAGCCTAGCTATTTACCCTAGTTATTCTAGGATACGATTACAATTTGAATTACAAAAGATATTAATTCTAAACAAATTCTACGAAGATCTCGGACACGATCAGCTCTAAATATCAACATCAGTAGTAAATGCCATCGTCAGTAGTAAATGTTGAACTTCAGTAATAAACACGAGATCAGTAGTATCTTTGTAATCAGTATCAACTCTTTAACATCATTAAGTAGTTGATCAATAATAGCTCTGCATATCAGTAATATATCTTCATATCAGTATTAACTCGTTTATATCCCAACAATCTCCCCCTAAACTTATTAATTCTGTTTGAATTAAACAAGTTTCTTTCTTTTCTCTTCTTCTTCCTTTGCTCTTCTTTCATCTCCTTCCTTCTGCCATTGATCACTTAAACTTCTTTGTTCATCCACATATGTTTTATTCTTTTGAAATAATTGTCTATATTTCTCTGTATACATATTTGGATCATTAGGTCTTACAAATGCACAGCATACAATTTGATATAGAGTCTTTGGTGAGTGATTGTAATTTCTTTCCATTAAATACAGCTCACATCTTCTGTTAGTCCTTTCAAAGAAATACATATTCACTGTGGGAAGAACATTCCAAGCAAATAGATTATCTTCACTTTCAATCTTTGCTTTATACTTCTCTGGATGAAATGCAGCATCAAACATTTCAGTTAAGTATCCAGCTCCAGAGTTTTTCCAGCTTTTACTTTTCATTCTAGGCTTTCCAATTTCCAACATAGTAAGAACATCACTTCTGTTTAAAGAAAATAACATAGGTTTCCATGCCTTGAATTTTTGAACACTCTTATCTGCTCTGATAATCTCATGGATTCCTTGATTTTCTCTCCAGTTAATAATAGGATTGTCTTGTTGGATTGGTTGTGGATATTCTATGATTTGGGGAGTTGTTTGTTTAAGTTTCTTTGTAGTTGATTTTTCACCTTCTATAGTTTTTCTTTTCTTTGAACCTTGCCCTGAAGATTCACCAACTACAGTTTTTCTTTCTAACACAATCTTGGGATCAATCTTTATTATATTTGAAGGTTCAACTGTTTGTACACCTTCATTTAATTGCTTCTTTTTCTCATTGCAATATCTTTCAACAAGAGTGATAATTTTCATTATTCCAAAGGAGTTTGCATTGTGACCTCTTGTCTTAAGATATTCAACCATCATGCTTTTCTCTTCATTAAATGGTTCAGGCATGTCAATCTTGCATCTTTTGCATTCATTGATTTGTTCTTCAAGAAGTTGCAGTCTCTCTTCTTCATATTTCCTGATTTTATCAAGTTTTGCTTGTTGACCTTCTATAAGAGATTCATCTAATTCTTGAACTTCTTTAACTGTAGATTGTTCTTCTGGTTGAAGAGTCTTTGACTTAGCCTTTTCTTGAAGAGTCTTTGACTTAGCCTTTTCTTCTTCAGCTTTCCTTTTATTTTCAAGTGCAAGAGTTTTGGCACATTTTCTGTGGTACCTCATTCTCTTGACTTTCCAATGTGATTGTTTCAAAGATCTGACTAAATTCATCTTGTTCACCATATAGTGACAAAGTGCTCTGTGTGGATAGTCATCATCACATTTTTCTTTACCTTTACCTATGCACTGTGGAGGAGGTGTATACTTCATATCTGGTACCTCATTTATTTGTATTTTTTGTGCAAAGGTGTGAGCTTCATCATCATCAAGAATTTTTGGGTGTCGAGGTAATGCACATTCATCTACCTCTTCCCAATTTACATTTGCATCAAATTCTGGGATAATGATTTCAGTTGGTGCTGTTGTGGTGGTTACTACTGGTTATTCAGTAGTAACTGGTACTTCTGTTGTTGCTGTTACAGACTCAGTAGTAACCAATGTAGTTACTACTGGTATTAAATCTTGAAGGTTAAAGGGTCTGTAAAGTACCATTTGAAGATTTGAGGGGTCTGCTACTGATGAGGTTGTTGTAGTTGTCATCAAAGGAGTTATTACTGATGTTGCTTCTTGTGTTTCTTCTTCAATTGGATCAGTAATAAGTACTTCAGTTGTTTGGATGACTTTAGTAGTGTTTATGGGATCAGTAGTACCCATGACTTCAGTAGCAATTTGAGAAGGTACTTGTTCTGCTGTTGGTGATTGTTGTGCAGACACAAATACATCTTCCGTACTTTTGACTCCTCTGTCAAAGTCTTCATCACTTTGACCTGTTTCACCATGAGCTTCTTTGAGATTCAAGAGGGAGGCTGCTGCTGCTGCAATTGAAGTGTCAATCATTCCTTGAATTTTATCTTTCTCCCCCTTAGTGATCTCAACTTGTTGGGCATCACTATCATCAACCTTCTTCTTCAATTTCATTTTTGTTGAAGATTGTTTTTGAAGTCTGTACTCACATCTCTTCATTCTTCTGTTTAGGACATTGATGTAGTGATTGATGTAGCTCATTGTTCTTCCTTGATTGTTGATTATAATTTGGCAATTTTGTACAGTGGTTTCAAGGTTTTCCATCCTATCCGTTAATTCAGTTCGTTGCATACTACCCTCAATCCTTCTAGGAACATCATCGGGTTGAGTTGGTACATTGGTTTTAAGGTTTTCCATCCTTTCCATCAATTCAATTGGTTCCAGTCTTCCCTCATCACTGCTTGGTGATTCATTGGGAGTTTTAGATACTCTTTTCTTCCTAGAAGAAGCAGTAGTATCTCCCCTTGTGGTTTCTTGGCACCGGGGTCCTTTAAGTGTTGCCTCAAATGATGAGTCATCACTTAAAGTTGCCGAGGTCTGGGTCCTAATGATGTTCACACTAGCCTGTGCACCAACCTTTGGTGCATCAGTAGTGAGAGCCCTATCCTCATGACTTCTCTCCTCCTTGGAAGTCAACTCTTGGAGTCTGGGGTCTGACTCAACTGGTCCCCTGGTGTCCTTTTTGGAAGTTCTTTTCCTTTTATATTTGGATGATATGATTTGGCTTTTAGGTAGGTTAACCAAAGAGTGAAGAGTAACACGCTGAGTTTCTATTTCATGTTCCTGGGACACATTCAGGACATCATGAGGTGTGGTTGTTTGAGTGGCTATTGGGGATTGTATTTGGGTTGCAATATTTAGTGAAGGAGTGGGTTGGGGTTCAAGAGGTTGACTTGAACCTTCTCCAGTTGGGGGATGCTCATGGATCATATTTGAAAATAAAGGAGTGACCTTTCCAGAAAATTTGAACTGTTTGTTCATGTTTGAGAAAACCTTTTTATTTAATTCTGGAATTGGAAAAATGTTTTTGGTTTTGTTTAGATTTGGGATCTCACAATCAAAAATTTGTGCAAGGAATCTTGGGCACATTAAAAATTTAGATGAAGATAGATTCCCAAGCATTCCATCAAAAATCATTTTTGAAAAGTTAAATACTTGGTCTGTGCACAAACAGACAACAGCAGATGCTATTGATCTGTTGAACTCATTCCAAGTACTCTTTTTAGGAGACATACAATGTTGAATTGTATGCACCAAGAATTTCCGTTGGGGACAAAGAAGACCTTTTTGAAAAGTTTGAATGTCTGTTCTTCCTTCATACCCCATTTTTAAAATATTTTCAATTAAATTTTCTTTAGAGAGAAGAGAGATACCTGACTCATCATTGAGTTTCAGATGTTGTCTGACTGTTTGTTCAGAGATGATGATAGATTGTCTATCAATGTCTGATTTGATTTTAACAACATTTTCTTCCTCTATTCTTTCAGCTTTTTCCCAAAATTGAACTAGATGTTGTTCACAGAGTGTGGGATTTATGGTTAGGGCAAATTTTATTGGAGAAGTTTTGAGAAACATGACTATTTGCCTAAACTTTCTTGTTCCATCTGGATTTCTTAAAAATGCAACCATATTGTGAAATTCAGAGTAGAGATGATCTGTTTGAGCAACTAGAGGTTTTCTCAATGCCATTTTTGTTTGATTTGTGATTTTGAGATTGAGAGAGAATTGATTGTAAGTTCCTTTGAGAGTTGTTGATCGATTTGAAGTTGTTACTGCCTTTGTGGGGATTCAATTTTGATTGCCGACTTTAGGGTTTATCGTGGGTTTTAGCAAATCGAGGTTTGGATAATGTAAGATTAACCGACTTATGTTATTTATAGTTATCGAATTTAACCTGCAAAAAGTCAGAAATGCCCTTCGAATCATAGAACGGCTATTTTCATGAGGTTAGTTTAGTAATTTTATCGATTTTAAGAGTCAACTGCCGATCAGTAGTAACTAAGTACCAGTAGTGTAAAACGTCAGTAGTAACTAAGATTTTAATACTTAAGAACTATAATCAGTATTAAATGAAAATTCAGTAGTAAACTAAAACAAACTTAAGAAATATTATACACGGACTTTACATGTGAGATTGTTGATTTATTTAATTTATAAAAATCATTCCAATACTGTTAACTAAATAGTTAAACCTTCCCACATCGAATGCCTTCGTGAAGAGGTCTGCTAATTGGTTATCAGTATGAATTTTAACCACTTTAATTAGTTTCTTTTCATTACAATCTCTTATAAAGTGAAATCTTATTTCTATATGTTTATTTTTTGAATGTTTTACTGGATTATTCACAATACTAATTGCACTTTGATTGTCTATAAAAATAGGAGTTTTAAGAATAGACATACCAAAGTCCATGAGTTGATTTTGAATCCATAGTACTTGAGCACAACATGCAGATGCAGCTGCATACTCTGCCTCTGCAGAAGATGTTGATACATTTGTTTGCTTCTTGCATTGCCATGACACAAGTTTTGATCCAAAGAATTCACATCCACCAGTAGTTGACTTTCTATCCAAGCATTCACCACCATAGTCACTATCTGTGTATGCTGTAAGTTCAAAAGGTGAGTCATGTGGATACCAAAGACCTAGTGATGGTTTCCCTTTCAAGTATCTAAAGATTCTTTTAACTGCTTGCAAGTGTAGTTCCTTTGGCTTTGCTTGATACCTGGCACATACACAAACACTATACATAATATCAGGTCTAGATGCAGTTCAATACATTAAAGAACCTATCATTGATCTATACAAGTGCTCATCTACATCCTCCCCCTCAATGTCAGGATGTAGGTGCTTATGTGTTTCCATAGGAGTGCTTGCACTTTTGCAGTCTTTCATTGCAAACTTATCTAATATGTCTTTGACATATTTAGATTGATTGATCAAAATACCATCTGGTTTTTGATTGACTTGGAGTCCAAGAAAGAAGTTCATTGGACCCATTGAGCTCATCTTGAATTTGATCTGCATAAGTTCTTCAAATTCTTTGCATAATTGATCATTTGTTGATCCAAAGATGATATCATCTACATATATTTGAACAAGTAGGATGTCATCTTTGACTTCTTTGTGAAGAGAGTCTTGTCAATGGCACCTCTTTGAAATTTGTTCTTTAACAAGTATGATGACAGTGTGTCATACCAAGCTTTTGGTGCCTGATGTAGGCCATAAAGAGCTTTGTCTAACTTGAACACATACTCATCATGTTCAAGATCTTCAAATCCTGGAGGTTGACAAACATACACTTCTTCTTCTATTTTTCCATATAAGAATGCACTCTTTACATCCATTTGATAGACTTTGAACCTTTTGAATGAAGCATATGCCAAAAATATTCTGATTGCTTCAATTCTTGCTACAGGAGCATATACTTCATCATAGTCTGTTCCTTCTTCTTGAGTGTATCCTTGAGCTACAAGTCTTGCTTTATTTTTTATCACTATTCCTCTTTCATCCTTCTTATTTCTGAAGATCCATATGGTTCCAATGGCATTTTTTCCTTTTGGAAGAGGTACTAGTGTCCAAACAGCTTGTAATATGAACTGAAGAAGTTCTTCTTGCATTGCTTCAATCCAATTTGAATATTTCATTGCTTGTTGGATCTTTTTAGGTTCATCCTGTGATAGAAAACATGCAAACAAACATTCATTTGATATTAGACTTATATTGCAAGAATTATTGTTTAAGCTTGAATTGAATTTGCTTCTTTTCTGCATATTTGAGTTGACATCACTTAGCACAAGGTCTAAAGGATGATTCTTTTGAGCTCTAGAGTTGGAAGCTTTGTCAACAATTATTTGACTATCAAGATTTGATTCATTTGATTCAGGGATTTGTGCATCTGTCCAGTTTTCTTCTTGAGTTTCTGAGTTTTCTTGATTTTCTTCATTAATACTGTTATCAGTAACAACACGGTCATTAATACTGGTAACAGTATTATTTCTTGCAGCATCATCATTTAAGGTTTCTGAGTTAATACTGGTGTCAGTATCATTTCTTGTTTCTTCAAGATTTTGATTTTTGGAGTTGTTACTGACACTAGTATTCTCTGTATTATCAGATTTGTTACTGTCCTTAGTATTAACTGTAGGATAAGTATTAACAATGATATACTGCAGAGAATTTTGACTTTCATTAAGTGATGATGAACCTTCTTCTGTTGGTTGATTGTTTGTGTCACCTGCATTAAAGTTAAAATTGAAATCAAGAGATTTTGTTAGTGTGTCAATATTAAACAGCCAATCTGGACCATTTCCTTTTTCTTTTGCAAGATTTTCATTAAAGGATACATCAGCACTTTCTTCAATAATCCTTAATCTTTTGTTGAATACTCTGTATGCTTTGCTTTGAGTTGAGTATCATACAAAGATTCCATCATCTGCTTTGCAGTCAAACTTATCAATTTGTTCTCTTGTAATCAAGATAGTGCATGGACAACCAAATGATTTTAAAAAGCTTATTGATGGTTTTGTTTTGTTGAAAAGTTCATATGGTGTCTTAAAATATGGCTTGACTATTAATACTCTGTTTTGCACATAACAAGCAGTATTAACAGCTTCAGCCCAAAACGTTATTGGTAACTTAGCATCTGCAAGCATAGATCTTGCTGCTTCAATTATTGTTCTATTTCTTCTTTCAGCTATACCATTTTGTTGAGGAGTTCTAGGAGAACTATACTGCCTGTCAATGCCTTTAAGATCACAAAAAGAGATTAGATTTTCATTTTTAAATTCTGTGCCATTGTCACATCTAATAGCTTTTACTTTGAGATCTCTTGTGTTTTCAAGTTTAATAATTAGGTTTTTAATGAGTTCACTTGTTTCATCTTTAGTCCTGAGAAAGAAAACCCAAGTAAATCTAGAAAATCATCAGTAATAACTAGACAGTATTGCTTCTTTCCTATACTCATCACATTTGTAGGTCCAAATAAATCCATGTGAAGTAGCTGCAATGGGTTAGAGATAGAGTTGATAGATTTGGACTTATGAGAAGTCTTGTGCTGCTTACCTTTTAGGCATGCAACACAGTGACGATCACACATTAATTGTTTCTGTGGTAGACCAATTACTAAATTCTTTTTGACCAAGTTATTCATGTTTTTAAAGTTTGTGTGACACATCCTTCTGTGCCAAAGATCTGATTCATTTGTGTTTGCCTTGGATATAAAGCAGTTAATTTCATTTGGAGAAATGATTTCTCCCCCTATATCCAGGCAATACACATTATTTCTCCTTGGAGTTCTTAAAACAACATATTTTTCATCTAAAATAAAATCAGGAGAAAGAATGATGCACTCTATATCTGTAAAAAAGAATTTTGTTCTTTTTATCACATACTTGTGAGACACTAACCAGATTGTATTGAAGTTCAGCAACATAAAAGACATTATCAAATGTAATCTTACCATTGTATACAATACATTTACCAGTAATACGACCACCTTTAGGATTTTCACCAAATGCAACATAACCACCATCATAAGGTTCAAAATTTCTGAGAATTTGTAGATTCCCAGTCATGTGCCGAGAGCATCCACTATCAATATGTCATGTATTCACCTGGATGTTCTGCACATATGAAGATTAAGTTAATTCCTTTTGGGAACCCAAGCTTGTTTTGTCTTGGGTTCATCCTTTTTAATGAGGAATGTGCTATGTGTAACTTGGTTAATACTGGTCTTTGGAGTTACTACTGATTTCTTTTTAATTGACCATTTGTTTTGCTTTGTTGTGGTTACTACTGATGGATCAGTAGTAACTCTGTGAAAGTATTTTTTGTACTTATCAGTAGTATTTGTGTAGGTATATCTTACTGCATTGTATCTTGGATACTGATCAGTAGTATATCTTTGTTGATTTCTTTTTATGTTTGTATGTGCTGGGTAATTGTAGTAATTTCCAAATTTTCTTTTCTTTTCAAAATTTTGATTTGTTTTTGGATTTCCATATCTGGTGTTTTGAATAAATCTTTTGGCAGTCCTCCCAAATTTTGGAATTTCAACTTGTGGAGGTTTGGACTGTTGTTTTAATTTTAATTCTTTTACTCTTTGTTCTTTGATTTTTAATTTGTTCTCCTTAATTTCCTTGAATTCTTTGCAATTTATTAGATTGAAGTGACAATCCTTTGCTATATGATTTACTTTATTGCAGATTACACATTTAGGTTTGGTGGATTTTAAGGATTCTGGTTTTCTCTGTTCCTTTAACTGATTCAAGTTTCTTTGATTACCCCTTTTTAACATAGTTGGAATATTTTCAGAATTGTATTTTGGAGATTCTTGACTTTGTGTAGTGTGGAAACTTGTATCATTAGACTTAATAGTGCTTTCTTCATCAGATGAATCATTACTTGTTTCAGTTTGACTTTCTAACTTTAATTCATCTAGGACTCTTTCTGAACTGGACTTAAGTGGAGGAATAAAATTTGTTGGAGGAGGAACTGCATGATATCCAACTCCATGAACTACTTTTTCTGTGGATTGGTTGCTAGTTAATTCATCAATTATTTTAGAACTTCTTTCAAATTTCTTAATAGTCAGTTTATTTTGTTCTAATTCTAATTGACATTCCTCTAATTTAATTATAGCTTCTTTTGCTTTTGATTCAGCATATTCTTTATCATAAACAGCTTTTAATAGTTCATCTTTAAGTTTTTGATCAGTTATTTGATAAACTTTAATTTGATTTTCTAAATCAGCTATATCTATTCTTCTTTTTCTGTTTTTAATTAAATCTTCATTGATTTCTTTTGTGTTCTTTTTCAAGAGTTTTAAATAATTTAATGCATTCAGGAGAGCACGGTTTAGGATTTACCTCAGATTTAGAGTCAGAAAAGGCCATAAGTACTTGATTTTGAGCATGTTCTTCAGCTTGAAAGCTCCAGTCATATCCTAGTCCCTCTTGGGATACAAGTGCAGATGAGTTTGTCCTTTTGTCTTTGTTGGGACATTCTCTGGAAAAGTGACCAAGATTGCTACAATTATAGCATTTAACTTTGGTTTTGTCAAAACCTGCTCTGTCACCTTAGTTGAAGCTCAAGCTTGATCTACCAGTTCTTTTTAGGAATTTCTTGGTTCTGAAACTGAGCATAGCCATCTGCCATTTGATATCCATCTCTTCAAGATCATCAGGATTTAATTGCTCCAAATCTTCACTAACTAATGCAGTATGCACATGACTAGTGAAGAAGGATTCTCTGGCAATGTCTTCAGATTCCTTTCACTTTCCAAATGTAACATCTTGATTTGTACCTGCAGTGGACACAAAAGCAGCATTGTTTGAATTTAGAGTTGGAGTTTTCTGACTTACCTCAGATTCGAACACTCTTAGGTCATTGTAGAGTTCATCAAGCTCCTTCTCTTCTAAAGCATCACCTTGTCTATATACGACAGTGTACATACACCATTCTTCACTTAGAGATCTAAGAAACTTTCTATTGATATCATCTCTGTCTGGTTGAACTCCAACTTGGTTGAGTTCACCAATAAGTTTATTGAACCTGTAAAAACTTGTGACAAAGATTCATTCTTTTGTCCTTTGAAGTTTTCAAACTCTTGTTTTAGCACAGATTTCATGTTTCTTTTTGTGCTTTTGGTTCCCACAAACCTTTTCTCCAGAGCCTGCCATAACAGTTTTGCATCATCAAACTCAACAAACAGATGTTGATAGTCATTAGGAATTGCAAGCAATAAGGTACTTAAAGCTTTTAATTCAGTTCCTCCGTCCTTCCTTTCTTTGTCACTCTTGATCTTATCAGTTTCAGTTGTTGTGCTGGTTGATGTAACTTGAATGGTCTTGTTACCTTCTAGCACAACTTCCCACATGGAGTAATCAGTAATAAGCATGTATTGCTTAATTCTGTTTTTCCACATCCCAAAGTTATTGGGAGTGAGGATGGGGATTTTGTTTGCTTGTGTGCTTTCACTGTTTTCAGACATGATGAAAACTTTGTTTGTGAAAGAATTGAAAACTTTTGTGAGTTCTTGATTCGTAGATCTAGAGTACAAAGCTCTGATACCACTTGTCAAGATCGATTAACCAAAACAGTTAATAAACACAATGATCTACTCAACAATAGAAGTTACATCGGATTAACACTATGTTGATTCAATCAAGAACAATAAACTGCAAACAATAATATGAATAAGAACACAGTTATCACAAAAAGCTTCAATGTATATTGATTCGAATGAGTTACAATCCACACGTATGTTTACAATTCATAATGAACTATATATAATAGTCCTTGAAGCCTAACTATATACCCTAGTTATTCTAGGATACGATTACAATTTGAATTACAAAAGATATTAATTCTAAACAAATTCTACGAAGATCTCGGACACGATCAGCTCTAAATATCAACATCAGTAGTAAATGCCATCGTCAGTAGTAAATGTTGAACTTCAGTAATAAACACGAGATCAGTAGTATCTTTGTAATCAGTATCAACTCTTTAACATCATTAAGTAGTTGATCAGTAATAGCTCTGCATATCAGTAATATATCTTCATATCAGTATTAACTCGTTTATATCCCAACAGATCACATTATTTTATATAGTTAATTAAAGATTATATATTGATTTAATTAATGTTTTAGGTTCATTTTAAACATAATTAATGATAGAGGTTTGATGAGTTTTATGTCTTCTATTATTGTTCTTCCAAATCCCTCAAATTTTTATAATTTGGAGGGTACAGAATATGCCATTTCTTAAAATGACTATATATAACACGTTATTTTGAAATATAAATGATTTGATCAAGAGATTAAGGTGACGTTCAGCAAAATTTATGTTTTTAAAAGGTATTCTCATGCGTGAGGTTAAAATCTTGTTTATAATGTACGCGACCTAACCGTTATCATGGTCGTTTCTTTAACCTTTATCTTACCATCAGGGTATATATTGTTGGAAATATTAATTAATATTTATATTAATTAATACTTGCAAGTTAGCAAGTTCCCATATTGGTGGGAGGAAGAACAACTAATAGGTTTATAATTCTTTTAATTCTTTAAGCTTTCAAAGGCTTTAGTGGAGGATTAAATGCTAGACCCGCACGCGCGCCGAGCTGAGACCGATGACGCGATTTAGGTGAAATGGCGCAATTTAAACGTCTGGTTTAATGGTCAATATTAATCCCGAGCAATTACATTTTTGACTCATTCGGTTCACTATAAATACTGGCTCGAGGCTCAGTTTAGAACACACCACAACAAAACACACTTGCTCTCTCAAACTGCTCCTGCGTTTTTGCGCTGTTACTTCCTGTTTATGATTAATCACTTTGTGTTGCTTGGTGATTCTTGGCTGTACGAACTTACCAACATACCGCATCAAATCATGCGGTGATACGTAGAGGCTAGCAGCATACATCGCGTATAAACCTTAAAGGACATGAATTCCGTGCAGTTTAATTCACGTCAATTTTCAGGTTTGCATATTCATTTTGGTTATTTGATTATTACTAACATTGTAACAGAATATAAAATACTCAACATATATTTATGTAGTAACTCAAGGAAGAAATCGAATTCGTAATCTATATTAAGTCATTCAGAGCAATTACTATTAGGCAATCACCAAATGGTCATGCATCTTTTTATACAAACAAATATTTCATTCGAGTATCTCACCCACATCTCGTCTATACATTAATTTTAGTTAAACCTTGCAATAGCTACTCCTTCAGAGCTCAATAGCTACTCCTTCTGCTCACCACTTAGTGCTGCTCAAAGTTACTGTTGCTCTATGAAGTCTTCCAATCGTACGGGGTATTTTTGGAAGATTGAAGTCTATCGAAATGAGTTTTGAACCAGTCGCACGGTCTATATTAGTAATTAATTCTTATATAATAATAAACTAATAGTTTAAGGGTATTAATAGTAAATAGCAGTAAGATTTATTTCAGAAACAAATAAAGAGCAAGGCTGAACCAATGATTTAAAACCCGGGTCCACTCGGCCGGTTCAACCCGGTTAACCCGGGGCCCGGGGAAGACACCGGTTCAATAGTAGCCGGGTATTTGATGAGTATCGACCCGTTGAGACTCGGATGATTTTGGTCGAACCCGCCGACCCAGTGAGCCGGGTTGACCCGAGTTTTACTATTTTTACTTCAAATGTATAACAAGATACAAGTTTTACTTCATAGGTACAAATCTTTTATGTAATACTAGCTTATAACCCGTGATGAATCACGGTTGGCTTATAAAAATCGTAATAAAAAATCGTAATAATATTCTCATACTTTTTAATTATCTTTTACTTCATTAACAATACTTATTCATTGAAAATTTTGAAATTTTGCATCTAAATTTACAAACAATGACATGATGGATTGATTGTATTTAGGTCTTAGAGCTGAATTCTATTTATTCAAGTTACTCCAGAGGATCCCCAAAATGGTACCACAAATGTGTTTAAAATTTAAATGCTGCCAAGTGCCAACATACTAATACTCATTGTTGATAGAGAGTTATATTGATAAGTTAGTACATATTTGTAGTAGTTAATAATAATATTAATAATAATCTATACTATATTATAAAGCATTTACCCCTTCCACAAATAGAAAGGCTGAATTTTCAGGCAAGGCACTTTCCATTTTGTCTTTGAATAGCGATTAAAAATTAAAGCATCCGCAAATATTTGAACGCGGGACGAACACGTTCCCACAAAGCCGCGCTAACCATCTGAACTACAAGGTGGGATGTTTATACTTTCCTTAAAAATAAGTATATCCTAAGTTGTTCCGACCTTATTTCCGATAGCTAAAAAGAAAACTCGTTTCAAATACACCCCATTCAATTTAGACGATTGACATTCCAAAGTTGCCTCATCGTAAATTTCAATACCTATTTAGCCTCCTCGATTCCTTCAACCACCACCTTCAATGGACCTATATATGGCCATCGTATACATCAACCTACAAATAAAGTTCCTTCACTGCTATTAAAAACACACAAGATGCAGTACCAACCTACACAACGACCACTGTAATGGTGATTTTAGGTTAAAACATGAACCAAAATGCAGCGGAAAATTATAATCACCATAACCGGATCTAATATTGATAAATACAATTAAACTATTAAAGAAATCAAAGAGAAAGGATGAACAATTCATACCCTAGTTGCCTTTGATCAATGAATTCGGATGGAGAGGATGAGAAGCCGAAACCAAGAACTCCAATTGGGAATTCCTCCAAAGCTAGTCCACACCACACTATAGCAAGAACACCCTTGAAGACGCTAGTCCAATGCAAGCTTGAAAGAGGCAAAAACCAAGAACCCTAGGGGTACTAGTTTCGGCCGAAAGGTGTAGGGGAGGGAGGATTAGGGTTTTTTGCTTGCTCCCTAATCTAAGCCTTATATACCCTAAACAAGTTTAGAGAATATCCACTTAGCCCCTTGTCCTTTCTTTCTTTCAATTAATTCTACTAGATAACTTAAGTTTAAACAATTTAAACTTAATTACTTAAGGAATTACTTACATTATTATATATATAATATAATTACACTAATTACATTATATATAACAAGGTGTTTAGTGTATAAGTGTGTGACCCTTTAGGCTCACATACAACTAGCCATATAACTATATGTTATACACGTGAAGCATATTCCAACAGCTCCCACTTGCGCGCGTGATAACAACAAGTAGTTATACAAGCAAAGGTTAGAGTCTAGCAACCCGCCAATGCCCCTAGGAGTACATGAGGAGTTTCATAAAATCTTTATTCAAAGTCTTTCGAGCAGTTATCCTTTTGTTGCTGATACTATGTTGAATTTTAGACAATGATCAATGTCAATCTAAAACTTCAACGATTCTGTTTCTCGATCTATATAATGAAATAGATTACCAAAACCAATCAAGATTCATCTTGATTACCTTTTGGGTGTGGCCACACATACATCTATTCAAAATCATCGAGGGGCCCAGTAGTATCTAATCCACATACGCGGAGGAACAAATTCTTTATTGACTGCACGTGTCTATCATATGCTTAATGATAAACCCGACAATGGTTGTTATAGCAGCCTTATTCAGATCAGCATTTAACCACATCAAAGTTTACCCCTCTACATACACAAACCAACTTGCATCTCAAGTCAGAGGATAAGTGACAAAGCCTTTGTGAGATTCACTTGTGACATAAATCCAGGAAGTGATTTCTCATAGGTTGGGTCAGTCCAATCGTGCATCTTTATGAACGACATGTGAGTTTGATTTCATTATCCTTAGTCATACAAAGATAATGTCATCAATGCCCTCAGATTTGTCTTAATAATATTCCCATATTATTAATATGACAATGGACAATTTAGAATATAAAACACAGTAAATATTCATGGAAATAAACATGCAAATATAGAACACAGTAGATATTCATATAAAAACGATCATATCAAATATATCAATTTATTCCAATAAAAACTGCTCAATGTTCCATTATCCAAATACTAAAACAGATTACATGAAACTACTAGCTGGTCGAAGCCCAATGTTTCTAGCATGCTCAATATGTTTGGTACATGACATTGGCTTCGTGAAGGGATCAGCTAAGTTGTCATCTGTATGAACTTTGAGTAAGCGTACATCTCCCATTAGGATCGCATCTCTAATGTAGTGAAGCTTCCTCCGATAATGTCTGGCGCCTTTCTAAACACCGGGTTCGTTGGCAATGATGATAGCACCTGTGTTGTCACAGTACATATCCATAGGTCTTTCATTGCTGGGGACAACTCCAAGCCCAGAAATGAATTTCCTCATCCAAACAGCTTCCATTGCAGCTTCAGTAGTTGCAATGTATTCAGCTTCTGTAGAAGATATAGCGATTGTGCTCTGCTTTGCACTTTTCCAATCAACAGCGCCTCCGTTCAAAACGAAAACATACCCCGTTTGAGATTTGGAATCATCTCTATCAGTCTCAAAACTAGCATCAGAATAACAAGTGACGCTTAGTTCATCTTGACTTCCACCACCATAAACAAGAAACATATCTTTAGTATTCCTAAGATACTTCAGTATGTTCTTAACAGCAGTCCAGTGACTCTCACCTGGATTCTGTTGGTATCGGCTTGTAAGGTTCTGAGAGAACGCTACATCAGGTCTTGTGCACCGTACATCATACATGATTGACCCTACTGCCGAGGCATAGGGGACATCATGCATACGATTCATCTCATCAGGTGAGGACGGTCCTTGAGTCTTACTCAAGTGTACATTGTGTTGCATAGGGAGGTTTCCACGTGTGGAAGCGTCCATTCTAAACCGTTTTACAATCTTATCAATGTACGCACTTTGACTTAGTCCGATTAACCGCTTAGATCTATCCCGGTAGATCTTTATGCCAAGTATGTATGCCGCTTTCCCAAGATCCTTCATAGCTAAGCACTTCCCAAGCCAGGATTTTACATCTTGTAGCATTGGAATGTTATTTCCTATGAGTAATATGTCATCAACATATAGGATTAGGAAGACGACAATGCTCCCACTAGCTCTCGTATATACACATGGCTCGTCGGGATTCTGAGTAAAGCCAAACGTTTTGACTTCCTCATCGAATTTTTTGTTCCAACTTCTGGATGCCTGCTTTAGTCCATAAATGGACCTTTGAAGCTTACATACTTTCTTAGGGTGCTTTGTACTTACAAATCCCTCAGGCTGAACCATATAGACATCTTTATCGAGGTGTCCATTTAAGAAAGCAGTTTTAACATCCATTTGCCAAATCTCATAGTCATAGTACGCTGCTATGGATATGACGATCCTAATAGCTCTAATGTCGGCAACAGGCGAGAAGGTTTCATCATAGTCAATCCCGTAGGTTTGAGTGTAACCTTTTGCCACCAACCGAGCTTTATAGGTGTGTACATTGCCATCCATGTCGGTCTTCTTCTTGAAGAGCCACTTGCTGCCAACAGTCTTACTGTTAGGAGGAAGATCAACAAGAGTCCATACTTGGTTATCTTTCATGGATTGCATTTCCGCGTTCATAGCATCAAGCCATTTGTCAGATTCAGAATCTGATAATGCAGCTCGATAGTTAGGGGGTTCATTATGATCCCCTAAACTTAGCTCCTCAGCATCGACATGGAATCCATATCGTTCAGGTGCATGAGGTGTCCTTGCGGACCTTCGAACGGGGACTTCATCATTTTGAGGTGCAACAGGAACAGTTTCATGTTCAGCCTCATCCTGATGTTCGCTAGTATCAACAATAGGTTGTGCATCTTCATCGCTTGGAATCTCGTCAAAGTCGATGGTACTCCCACTTGCTTCTTGTGAAATGAGATTGCTCTCAAGAAACTCAGCATAACGAGCAATAATTACTTTTTGCTCAGGTCGGTAGTAGAAATAGTAACCCATCATTTCCTCAGGGTATCCTATAAAGATGCACTTGACAGCTCTGGGTTCAAGTTTGTTCGGTGTGTCTCGTTTCACGAGAGCCTCACAACCCAGACCTTCAAGTAAGACAAGTTAGGGACTTTCCCATGCCATATCTCATATGGTGTCTTTTCAACCTTCTTGGTGGGAACCATATTCAGTATTCGAGCAGCCGATTTGAGTGCATAACCCCAAAAGGATAGAGGCAGAGTGGTAGGACTCATCATCGATCGGACCATGTCAAGCAAGGTGCGATTTCTCCTCTCTGATACACCATTATGCTGTGGTGTATAAGGGGGAGTGAATTGTGAGACAATCCCACTATTCTTAAGATGGTCTTGAAACTCATGGCTCATGTACTCTCCTCCTCGATCGGACCGGAGAGCTTTTATCCTCTTGCCGAGTTGATTTTCTACTTCATTCTGGAAAGCTTTGAACGTTTCAAAGGTTTCATGTTTATGTTTAATCAAGTAAACATAACCATAACGACTAAAGTCGTCAGTGAAAGTAATGAAGTAGGTAGCACCTTCCCTATTTCGAGTTCTAAAAGGGCCACATACATCGGTATGTATGAGTCCAAGTAGATCATTGGCCCTTTCGCCTACATGGGAGAAAGGTTTGCGCGCCATTTTGCCAGTTATACAAGAAACACATTTATCAAATGATTCATAATCATCTGATTTTATAAGTCCATCCTTTTGTAATTTTAAAACACGTTTCTTGTTAACATGGCAAAGGCGGCAATGCCATAGGTAAGTAGAATCCAAATTCTTCTTGGATTTCTTGTTGCTACAAGTACAAATAGAACTACTGTTTGTTACACGATCATGCATATCAATCTCAAAAATACCATCACAAGGAATAGCATTAAAATAAAAAATATTATCCTTTGAAACCGAAATACCATAATCTGTAAAAGTGTGAATAAAACCAGTATTCCACAAACATGAAAGCGATACTATACCCCTAGTAATACTAGGCGCATAGTGACAATCGTCTAATACAATAATTAAACCATTAGGAAGGATTAAATCATAGCTTCCTATTGCTTCGACCGGTGGACGCATTCCATTGCCCACGTACAAGTCCAAAGCTCCATGGTTTAGCTTTCTACTTCCCCTTAGACCCTGCATGGTATTACAAATGTGAGTTCCACAACCAGTGTCCTATACCCATGATTTCTTAGGGAAAGCATATAGTTCTATTATGAAGATACCTGATGTGCCAATCTTATTGGCTTTGTTCTTCATCAACTCCGCCAGGTAGGCAAGACAGTTCCTCCTCCAGTGGCCTGTTCACCGCAGTGATGGCAAGCAAGATCCTTAGCAGGATGCTCCTTATGAGTAGGTGGGGGAACCTTTGGCTTGGGCTTGTAAACTTGCTTTCCCTTGCCTTGGCCCTTAGCAAATACTTGCGGTTTTGGTTTTTGGATCTTTCCTTGCCTTATGGCAAGGACAGTAGGGGTAGGAGGTTTCTTGGATAGCCCAGCTTCCGTTTGTTTCAGCATAGCATGTAATTCGGCGAAAGTCTTCCTCATACTATGCATCTGATAAGTCATGACAAACGGTGCATAGTCCTTGTGAAGTGAGGTTAGAATTAACCCAATTCCAAGGATATGAGGCATAGGGTAGCCAAGTTTCTCCATTCGGTCTAGGTAACTCTTCATCTTCAAAAGATAAGAGCTAACAGACTGTCCCTCCTCCTGCTTGCAAGCATGGAAGGCTTTGACCGTGTCAAAGAGTTCCTGATCAGCTTGCTTTTGGTATGATGTTTTAAGTTCAGCCATCATATCGAATGCTGTGAGGTCCTCGAGATTCTTTTGAATCTCAGGGATCATGCTCACCAGCATGAGCGCGGCGACCTCTTGCTGTTCGTTGAACCTCTTGGTATAGGCGGCACGAACAGCAGGGGTGGCGGTAGCAGCAGGGGCAGGGGGCAACGCCTCCTCCAAATGGTGGTACTTGTGCTCGGCCCTAAGGACAATCCTTAGGTTACGAGCCCAGTCCACAAAGTTCGTTCCATCAAGTTTCTCTTTTTCGAGAACGGAACGAATGGTGGTGTGAGTTAGGGTTTGATTAGTAGAAGTCATCTACAAAATATCAAAATTCATTAATTAGTATTTTCGATAATAATTTCTTTTAATCAATTAACTACCCAATTAAGTTTAATTAAAAGCTAAGATCCCATTGAGCTTCTATCACCGCATCAGTTGATCTGCTAGAGGTGATAGATCCAATAGGTAGGTGACGTTCAACAATTGCATTACAAGTGCAACTCTTAGAGGTATGGGACTTCATGGCACCTAGTGAACAAGCATCTAGGGTCAAGTGGCATGTTTGTCGCATCGTCGCCTCGAGTCAAGGTCTCACCGTTAACTCGATTAAGTCATCCAATATGAAATCATGTCAAAATAGCTCTAGGTCTCACGCGTAGAGTATAATGACCTCGGATCTAGATTCGAACCACGTCTCACGTGAATTCAAAAATAGAAGCAAGTGATTTACAATCGATTGGACGGCGTGACTTAAATTTAAGGTATGTTAAATTTTAATTTAATAAAATTTTATTAATATATGAATGAATCATGTACTTCATTCATACCACTTCATAAGTCGTGTAATAAACGGTAAAAACTTTTAGCGATTATTAAGTGATAAGTTTCAAATCATATTTAAACTTAGTTTAATCTCAAAACCATTTTAGATTAAAGGTTTAATCATCAATGATTAATTAGTAATGATCAATGATTAAGGGTTTGAATGTTTTAATGTTTGTGTCTAAAAACCATTTTTAATTGTTTTACTACTTGTATCAAATAGAAAAGAAACAACCACAAACAAAATATAAAACATGCAACAAATTTTGTGCAAACCTCGACCGATGAAATCCTAGGTTCGGTCACGTGAGTCATCACGACGGACCGAAGGGTCAATCTAAGGGACGGGCCAACATGAACCCAAACGGGCCTACATAAACCCAATGGGCTCCCACTTGCTCCAAGACATTCTTGAGAAAGTAGAACCCAAAATTGTGAAAAAATGAATCTGCCAGAAAATTTCAGCATCCTTCGAAGCCAGAAAAGTCACTGAAGGAGTCTTCGTTAGTCTTCCCGGCCTTCTGGAAAGTTGTAGGTCTCTGAGTTGCGGAACGTTTGGCAGTGGTTTCAGGTCCAACGGATTTGCCAATCTCCGGGAAAGTCTGTTTTCATGCAGCTGCGCAGGTGGTGCCGAAAATTGTTGTTTTTTCTTCATTGTTTCTTCATCTTTGGTCAACAATTTACAATAATAGAAAGAAATAAAATACAACTATTCTAATTACTTTTACATTGAAATTGCCCCAAAAAATGGCACCAAACATAAAGGAAAAAAATTGAACCGAAATTACAACAATTAAACCAAAAACACGGCTTTTCCCAAACAATCAAACAACCAAACGACAACAAATTCATCACAAGGTTTAGGCTTTCATCGGTTTGCACAAACAATCAACAATTGACAAGGTTTTGGCTTGGGATATGGCAAAAATACATGTTTTGCCATATCAACAAAAAAGTAAAATATATGTAAAATCCAAGCCAAATAATCAAAAAAACAATAACTAGATTAATTTTTTATTAGAGTTTTTGTAACAAGTAGCATCTAGGGTTACCAAAAATCATATTTTTAACCCTTGGTATTTATAAAAAATCGAAAAAATAAGAACCCTAGGGTTCTTCAATTTTTCCGATCGGCTAGGGTTTAAAAACACCAAAAATAGAATTTTTTTGCTACTTTTACAAAAACAAGTTAATTATATTATCAATATAATGACTCGTGATACCACTAATGGTGATTTTAGGTTAAAACATGAACCAAAACGCAGCGGAAAATTATAATCACCATAATATTGATAAATACAATTAAACTATTAAAGAAATCAAAGAGAAAGGATGAACAATTCATACCCTAGTTGCCTTTGATCAATGAATTCGGATGGAGAGGATGAGAAGCCAAAACCAAGAACTCCAATTGGGAATTCCTCCAAAGCTAGTCCACACCACACTATAGCAAGAACACCCTTGAAGATGCTAGTCCAATGCCAGCTTGAAAGAGGCAAAAACCAAGAACCCTAGGGGTACTAGTTTCGGCCGAAAGGTGTAGGGGAGGGAGGATTAGGGTTTTTTGCTTGCTCCCTAATCTAAGCCTTATATACCCTAAACAAGTTTAGAGAATATCCACTTAGCCCCTTGTCCTTTCTTTCTTTCAATTAATTCTACTAGATAACTTAAGTTTAGACAATTTAAACTTAATTACTTAATGAATTACTTACATTATTATATATATAATATAATTACACTAATTACATTATATATAACAAGGTGTTTAGTGTATAAGTGTGTGACCCTTCAGGCTCACATACAACTAGCCATATAACTATATGTTATACACGTGAAGCATATTCCAACACACTGCATTCAGCCGGAAATCCCATCTTATCTCCGCTGGAGTTTCAAAATTCTATAACGGATGCACCTCCGAAACATGTGGCCTTAGCAATGGATCATTTGGCTCATGCTAAGAGACTCATCGCCCACATTAGACTCGGTTCCGGCTGCCTCCTCGAAGCCCTCTTTATCGACGGACAACAGTCTCTACGCCCACTTCATATAAACCCTTACGTATGATCCTTCTAGAGCAAGCTTCTATGTGTCAACACCTTCAGATTCTTCGAATTATTGGTAACTATCTAATATTAGTGTTCAGTTGATCAGCCTGGAATGAATTATGGTTTCAATTCCTCTTTTGTCTTTTGGTTATTTTTCTATTGAAAACTAGGCATTTGAAGATTAGCCAAATTTATTTAATAAATCTGGTAAGTGATGGTTGTAAAGTTTGTTTTAATGTGTTTTAACGGTTTGAACTTTGAAGAAAAATGAGTGATCAAACTCCCAAATTATGTGAATTCAAATCGGGAAGTGGGTTCGTTAACATCTGCTTCATATGAGGTACATCTTACTGCTCTTGGAGAATTAAAATGTATTGGGTACTTATTAGTTATTACCAGATTCTTGTATTTTTTAACAATTGTTTTATATATTTGTATGTGGAATAATGGGTAATGTCGTTGGTTTTTTTACATTGTCGCTACTTTTTTAGATGTTGTGGGTAAGGGTCAGATGGGAATGGGACTGATCGTTTTGGAAGTGATTATGATATTAGTTGATGACGTCTTGAGCTAGCTTGGATTGTGTTGTTATTCTCCTGATACATATTTTGTCATTGTTAAAATGCAGGAATTGACGTTGCATATGTTAAAGATATCCAGCACCTTGAGTGCTAAGTCAGTGATGGATTTTGAACTTTGTGTGAATTCTACTAATTGTCCCACAGCTGGGAGGAAGCCTAGACAATATGTTATGTTATACTTTTATACTTTATTTATAAATATATACTAATATCTGTAGGTTTTTGATGGCCGGCTGAAATGGGGGCACATTAAATACGCTGAGTGCAGAAAAAGGGGAAGTAACTTCTGAAGCAACTGAGAGAGAGCTTGAGTTAGAAGCTCAACTTGTTGAAGCAAGAAGTATAATCCAAGAGTTGGTATTATAAAAAAATATTGTTAAATGAAAAAAAAATCGTATCAATTTATTTTACTTAGTTTAGTAAATCTGTTTGTTTATATTGTTTCATATTAATGTATTCAAAATCTGTTTCTCACTAGCCTTATTTTTACTTGATCTTAACATTCTGTGTTAAATTGTGTTTTGGGACGTACCCTACTTCTGGTTCTGTTGTTGGGTAGTTATTGAAAGAACTTTTGCAGCTTCATGATGCAATTTTGTGTTGCTTTTTTATGGTACAATTTATTACTCTTTTTAGAGTCTTGTTTCAGGGTTGATTTTTTTAAAATTGTCACTAAGTTGTTTATTTTATGGTTCAATTGCTTTGATGAAATGATCGCCGTATAAAAAAAACTGCTTTGATGGTTTTTTATTTTTGCCAACCAGGTGGGATTTGAATTACTGGAGACAAACTTTGTGAGTTGTGGCATTACAAGATATTAATTTTAGTAAACAAAATGATTGATGAATCGGGTCGGAAAGCATTATTGCCCAAATTTGCAAAGATAATGTAACAATTATGATTTTTGAACATAATTAATTAAATAGTTACAATTTATTAAAAAACTTGATAAAAAAGCACTATTAATAGTTCTATTAAGTGGTATGGTAATTGTATTACATAGTAAAGTGTTGTAATTTTGGTTTTGCTTAGTTGCCGGGTGAGATTTGTGTGTCTGACATTGGGTCATCGTTTTTCATATGAACAATCAATTGCAAACAAAAGTTCAATGTCGTCTTTTGTCAAATGGTCGTTTATGTGGGAAAAGACAATCACTACCGCTCTCACTAACCGTTACTACGAACCACTACAGTCACTACCATTGTCACTCACCACCATGACGCATCACCACCACCATCTTTATTGACAACGCATAATATAGTTACAAGGTACCCGCCGCCGCATTGCGCGGGTACCGGCTAGTAATATAAAAAGTTGTAACAAAATTAATTGTAATAGTACTAAGAATATCTTATCCGTTTGACCTGTTTTGTATGATACCATATGAACAGTTACATAGTGATTTTCTAAAGATTGGGTCAATATAGGCATGTAACATACTTTTCATTTTGACCCGTTTGAGACAATACCCACTTGACCTGTTTCGAGTAATGCTCTTTTGACCCGTTTAATACTAATTCAACAATAGTATTAGTAAATTCAACGACAAAATATATGTTTTGAGTCAACCCGGCCCGACCCGAACATCATCTAAAAGTTCAACTGATTTGGTGCATACCACCATATCAATGCTTATAAAGACCAAGTGAAAAATTCTCTCTCTCCACAACTCTCTTGCCTTTATTGTAGTTGTTTCCTCTTCAGATACAACCTTCCATTTACTATCTGCTCATGTTCTCTTGTGTATAGCAATAGATGATGGCATGTTAACAGATAGTGTATAATTTACAGTTGACTGTTGTCCTATTAGAGTCAATTTGACTTTTCAAAGTCAAAGATGGTGTACCAAAAATGGATTTTGGCCCAGATGAAAGTTTAGCAGCAAAATCCTTTTTTTGTGTCACCCACTTACCTGTTTTCATTGTATATTAAGTAACAAATGATTTACAATTGTAAATTTTACCATCTCCATTAACTGACCATATAAAAAAGTACAAAAAAATGGAAATTATACCTTACCATCTGTTGTGCAAGTATGATCAGAGGTTTTTGAAAAATTTGATATTTAATAATATTCCCTGCACAAAACAAAACTGGAATTAAGATAATATTGATAATGATAATTTCAAATTGGTGATTTAAGAAGGGGTTGAAATGGTGATTTACAAAAATTAAGAGTGTTGGTTCCCAACAACACAAACGTGTTGCGTTACGGCTAAGTAAAGACTTAAAAATAAAGAACACACAAGATTTCAATGATTAAGAGTTTATTAAAACAACTTAATACAGTACAAAGTTTGCGGAAATAGATAGTACACACTAACTAAAACTTTATACTTGAAATGACACTTTAACTTGCTCAAACTAAAAAGACTATGCAAGGAGAGTAATATCAGCTGATACTAACAGCTGATATTGAATGCCCGAGTAATAACTATGAAGAAGTTAATACTAGACAATAACAAACTCTCAGAGAATGTTCTTGTGCTATGAATGCTAAAAGGTGTGTGTAAATACAAGCATTTACGTCTCTATTTATAGCCCAAGATCCATGTTCCTTTGTCCACAAGTTAATCGACGTGTAAACATATTATTCGTCGATGTAGACTTGTCCACGGAAACATTAAATGCTCTTGCATACGTTATAGTCCCAATTGTACTTTGTGTCAACTTATCTTGTAACCTTTTCTGACGCACAAAGAAAAGTTGTACTATGATAGTACAAAAGATGTTGACTTTCTCTATACATGCTTGGAGGGACAAACGATGATGTTCTGACAACATATCTTCTATTACCAAAATAGAAGATCCTCATCGTTTTCTTCTTCTTTGAGCGGGAAAGGAAAATATTCAAAGTGTCAAGAATATTTTCCACCAAGTCTTTATCTGCAGCGGGTACCATCAGCTAATTCCACTATCAGCTGAGTGGTCTTGTTCTTGTCTTAGTCCTTTGGTCATAGACTTCGAATGATCACTCTTGAATTGCTGCTGATTTGACTTGATTTCTAGAGCTGAGTACTGACTCAACTTAAGGTATATTGTATATACTTGTTTCAGCTGAGATACGTACTTCAGCTGTTTTATTTGTCTTAGCTATTGATCATCAAATCTTATTTACTTAGTCTTTGGACTAACAATCTCCCCCTATTTGATGCAATCGAATAGCTGTAGTTGTGACCCTATAATGATTCAGCTGATCTAGTTAGCTGAATGCTTATGTACTTTGACCCTTTGGGTTCTATTGACTATTTGTATCTTTTTACAGTATTTCTACAAGTATATTACAAACAAAATTTTCCATTGATATGAAGCTGATTAAGTACAAGGAAAATAAAACAAAAACATAGTATTAAGTTTTTATTCTCTTAAGACATCCTGATACACTGAGCTGATGGCTGAGTCTATTAATTTCTTCATTTCCTTTCCCTCTTCAGTAGAGGAACTCAGCAGTTTGTAATAGACTATAAGCTGCTCAACATCGCACAAGTTTAATTCGTCAGCTCTTTGAAAGCAAGGCCTCTTCTTTTCACCTAGATAGCAGAAAACGTAAATGGGTTCATTTACAATACGCCCAGGGATAAAGTCAACCCCCGTGGGTACGGTTTTTGAGAGATTGAGTCTTGGTCGTTTAGCATAGAGTATTGAAGACCCAACCTCAGCTGATCTGGGTTCAGCGAAAGGTTCGGGGAGAACAGACTTACGTTTCTCCCCTCTTGCTGCGGAGCTTTCACCAGTAGGTTCTCTGATGGTCTCATCTTGAGGTTCACGCAATTCAGCTGGTATGCGATTTGCCAGATCAGGAGAGTATCTCTTGATCTTGTCGCATAGAGTCTTGAAGGAGAAGATTGTGATTTTTGCCTCAGTTTCCAGATCTGCAATGTTTGGAGAAGGTTTTGCAGACTTGGCAGCTTTTAGCATCTCATTCCATTCGTCATAGCTGAAATGAGTGCTGACCTTGTTCAGAGAGACCTTTTCAGGAGCGAAGGGCCCTCCAGCTCTATATATGATGATTTCTTGTGGAGAGCTGGATGTTGATTTAGAGCCTCTTACGCTGCTGATTTTTGCCTCTTGCCGACGTTTGCAAAGAACTTTGTTGAACAACCTAATGTTCTCAGCTCTTTATGCTTCAGCTCTTTGAAACAGCTCTTCTTGAGTTTTTCTTTGAAGAGTAATGGCTGTTTCAAGATCTGCAGCACTTCCAGCTTCTTCAAGAAGAGCAGCTGCAATCGTGGCATCGGAAAGCTCCCCCTCAGCAGGTTGAGGATTCACCTGTAAAGTTGGCTGAGGATTTTGGATTTGCGGGGTTTGGACTTGTGGGACCTCAGCTGATTTAAAAGTATCAACGATGCGAACATCAGCTGAGGTTTCTTCTTCCCTGAGATCTTCAGCAGGAGTAAATATTGAATGCGTTATTGTTTCTCCTGCTGAAGTGATTACCTCAGGTCTTTCAGTAGGGACGAGTGTTGTTGAAGTTCTAGTCTCGTCTACTGAAACTCTTCTTCTTGTATTCCAGCAGAGGTGAATGTTGGTGATTTTGGAGTTTCACCTGCTGGAATATCTTCTTGAACATTGGCTCCAACAGCTGAGGTGATTATGGTTTGTGAATCTTGTTCACCTTGTTGTTCACCTCCTGATGTAGCTTGCTCTTTCTCCCCCTCAGAGAGTGCCTGAAGAAGTAAGGTACTCTCTGGTGAAGCAGTAGGACGGACAGCTGGGGCACCCTCATTCTCTAGCTTGTCCATCCGGGTTGACACAGCAGTAGCAGAAGCATCAATAGCCTTGGCGAGATGGCTATGAGTATTGGCCAGCAGAGATTCCTGCTTTTGTTGAGCAAGGCCAATACGATTGACAGCGGAGATGAGAGGAGTGACCTGAGATTGTAATAAGGTCAGCTGTCGATCAACTTCTGCTTCAGATGCCCGGGCTTCAGCTAGAAGCCTATCCATCTCGGTTCTGTCAGATTCTCGAAGAGAGCGGAGCTCTCGCTGAGTGAGCTATTGAAGCTTGATGAGCTCGCTGGTGTTGCATCGAATCTGATCAGAAAGAAGAGCCAGCTGAGGAGTCGCAGTGTGGACTTCAGTATGCAGAGAGGCAATACTCGTTGATGATTTTCAACGGATTGAGCATACTGCTGAGGAACATCCCAGGACGTATCTGGGATTTTACAACTCTAGACACCAAGGCAGCAAGGGCCTTGGTGGGAATGCCTTCACCAGCTGTGCTGGTTCCAACATGGGACATTTGGACAATTTGGGGAGAAGGGTCCGAAATGTCTCCAGCTGAGGTGGTATCCTCAACTGTGGAAGAAGTCATTACTGAGTTAGGAGGAATAGCTCCTATGGGTTGCTCAGTAATTGTGGGGGGTGAGTTGGGTCCAGCTAAAACTTCTGGGGTTCTGTTAGAAGGGCCGACATCAGCTGTCAATTCAAATTGAAGCCAAGGTTCATCTGCTGGCTCGTCAGGAGACGAGTAGTAGGGCCGGATTGGTTCATCAGCAGAATCAAACATTAAGGAGTAAGATGTTTGATTACCTTGTACTTCATTCTCACCAGTCGGCTGTACTGGTATAGAGACATGAGGAGAGAGTCCTCGGGGTGGTGGGTCAGCTGCCTCACAGCTCAGTTGGCGAATACGTTCGCGATCACTGGCAGCTTGGGTGAGTGCCTCAGTAACAACTGGGTCTACAGCTGTCCCTTCATCGGCGGTGGTGGTTTCCTCGATCTCCAGCTGGTGTAAGCTGGTGACGTTGTGGGTAACAGAAAGAACAGTTTCAAGATTGACTTGGTTTCCAGTCAATCTGTCATCAACTGCTGACTCAGAAAGTGATGAAGAAGTTTGTGGTGGTGTGTGTGCAGCTGACTCTCGGGTGGCTTGGGATGAGCCAAAAACTTCACCAGCAGTCTTTTGAGAGACTGAGGTTGCTTGTGGAGTTTGTCCCCTTGTTACAACAACTGATAATGAATCAGTTGAGGAGCAATGCAGAAGTGTGGAGCTGGCACTAACTCCTAAAGAACGAAATTGCCGTTTTGAAGGCTGCTGACCTGTTGAGAGATCAGCAGGAGGAAGTGAAAGAGGAAGAGAAAGATAAGAATGATCAACCAGGAGTGTCCGACTAGAAGCTCCGAGAAGAGGAGAAGTTTCTAGTGAGACACTGTCATATTGAAAATGAGAAGAAAACTCAGCAGCGGATGCTGGCAGAGCTTCTGATCGTAATCCACTCAAAGTGGAGCTCAAAAGGGGCCCCAGTGGATCCTGGCTGAATCCTGATGATGCTGCGAATGCGAAGTCAGCATCATCAGTTGCCATACCTTCTCCACAGGTAGCAGATCCTCTCTCCTGCAGTTGAGGAGAAGAAGGATCACGTGAAGTGGGAGAAGATGGCAGGAGGAGGGGAGAAGAATTGGTGAGACGATGAGCTGATCTTTTGACTCGTCTCTTCACCACTAGAGGAATAAAATCCTCTACCTCATCTTCCAACTCTGTGGGAGCTGAGATCCCAGTGGAAGTGGGGTTCTTTTCATCAGCAGCTGGCGGACGACTAGCAGCCGATGAACCCTGCAGATGAGAAAAGGACATACCTTCTTGTAGGGCAGATTTCTTCGTTGTGGTGCCCTTTGATTGATCCCTCCTGGATCTAGTATGATCATCAATGATCTTCAGCATGTACGAGGAGAGGGGAACATCCTGACCAGCTTCCTTCTTGGAGCTGAAGATGGTGTTGGATAAGGTACGAACCTCGAAAAATTCCCCCGGAAGGTCATCGTAATCGATCTCCAGCTTCTCGGTCATCACATGAGCGATGCACAAGGTGAAGAAACGAATATAAGGGATGTGATTTCCCTTTCCTTTGAGCTTGGTTTTGACCTCCTCGTACACCAGTCTCCCATAATCAATCCGCTGACCGGTGATTAGGGCTTCAGCAAAGATCTGAAGCTTGGAGTTGCACTGGTTTTGAGACCCATAGTTGCCGCCTATACACTGAATGATATGAGTGAAGAAATAGGCCCATGGTCTCGTCAGTGGAGACTTCTTGAAGATCAGAACCCTGTCCTCAGCGCTTTCCAATCGATATCCAGTGATATCGATTAGACTTTTCTTTGCATCCTCAGCAGATTTCATCTCCTGAGGTTCTTTAGTAGGGTTCAAGTAGTTGAACCCACAAGCAGTTCGGAAATCATCAACAGTAATGGTGATTTGATGATTTCCAACTTGCGCAACAATGTTGTCCCCAGAGACGGAGGCAGACATCCAGAAATCACGCAAGAGTTCGTAAAAACTCTTGGTGAAGTGCAAGAATGCACCACTGACAAGACAGTGGCGTAAAAACTTTCCAACCGGACGGTAGATGTCCTTGAGGTTGTCCGGCGGAGAGGTGTTTGCCACCAAGTTCGAGTTTTAAGAAAACTCGATGGCCTCTCTGGATAAGGAAGCTTTTTGGGTTTTTCTGGAGGTAGACATGGTTAAGAAAAGGAGAAGATTAGGGTTTTGAGAGAGAAAATAGAGAGAAATTTGAAGGAGGTTATTTGGGAGTAGTGGAGAAGAATGAGGAGAGACGTGGGGTATTTATAGAGAGAAGAGGAACCATTTTGGGTAGATATTTGAATTTTAACCGGGTAAAAATGGATAGTTAGAAACCAACTATGGAAATATTGGTTTTCGTGCAAATATACAGGTACGATTTGACAGTAAGGGTTAGTGGAGCAGTATCTGTAACAGGGATGTCAAATCCCTCATAAAAGCTAAATATTTCCACATGAGTGCAAATATTTGCCACAGAAAACGTGTGGATGGGGTTAAAAGATTCCCTTTTCTTTGAAAAACCAAACGTTTTAACTTATAAAACTTGATAAGTATCATTTTGAGATGAGTTACTCAGCTGATCGATAAATTTAAAACGTTTTAATCAGCTGAGTGTACTAAGTGACAAGGTGAACATCATCAGCTGCTGATAGTACTTCAGCAGATGAGTTAAGCATTTAACATACCCGGCTCACTGATTAAGAAATTAAAGCATTTTTCATCCAATGGCTTGGTGAATAAATCAGCTAGCTGAAGGTCTGTTGAAATGAAATGCAGTTCCACACCACCTTGTTCAATGTGATCTCAATGAAATGATACCTTATGTCAATATGTTTGGTTCTGGAGTGAAGAACAGGGTTGTTGCTGATTGTGATAGCACTTGTGTTATCACAATAGATAGGAACTTTGGAGAAGTTCATATCAAAGTCAATCAGCTGATTCTTCATCCAAAGGACTTGAGCACAGCAGCTTCCAGCAGCAACATATTCTGCTTCAGCTGTAGAGGTAGAAACAGTATTTTGTTTCTTGCTTGTCCAGCTGACTAGCTTTCCACCTAGCAGCTGGCACCCACCAGTGGTGCTCTTTCTATCCATTTTGCAACCTGCAAAGTCTGAATCTGAATAGCCAATTAGATCAAACCCGGAGTCTTTGGCATACCAAAGACCTAGGCTTTGAGTACCTTTTAGGTACCTCAAAATTCGCTTAGCAGCTATTAGATGAGATTCTCTAGGATCAGCTTGATACCTAGCACACATGCAAGTAGCAAACATAATATCTGGTCTGCTGGCAGTAAGATAGAGCAAAGACCCAATGATTCCTCTATAGAAAGTGACATCAACTGATTTCCCAGTTGAGTCAGCATCTAGATTATTTGGAGGAGCCATTGGAGTTTTCATGGATGATGATGAATTCATATCAAATTTCTTTAACAGATCTTTAATATATTTTTCTTGATTTATAAAAATTCTATTTTTGGATTGTTTAATTTGTAACCCAAGAAAATATGTTAATTCACCCATCATGCTCATCTCATACTTTGTAGACATGAGTTTTGAAAAACGTCTACAAAGTTTTTCATCAGTAGAACCAAAAATTATGTCATCCACATAAATTTGAACAAGAATGATATCACCTTTGATTTTGCGAATGAATAAGGTTTTATTTGCTAGAAGGAAGTTAGAGAGTGTGTCATACCATGCACGAGGAGCTTGTTTCAACCCATACAGCGCTTTATCTAATTTAAACACATAGTCTAAATACTTGGGATTTTCAAAACCTGGTGGTTGCTTAACATAAACTTCCTCTTGCAGTTTCCCATTTAGGAACGCACTCTTTACATCCATCTGAAAAACTGTGAAGTTTTTGTAGGCAGCATAGGCTAGAAATATTCTAATAGCTTCAAGCCTTACTACTAGGGCAAATGATTCACCGAAATCGATTCCTTCTTCATGTGTGTACCCTTGTGCAACAAGTCTAACCTTATTGCGAATAACCACTCCTTCCTCATCCATTTTGTTCCTGAATACCCACTTAGTACCAATTATATTGTCTTACCAGCTGGTGGAGGCACCAGCTGCCATACTTTATTGACTTCAAATTGGTTGAGTTCATCCTGCATTGCTTGAATCCAGCTGGAGCTTTCTAAAGCAGCTTTAATATTTTTTGGTTCTTCAGCTGCTAGGAAGCACGACCATAGGCAGAGATTACACGATGCCTTACTTCTTGTAACTACACCTTGTTGTGGATCTCCAATGATTAATTCAATTGGATGTTCTGAGGTCCACTTAGATTGAGGAGCAGCTGTAGAAGAGGAGGATTCAGCAGAGTCGTCAGTTGATGGCTCAGTCGATCTTTGAAATGAATCAGATGATTGATCAGAGGTGGGATTTAAGGCCTTTGAGTGCTCTTCAAAAGTGACATTGATAGATTCTTCTAGAGTTTGTCTTCTTTTGTTGAATACTCTGTATGCCTTGGATGTAGTGGAGTATCCCAAGAAAATGGCTTCGTCAGCTTTAGCATCAAACTTGCTCAGCTGATCTCGTGTATTTAACACAAAACACACACAACCAAATACATGGAAGAAGCCAATGTATGGTTTTCTTTGACGTAGAATCTCATAAGAAGTTCTTTTGTGTCTCTTCACGTAGAGAGATCTATTTTGAGTAAAACAGGCTGTGTTGACAGCTTCTGCCCAAAATTGCTTTGGCATGTTTGACTCAGCAAGCATTGTTCTTGCAGCTTCTATCAGGGTCCTATTTCTTCTTTCAGCAACACCATTTTGTTGAGGTGTTCTAGCAGCTGAAAAGTTTTGAGAGATCCCAACTTCTGAGAAGAAGTCTTCTAATGTACTATTTTTGAATTCAGTACGATTGTCTGATCTCAACATCTTAACTCTTGACCCATTTAGAAGTTCCATCTTTTTGATGAACTTGATGATTTCATCAGCTGCATCACTTTTGTGGCGAAGAAATATAACCCAAGTGTATCGTGAGTATTCATCAACGATAACTAGTGTATACTTCTTTCCACCTATACTTTCAGTACTCATAGGACCAAATATATCCATATGAAGCATATGTAGACAGCTGTTGATGGAGAAACATTGCTTTGATTTGAAAGAGCTTTTATGCTGTTTTCCTTGTTCACAAGATGAACAAAGTTTATCCTTTTCATACTTGATTTGTGGTAAGCCATTCACCAGCTGACCTCTAGCCAGCTTTGATATATTCTTAAAGTTTAGTTGAGATAGCCTTTTGTGCCACAACCAATTTAGCTCTTCAGTGGAATGAGAGAATAGACAAACTTGTTGATTTTGAGGATTCATGTCAAGAGTATAAACATTGTTGTTTCTTGGAGCAACTAAGACAACTTTTCCACTTCTATCTGTTACCGTTCCTCTATATTCGTTAAAGTTCACTGAGAACTTTGCATCACATAGTTGGCTTATACTTATTAGATTATGTTTCAGCCCATTCACATAACCAACTCTTGTGATCTTTATAGATCCATTTGAGATGGATCCATAACCTTCAGTTGAGCCTCTACCATTATCACCAAAAATTACAGGAGGACCAGCACGAACTTCGAATTCTTCAAGCAGGGATTTATTTCCAGTCATATGTCTTGAGCAACCACTATCTAGATACCAGACATGTTTGCTTTGATCACCCTGCACAAGAATTAAAAGAAGTTAGTTCTTTTTGGGAACCCACATTTCTGTGGGTCCATGAGACTTCCTGCTGGAGCTCACAGGGGTCGGTTTTTCGATCGGCTCACAAGCTGAAGTTGGGGGTGGTCTTAAGCTTGGACTGTCACACTCACTTGCCATGTGCCCACGATCTCCACATCTGTAGCATTTTCTGTTTTTTTGTTGTGGAGTGGAGGGCGAGGCAGCAGGATTGGGTACTGGACCCAAGATCCCTTTCATCTTCTGATTTTCAGAGATAGTCAGATTTTCAACGAGTGAAGTCAGATTACTGATTTTTCTTTTCAGCTGTTTGACAGAACCAGCTGAGGAAGGACTAGGAGTGTGTTTTGAGACACTCTTACCTTTGTTCTTTGCAGCCCGAGTACGAACTCCAGCTGTCTCACCCTTGAAGGGTGTAAGAACAGTTCTCTTACCTGTTGTTTTGTTAGTCTTCTTTTGAGGTCTAGCAACAGAGACAACAGGCGCTGAACCCAAGATAGACTTTCTAGGTTCAACTATTACTACAGCGGGTGTCCTAACAACCATGGCCAAAGAATCAGCTGATGATTCCTCACTAGTTGTTTCAGAAGGTTCTTCTGTGGACATCTCAGTAGCATAGGTTTTGGTAGACTTAACAAAAGAACCAAAAACCAACTCTTCAGCTGGCACAGAAGTATCAGCTGATGAGTAGTACAGATCATCTATACTGCTGTCAGGTATAGCAGCTGCAGCAAGGAAGTATCCTCCTAGTACAGCTTGTACTTGACTGGGAATTTGTGATTTAACACATTCACTCACACGTTTGGATGAACGGGATCATGATTCACAAATCTTTTTAATTGCTTCAAGTTCTTTAACTTTTTCACTTAAATCATGTTGAAGAACTGAATTTATAAATTTGATTTCGGAAAGTTCCTCCTTTAAAGTTTTATGATCAATTAATCTTTCTTTTAAAAATGCATTTTCACGAAGAATAGAGTTGTGTTTATCAAACATTCACCTTTCAGCTGATCAATGAAGTGCAAGTCACAAATGATAGAGTCACCAATATCTTTGGCTTCTATAGCCTCAGCAGAAATTAGAGAGGTTACCTTTTTATGAACTATGTTGACCCATTGGTAGGTACTAGCATCATCAGCTGTAATACTTTCATCAGCACGAGCCATCAAACAAATTGTGGCCACTGGTTCATCATCATCGGATGAGTTGTCACCAGAGTCAGCCCAGTCATGAGTTTCAGCTACTAGTCCCTTGTCAGCAGCCTTGCCTTCAAGTGCCTTCTTTTCTTCTAGAATCTTTTTGGTGAAGGCTTGTAGCTTTTTATATTTTTCTTCAATGGATTCACCAGTTGAAGATGATGAACTTGCCTTCTTCTGCTTGCAGTCGTTAGCATAGTGTCCCTAAAGGTGCAGCTGACAAGACAGATCTACTACTAGAGCCTTTAGCTGAAGAACCTGACTTGCCCTTGAAAAATTTTCTGTTTTTGACAAGTAGGGCAAGATCAGATATAAGAGCTTCGTTGTCTTCATCTTCATTGATCTCCCCGATGCTTACTTCAGGCATGTTAAACAAATCAACAGCTGAGGTGTTGTCAGCTTCATCATCTGATGGGGGATATTCAATTCTGTTGGGCTTGTTTATGGAAACAAGAGCAGTTGAAGATCCTGAGAAACTCATTTTAGAGTCCTTTGGAGGTTGAAATTTGTTGAGTACAGTTCTCTCATGGCTTAGAAACATACCATAGAGAGATGAAAGAGTATAGTCTTTCAAAGTGGGAGATGTACTCATGCAAGTTATAATGGTAGCCCATTTAGCGGGTAAGGCAGCCATAAACTTACACATTTTGGACATATCGTCCTTATCAACTCCATGAGACTTCAGCTCGTTTAATAAAATATTATAACGATTAAAAGTTTGAGCTATAGTCTCACTAGGCTTGGCTGTAAACAGCTCGTAGTCATGGATGAGCATGTTCTTGTTATGTTCACGCACAACAGATGTGCCTTCATAAACTTCAGCCAGCCTGTCCCACATCTCTTTGACTGAGTCACAAAATTGTATATTGTGATACAGTTCATCACCAACTGCTTGAAAAAGCATATCCCTTCCTTTATTCTCAAGATGAACAAGACGTTTTTCAGCGTCCGTCCATTGAGCTTCAGATTTAACAACATAGTGTTCTGGTATTTCAGGAGTAGCAGGGATGAGGGTTTGAGGGATATATTTTCCAATCGTGAGATTATCTTCAAGTTTAGGATGATAGGTAACCATGTGGGATAACATGCGAGTTTTCCACATGGGATAGTTGGTTTGGGTGAGTTTGGGAGGTTTGCCAGATGAAGGTAGATCAGATGTAGGTTCAGCCATAACAGATGCTCAAAGTTGATGGAAAACAACTTTGACACTTGCTCTGATACCAGTTGTTGGTTCCCAACAACACAAACGTGTTGCGTTACGGCTAAGTAAAGACTTAAAAATAAAGAACACACAAGATTTCAATGATTAAGAGTTTATTAAAACAACTTAATACAGTACAAAGTTTGCAGAAATAGATAGTACACACTAACTAAAACTTTATACTTGAAATGACACTTCAACTTGATCAAACTAAAAAGACTATGCAAGGAGAGTAATATCAGCTGATACTAACAGCTGATATTGAATGCCCGAGTAATAACTATGAAGAAGTTAATACTAGACAATAACAAACTCTCAGAGAATGTTCTTGTGCTATGAATGCTGAAAGGTGTGTGTAAATGCAAGCATTTACGTCTCTATTTATAGCCCAAGATCCATGTTCCTTTGTCCACTAGTTAATCGACGTGTAAACATATTATTCGTCGATGTAGACTTGTCCACGGAAACATTAAATGCTCTTGCATACGTTATAGTCCCAATTGTATTTTGTGTCAACTTCTCTTGTAACCTTTTCTGACGCACAGAGAAAAGATGTACTATGATAGTACAAAAGATGTTGACTTTCTCTATACATGCTTGGAGGGACAAACGATGATGTTCTGACAACTTATCTTCTATTACTGAAATAGAAGATCCTCATCGTTTTCTTCTTCTTTGAGCGGGAAAGGAAAATATTCAAAGTGTCAAGAATATTTTCCATCAAGTCTTTATCTGCAGCGTGTACCATCAGCTGATTCCACTATCAGCTGAGTGGTCTTCTTCTTGTCTTAGTCCTTTGGCCATAGACTTTGAATGATCACTCTTGAATTGCTGCTGATTTGACTTGATTTCTAGATCTGAGTACTGACTCAACTTAAGGTATATTGTATATACTTGTTTCAGCTGAGATACGTACTTCAGCTGTTTTATTTGTCTTAGCTATCGATCATCAAATCTTATTTACTTAGTTTTTGGACTAACAAAGAGTATAGTGAACAATCAACTGTTTAAACAAAATGTAAAGTAGTAATTGCATACCTGAAAACTTACATCGATATATCTTTTCAGAAAAGTTCTGCAATCCCTTTTGTTGGATCTTTTTGCTGTACAATTGATTCCCCATCTGCAACAACACATTCAATATACAATCATGCCAACAAAAAAACTATTTTGTGCCTTAAATACATAATTAAATTAATTACTACTCCCGCTTATATGTGAAAGCAATGTTACTTATATGTAAATGCATATATTTGTCCTTACATTCAATGAAGTTTTACTCGCATAAAAGGCTGCAATTTCGTGGCTGCAATTTCGTGACTGCAATTAAAAAGGTAAATGAATACTCATTTACTTATATGTTGATGCTATTGTACACAAAAAAATAAACTTGGAAAAGTAAAAATCTTAAATTTGTATCAATTTATCCCTTTATTGTTAATTCGGATCATATAATTGAAAGTTTTAAAATTTCAAACCAAAGTTTCATGTTATAAAATCGAATAATTGAAAGTTTTATATATTAAAAAACTTATCACAGACTGAGGGGGCACTTGGTTCAAAGTGGGTAATGAGAAAGGGAAAGGTAATATGAATACTAAGGAATACAATGAGCATTCTTTAGTATTCCCTTGGTCATTGATGTTGCTTGGTTTATCAAGGATATTATCTGAGCATGAATAAATATTAAAGTTTAAAAAAATAAAAAATACATATATATATATATATATATATATATATATATTATTAATAATAAAAGAGTATATAATAATATAATAATATTATTTTGTTTATTTATAATATAATATATTTATTTATAATATATAAATAATATATAAATAATATTATTTATTTATTTGTAAATATACAAATACATATATTATACTAATAATATATAAAATATAATAATAAAAATAATAATATATATAATATATATAATAATATATATATAATATATATTATCATTATATTATTAATAAAATATAAAATATATTATATATAAAATAATAATATATATATTATTATATATAATATAATAATAATATATAAATATTATATATAATATAATAATAATATATAAATAATAATATAATAATATTTTTACTTATTTATAATATAATAATATAATAATAATAATATATATAATATTATATATAATATAATAATAATATATAGATAATATGTAAATAATAATATAATAATATTATTTATTTATTTATATATAATATAATCATAAAATAATAATAATATTATTAATAATATATAATATAATAATAATATATATAATATATAATATATAATATATAATATAATAATGTATAATATAATAACTATATTTTAAATAACAATAATAATAAGTAATAATAGTATATTTAAGCATTACCTAGTTCATTACCCCCAATTTGGTGGGTAATGATGCATTATATAGTTTTGAGTAATGATTGATTACTTAGTAACAAACCAAGCATCTTCAATGGTAATTACTCTCATTACCTACCATTCAATACATCCAACCAAGCATACCCTGAATGATGATGCTCATTTGTTTGTTATGTTGATGCTTCTATACACGAAAAGAGAAACAAAGAAAAATAAAATTAACAAATTTGTATCACTTTATGAACAGAAGAGGTGTTTAAGAGGATTATGCAATGGATAAATCATACGCAGCAAACAAATATGATAATCGATCAAAATTGATAACTAACCTCGGTGACAGATATTGCCATCGCAGTAAAATACGTATTTGATGTGCAAAGAATCAAATAATTTAAACCTCAATGGCTGCATATGTGTTTATAAGGCTTATTCAAGAGTAACTAGTGGGACCCATAGCAATTAAAAATGAAATGAATTAAATAGAAATAAATGTTAGAAAAATTAAATGGAAACTAAATTATTATATGTTGGGTCCATTGATAAAGTGGATATTCTCTCACTTTAAATATAGAGTGGGTTTTAAGAAACTCTATATTTGGAGTGATGAATAGAGTTGGGTTAGAGAGGATAAAACTTCAAAAATAGAGATAGAGTGATAGATAGAATATGATTGGAGATGCTCTTAGGGTTAGTGAGGGGACGCTAATGTGGCAAGTAGATGTGGCATGGCATTGATGTGTATTTTTATTTTTATTTTTATTTTAATTCCTTCTTTTCAAATTCGATTAAAATATCGTTTATTTACATGGAGAAAGAAGGTAAACGGGCAACAAGTTGTACTGCTATCCCTTTTTGAATGGCAAAACTAATTCTTTTAAAAACAATATTTGTGGATCTGGGTGTCATAACATTGCTATGCATAACACGTTGGACTCTGTTAAGAAGCTCTACCGCCTCGGGCGCAAGGAAATCGAAAGTATCAAATGAAAAAGGAATGAACACGTGTTGATTTTCAATGCATGCTTTTTCATGCTTTGTCACTTTACACAAGGCGGCTTTCAAAGCAGCTTGTCCCATCGTAACACCCCGACTACTCAAACCCACGAGAGGAGAAACTCCAGTTAGATCCACACACGCGTGTTTCCCCCTAACCTATCCAAAAACTAAAATGTCAGCAGGTCTAAGTGTGGATCTTCTATCCAATGGGTCAGTCAAAAAGTTCACAGGAGCTTCTTCCCCGGCGGAGATCCCGACACGCCTACATATGTCAAAAAGATGTCTCTAACCATATCGTGTCAGTACTTGAATCCCGGGAGCTCTAAGTGTGTATTATGATGTGGCATTATCTATTTGACAAAAAAAATTCTTTTATTATATAGAGATCTTTTTTTATGTTCTTAGGTGACCCGGGTTAACCCGTCGGTTGAACCGGTTGACCCATGACCCGACAATCGTACCAGGTCGAGTAGGGCTGAACTGGTAAGCTTGTTCCAGCTCTGCTCTCTATTGCTGTCGCCGGTTAGTGCTACTCCGTCGTAACATCACCATATTTCTGATATTTTGATTGATAAATAAATATTAATACTTTGAATTTCAGTTTGTTTGAATTGTTAATTGATTTGAATTTGTTTTCTAGGGCTTCATATGTGCGCGAATGTCATTTCTGTGATTTAAACCTTATTGATCGTATATTTTTCCATTACGTGTTTTTAATATGTATTTAGTTTGCACTAAATTATGGATTTATTAGAGTTTATAGATGATATCGCAACGACTGACATGAATATAGGCTAATTTTGATGTTTATAAACCTTTTGATTTTTATATCAGTGTTCTCCCAAAAATGAAATGTAAATGGATTTTGGCGCCAATGTGTTACCTACATTTGTTAGATCTATATCTACTTGTCATAATTCCAATGTGTTATCACCAGGTCCTTAATTGCTTAACAGTCCCCTTTTCCGACCATTAGGAGTATGCCCATTTAGGCCCGGTATTTGTGGATCTCTTTTGGCCCATCTTACTGGCCTACAAATATTTTTGTGTTGGAGAGAAAATAGGATATTTGATTATATTATGCCTGCATTTGGTTGTGAAAACTTTTCTGTATGTTTTAATCTTCATTTTTCTAGAAATTGAGATCGGTTTTTTATCTCTAGAAATTTTTTTAAATCGTGTTTTCAGAAATAGTTCGAAAACTATAAAAGTTGGTTCAAATTGATAAATATAATATGAAAACTTGGGAAAGAAAAAGATTGTTCATATTGGACTTCTAAGAGCAGTCGTAATATGACCGAATGGTTGTGATGGGTTGCAGAGTCTCTTCCCCTATTAATGTTTGGTATTAAGTTTGGTCATCATTATGTGTATCTGTTAATGTGTTTGGTCAAGAGAGAAAGTTGAGGTTAGGGGTGAGCACGGTTCGTAAACCAGACCGACCGAACCGAAAGCGATAGAATGGAGAAACCGAAAATGATGAATTTCAAAACCGAACCGATTACATGTTTTTGTTTTTGGTTCGGTTCGGGTTTTTTTTAGCCTAAATGCTCATCCTATCTGAGGACCGAACTGAAACCAATAAAATCGAAAATGATGAATTTCAAAATCAAACCGAATCAGTTACATGTTTTCGGTTTTGGTTCGTTTCGGTTTGGTTTTGGTTCGTTTCGGTTTCAGTTGGTTTTGGGTTTTATTCGGTTTTTTCGGTCCAAATGCTTACTCTTACCTGAGGTGCCAATGGTAACTAAGGTATATCTGGTTAACTTTTATAGTTTTCAACTAAGAAAACTCCTCTTGTTTTATAGAGACTAGATGTTTTAAGATAGAGCAAATTACCTCGAAGATCCACATGGTTTGTCACTTATTACAAATTCAGTCTTATAAGTTTTTTTATTATACTTGATATCTTTGTTGTATGAACTTTGCAATACAAGTATATTGTTTGGTCATATCATCATGTTTTGTATTTTCTATCCCTAATCTTGTTATTATGGTTATAAATATGTTTGTTTTGATTGTTATTATGTATGTAGGCTAATTTACTAGTTTGCTTAGTTAGATGAAGTTTAGATAAGTTTACTATGTTGTTATTATGAATATATATGCTATGTGTTTAATTTATGTTATGGCCTAGTTCGCATGATAATGAAGTTATATAGTTTAGTTAGGTTATATAGATACCATTTCAATTATAATTGTATAATTGTTAATATATGTTATGTTTTGACAAAACAATCTAGCATGTTATCACATGGAACAAATTGGTGTGCTAGATTGATACACGCATGTATAATTGGTGTGCTAGATTGACTACGAAGTTATGTAGTTTTTATTTCTTATTGTTTTACCAGCGACCGCACTGGCAATAAGGGAACAAATCTTTTATGCTGAGTAGCAGATTTCATACAATAGCCTGGTGGGTATATGGGTAACTTACGTATGCATTTTCATAAATTAAATATCAAAACATATACTTTCTCCGTATCAAAATAAGTGAATCACTTTTCTTTTTGGGTGTATCAAAATAAGTGAATCACTTTAATAATTTACCTTTTTGGGTAAGTTTTTATATTTAAAATTACCTCTTTAGTGGAATGTTCAAGGAGGTCCACATGTTTTTAAAGTCCCAAGGGACAATCATAGACCCTTGGATCAAGAAGATCAATGGTCCAGATTGTATCTGAAATTAAAGGGGTTTTTAACACGGAGGGGTATAATGGTCATTTGGCTTGAAAGGACCTTCTGAATCACTCACCATTGTTCCCACTCTCTCTCTCATTCCTTCCTCCCCACTCTTTCTCTCTCGCACATCACACCAAACAAAACCCTCAAAATTCTCTCTATTTCGGTGATTTCTACCGGATTTTCGCTAAAATCGTGTGCTCTTCACTCATTCAACATCGGTTTTCTTCTTCATTGCTCTGTTATTGACATACAATGGCGAAATCTCGGTCTTCTCCTTCGAAAACCTCCTCTGATGTACCTCTCTGTAAGTTCGATCATGTTTCTGCTATTATTATTAGTTTTTTTTATCGTTTATGCACAAATAGTTGTTCATTTACTTTTTTTTTTTATATTTCAAACTTTTCTAGGGTTTGTATTTGATAACCAGTCGATTTCATATGTTTTTTTTATTTGTTCTCTGTTTTGTTGTGTTCTATTTAAATCACAAGTGATTTTCGAGTCATTTTCAGCTTTCTAGTGTTTTTTTAGTAAATCACGCGTGATTTATAGTTTATTATAGATTTTCAAGTGATTTCAGCTTTCTAGTTAATTTTATTAGAAATCACATGTGTTTCGTAGAGTGTTCACATGTGATTTGTACTAAACATGTTCCCCTTTATTTTGAAAACCGTTGTTTTTAGTAAAACACATGTGATTCATTGTGTGTTCAAATATGATTTGTAGTAAACATGCTCTGCTGTCTTTAGAATCACATGTGATTGTTATTTATTTTAAGTTTGTTTGTACTTATGTGATTTGAGTACAATCACATGTGATTTGATTAACAATCACATGTGATTTTTATGTAAAATAAAGTTTTTTCATAAAACAGAAGAGTCTATATACATAACAATATCACATGTAATTTGATTAATAATCACATGTGATTGTTATGTAAAGCAAAGTCTTTTTTTCTTCATAAAACAGGGAAGTCTATATACATTACAAAATCACATGTGATTTGATTAACAATCAGATGTGATTCTTATGTAAAAAAAGAGATTTTTCATAAAACAGGATTTCTACATAAATAACAATATCACATGTGATTTCATAAACAATCAAATGGGATTCTTATGTAAAACAGAGTTATTTCATAAAACAGATGAGTCTATATACATAACAAAATCACATGTGATTTTATTAACAATCACATTTGATTAAATATAAAGACTTTTTATTTTTATTTTAAAATTTACCTTGTTTTAGTTGGTTTTTGACATTTAAATCTATTGCAGGTTTTCTTCCCTATTATTCATGCGGAACATTTCTATTTGTTTGTTTTCTTCTTTATTCTATCTGTTGCACATGGAGTTATTTACTGTTCAATTTGACAAGTCATGGAACACAAGGATGCCCACAGATCCTTCTCAATAGCAGATGATTCTTAACAAGCTAAGAATGCGTTTTGCATCCAAAATTTTGACTCATGAGGTTAACTTTCATGTCAAAAAGATTATTGACAAGACTACAATGTTCTACAATGAAAATTCCAAGGAAGAAATCCAAAAGATGATACTTGCAGCACGTTCAAACAGATCAAGTCGTGATAAAGTTCCACGTAAAGCTTGATAAAATTATGCAAAAACAATGTTTATTTTAAAACATTCTGTACTTGATGCATTTGATCTTTTGCCACAATGTGTTTGTTTTGTATGTTTTTAACAATGTTGTACTTAATGCATCGTAAATAAAAATCACATGTGATTTAATTAATGCTCACTTTTGATTTTTTTTGTATTAATGTATAGAATGCTAAAATCACTTCTGATAGTTAATAAAATCACATGTGATTCAATAATAAGTAACATGCTCTTTTTTTTATACTTGATGTTTACTTTCCCATCACATGTGATTTTGTTATGTATATATACTCATCTGTTTAATAAAATAACTTTGTTTTGCTTTACAGAATCACATGTGATTGCTAATGGAATCACAAGTGAAAGTTAATAAAATCACATGTGATTTAATACTAAGTAACATGTTCTGTTTTTGTGCACTTGATGTTTACTTTCCAATCACATGTGATTTTGTTATGTGTATATACTCCTCTGTTTTATGAAATAACTTTGTTTACTTACATGAATTACATGTGATTGGGAACAGCATCACCAGTGATTTAATACTAAGTAACATGTTCCATTTTTGTGCAATTGATGTTTACTTTCCAATTACTTGTGATTTTTATTAACAATCACATGTTATTGTTTCTATGTATATATCACTGTTTTTTGTGCACTTGATATTTACTTTCCAATCACATGTGATTTTGTTATGTATATGGACTCCTCTGTTTTATAATAAAAACTCTGCTTTACATAACAAAATCGCATGTGATTATTAATGAAATCAAAAGTGATATAATAAAATCACATGTGATTTAATAATTAACAACAAGACTAATAATTTAATTTGTGAATTAAACATAAATATTTATAATGACAAAATAGTCATCCAAATAATATTCTACAACTAATAATTAACCATCATTAATTATCAAATAAAATGTAAGTTGAAATAATACATCATTTAATAGTACAAATACCCACTTATACTAAATACATAAAATTAATACTCTTCCTTATTTTTCTCAAAAGTCAAATGGCTTTTGGCTTGTCTCTTCCTCCTGTCAAGACACATGACACAACACTACTTTTCCATGCATACATGCATTCCCAAAGTTGTTATTAGCTCAATTTCTCATGCATACATGCATTCCCAAAGTTGTTCAACTTTCCTCACAAGACACATGACACAACACTACTTTTCCACTTTTCAAGTTAATCACCAAAATGGAAATTCCTTTTTGCTTTTTCTTTTCTTCTCAAACCAAGGTCATTGACCATCCAAATATGTTTGAAAATCCATCTTTTTAAGTCTTGAAAGACTTGTTACTTCTCTGGACACTCTCATCCTACTAGCAAAGTTGTGCTCATACAATCACATGTGATTTTTAAAGTGAATCACATGTGATTTGTTTCTTAACAACCTCCCATGTTTTTAAGCAAAGAAATCACATGTGATTCGCTCAACAACCTCATCTCAACGCAGTCAAATAACGTAAAGCAAACAATCACATGTGATTTGTAAACCGAATCACTTGTGATTTGTTTCTTAACAACCTCCCCTGTTTTTAAGCAAAGAAATCACATGTGATTCTTTTAGCAACCTCACATGAAGCAGTCAAGTAATGCATAACACACAATCACATGTGATTTTGTAAAGTGAATCACTTGTGATTTGTTTCTTAACAGCCTCCCCTATTTTTTAAGCAAAGAAATCACATGTGATTCGCTAAGCAACCTCACATGAAGCAGTCAACTAATGCATAGCACACAATCACATGTGATTTGTAAAGTGAATGACTTGTGATTTGTTTCTTAACCACCTCTCATGTTTTTAAGCAAATAAATCACATGTGATTCGCTCAGCAACCTCATTTCAACGCAGTCAACTAATGCATAGCATACAATCACATGTGATTTGTAAAGCGAATCACTTGTGATTTGATTCTTATCAACCTCCCCTGTTTTTAAGCAAACAAATCACATGTGATTCACTTAGCAACCTCATATAAATCAACCAAATAACGTAAAGCACACAATCACATGTGATTTTGTAAAGCGAATCACTTGTGATTTGTTTTTTATCAACCACCCCTGTTTTTAAGCAAACAAATCACATGTGATTCGCTTAGCAACCACCTCACATGAATCAGTCAACTAATGCATAACATACAATCACATGTGATTTTGTAAACTAGTAATCTACACAATGCTACGCAAATAAATCACATGTGATTATTACCTGAATCAGCAGTTCTTTTATCTGTTTGATTGCTATTGACAGATTCTGGATTCAGATTCATTGATAACGTCAGTTTTTTTGATTTCGGTTTCAGATCTGCGTTCGATTTTCTGTGATTTTATAAAATAACGCGATTCGATTTCAGATATGCGATTTCTGTGTTTGCTGCAGTCGATTCGATGTTTGAGATTCAGATCTGCCGTTTACGAGTGATTTTTGAAGCTCTGGATTGAAGAAATCGCAAAAGGAATTTCAGCGGAAGAAAGAAGCTCTGGATTGAAGAAAGAAGGTCGACTGAGAAGGTTGATTCAATTTTTGGACGCTTGGACGATTATACCCCTCCGTGTCTAATTAAATGAATTGATCTTGATCATTGAATAAACTTGATCTAAGGGCTGTGATGTGTTCCTTGGGACTTTATAATTTTTGTGTTCTTCCCTGAACACAACTCTACCTCTTTACCCTTACTTATACCCTTTTAAACATCATTAAAGGTGTGGGGCCCCATCCATTTTTGTCATCTTCCTATAAAAGCAACAAAATAGTAAAAAGTGTGGGTCCCCATCCATTCTAATTACTCAATTTAATTCCACTAATCTCTTATTACCTTATTTTGCCTAAAAAACCATAAACTAAAAAGTGATTCACTTATTTTGATACGGAGGAAGTATATCATAGCAATTACTACATGGTATAACTTTCTAAATGAGTTCTAACTAAGTAAACATTATTATAATTATTGGCTTTTCCTTTTATTTTAAAACCAAACTAAAATCATTTTTCAAAACTTTATTTTACTTTAAATTGTATGAAAGAAGTAAGTCAACTCTTGCATTCTCTTTTGTTCGAAATATAAATTTAATACTATCATTATAAGCCTATAGTGCGGCACATGTAAAATTCCGTGACCAAGTAAATTTATATTTTGCTTATAGGGATCGAACATAAATCTTTTGGAAATTTCTATCACAACTAGATCTTTATCTTTTGCTTCAAACTAAGCTTTTTATTAACTCCTTGTCTAGCTACAACAAAAAACGTACATTAATTAGAATCTTTTGCCAAAATAATGCCTTTATGATTTATGAAGAACATAAACTTTTTTAATGTACCTTTTTTTGTTTCCAAAAATAATGTTTCCGAGTTCACGAATCCCCGATTCAACACAAAAACCTAACACACACTACGAGCCGGTCTTTAGTTGGTAAAATAATTTCTGCGTACCTGATCGTTATGAGTGGAAGTTTGTAAAAGGGAAAATAAATAAAAATTTCAGTTTGTGAAATTTAGGAACAAAAAATATGTTTCACCTGATTTGAAGTTGACATGTTTGGCTTGCAACAAATGTACCACCACCACCAAGTGTCGCCCCTGCAAAGAGTGACTCATCAGGTTTCACTATTCTCAGAAGCCACCTTATCATCCTTGCTGTCATCACGATTGCTGACATATGGGAGTCGATGCTTTTATTTGTTAAATCCAGAAATGTAAAAAACAATCTTTATCTAATTAATCCAGAAATAAATCAATTCGATGACAGATAGCAAACGGGATCCCCGTTTATCATCATAGTTTGACCAAAGGAAAAGCATAGTTTGAGATTCATTTGACGGATCCGTGATCCTAAGACCTGGATTCGCAGTGTACGGGTCATGTAGAGAAGTCAGGTATTGGACACGTGGCCTTTATTTCGGTTGAATCCGAGACTTCTGAATCCGAAACCCCCATTTTTAAAAGGCAGAAAAACAACATTATTTGTGCTAATTTTACACTAAAGTGCATTATATGTACAAAAAGTTGTCTTTTATTAATTATTTTAAAAGTATAATAGCGTGTAAAGTGAATCATCTTCCTTTATTTAAATACTGGTTCTGATAATACGGCTGTATTTTAATGCTCTTATTGACAACGTTTAAGAAATTAAGACTGTAATTATTAAAATACTTAAATATTTTATGGTCAAAATTAAAGTCTAGTTCTCTAAATAAACCTAGCTAATCTTAAACATCTAATTTACGTAAGTGATTTTTCTTTACATAAAACGCCAAGACTTCGTCACACCCTTTTCCCTTATAAATATGTACACTTGATGCATAAATAAATAAAAATCTCATACCCAATTCCAACATCACTTTTTTCATTACTAAAAAAATGAGGAACTTAGTCGAAAAACCTCAAGACATAAAGCAATCAGATTATGGCAAAATGCCGTTCTCTGATGTGGTAATTGTAAATAACAGAAACCTCATCTGGGGTCGTAAATGGAGTAAAAACGACGTCAAATTGGTTCTATGGATGTTGGCTACTCATTTGCTTGCACTTTTGGCACCGTATACGTTCACTTGGGGTGCTTTTTGGGCAGCATTTTGGAGCTATGTTCTGTGCTTCATTGGGATAACTGTCTCTTATCATCGCAATCTAGCACACCGTAGTTTCAAGCTTCCCAAATGGCTTGAATACACCTTTGCTTATCTTGGAGTCCTATCTTTCATGGTTAGTTTTGTTCTTCGAATATAACTAGATGTATACATACACTTCCTCTGATTCAAAATAAGTGATACATTGTTACTGTCACACAGTTTTTAAAACTAAAAATTATAATGATGGTTAAATTAGATTAATTGGATGGTTATTGGGGAATGAGTCTCACACCTTTTGAATAAAGTGAGGTTAATGATATTTAAAAGTAAAAATAAAAGAAATGAGTAATTTCACTATATTAAAGTAGATAGTTAGTGGGTGTGAACCCCATTATTTTTGCCAAATAAGGTACTTTTTCAAAGTATATCACTTATTTTGAATTATCTCAAAAAAGAAAATGTATCACTTATTTTAAATTGGAGGAAGCATTATATATATGGCTATTTGCAATTTTGCATACAGGGAGACCCAATATTTTGGGTGAGCACTCATAGATATCACCATCAATACGTTGATTCCGAAAACGATCCACACTCTCCGACCTTCGGACTTTGGTTTAGTCATATTGGTTGGATCTTAGATAGTGGCTACATTATTGAAAAGGTATTTAATCGTATGTTAATTCGTATTTAAAGGAGGTAATATAAGTAATTAATTAGATCATGCACTTAATTATGTGCATGAATTAAAATGTCATTGTATAGATCACCTTTCATACTTAGAAATTGTTTTTTTATAAGAGAATTCCCATTATAAGTGCTTCTACAGGAATTGTTTTTGAAACCTTCTTTTGGTAATCCGAGAAATGCTTACTCATAGAGGGATTGAACCCGTGACATTTAGGAAGACATTCGGTCGGGAGCACTTATCACTAGACCAACTAGATGGTCATATTTAAAAGGGAATTAATTTATGTACCACAAATTTTGATGCCTATACCATACTGTACAAATATTTCTGCATGCTGTACAACTATGTAATGCAATTATTGTGGTGGATACCTTAAAAGATGTGGTTAAAAATCACCACCTTATTTAAAACTGTTTATTTGGCTAATTAATTTGTTTGTTGATCACGTGTTTTGCAGTATCAAGGGAATGAAAATGTAAAGGATTTGAAAAGTGAGCAATTCTATAGGTTCCTTGAAAAAACTTACATATTGCATGTATTTGGATATGTGGCCCTTGTTTATGCTTGTGGTGGATTTACCTACCTTGTTTGGGCTGTGGTACAAGTCGCTTAAATTATTTTTCTGATGTTTATATAGAGAAATCGTTAGCTATTGTATAAAGTTTTGATGGTGTATATGTAATACGAAACTTATTACTACTGATAGTGTATAAAATACACTCTGTTAAGTTTCTGTTAGAATGTTGTTAAGTTTGTTTAAGTCCGTTATGAGCTTAACCTTCTCATTCATCATGTCTATATATAATGATGTACTCTCTCTGTATCATTCTTGAATCAATCATCAATAATATGAGAATATGTTCCTTACTTTTCTATCATCTTAACATTTCATGGTATCAGAGCATATGATCCTGATTCTTCATTTTTTTTTTCTCTTCTTTTCTTTGATTCAATTTTGTTCTTGAATCAATAATCATGCCTACATCTCCAACTACAACTACTGCGAATCAAAGTTCACAGTTTCTTCCAATCACAAATATCTCCAACTTTGTTTCTGTTCAACTGAAGGATGACAATTACTTAGTTTGGAAGCATCAAATTACTTCCGTATTTGAATCGTTAGATCTCGTAAAATTCATTGACGGTACGAGTTTACCACCGCCTGCAACTCATAGTGATTATCTCAATTGGAAGAAATCAAATAAGTATGTTGAGATCTGTATTAACGCCACTCTCGGTTCGTCTATTGCTCATATTGCGATCGGAACTAAAACGGCGTATGAACTGTGGCAGAAACTTGAAACACTCTTTTTACAACAAATTTCTGCGAAGAAAGTTCAATTACAAACTCGTCTTCACCAAATCAGACAAGGCATAACAAGTATTGATGATTATTGTACTCAGATTACTAACATTGCGCAGTCTCTGCAATCGATTGGTGTTCAAATTGATGATTCAGATCTGGTTATTCATACCTTAACTGGACTGAATCAGGAATATAGGGTTCTCGCAATCAATATTGAGAACTCTTCAGTCCTGCCTTCTTTTATGGAGTTGATATCGAAATTACTTGTCTATGAACAACGTTTGGCTCGTGAATCACAAGTTTCTAGTGTTGTTGATTCCTCTGCTATGGCTGCTTCTTCAAATTTACTACCACATCAGATTCCTTCATCTTCGGTATCCTCTACTACTCATCGTCCTTTAGATTTTGGTAGCAATTGTCAGATCTGTCATAAGGATGGTCATATAGCCTCAAAGTGTTTTTGGAGATTTGATAATACTGGATCTACACAAGGTCAAGGTCGTGGCAGGTTTAATGGTGGTCACAGAGGTTCATCCTCACAATATCGAGGCCGTAGTAATGGAGGAAGGAATTTTAGAGGTGGAAGTTCAAATCGTGGTGGTAGATATTTTAATGGCAACTCCAATGGTGGATATGGTGGTTCTTATGGTCCAAGTTCAACTACTGGTTATGCAGCCTGGCAGTCAGGGAATGGAGGTTCAACTTTCAATCCTTTTAATTCGATGAATGGACCTAATGATTTTAATCAGTTTTCTTCACAGAATCAGTGGACTGATTCTTCTAATCCTAATGGTCTTGATAATGGTTTTGGACCCAATCACTTTGCTCATTGGGCCTCTGTTATGACTAATAATACTAATAACAAAGATAATCACAAGTACTGGGCTCCTGAGCATGCTTTCACTGCTGATCACACTTCTAATATTTTTGAAACAGTGGAGTCTTGGTTACCAGATTCAGGTGCAACCTCTCATATGACCTCTGATCCTAATCTTGTTGAGCATGCTCAACCTTATACTGGTCCAGAGAAGGTCATCATCGGAAATGGTATGGCCCTGACCATCACTCATATTGGCAGTTTTAAACTTATTTTACCTCACTGCACTTTATTTCTTAACAATGTTCTTCTTGTGCCATGTCTAAAGAAAAACTTACTTTCCATTCCTCAATTAGTTCTCGATAATCCTATTATTGTTGCTTTCTCATCTTTTGGATTCTTTATACAAAATTTTAATGGACAACTTCTTCATCACATTCCTTTCAATCGGTACAATGTGTATGCTCTTTCCGCTGCTTCTATGCAATCCTCGTTGTCCATGACTCAGCTATGGCACGCTCGTCTTGGTCATCCCGGATCATATGTTTTACGTACTCTTTAGTTTTTAAATAAAGAAAATTCTATTGTTCCGTGTAATTCGTGTAATGTTTCCAAGATAACACGTAAACCGTTTGATTCAAATGTAATACATTCTACTGTACCTTTAGATATTGTGCATTGTGATATTTGGGGGCATGCACCTGTACTTTCACGCACTGGTTTTAAGTATTTTGTTACATTCATTGATGATTTCAGTCGATTTGTCTGGCTTTATCCTCTTGTCTCTAGATCACAAGTATATGAGGCATTTTGTCAGTTTAAAGCTAAAGTAGAAAATCTCTTTTCCACCAAAATTAAAATTTTTCAGTGTGATGGTGCTCCTGAATTAACCAAAGGACCCTTAACACAGTTTATGTCTGTTCATGGTATCACTTATCAAATCTCGTGTCCTTACACCCCTCAACAGAATGGGGTGGCAGAACGCAAAAATCGCCATTTGTCTGAGGTGGCTCTTTCTCTTTTACATCAAGCTAACCTTTCAAAACACTTCTGGGCAGATGCTTTTTCCACTGCCACCTATTTAATAAATAGGCTTCCATCAGCTATTTTGGGTCACAAGTCTCCTTTACAGCTTTTATTTCAAAGGCCTCCTGACTATGCAATTCTTAGGACCTTTGGATGTTTGTGCTATCCATATCTTGGGCATATAAGACACGATAAGTTGTCTTCAAAATCTGTACCTTGCTTGTTTCTTGGGTATGCTCCAAATTACAAAGGATATATATGTTTTGATCCTCTTACATCTAAAGTCTATGTTAGTAGACATGTGACTTTTCATGAATCTACTTTTTCTCCCATAGCTTCTATTGTCCCATCCTCTGTACCTACTAAAGTTACAATTCCAACTTCTATTCTTAATGCTCAGTCATTGTCAACAAATAACTCATCTTCACATGTCTCAACTCCTTCACTTCTCTCTCCTGTTTTACATGAATCTCCACCATCTATACCCATTAACAATCCTGCTCAGTCTCCTACATCATCTTCTTCATCATCTTCGCCATCTCCACCACCTGTCGTTCATCCTATGGTGACTCGGTCTCGTGATAATACTCGTCAACCAAAGCTTTACCCAGACCATGAAGTTTATCTGGCAAATTCATTGCCTCCACCTGATAAAGAACCTACTACGGTTAAGCAAGCCAAAAAGTGGTCTGTTTGGTGTGATGCTATGCAATTTGAATTAGATGCATTACATGTAAATCACACATGGAGTTTAGTTTCTCCTCCCCATGATGCGAACATTGTTGGGTGCAAATGGGTGTTTCGCAATAAACGTAATTCTGATGGCACTATTAGTCGTTACAAAGCACGTTTAGTGGCCAAAGGATATTCACAAACGGAGGGTATTGATTATTTTGAAACCTTCAGTCCTGTTGTAAAACCTACAACTATTCGAACTGTTTTATCTGTTGCCTTCTCGAATAACTGGACTATTAGACAGGTTGATGTAAATAATGCATTTTTGCATGGTGACTTATCTGAAAGGGTATATATGCCACAACCTCCTGGTTATGAAGATTCATCATGTCCTCATCATGTTTGTTTGCTTCATAAAGCTCTGTATGGTCTAAAGCAGGCACCAAGGGCCTGGTTTGCAAAATTGTCCACTGCACTCACTAATCTTGGTTTCAAACGATGTGTTTCTGATACTTCTTTATTTGTTGCTCAGACTGCTACTTCCTTGTGTTACGTTTTGGTGTATGTTGATGATGTTATAATCACCGGTAATGTAACACCTCAATTTTCAAAACACTTTTTAAATCATATTTTTAAATAAAAATATTACAAGTCCAGTATTCTCAAAATACGATTTAACAAAAACCATTAAAAGTTTATCAGAGTATTAAAACCGGTGTTACAAATACAATATCATAACCATAGGATAAACGGGATCTACCTACGAGCTCCCGAGCTGATCAACACTAGGCCACATCTAACGCGACCCTCTAATCCAACGATCCTGAACCTGAGTACATAGTCAAAAACAAAGTAGTACGTGAGACAAAATTGTCTCGTGAGATACATGGGTTTTAGACCCGACATTAATATATATATATATATATATATAATCACATTTATTTATAATCACATTTATTAGATATATAAATGTATATATATATATATATATATATATATATATATATATATATATATTCTTTAGTTACCTCCGTGGTAACCCTATCTCATTCATATACATCAATCACCTCTTCGGTGATTCTATCACATTCATTCATAGCCTATTCGACCCGTCAAGTTGTTCGGAATGCCTCCAATCCAACGAGACCCCATTTTGCCCTACTAACCGGAATGCCTCCGATTCAGTAGAACCCCCATTGCCACAGTGTTCAGCCAAAGTGACCTATCTTCATCTTACTAACCAGAATGCCTCAGTTCAGTAAGATCCAACATCTTGTTGGGTGATCGGAATGCCTCCGACTCATCAGTTTTATTCAAGATACCATGATAATCCAGAATGCCTCCAAATCTATCATGTACCTGCCTTATTTCAATCTACCCGTCATAACTATTACTTGTGACTAGATGTCGCATCTATCATCAATGCCATAAGGCCATCATACAATCTATCCACATGCTAATCTTAACTAGCATTCACATAATCGGATCAACTAATCTCGTCATTAGTAATCACATATTATAAAAGTACACTCTTTTACGTCATATCAATAATTAGCTATTAATTACTTTTCTTTATCATGATCTCTTTCAAAATCATCAATCACTTTAGACATACTTAGATAGTCTACTATTTATCACTTTCTCATATTTTCAATCATATCTTTATTAAAAATCATTTATTAATAAAGACTCACAAACATCATATATATTTTAAAAGAAACATTTGCTATGTACCCAGTTTTAAAAGTCTCATGTACTCACCTTAGCCAAGCTAACTCCAAATCGTGTCTAACAACACGAATCCTTGCTTTCCAACTTGTGAAATGTCACCAAACTTTAGGTCTTCTTGACCTACCATCAATATCATCACAATAGCTAGTTATTATCCATAACTAATCAGTAATCAATCCATATTCACATTCCTAACCACCAAGTTCATCTAACTTGGTGAAATCTCAAACCCTAGTTCAAGATTTCCATCAATAAACCCAAATCAAACTTGTACACATCGATTACAAGCTTACAATGAGTGTTCTACACCCATGATTAGTCATCTTCCCCGAAGATGACATGGTTGGTTCCCCAAACCACCATTTTTACCCATACAAAGCTCACAATCAAGGTAGATGAGCAAGAAAATCAAGAATACTTACCCTTGATGTTTCAATCCTTCAAGATGGTGAAGATCTAAGCTCTTGAGCTCCAAAATCGCCCAAGTTTGCCCCCAAATCGGTTGCACAATGTGTGTGGTTGAATGAGAAATGAAACCCTATCTCACACACAAGATTATATGTTCCAGACGCTCCTCGCGCCCCGCTCGCGCCCACCTCGCGCCGCGAAGTGACACGGCTTTGCCTGCTGGTTGCCGCTTTTACCAGATTTCGCGCCACGCTCGCGTCTGGCTCGCGCCGCGACCTCAACGCGAAGTCAACGCGAAGTCAACGCGAGATGCTCGCGTTCCAGCTCTGGTCCCTCTGCTCAACCTCGCGTTTCGCTCGCGACTGTCTCGCGCCGCGAACTTGCCTGTGCAGCAGGGCTGCACTTTTCGGTCTAGGTTTCAACACGGTTTCGTCCATAACTTTCTCATACGGACTCCAAACGACACGAAACCAATTCCTACGTGTTTTAAACGATTTATCCTTATTTATCATATTTTTCCCATATTTTATTTTATTAAAATTTCGGGTCGTTACAACTATCCACTCCTTAAAAGGATTCCGTCCTCGGAATCAACTCAAGGATTTCAAATCCTCATTACACTTTCAAATTATGATCCAATAATACTTATGCATTTAACTGCCCACTTGACCCGTTATACCCAAACGGCCAAGAATCCAAACGTATGTTCCTAATACCCGAACGTGTCAAAATTACACCATTTGCCATAACACTCTCCATCTTTTAACCAATCCTTTTATCCACATAGGAATGATATGACCCAATAATTACTAATAACCCATTGACCAATATGATGGTCAACCCCTTGCTTTGACCAAATTGTCAACATTGTTCCACCCTTGACTTAAGCGCAAAGTCAACGAATCTTGAAAATTTTCCTTATCCATTAGTGGTTCTATTAACCATCAATTCTTTAACCATCAATTTTTTTACACTCCTGGTCCAACAACAGCCATACTCAATTTCTAAAATCCATTCGAATTGCCCAAAGGTCAAAGTCGCACCCTTTGACTACAATTATTTCCATTAATCAATCAACCACTATCATACACACATATATGCGATATATTATGTTCTTATCCTTGACTAACCATTTTAAACGAAAGTCAAAATCCAATTTATTTTTTTTTTATTTATTATTTTTTTTTTACTAAAGTTAACATCCCATCAGTTGATCAACCTTGACTTATGAATAAAGTCAACTTACCTTGCTAAATTCCACATATTCTTTATTACTAAGGCATCGCTTCCCAAGCTTTTCATTCCCGATTTCATATTTAAATTTCTTTTCTCATTTGTTCCCTTTTTCCTTGATTTCGATCCCCACAGTCGATTAACAAATTCCATTTAAATTGACATCAATCTCTATTACTCCTTTACATTCATTCAAATTCTTATATCATTCATAATTCCTTTCAAACATCCCTATACCATACTTGAAGTTCCCGATTACCGGCTATAAAGCCTCAATCATATCCAATTGTGGCCTAACCACCCGTTATACACCTTTCACCACTCATTGGCTACTAACCACTTTGCTTCCTAAAGCATTCCTTTTTTCATGAACCATTAACTTGTAGGTATCTCCTACACATACTTCCACTTAAACACGACCCGTGTTTTCAATCCAATTTCTCACTTACCATATAATTATAGCAATTACTTAACCATACGATTCTGCATACGTCCGATGCAAACCTCATATTCCTTAAATATCAAACTATACTTAACTAACTTATCGAGATGATCGGAAAGCCTCCAATCCATCCCGACGCCAAACTGTCACAATGATCGGAAAGCCTCCAATCCAAAGTGGCTCATACAAAACTATTCCATCTTGCATACAATTCATGTATGCCTCATTACACTTACCATCATGCTATCATTTTCTGTCACATTTGACTTTCACAATCAATCACATATTCTATCCAAATTTTCACTTTTCCACTTTCCACATAACATTCTCTCTAAAACCTCATGCTTTCCAAGGCCATTATTTCCACTTACACGCAATACCACCCGGTATACACATAATCATTTCTAGTGCTTCCCACCAATCTACTCATTTATCAATCGCCTTATTCGATCCATTCTTACTAAAACTTCTAACTTTTCTTTCACCCGGTCATCATGAGTCAACCAATCACAAATTGACAAATTTAGACTTTTGCATAAAGTCAACCATACTTCTCCCAACTAACAATTTCTCTACTCACGAGGTACTACCCGCAATTTATCGCTTCCGGTTTTACTCATCATTAATTCCTTAATAATTGTTCCCGTTTCCTTTTTACTTAAGGCCCTCCCCAAATAATCCGAGGGTCGCACCTTTACTTAAAGGTCACACTAACATTTACCGTTTCTTGACCTTCACTTGGTCACTCATACTATCACTTAGTATTCCTTCAACCATCTTTGTACCCCACCGATCAACTTCATAACTTTTTATTCTCAAACATCGGTATTAGATCCTCTACCGCAACACATTCTACAATTTTCACGAAATTTACCATATCTTGGTTACCAAGTAATAAATTGGTCTCTAGGAGTTCTCTTTCCTCATATTCTATAAACCGTAGGCATCTCCTACCCATACATGACCTATTGCAACCCGCACCAGCAAACCAACTTCTTGTATAACACGTAGAACTATAACAATACAATTCGACCACACGGTCCTACATTCATCTCATTAACACATAAACATTATCATACGGACATAACAATCCGTAATTCAACTATCACATCAAGATGACTGGAAAGCCTCCAATCCATCAAGATCCAAGCTGTCATAGTGATTGGAACATCTCCAATCTCGGAATGGAACCATTGGGATTCGCCCAGCCAATTCCACCCCCGAACATCATAGTAGCCGGGGATCCCCCGAGCTAACCTCATCATTTCTTTCTTAATCTACCATGCATGCTTCACTAGTATACACCTTTTCACATCACTTACTTTACCCCTATCTTACCCTTTTAATCGTCCATGCAATTCAGCACACTTTCATAACATCGCGCTATCATTTTCTTCCATATTCACACATTTCTCGCCGGACATACTACTTAATACGTTTCATATAACATTACCTTTTTCATTATCACATGCCTTTAAGGCCATCATATGATGCACAAGCATTGTACCTCGCGGGTAACCAATAAAACTTCCGATTCCCATTTACCGTCTCACTCACACACTAATCTCCCTTAAACGGTTCATTTCCCTATTAATCATCTTTCCAAATCCTTTGTCCCCACCGGGGTAACTATCAATCTATTCCTTCAACCATAATCCACCGGTCAACCCGGTCATCTTAAGTCGACCAATCGACTCCGGTCCACATTTGTAACTCATGACTTGGCACACATTGGCCCAACTTTCCATACTCGCGTCTTTATTCATCGCGATACTTAAAATACTTATTTTCCATTCGTAGCCTCACACTACCCCATGCCCCATACCGTCATGCCATTACCATGACATGTAACCAATAATTATTTCATTACCGTTGATATCGAATTCATCATAATTGTCACAGAACTTGACATGGCTATATGCCAACTTTTTATTCAATCACCTTTGACAATCAAAATTCGTCGTTCCCGACACTTATTCATTTCCACATATTTCCCATTTACGAGTTCTAAGACATCACTATACCTTAGTCATTCTTGTCTTTACCATTCACGTATAACAACCAATCAATTAAGCCATAATCACATAACATCAATCTTCACCTAAGATCTCTGAGGTTGCATCATGGACCCCCCCCTCTAGATTTCCTTCCGGGAAGACTTCCCCTTTCAACTCACTCGTGAGTTCCTTTCACACATATTGTACCGCACTCTCTTTCCAAAAGTTCCATACTACACATTCCACCGTGTCGACGCCTCACCCTTTAATCACATGGATGTCAAACTTATCATATTTTTCTTTCTTCGCTTGCTACTCTCTAGCACTTGCTCAATCCACCGAATCCACCAATCGTGACCTCCGGTTCAGAACTTCCGATTTACCCAACGGTCTTACATGCTATGACAACCTTATACAACATCCTTCCATTTCTTCCGACTAGGTCTGACTACCTCTTTATGTAGCTACTTCTCACTACGGGCTTCGCCATTCGATGACTCTTCCTTCATAGGGGCATTGGAATCATTCCTCCTACCCTTAATCATACGGTCCTCAATAGTCTAGTTCACATTCTCATTCATAACTCTTCCCAATTTAGTAGAGCTCGTCCACTTTTCACATTCATTCTTTCGCCATACCAACGTATTCAACAACCATGATTCAATCGGTCAGCTCAACAGTTAAAAACAACACGATTAGATCAAAACATGGCACTTATCATAGGGGTCGACCCTATCATACTAATGCCCTACGGTCTCAAAAGACTCATATTGCACACTGCATAACAACTTCCATAGGTCCCCTAGGTTCAACCCTAAACTTATCATAAAGTCTCAAGGTCAACCTATCGATTTCAAGGAATCTTGCATTCCTATTGCTACAGTCTAAGACTAGGATGGTCATCCAACCTAATTCACTTAAACTATAGCTCTGATACCAAGTTGTAACACCTCAATTTTCAAAACACTTTTTAAATCATATTTTTAAATAAAAATATTACAAGTCCAGTATTCTCAAAATACGATTTAACAAAAACCATTAAAAGTTTATCAGAGTATTAAAACCGGTGTTACAAATACAATATCATAACCATAGGATAAACGGGATCTACCTACGAGCTCCCGAGCTGATCAACACTAGGCCACATCTAACGCGACCCTCTAATCCAACGATCCTGAACCTGAGTACATAGTCAAAAACAAAGTAGTACGTGAGACAAAATTGTCGCGTGAGATACATGGGTTTTAGACCCGACATTAATATATATATATATATAATCACATTTATTTATAATCACATTTATTAGATATATAAATGTATATATATATATCTATATTCTTTAGTTACCTCCGTGGTAACCCTATCTCATTCATATACATCAATCACCTCTTCGGTGATTCTATCACATTCATTCATAGCTTATTCGACCCGTCAAGTTGTTCGGAATGCCTCCAATCCAACGAGACCCCATTTTGCCCTACTAACCGGAATGCCTCCGATTCAGTAGAACCCCCATTGCCACAGTGTTCAGCCAAAGTGACCTATCTTCATCTTACTAACCAGAATGCCTCCAGTTCAGTAAGATCCAACATCTTGTTTGGTGATCGGAATGCCTCCGACTCATCAGTTTTATTCAAGATACCATGATAATCCAGAATGCCTCCAAATCTATCATGTACCTGCCTTATTTCAATCTACCCGTCATAACTATTACTTGTGACTATATGTCGCATCTATCATCAATGCCATAAGGCCATCATACAATCTATCCACATGCTAATCTTAACTAGCATTCACATAATCGGATCAACTAATCTCGTCATTAGTAATCACATATTATAAAAGTACACTCTTTTACGTCATATCAATAATTAGCTATTAATTACTTTTCTTTATCATGATCTCTTTCAAAATCATCAATCACTTTAGACATACTTAGATAGTCTACTATTTATCACTTTCTCATATTTTCAATCATATCTTTATTAAAAATCATTCATTAATAAAGACTCACAAACATCATATATATTTTAAAAGAAACATTTGCTATGTACCCAGTTTTAAAAGTCTCATGTACTCACCTTAGCCAAGCTAACTCCAAATCGTGTCTAACAACACGAATCCTTGCTTTCCAACTTGTGAAATGTCACCAAACTTTAGGTCTTCTTGACCTACCATCAATATCATCACAATAGCTAGTTATTATCCATAACTAATCAGTAATCAATCCATATTCACATTCCTAACCACCAAGTTCATCTAACTTGGTGAAATCTCAAACCCTAGTTCAAGATTTCCATCAATAAACCCAAATCAAACTTGTACACATCGATTACAAGCTTACAATGAGTGTTCTACACCCATGATTAGTCATCTTCCCCGAAGATGACATGGTTGGTTCCCCAAACCACCATTTTTACCCATACAAAGCTCACAATCAAGGTAGATGAGCAACAAAATCAAGAATACTTACCCTTGATGTTTCAATCCTTCAAGATGGTGAAGATCTAAGCTCTTGAGCTCCAAAATCGCCCAAGTTTGCTCCCAAATCGGCTGCACAATGTGTGTGGTTGAATGAGAAATGAAACCCTATCTCACACACAAGATTATATGTTCCAGACGCTCCTCGCGCCCCGCTCGCGCCCACCTCGCGCCGCGAAGTGACACGGCTTTGCCTGATGGTTGCCGCTTTTACCAGATTTCGCGCCACGCTCGCGTCTGGCTCGCGCCGCGACCTCAACGCGAAGTCAACGCGAAGTCAACGCGAGATGCTCGCGTTCCAGCTCTGGTCCCTCTGCTCAACCTCGCGTTTCGCTCGCGACTGTCTCGCGCCGCGAACTTGCCTGTGCAGCAGGGCTGCACTTTTCGGTCTAGGTTTCAACACGGTTTCGTCCATAACTTTCTCATACGGACTCCAAACGACACGAAACCAATTCCTACGTGTTTTAAACGATTTATCCTTATTTATCATATTTTTCCCATATTTTATTTTATTAAAATTTCGGGTCGTTACAGGTAACTCTGCTGAGCTTGTGTCTACAATTATCAGTAAACTCAATTCTCAGTTTGCTCTCAAAGATCTTGGACAATTGAATTTCTTTTTGGGTATTCAGGCCACTTTCGCAGATAATTGTTTACATTTAAGTCAAGAACAATATGTTTTGTATCTTCTTGAACGCACTGGCTTACGTGATTGTAAGTCTTTGTCCACCCCCATTTCTCTTGGTAAACAATTATCTCGCAACTCTGGGGTTCCTTTAGTTGATCCATCTTTGTATCGAAGCACAGTTGGATCATTGCAATATCTAGTCCTAACAAGACCAGAAATTACCTTTGCTGTGAGTAAAGTTTCCCAATTTATGCATTGCCAACTGACAGGCATTGGATAGCGGTTAAACGTATTTGAAGATTCTTGCGTGGAACTCTTAAACATGGCCTTGTCATTAGAAAGTCATTAAACACAGATCTCCATGCTTACTCTGATTCAGATTGGGCTGGATGCCCTGATGATCGTCGTTCAACTACGGGTTATGCGCTCTTCATTGGAGGCAATCTTGTTAGTTGGAGTTCTCGTAAACAACAGACGGTTGCTCGATCTAGTACGGAAGCTGAATATCGGGCTATTGCACATACTGCTGCAGAACTTTGCTGGCTTAAGTCTTTGTTACGAGAGCTGCATATTCCCATTACTTCCCTACTTTGTGGTGTGATAACTTAGGGGCTACATACCTTGCAGCTAACCCTGTATTTCATCAACGGACAAAACATGTTGAGATTGACCTTCATTTTATTCGTGATATGGTTTTATCAAAATCACCATGTGTTCGGTATATTCCAACACTGTTACAGCCTGCTGATGTCTTCACCAAAGGACTTCCAGCTGCTCGTTTTCTTACTTTGTGGTCCAAGTTGTGTGTTTCCACCACCCCACAACTTGAGGGGGGATGATAGTGTATAAAATACACTCTGTTAAGTTTCTGTTAGAGTGTTGTTAAGTCTGTTTAAGTCCGTTATGAGCTTAACCTTCTCATTCATCATGTCTATATATAATGATGTACTCTCTCTGTATCATTCTTGAATCAATCATCAATAATATGAGAATACGTTCCTTACTTTTCTATCATCTTAACATTTCAACTATGAGTAAAAATGTAGGCTGTTAGAATCACTTCGGTTTACCACGCGACATTTCTAGTGAACTCGGCTTGTCACATATGGGGAAATCAAACTTGGGACACAGGTGATCTCTCAAAGAATAATTTGTAACTATTTCAATCTGATAATAAAAAGATTAAAGTTTTATTACTCAATCTATTAAGTTCTTTTATTTTAAAGTTCAATTTGTTTTTTAATTTGATATATCTTGTAGGTGGGTAGCGTTGGTTACATTTGGTGAAGGATGGCACAACAATCATCACGCGTTTGAGTATTCAGCTCGACACGGGTTAGAATGGTGGGAGATTGACATAGGTTGGTATATGATATGGTTCCTTGAAGCATTAGGGCTCGCTACCAATGTCAAGTATCCAACTAATGCTCACAAGCTTAAGAAATCGTCTACTTCTCGTAACAAATTCAAGTGATCGATTCGCTCATTTCAAGCGGTGTCTCTTCTGATATGATATACGTGCTTTCTACTTGTGTGATGTGTGTTAATTGTTTGTGATAAGAACTTAGTAAATTATGGACGGATGCATTTTCATAGCAAGATTTATAACGATTATTTTTATATATGCATCTTCATATTTATTATCAATATAATGTAAACCCGCTTAAGTCGCACCATTTGACGCAATCCAATAACATCAAACGGTAAGTTTTGAAAGTTTACTACGAACTTTTCACAAATACATGCGATAACAAGTCGTGTATAATTAGACAACATTTGTATATAGTGTACCATGAAGATATACATATATATAAGGGTATAAATGAGCCCGGTCGAATCCGAGTTCAACTAAGTTTGAGCTCGGCTCATTTAAATTTTGGTGAGCTCGAGCTTAATTTGTTTTGAGCCTTAAATGTAAAACTCAATTTCGGATCATTATGGTTTTACAAGCTCAGGTTCGGCTCAATTAAGTTCATTTAAATTTTCATATATATATAAAATATATAATATAATTCTTTTATTTAATTACTAACAAGGTACCCGTGCATTGCAGCGGCGGATACCTGTAACTAGCTTTTTAAGCTAGCAAATATTGTTCGGTTATACGTTTTTGTAACGTAAGCTCGCAACGCTCGTGAAATGAGCGAGTTACAACTCATACCATATGGACAAGGAAGTACGGGATCGAGAGATGCATAGTAAACCATGTAATGCACTAGTGGACCACATTTCGCAACTCCCACCAAATTTCTGTCAACGTTAATTATTATAGTGTTTTTTTTATTGTTGTTTTTTTATTGTTTTAATGTTTTTTTAATTATTGTAATGTTTTTAATTAATGTAATGTGTTTTTAGTTAAAGTATGTTTTAATTAAAAATAAAGTAAAATAGATTGTGGGGCATACAAAAGTGAAGAGAAAGGGGACTGTTAACATCAGTATGCTAGTTGAATGTCAGTTGGTGTGTCTACTGACTTAGCGCTGATTTGAGAAAAATTTATGGCGCAAGTTGCATCACTACTGACAGCAATCTAAGTTATATTTATCAGCAACCTCGATATCGCCCACCACCACCACCATCTTCGTCATCTTGTTACTGACCCATAGATTGGGTATCATACTATTGTAGAAAACATACGTAACCAAACATCTTTTGCTCGCCTCAAAACAAAGTTGCATAGGGTACCTGCCGTCGCATTGTGCGGTACCCTACTAGTAATAAATACTCCCTCCGTATCAAAATAAGTGAATCACTTTTCTTTTCTGGGTGTATCAAAATAAGTGAATCACTTTAATAATTTACCTCATTTGGTAAGTTTTTATATTTAAAATTACCTCTTTACCCTTACTTATTCCTCTTTCAACATCATTAAAGGTGTGGGGCCCCATCTATTTTTATCATCTTCTTATATTTAACTTTTTTACCATTTAGAAAAAGCAACAAAATACTAAAAGGTGTGGGGGTCATCCATTCTAATTACCATTTAATTTCACTAATATCTTATTACCTTATTTTGCCTTAAAAACGTAAATTTTAAAGTGATTCACTTATTTTGATACAGAGGAAGTAATAGATTAATGATATTGGTCCATACTATTTATGTGTACTTATTTAATCAAGATAAATGTCAAATTAATGGATGATATAAAAAAATTAAAAAAATAGACATATTATTCTAGAGTGTATAGAGTTGCGTTCAGGGATGTCCTTCATTTTTATAAAGTCTTAAGGGACAAATCTTACCTATTGAATCAAAAGATCCATCAACCACCACCACCATCATCAAATCACATGTGATTCCATATACAACCACCACCATCATCAAATCATATGTGATTCTACACATCAACTACCACCGCCGGCCACCACCTCCCGATGCCGTACGCCGCCACCGTCCGGCCGGCGCAATCATATGTGTAACATCCCGAGACCCGACCCAGAGTATTTTATTACTTTTGGTAAGTAATATCTTATTGTTTATTATTTTATTATTTTATATGATTTTATACGATTTATTTGAATTAATTGTATTTTTAACCATGGGGTTAAAAATTAGTAAAAACCTGAGATATTTAGATATTAAAATGATTTTTGCATAATTGGGTTCACTTCTGAACCGGGGTTCTAAAAATATATTCGTTGTTAAAATTGGAGTTAGTTATGTCTAAATTAATTATTTGTGAACCTAATATCCTGTACTGGGTTTAAATGAATTTATCTGATAAGGGAGGAGGGGATACGTCGTCTCAGATGGGGCAGATGTCAAATTTGGTCTTTCCCTCTTGCTCTCTTGGCTGTACACGATACACACACACACACCACACACTTTTAAAGCTTTTTCTCCCAAATTGAAGATCAAACCTTGAAGTTCTTGCCTTCCTGCTGTGATTTCGTGATTAGAAGCTAGATTAAGTAAGTTTCCTTCCTTCTTAAGCTAGGGTTTAATGTTCTTGAGTGAAGGATGAACTAGAGTTCTTGTGTTAGTGGGTTTTTATGAAGTTCTTGTTGGAAATCCAAAAATTTTAGATGATTTAGTGATTATTTGAATTCTTGCAAGTATTGTATGGATTGTTGCTAGTTATAGCTCCTTTGGTGAAGCTTTCATAAAGCTCCATCAATGGTGTTCTTGGGAAGAAGATGAAGTTCTTGCCTAATTTGGTGAAATGTGAATCTTGATGTTTTGTTAGGATAATTATGCATGTTAGAAGGATAATTGTTGGTTATGAAGATCACTAGTCACTTGTTATGAAAATGCATAAATGTTAGTAGTGTTTGGCTAGGGTGGAAATTGGTAGTAATCTAGCTTAAATCATAAATTGTTGACTTTGGTCAAACCTAGGTGTTGACTTTAGTCTTGTATGACTTGCAAACTTAAATGACTCCTTTCATGGTATTAATATGTTAGTTGTATAAATGGAAGCATGATTATGTTAATTTCGGGTCTTGACCCGTTTGGTTGTCAAATTGTGCAATTTGACCTAAATAAGGTCAAAATGGTTAAACTTGCAAGTGGATGCAAGTAACATGTTAGTTATGTGATTTTGATGTTATTCAGTAAGTATAACTCATTGGAAGGTGTTGTTTATTTTCCCGATTCATTATTTTCATTTTGACCCGTTCGAGCCGAATATGTGTTACTTGGATTGAAATGCATAATGAACTAACTAGATGGAATTCTAGACTTAGGTAATTGATATGTGGGAATGCAAGTAATGAGTTGTAAGTGATGTATAAAGATGTAATCTTGAACTATATTACTTGTTGCAAAAATTAGTGATTTCGGGTGACTAATTCGGTGTTCGTTTTGTACAGGAAAAGGGAAGGAGCCTCAGTGATATAAGATTACTGAGCTTGGTACTAAAAGGAAGCTAAGGTGAGTGGATTTAACCTTCTTCTTTGAATAATGTACAAAAAGGTTGAAATGGTAGAGTTCATAAGAGAAATTGCAGGATTTTTGTTTGTCTGGGAAGATAGCGACGCTATCTGTAGATAGCGGCGCTATCTTGTTAACGTTTTTGGAAAATTGTACAGAAACCTGAAATAGCGTTTGGACTTGGGATAGCGGACGCTATTTTTTGGAGGATAGCGACGCTATCTTTAGATAGAGACGCTATCTTCTTGAAGATAGCGATGCTATCTCGGATAGCGGCGCTATCTTGGCCGGTTTTGAGAAAATTCATTTTTTCTTGGTTTTAATAATTTTCAGGTGGTACCATTAATTGTGGGATTGTTAATGGTAGTATGTGCACATGTTTTCTAGAGGTTAGCTATAGTGGGTTTTGGCTAGGCTTCGTTACTATTGGATGGGGTGCTCGGACTCCTACGAATGTGTTCCGTCAGGGGGGACTACCGTGCTAATAGTAAAGTAGCCATCGGTAAACTATTGTTCGGCCAACAACAGTTGTAGGTTCTGCGCCAGACCGCCGATACTCTCATAACGTCCAATTGCTTGTGGAAGTTTGGACGGGTTTCCAGATTGATTTCTCTTTGTTTCTAATTTGTTGTGGTTATGCAAATTAATAGTTATTTCTATTCACTTAGCTTTATGCTAATCCCTCATTTGTTGACTCTTTTCAGGTTGTGGATTTGGCCTGACTAGAGTCGGGTTTTGGAAGTGTGACCGTACTCTGATTTTGTAAACCGAGTCGAGCCAGTTTTCTGTAACACCTTTAAATGTTTTATATATTTGGTTAATCTGAAAATGGTTTTTATGATGTGTAATAATTAGGATTTAGGGTATTTCTTAAATCGCTTCCGTATGCATATTAAAAAAATGGCTCTTAGCGTGGTGTTACAATTTGGTATCAGAGCCTCGGTTTGGCGATGGTTGCACATTTATGTGTACCATTCCCAAATCTTGGCTCGATTTGGTCAAACTTCCTTAAGTGGAGGGATTAGTTAAGTGAATATGAACTGTGGTTTGATAGGAGTTAGTATGGTAGGTACTAACGGTTTAAACTAACAGTTCGTGAGATGTTGTATTTGTTACAGATAATGGCCGATACCGATCCCAACCCGTTGATAACCCCAACGGACCCCGAACCGGAAGTCATTGGTACATCTAGGGATGTGAATGCGGATAGGGAAGATTACATTTTGAGAATGAAAAGTCGGTTAGAGCATCTCCAAAGTATTGTTGATGGCATGAACCAAAACCAAAATATCCAAACACCAAATTTTCCTCCAATGTCCAACCCTACATTATCCGCCCCGACAATGCAATTTCCCACAACCCCGGCCTTTACCATGACAGCTCCATATATGTCAACCTCATCGGAACCTCAACCCATGATGTCACAACCACAATACTTTTATGTTAGTCCTAGTCAAGGGATGCCACAATATCAATTCCCGAACCAACCGTACCAATTCATGAAACAATCTTGTACCTTTAAACAATTCCTTGATTGTAAACCTCCTGAGTTCAATGGTAGTAGACACCCTAATGTTACTATGAATTGGTTGAGGGAGATGGATAGCACCTTGGATGCTTGTGGCTGTGAAGACAAATTTAGGGTGATGTATGCAACCCGTAAACTAACCGGTGGTGCTATGAATTGGTGGGATACTTTGGTTGCACGCCTACCAAAGGAAACCATTAACAGTATAAGGTGGGATCAGTTTAGAGAGCAGGTTTGCAAACGTTATTGTAATTCATTTGAGATGGATAGAATTCGATCGGAGTTCTTAAATTTGCGGATGACAAAGAGAATGTTGGTGGATGATTTGATGGAACACTTTAATGAAAAGTTGAGGTTTGTACAACAGTGGGTGCCCGATGAGCCTTCAAGAATAAAACACTTTATTCAAGCCTTACGGCCTGAATACCGAGGTGTGGCTAGACTTGCAACAAACTTTTCGCAAGCCTTTGAGTTTGCAAAGGCAGCTGAAGGTGATATGAATCGATTGGGTAAACAAGGAGAGAACGGGGTATCAAAGGTTCAAGTCTACACAATCGGGTTCTCAACAAGGTAAGAAGGGGCAAGGGAGTAAAAAATATGCAAGTTCGAATCGTAAGCAATCGGGAAGTAATTCGGGTCAGGAAGCACAATGGTGTGCTAGGTGCAGGTCTGCTCACAATGGTGCTTGTACAATTCAGACGATGAGTTGTGTTAGATGTGGTCAATATGGGCATGAGTTGGGTAAATGTACGTTCACTCAGAGTGTATGTTGGAATTGCCATAAAGAGGGTCACAGGGCCGGTGATTGTCCGTCAGAAAGGAAATCGAGTTTGGGATCCGGGTCGGTTGGGGGATCAGTGGCATCATCTCCTCAGAAGAGGAAGAATCGACCTACACCAGAGGGACGAGCATTTAGGATGACGGTTGAAGAGGCTACCACGACTGACGATGTCATTACCGGTATGTTCCCGATAAATAACATTGATGCTCGTGTGTTATTTGATTCCTAAGGAATATACTATGGTCACACTCCGGCTTGTAGATTATATCTAGGTTCGGATTTCCGTCGCCTTCTAATCTAGAACTTGGTCGTTACTAAGATTAGACTTCCAATTTTATCTAAGTTATTGATGTCTAAACTCGAATCCCTAAGTCTAGTGGATTGCCAACTACGTCACCGAGGTGAAAAGAAGGAGTAATTATCAATTATAATTGCTAGTGGTCACTCAACAAAATAATTCAATAATTAACAGTTCAAACAATCAAAATTCAAGAATAAATCAAAAGGGTCTTTGATATAAAAACAAGTGTTCAAATCCAATAATAAAAATCCTAAAAATACCAAACCTAAATCCTAGATTTCATCTAATCATATCGAATATAAGATAATTAGCACATAGACATGCTAAAAATCACAAAACAAACGTAAGTATTCAATAGAACAAACATAATATCGATAAATAATGATTAAAAACCGAATTATATGAATGGAGTTGAAGATCTTGATGCTTGGAACCTCCAAAATTCGTGCACAATAGTATCCCTAGGGTATTTTTCGGCTGCCTCTTGATTAGGTTAAAAGTTATCTCTACAAATCTGCAATTCTCGCTTAAATATACGTCAGATAGCTGGAAATCACATCGCTATTCCCAAAATCGCGTCGCTACTTAAAGTCCTGCGTTAATTCGCGTCGCTATCTCCTAGATAGCGGCGCGATCTGCTCTTTTTGATGGCAAACAGCGACTCGATTTCGCATTTTGATGGGAAATAGCGATATAGATAGCGGCATAGATAGCGGCGGTATCTCTGAATTTTCTGCAGATTTTCATTTCTTGTGTCGTTTTGGCTCGTTTTTGTCACTTTTTCTTCTATAGCCTGAAAAATACAATGGGAACTATATGTGAGTGATAACATAATGTTTTAATCAATAAACACATACAAAAATAGGTATATTGGCATATAAATATATGTATAAATATGCCAATAGCAAGATGCCCACACTTGAACTTTGCTTGTCCTCAAGCAAATCATCATTAAAATAATTCAATCAGGTATAAACAATTATAAAGCAATCGACATTTCATCTCAATTTATCTATATAAATACCACAATTTTCATAACCTAGTCCATTTAGTAGTTAAAATTTCACATTATATTTTATGCCCAAGTTTGTGTAAGACATCAGCTAACTTTTCACAAATCTAATCAAATCCTTAACTATGCTAATTAGACTACTTTTTAACTTAGATCCTAATTCATCCTTTCCTAACCTATAAATACCATCTTTATGAAAATCACCCGACTAGTAAGGTTAAAAGAAGAAAACTTAGTTTATTTATTCATTTCATAATTTATTTGCTTTATTTATTCATGCTTTGCATGTTTATTTATTTTATTTATTTGTTCTTATACATGTTTTGCATGTTTATTAACTTTAATTATTTATTTTGTTTGGAGGAGAGAACTACAACTTTCATTGAGCACCCGCGTAAAAGACTTTCAGCCAACATATCCAGATCAGTGGACCTTAGTATGCCAGGTTTAAAGGACCCCGCGAGCTTACTTGTCGGGAACCCAAGGTCGGCTAATTGTTCCCCCTAAGTATTTAATTAGGTATTTATTCAAGAATCGATTCGAACCTCAGCTTACATTGTGAACCCGCGTAAAAGACTATCGACCAACATATCCAGATCAGTTGACCTTAGTAAGCTAGGTTTGAAGGACCCCTCAGGCGTACTTGTCGGGAGCACAAGACCGGTTGAATATTCTCACCGATTCTCAAATTTTTCATGCATATTATTTAGCAATTTATTTACGTAAACTAAAAGCTCTTAATCTAACCTAATGTCATCAGGAGTTAGCTTTGCTAAACTTAATTTTCTAAAAGACAATACCTATAGATTTACAAGAATTCCAAATTTTCCAAGTTAGAAAGTGATTTAATTAACGAGTTAAAGAGATAATTAGATCGGCAAAAAGCCACAAAAATTGACACATAAAAGCTAAGAAAAATTTTAACTTTTAAAGTGAACTTTATTGTCTAAAAATTATTTTCTAAGGTTCAGATGTGTCTTAAAAAATTCTGATTGAATTGGTTTGTTCGTTTTTGAGATAATTTACTATGAATACTAACAAGTGGTGGATACCATACCCCATGCCCACACTTAAAACATTCCATTGCCCTCAATGCAATAAAAATAAAGAATTATAAACTAAAAAGAAAAAGGCAAAAGGGAACGGTACTCCCTGAAGGTATTTTGATTTTTGTGTGTTCCAAGAATTGTTATCATCCAAATGCACGATCCATTTTCGAGCATTTCCATCCAGTTCCTTAGCTCACCATATTCAATTGAATCATAACTAGAACAAAACTAAAATAAAAACTGGTAAAATAGTTTAAACAACCAAATAAAAATAGAATTTGTAGCTAAAAAAATAGTAATGTAGAGTACAACCAAATCGAATAATCAGTTTTGAAACCCAAAGAAAATGATCAATGATCACGCCCATCACGAGGGGATGTCAGATCATACTGTTGGAACCAATCTTCATAACTCGGGTAGTTTGGCGGGGCTTGCAAGTTCGGGCCCCAATAAGGTAACGGGTTCTGGGCCTCGAGTGGTGGTGCGGGGGCTTGCCGGTACGGGAGAGTTTGAGCTCTTTCTCCTTGATAATAGTTTCTTTGGAGCTGTAAAGTCATGCTTTCCATTTGATGTCTCATCCCGCCAAAGTCTGTTCTCAAACCTGCCATGTCAACCTGCAAAGCATGAACATCATCATATAAATTTTGGTCAAACGTAGAAGGACCCGCTCCAGAGCCAGATGCTCCCGGATGTCCATGACCATGCTCCATAAGTGGCGGTTCCATCTCCCCCATCACCACATCCTCTGGCATTTGTGGTTGTTGCCTTTGCCCTCTTGGTCGCCTCGGTTGTGCACCTCTTGCTTGCCTCGGTTGTGCACCTCTTCCCCCAGCTTCAGTTGACGGGTTATCTTCCCATGCATACCGTCCTTCATCCACCCCGGCTATTGGATCTCTAATTACTCCCATTCCCGCCAGCTGATGAATATCTAAAAAGCCCATCTCTTGCTTTGTCAATGTGATCGTCACCCGCGGTGTTAAAGTTACCGCTGCTTTGGCCAAGCGTGTGATGGATTGGCCTCCTGTGATGCCACTTGTACTTTTATGTCCCTGTGCTGGACCGTTCAAAAATGAAGCAAGGATGAGTGGAATGTTAGTAATTCGATCCCTGTTGATCAGTTGATATAATAGCCAAAGGCTATACATGTTTATCTTTTCTACCCCTTCTTTCCGTTGACGAATGGTGTTTGAGATCACCCGATACAAATATCTATGTTCATTGTTTCGTATATGTTTACTCTTGGATGATCTCGGGTCAAATATTCTGACCCCAATGGTTTCCCAAATTCTGTCAACATTCCGGGCTTCCTGGTATTCTCCCCGGTTTAGATAAGGAAGGAAATGAGGGTTGTTTGTCTGTGTGCAGTGTAGAGGCCCAAATTTATAGCAAACTGTATTAACGAACAGTTAACCCATTTGTTGGCTACCCGATAATGGATGGTGATGGCATTGGGTTCGTTGTGAGCTCTCGTGAAATCCAGGTGAAAGGTGGTGAAGAATTCGAGGACTAGTTCCGAGTACACCGGTTCTCTCATAGTCAAGGCAACCTCCCAAGCGTTGCAAGTGAATACCACATTGTTGTTATTTCCGCGAACTTCGCGGATTAAGTATGAATGAATGGCATCAGCCTTGCCTAGCGATGTGAGTAGGTCCCAGTCTGGAGTTCGACCCACGTTTATATTTTTATGCTTGATTTCATTCCGCCTTTCTTCGAGGCGTAATCGGGTGATTTCGGTATGGATATTTGTGAGTTCTTCGAATGCATGATGGTCGGTATTTTTCAGTACCATTGGGAATCCGTCCTTGTGTAGTTCCTCTTCATCATCCGAAGAGGATGAGGATGATGGTGTGACTGGCTTTGGTTGTTGAAATGATGATGCCTTTGTAGAAGTCCTTGTCTTTCTCTGTTTATCACAAGTAAAAAAAAAAAATTAATCATTGGAAGTGTTATTAAACAGAAAAATCTAAAAATAAATAAGGAATTTGGTAAAAATTTTCCAATTTAAATCCCAATTTCCCGTACCCACACTTAGTTGTTAAACTAAGTGTGACATTATGTCAAAGTTTACCAATTTTCCTTACCCACACTTAGTTGTTAACTAAGGTGCTGTTTGTTTTTTGACAAAAGGTCTTCCTGAGGTCTTTTGTCTTCGCGGCGCAGACCACGCGCAGATAAAGTCTTGCGCAAATGTTTGTTTTTCAGAAGCCCGCAGACCCTATATTGTCTGCCTAAGGTCTTCCCCAGGTAGACTTGGGCATTAGCTTCTTGTGTCTTCCAAACTTAAAAAAAAAATCTCTAAACTTAATTAATATTATTACTATATTACTATATTATTATATTAATATATATTATTATTACGTTAATATATAATATTATTACGTTAATTATTCTTATTATTGTATTAATTAATATTATTATTATTATATATTAATTAATATTGTTATATTCATATATTTTATTATTATGTTAATATATAATATTATTATATTAATTAATATTATTATTATATTAATATATTAATATTATTATATTAGTTAATATTATTATATTATTAGATAATAATATATATTATTAAATTTAAATTATATATACTATCATATTTAAATATATTTAAATTGTCTATTATTATATTTAAATTATATATATTACTATTATATATAATATAATATTAATAAATTAACAAATTTTATTAATATATTACTTAATATTATTATTACTATATTAATTATACTATTATTATATTAATGTATAATATTATTATCTTAATTAATATTTCAGTTTATTTAAGCAGTCTGCAGATGTTAAAAAACAAACAACAGTTTTCTTGCAGACGGCAGACCTTTGGTCCATGTTAGAAGCTGCAGAAACTGCAGATGTGGTCTGCAGACAGCAGATCTTTTTGCTCTGAAAAACAAACAACACCTAAGTGTGACATTATTCAACACTTATAATGATTGTTTTACCCACTCAAATCTGAATTTATAAAAACCAGTGATAAATTTATCAAAAATTTGAACCCAATTTTTATCAAATATTAGCCACAATGTGAGAACTTAACAAGTATATCTATTATTTATACAAAATTGAACTCACTAACACAATGTAGATAATCTAATAAGCAAACCATAAGTAATTTTCGGGTTTTTGACAAGAACATGCCCTAATTCATAGGTTTTCTTCCTAAAAAGCAAAATTAAGCCCTAAAAATTCGAATTTTATACTAGGGTTGTGTAACAATTCGACTAACTAACATTCTATGGCTTAAATCTACAACTAATCAAGGAAAAACGGAAGAAAATATCAAAAACCCCCAAATTTTCGGCCCTAAATAAGAACACCCACAAAAATCTAAGATTTGAACCCTAAAAGATGGGTTACATGAAGAAAAGAGGGGTATACCAAGCTTAGATGCCATGGAGATGAAGATTTGTGGAAAAAATCGGAAGATTTGGCCGGAAATTGGGGTTTTGGGAGTAAAATCTCCGGAAAATCACGAGGGTTAGGGCTGTGTTTTGCGATATGCATGATTGGAGAGAAAAGCACGTTTTATACACTGCAGAGATCGCGACGCTATCCTAGATAGCGGCGCTATTTATCGCGGATTTGGGGATTAGAGTTAACCGGGTCGGATAGTATAGTGTGACCTAAATGAAAGATCGCGCCGCTATTTCACAAATAGCGACGCGATTCGCAACGCTATTTAAAGGTCAAACGCTATTTCGAGTTGCTATTTGACTGCTCGATTTGGTAGATAGCGGCGCGCTATCTATGAATTTTTTATATTTTTTCGTTTTTATTTTTTATTTTTTTATTTTTTATTTTTTTTTAAACACGCAGAATGGAAAGGGAAAAACAACTAAACACGGGTTGCCTTCTGAGAAGCGCTTCATGGATTTACGAGTCTAGAGCTTGATTCGGTGTTACTCTTCTTACTTGCTTTTCTTCATCGAGGTGAAATGCACAACCTCTCCTTCTTGGTCTTCTTCATCCATTCCCTCATGATATTATTTGAGACGGTGACCATTTACACTGAAATGACCACCTTTCTCGGTAACAAGGTCGACATATCCCGATGGGTGTTGTTTGACAACTGTGTACGGACCAACCCATTTTGATTTTAGTTTTCCAGGCGAAAACTTATATCGAGATTGATATATCAGAACCTTATCACCCGCCTCAAAATACTTATGAGTCTTCAACTTTTTATCGTGCAAATGCTTACTCCTTTCTTTGTAAATCCGGGAGTTCTCATAAGCACAAAATCTGTCTTCATCGAGCTCGTTGAGTTGATGACGCCTTTCCGTCCCTCCTACGGTAGCATCCATGTTACATTCCTTGATTGCCCAATATGCTTTGTGTTCAATCTCAAAAGGAAGGTGACACGCTTTTCCATACACCATTCGGTATGGTGTATATCCGGTAGGAGTTTTGAAGGCGGTTCGGAATGCCCATAAGGCATCATCAAGACGTTGAGACCACGTCTTGGGATTTTTTGCAATAGATTTTTCAAGAATTCTTTTCAAGGCTCTATTAGTGTTCTCGACTTGACCACTCGTTTGTGGGTGATAAGCCGTTGAGAACCGATGGTGGACACCATATCGTTGGAGAGTTTCTCCATGAGATGATTTGCAAAGTGGGTGCCACGATCGCTAATATGATCCCTTGGGCATCCGAAACGACAAAATAGGGATCTCACAAAATTAACTACAACTCGGGCATCATTAGTTGGTAATGCTTTAGCCTCGGCCCGTTTAGAGACGTAGTCAACCGCCACAAGTATGTACTTGTTACCGTGAGAACTTGGGAATGGTACCATGAAGTCGATGCCCCACACGTCGAATATCTCACAAACTTGGATGCCATGCTGGGGCATTTCATCCCGTTTGGTGATGCTTCCGGTACGTTGACATGCATCACATGTCTTGACTAATGTGTGGGCATCTTTGAAGATGGTCGGCCAGTAGAATCCCGCATCTAACACTTTCCGAGCGGTAAAGTTTGGTTCGAAGTGACCTCCGGTAGGTCCTTTATGACATTCGTTGAGAATAACCTTTGCTTGACCACCGGAGACACATCGTCTATGCATGAGATCGGCACCAACTCGGAAAAGATATGGGGGTTCCCAATGATAATGTTTAAGATCAGAAAAGAACTTCCCCTTTTGTTGATGGGTCATCCCTTTCACAAGAACACCCGCCGCTAGATAATTTGCAAAGTCGGCGAACCATGGGTCATTTTCATCGGTGTCTTGCAACGCAGTTACGGCCTCGAGGAATTCTTCAGGAAAGGTATCATAGATCTCATTCTCATTAAACTCCTCAAGATGAGGGTTCTCGAGACGGGATAGATGATCCGCAGCAAGGTTCTCCGCTCCTTTTTTGTCCTTGATCTCAATGTCGAATTCTTGTAGGAGAAGAATCCAACGAATGAGTCTTGGTTTAGCGTCTTGCTTGACGAAGAGACATTTCAATGCAGAGTGATCCGTATAGACAATGGTTTTAGATAGAACCAGATAAGGACGGAGTTTGTCAAACGCGAAAACCACAGCTAAAAGCTCTTTTTCGGTGGTGGTATAATTCGCTTGAGCACCGGTGAGTGTTCGACTAGCGTAATATATCGGTTGAAAATGATTGTTCACACGCTATCCCAACACTGCACCGAGTGCGTAATCACTCGTATCACACATGAGTTCGAATGGTAAATCCCAGTCGGGAGATACCATGATAGGATCATTTGTGAGACAGTCTTTTAAAAGATCGAAGGCCTCCACACACTCGGAATCAAACTCGAAGGGTGTGTCCTTCTCAAGAAGATGGGTCATGGGTCGGGTTATCTTGGAAAAGTCCTTGATAAACCTACGGTAGAACCCCGCATGACCGAGAAAGCTTCTCACTGCTTTAACATTTGAGGGTGGAGGGAGTTTAGAAATAACGTCGATTTTGGATTTATCGACCTCCAACCCTTGTTTAGAAATTTTATGTCCCAATACGATGCCTTCACGCACCATAAAGTGACATTTCTCCCAATTAAGTACGAGATGTGAATTCTCGCACCTGATGAGAACACGCTCAAGACTGTCAAGGCACGAATCGAAGGAATTTCCAAAGACAGAAAAATCGTCCATGAAAACTTCCATACAATCCTCGATCATGTCTTGAAAGATGGATGTCATGCACCGCTGAAATGTAGCAGGTGCATTACATAACCTAAATGGCATCCTTCTATATGCAAAGGTACCGAACAGACATGTGAAGGTGGTTTTCTCTTGGTCCTCGGGATCGATGGGGATTTGAAAGTAGCCAGAGAAACCGTCCAAGAAACAATAGAAGTTATTTCTGGCTAGTCTCTCTAACATTTGATCGATGAAAGGTAAAGGAAAGTGATCCTTGCAAGTTGCATCATTGAGTTTTCGGTAGTCAATGCACACTCGCCACCCCGTGACAGTTCGAGTTGGAACAAGTTCGTTCTTATCGTTATGAGCAACTGTCATCCCTCCTTTTTTCGAAACCACTTGGACCGGACTCACCCATGGACTATCTGAGATGGGATAGATGAGACCTGCATCAAGTAGTTTTAAAACCTCCTTTTTGACCACATCTTTCATATTCGGGTTCAACCTTCTTTGTCTTTGTACACTTGGCTTGAAATTGTCCTCCATGAGGATTTTGTGTGTACAGAAGGTAGGGTTGATACCCGGTATGTCCGCGGTTTTCCAGGCAAGGGCCTATTTGTGAGATTTCAGGATATTCACCAATTTGGTTTTTTCGGTAGATGATAGTGAAAGGGTTTCATTGTAACTGATTGACCACTTGGGTCAACCTCCTAGTATGCTTGGTTCGAACCATACTGTCAAGAACATGAACTTGTTCTTGCCGGTTAAACCAACTACCTAGTTTAATCCCTAAAAGCGGAACTGAGATTAAACTTAATCCTTAAACCCTAGAGGATTGGGGATGTTGGAAATCTAAACTAGATTAACAAGAAAGAAGCCTTGTACGAAAAACTCGAACACACACACATACTTGTGGTGTTCGTCGACCAACCAAGAACCCTAGGGTTCTTGGTTCGATTTCGTCCAAGGGGAAAGAAGGGAAAAAGGGTTTTTCCAATTCATACCTTAGATTGCTCAAGATTAATCCACTAGTGATAAACACAACGAGAAGCCCTCTAGATAAGCTCTTGTAATGAAACTTGTTCTTCAAGACTTGAAGAACACGAAGAACGAACGAAGAACACGAAGAACACAAGGCTTGTGTTCTTGGGGAGTGTTTCGGCCGAACTAGGGTTAGGGAAAGGGGAAATTGTGTGGCTTATGGTGTAGGGTGGAAGGAATAAAGTGAAGCCTAGATCTTCTATTTATAATGGAAGATCTTTCACTTAAGTCCCTCTAATTTAATTAATAAACGTTTCTTAATTAAACTTTTCCTTTTACACTTCTAACCCTTATAGTTTATCTAGTTATTATTGTTACACTTAATTATTAAATACTATGTATAACACACTTATATAATTTCGGTATAAATACCGAAATATATATACATTTATATTATACATTTAATAATTAATTATATAATAAACTTTATATAAATTTAGACAATAATATTATCCAAACACCATATGATTTAATTACTTTAAATCATATTAAAGATAATCTATAATTAACACATTGTATATTTACTCAATTAGTAAATGTACAAATACTTGTATTAATTAGTTGGATAAACTAATCTAGTAATAAGTCGAACTTAACTTAATACGTAATTGATTCATAAATGACTATTATGAATCATTCATCTTCCAAGTATCATTACATATATTTCTCGTATTACATGCACTCACCGATGTGACCCTTGAGTGTCCTATAGACATGGACGTGACATCATAGGTTGACTAATTGTGCACATAAATCCTTCAGACTCCCACTTATGCAAGTTCGTAACCTTAGCTTGATGGCACTAGCCTGCAGCGGCCCTAGACAGGCAATACAGGATAGCCAAGCCATAGAAACTCTTATACCCAGGTATTGTTTAGAAAAACATATTAATAGTGTCGTCTAGTAAAGAACACTCCGTCTTTACTTCTTGGGTAACGTGTTAGGTTTATCCCTTGCAGCACGATATTTGTGATATCGAATACGAGCATGGTAGAAATTATCAACTCATGTACTCGAAATCGTTTCTTGACCTCTTGATTTAAAACTGTGTGATAACGACAAAGAACAAATCAGTTCGTTGAGCACGGCCGTGCATTTTCAGTTTATCATCATGTCAAGGGACCCATAAATATCTCTCCTAAAAAGGAGGTGCAATTACCATCTTGTTATATTTCGATTCAAAATACAAATTCCTCTGTACCCAGTAAAGCCTCGTATGACAACCATATTTCAGAATTGTCTAAGACGAACCAAAGTACATTAGTCAATGGATCCCAAACCAAATACCTCAGGCTTAAGGACAATCCTAGTGAACAATACTTTTGAACTTTTCAACCACGAAGTATTGTCACGGTGGTCAATCCAATATTCGTCGAGCTCCAACAGAATATCACCGATATTTGGTTTACACAAAAACTTGTGTAGCTATCTTCGAAGAACTTCGAATCTACCACCAAATACCGCGATGACGTTAACGTCCCATCAAGGTTCCCACCAAGACGAGTAGTCACGGATTATATCTTTTGAATAAAGTAACTTTTATTCATGGATCTTTTAAAACATACAAAGTCTGAATAATAATGATGCTAACTCATGTATTATTCCTCACTGGACATAGATACAGAATTATTACTGGATCATTACTTATTCCTTTCGTTCATGTTGATCACTTAATGACTTTTACAATTTTAATTGTAACTTTATCACTAAACTAGTCATTTCTATTAAACTAAAGACATAAGACAAGTATTTGAAAAATACTATTTCTTTTGCTTTTGCTAGATTTTGTTCTTGCAACATTCTAGAACATATTCTAGTCTTGCCCTTTTATGCAATTCGCCAAACATAGGAGGATTGGAAAGTAACTCCCTAGTTTCTTGAATTCATAAAATTCACCTTGTAACTAAAGCCTCTTTTAGTCACTTGATTTATAGATATATCATTACTAGTTAAAGAAATTTCCTTAAATGATTAACTTATTCACTAGAGTGTGAATATCCTATTAGATTTGCAATAATTAATCACAAGACTTGTGACCACGCTATTAGGCTTGCAATAATCTAATCAACGATCATTTATCATTTCTCTTAACTCTTTGGCTAACGACTTGGTAAAACCTTGTTGTTAATATCCTAACTAACTTATTATATTCATTAGTACCTCTAATGAATATGTTAGTCATAGCTCCCACTAAATTTTATGGAAATAAGCATCAGTTAAACTACTACTTTTGACCTAGTCAAAACTTATAGTTTAACCCTTTAAGAATTAATCAATTATCAAAGTCATCCTTTGGATTTGCGAATATCCAACATTCTTTTGAAGGGAATCATGACTTTCATTGATTAACAAGTATAAGACACTTGAAACGATACTTCCAATTCTTAAGTGTATTAGTATCTTTTAAGAATCTCATTTTATGCCAAAGTCATTTGTTGGATTTCTCAAATATCCATTATTCCTATAAGGGAATTATGACTTGATCAAATGTTGTATTTATTACAAGTATAAAAGACTTGCAATGATACCTTTTAATTCTTAAATACTTTAATATAGTTTGTCCCTTTTAAGAGTTCATTTAATGTCTGAGTCATTTTCCTTGGATTATACGAATATCTAATTATTCCTTATTAGGGAATTATGACTTCATTAAATTCCTTTATCACAAGTATGAAATACTTGTAATAATACTCTTTTAAAGTCTATCTTGATTATATCCAATATAATCATACTATATTAACACTAATATTTTAAAACTTACTATCATAAATAACCATTACTTAAGATGTTTTAAATGAGTTCAATGTACCTTGAACTTTATGCTTTTCATAAAAACTCTTAAATACTTTCATTAGAAAAACGTTCTAATTACTAGCTTCTAAGTAATTTGAGCTTCTAAGATATTCACACAACAATCAAACAAATACAAACAATGAGATCATTATTAAGTCAATACTTGACTTTATAATCTAGTCATAAAACTTGACTAGTATAATCAACACACATGCACACACAATATAATTCAACCATGGATTCAACGATAAACTTAAAAAACCAAAATTTATCATAAAAAATAGAAAATGTAATTTTGTTCAAAACAACTTAAAAACGAAAATTGTTTTACTGAATCCATATGAAAAATACTGACTTAAAACGTGGTGCTTGTGGGATCATTATCTCATGTCAGTCCATCTCACTTTCCATCATCTAATGCAATAAACGATTGCAAAATTTGAGTTACTCGTAATAACTTTTACAAGTAGGAAAAGGAGTATCTAGAAGTTGGTCAAGTCAACTGAGCAGCAAGCATGGCCTCCTACCCTTTGACCCTCGCCACAACCAAGACATCATTTCTCGATCCTTGTCTTGTTTGGCTTTACCTTTTTGACCTTTTGTTTGACTCTATTACCCTTGGGCACGTTTTGGCTGAGACCGGTTTTACCCTTTCCCTTTCCACTGCGCCTCTTTCTCTTTTTCACTACCATCATTTGTTACTACGAGATCATTCTTAAACTTGGTCCCCGAACTCAACTCATTAGTCTTGAGTATGGAATGTAGCTCAACAATGGATTGCTCCATGTTATGCATGTTGTAGTTGACTATATAAGACTTGTAGTCATCTAACAACGAGTTGAGTATCATTACTGTTGCTAACTGCAACGGTACTGGGTGTCCTAGTCTTTTTAAGATGATTCATGTGCTCTTTCATTTTCATGACGTGAGCACTTACTGATGATCCCTTAACCATCTTGCAAGAGTTGAACACTCTACAAGCGTAATATGCTTGTACTGGTTCATCTCTATCATTCGTGTCAGGAGCATTTAGCATTACTCTTTCTAGGACATTTCCTTTTCTCTCATGCCTAAGAATAATCCGAAGATTACGCTTCCAATTGAGAAACTTTGACCTAGTCAATTTGTCCTTTTCTAGAAACAAGCATAGTGAGAGATTATTGGTACGTGTCGTTTTGGTTGTTGCTGCCGTCTACAAATCAAACCCAGTTTAATAAGTAATCATCAACAAACATCTCTAAAATATATTATAAACCCATAATTTATATTTTAGGCCTAGGATCCATATATCACATTCTCGCCGCAAGGTTTGGGCACTTCCCGACGAGACATGCTGTTTCTGGTAGGTAACATCCTTACCGATCGTATCAAGACTTGACACGATTCCTAGGGGTCGTAGAATCTTTAGACTTATAACTTATTACAACCTTGTATGAATTTAATCATACATTTCTAAGTTGCAATAAAGTCTAGTATGTTTGTTCTACTCAAGTACTTTTTGGGCCGGGACTCCCGATTATCACCAAAGTAGATCAGACAATCTAAGACAGTACGATGTTCTGCGCTGGGACTCCCGATTATCACAGAACCTTACGCACCCTAACACTCGCAATGATTTGAATCCATATCTAAGGTTCTTTATCCTTACAATATGAATATCGTTGAACAAGTGAGGTGTTCCATTAGGTGGATAGTACTTCGATCTAAGATTTTCTTAGGTTTGTTTAAGTCTTAAACTAAACTTAAACGTTATTCCAATCTTAATCCTTTAAAATGTGTGACTTGTGAATTCAAGAATTCTACAAGACACTTTTTTAAATCTTAAGAACATCTTTCTTTAAAACTTATAGTTTCAAAAGGTTTGCGCGATTTATATGTATACCTAAAACGAGGTGTACAAGACGTTTTACTAGGTTTTGTGAAAAACCTTTTTTCTATAAAACTTGCTCGTTTTAGTTTCTTTGAAAAACATGAACCTTATGTTAAACTTTAAAATGTGAATTTTAATCCCATTATGATTCATAAACTTGAATCATAATCCTAGTTTAATACACCTTGTTTTTCACTTGTTTAATAATATAATTAAACACTCTTTTTAACTTCATTAAATTCACCAAAACTATGTCCTAAGGACATCTTTATAAACTTTGCGATTTTCTTGTGTAGCTCTCACTAACTCCAACAACCATGATGGAACTTGAGTAACACAATCACCGGTCTATCCTTGGTGAAACTAACAAACTTATTATATAAAGACTATATATAATAATTTTTAGTTTGTTTAAACCTTTCTTACATTTAACTCAAACTAGTTAAATATAGGTTCTTAAATTTCCTATGTTATTTTACCCTTGATCATTAATCTAGTATTTTACGTAACTCGTAATATACTTGTATAAATAACTAGTTATAATTACTTATAACTTTATACAATCTAATTATAATATTTATAACTTTTGTATCATCTAATTATAATATAACTTCGTTTGTACAATTTCTAGTTGTTTACAACTTTGTACATTCTAGTTCAAATTATAACTTAATACAAATTCCTAGTTACTTAATATTATAACTATGATCAAAATAACATTTAATTTAATTGTTCCATTTAATCTTGTATTATATATATATATATATATATAATTTATTTCTTTAAAAACTTATAACATTCTTAGTAAGAATATTACACCTAATTTGTACACTTGTATTTTAACTTAGACTAATTAAAATACGTACAAACTATTTTAACTTTTAAAATCACTTTTAAATAATTTGGAAAAAAAAATCCGAAAATTATATATAATAATATAAATACATCTTGTTAATTTTAAGACTTTAAAATTAACACTTCTCTTTTATCCTTAATTAAATTTAATTAATTAAACCCTTATCTTGTTCTTGATCAATTAAAACCTAGTTTTAATTTTCTTGATCAATAACATCTTTTAGTTAAAGATTAATCCTTATCGATCCTATTTAAACAATTATTAAACTTTGTTTAAATTTTAGGATAGATTATAACTTTAATAGATTTATTTAAAATTATTAATTTAAACCTTTATAGACAATAAAACTTTGTCTAGGTTTCTAGGTTTAAAGAACTAGTTTTAATAAACTTACTAAAACAATAATTAAACCTTATAAAACATAAAGTTGTTTAATTTTCTAGGTTCTAGATTATGTTCTTGATTAATCATATTAACCAATTAAACTAAACTAGTTTAATGTTCTTGGTCCTAGGTTAATTCTAGGGTTTTCGAAAATTTTCCTTATGCCTATGAAACTTTTCCACCAATTAAACTAGACTAGTTTAACAAACTTGGTGTCCAAGTTTCCTCCATGATTTCGAAATCTTGGGAGAAAGGAAAGAATCCTTTTTGACCAATTAAACTAAAAAACTAGTTTAACATACTTGGTCCTAGATTTTGAAGATCAAAGTAAAAAAGTAAGAATCCTTTTGACCAAAAAACTTTGACATTCTTGATCCTAGGGTTCCTCACAATTTTGAAAAATCTAGGGTTAGGGAAGAAGCCTTTTGACCAATTAAACTAAACTAGTTTAATGTTCTTGGTCCTAGGGTTCTTTCTAGATCTCGAAATTACAAGGGTTTAGAATCCTTATGACCAATTAAACAAAACGGTTTAACATTCTTGGTCTAGGGTTCTTTACCCTTTTCGAAACCTATGGGAAGAAAAAGAAGAAGGAACGAAAAAATAAAAACTTGGAAATTTAAACAAACAAAAACTTTGTTATTCTTGTTTAGATTTCTAAACCAACGCTCTGATACCACTGAAGGGTTTCATTGTAACTGATTGACCACTTGGGTCAACCTCCTAGTATGCTTGGTTCGAACCATACTGTCAAGAACATGAACTTGTTCTTGCCGGTTAAACCAACTAGCTAGTTTAATCCCTAAAAGCGGAACTGAGATTAAACTTAATCCTTAAATCATAAAGGATTGGGGATGTTGGAAATCTAAACTAGATTAACAAGAAAGAAGCCTTGTATGAAAAACTCGAACACACACACATACTTGTGGTGTTCGTCGACCAACCAAGAACCCTAGGGTTCTTGGTTCGATTTCGTCCAAGGGGAAAGAAGGGAAAAAGAGTTTTTCCAATTCATACCTTAGATTGCTCAAGATTAATCCACCAGTGATAAACACAACGAGAAGCCCTCTAGATAAGCTCTTGTAATGAAACTTGTTCTTCAAGACTTGAAGAACACGAAGAACGAACGAAGAACACGAGAACACAAGGCTTGTGTTCTTGGGGAGTGTTTCAGCCGAACTAGGGTTAGGGAAAGGGGAAATTTCGTGGCTTATGGTGTAGGGTGGAAGGAATAAAGTGAAGCCTAGATCTTTTATTTATAATGGAAGATCTTTCACTTAAGTCCCTCTAATTTAATTAAGAAACGTTTCTTAATTAAACTTTTCCTTTTACACTTCTAACCCTTATAGTTTATCTAGTTATTATTGTTACACTTAATTATTAAATACTATGTATAATACACTTATATAATTTCGGTATAAATACCGAAATATATATACATTTATATTATACATTTAATAATTAATTATATAATAAACTTTATATAAATTTAGACAATAATATTATCCAAACACCATATGATTTAATTACTTTAAATCATATTATGGATAATCTATAATTAACACATTGTATATTTACTCAACTAGTAAATGTACAAATACTTGTATTAATTAGTTGGATAAACTAATCTAGTAATAAGTCGAACTTAACTTAATAATTAACTGATTCATAAATGACTATTATGAATCATTCCTCTTCCAAGTATCATTACATATCTTTCTCGTATTACATGCACTCATCGATGTGACCCTTGAGTGTCCTATAGACATGGACGTGACATCATAGGTTGACTAATTGTGCACATAAATCCTTCAGATAGGTTCGATGAGATGATGACCGGTAGTTCAAAGTCTCCTTGTAAGAAAGCATACTCTAAGTGGTCAGGTAACGGTTTCAGTTCTAATGAAGGAGTGTCCTCTAGAGATGTTTTGATTCGGTGATTTTGTTCAGGGTCGAATTTTTCAAAATCATCTTCATTTTCCTCCGAACCCTCGTCGTCAAGGCGAAGTAATTCCTCGAGCTCTGAGAGATCTTGGATGGATTCGGGGGAGTCTAGAGCAACATCACCATGAATAGTGATGTCATCACAATCTAGGTCGAGAAATGAAGTGATTTCCTCCTCCATGCAAACATCGATCAAGTCGATGAAATTGCATGTATCATCGGAGGCAGAGGTATGCCTCATCGCTTTCTCGATGGAGAAAGTGACTCGGTCATTCCCGACACCTAGACTAAGCTGTTTTTCGGCCACTAAGATGATGGCACTGGCAGTGTTCAGAAAGGGTCTTCCTAAGATGAGAGGGACACTGGGCTCTTCTGGAATATCTAGGATGACAAAATCAGCAGGGAATATGAACTTATCAACTTTTACTGGGACGTTCTCTGCTATGCCTAACGTGTATTTAAATGACAGGTCTGCTAGTCTAACACTCATCCTAGTCGGTTTAAGATCTGTTAATCCTAATTTAAGGTACATCGATATGGGCATTAAGTTTATGCTAGCTCCTAAGTCCGCTAGTGCTTTACAGGGTGGTAAATTATCTATAAGACAAGGGATAATAAAACTCCCTGGATCGCCTTTCTTTGGAGGCATGTTTGGTTGGAGGATAGCTGAGCATTCCTCACTTAGTACTGCTGATGACGCCTCCTCAGTCAGTGTCTTGCCAGATACCAAATCCTTGATGAACTTCCCATAATTCGGCATACCTGCTAACATGTCAACCAAAGGAACGTTAATGCGCACTTGTTTTATCATGTCAACGAACTTACCATATTTCTCTTTAAGCTTTTCTTTCCTCAATCGCTGAGGGAAAGGGACCTTCGGTGTGTACGAGTTCGTTGCCTCTGGTTTGGTGGACTTGTGCGTCTCCTTTGGTTTTACCTTCTCCTGCTCTTTCGGTGTTTCAATCTTCTCCATAACTGTCTCCTCTTCATCACTTTGAGTTTCCTCATTAACCTGCACATCACAAGAATTTTCATCAGTATTCAATACAGGTGAATTTACCGTTTTACCACTTCGAGTTGTGATGGCTTTAACATTCTCGAATCCCCGTTTAGGATTATCTTGTGTACGGGGTGGTAGACTTCCTTGTGGATGCTCCTGTAACGTCTCAGCTATTCTACCCAGATTTCTTTCTAAGCTTTGAATCGCTGCCTGCTGATTTCTGATAATTTGATCTTGTTCTTCAGCTTTCTTGTCTTGTTTTTCCATATATTTCTCGAGCAAAATTTCCATTGAGGATTTTTGCCCTTGACCTGCAGCATTCTCTCGCGGTGGTTGATTTGCCTGATTATCACGTTGGAAACCAGGGGGTTCGAGTTTCTCGGTGGCTAGTTATTATTTTGGTTATTGTTGTTATAACCTCTGTTGTTGTTGTACCCCTGATTGTTGTTGTTGTACCCTTGATTTCCACCTTGATAATTATTTCGCTACCCATTGTTGATATAATTCAACTCCTCCTCTGCTGACATTGGTTGCTGTTGTGTGCAATTTTTGGTGAGATGTGGTCCTTTGCATTTATCGCATCCAACCTGTATGGCATGTAAACAACTAGTTATTTTATCTAATTTTCGTTCGAATGCTTGTTGATTGTTCTTTAAAGTGGCCACTTCTGTAACACCCGTATTTTTATAACATCGTTTAAATCATTTAAAATACAGTTTTCCGAATAATTGACATATCCAAAATACAGTTTAACAAAAACTTTAAAACCTTTATCAGAGTATACAAAAATACGGTGTCACCAAGTATATCAAAACCATAGGCAAACGGGGTCTACCTACGAGCTCCCGAGCTAAACATCTCTAGGCCACTTCTAGTGCAACCTTCTATCACTTCCAACCTGTACCTGAGTACATAGCCACAAAACAAACGTAGTACGTGAGACAAAATAGTCTCGTGAGATACATGGGTTTTAGACCCCAATAATAATAATGACAATTTCATAAATATATAAACATATATATAAATACTACATCAATACCGTCTCGTCGCCCTATTGCGACCCTATCGATCTTGCTTCCCTAGCAAACATATCTAGTACCTAAACATATAGGTACCAGAAGCACAATCATATCTAGTACATAAACATATATGTACTAGAAGCACAAACATGTCTAATACATAAACATATATGCATTAGAACCTAACACGCCTAGTACCAAACATATGCGTACTAGAAGCACCATCATACCTAGTACATAAACATATATGTACTAGAAGCACAAACATGTCTAATACATAAACATATATGTATTAGAACCTAACATACCTAGTACCAAACATATGCGTACTAGAAGCACTCGTGTGCTTAGTGTATAAACATATATACACTCGGTGTATAAACATTTATACCACCGCCCAGTGACCGGGGGTCCCCCGCGTCACCACCATCTATCTCTTATCATAACCTAACAGTTATGCCAGTCAAACCCTTCGGCTATCACAACAAACATCAAACAAGTTAGACATCTAACAATAACGACATATAATTAGTTCAACACAATGTGAACGTACCTGTATGGTCCCATGGACCCGATCATAAGCAACCCATATTTACTTCTACATCCATGAACCCAAGGAGGTCCATCCTTACTTATTCTCATAAGAAACATTTCTTATTTATCGATATCATAATACTTTTATCTTTTCTTGACTATAATGTGTATTTATTACCAGTCACACCATATTCATTTTCATATACATTCATTCATCACTTTTATTAGTATCATGTACTTATCAATACTATTTACTTAATATCACCATCCTTAGTTTTATTAATGCATATCATTAATAAACTAAATATCATACATCATATTAATAATTAGTATTAATCACTTTTCATGATCTCTTTCAAAATCATCAATCATCTTAGACATACTTAGATAGTCTAGTATTTACATTTTCTCGTCTTTTCAATCATATCTTTATTAAAAACATTTATTAATAAAGACCCATAAAATATCATATGTATTTTCAAAACTCTTTGCTATGCACCCAGTTTAAAAGTCTCATGTACTCACCTTAGCAATAAAGTGCTCCAACCGTATTCTTTACGTCAGTTTCCTTGCTTCACAATTCGGTCAACCTTCCAAGACCTCACCAAATGCCTAATACAATAATCACAAGATGATCAACATCACATACTACTACCAATGTGTCCATCTATTACTAGATAACACTTACTAACACATTTCCCCCAATTATGGTGATTTACCAAACCCTAGGTTTAACCACCCATAAGATTATTATAAATCCAAATCATACACTTGATTCCCTTGTTTAAATACCGTCTATTAAGTGTATACATCATTTATTTCACCGTTAATCATAACCCCAAGAACTAGGGTTTCAAACCCAAGCCAAGAAATACATAGATCTAAAGCTACAAAGATCGAGGAGTGAAGATATTCCTTTAATCTTCAACTAGGGGTGAAGAATCACAAGATTTGACCAAGAAATCTGCTCCAAATGGTAGTTTGCACTCAAAATCATCAACAAACTCGAGTAGGAGAGAAACTAGGGTTAACAATGGCATCAAATGAGCCAAAACCCGTTTTTAATGATGCACACAAGAAGATAGCGTCGCTATCTACAAGATAGCATCGCTATCTACAAGATAGCGTCGCTATTTCAGAGCCCGCCATAATTCGCTTCGGAGATAGCGCCGCTATCTCTGACTCTATCTCAGAAATTCTCATTTTCGCGACAGAACTCGACGCTATCTTAGGTCGCTGTTTGGTGACCACCATAAATCGCGTCGCTATCCCAAGATAGCGCCGCTATCTTGGGCTATGCAGCCCATGCTGCATTTTTCGACCTTTGCTTCGACACGGTTTCGTCCATGACTTTCTCATACGATGTCCAAATGACACGAAACCAATTCCTACGTTCTTTAAACGATTTATCCTTATTTATCATATTTTCTTAGAATTTATTTATTTCCAAATTTTGGGTCGTTACAACTATCTACCCCTTAAAAGGATTCCGTCCTCGGAATCACTAAGAATTCCAACCCACATCCGACCGAGCATTCCGCCCTCATTCCTTTGTGGTCATTACCATCAAACTTTCCTCATTCCTATTCCGTTACATTACATATCCAAACATTAACTTAACTCCGTTAAGCCCGAACGGTCAAGACCCAACTCATAATACTCAAACGGGTCAAGGTTTCACAATTTGACCACAACACTTTCAACCCTTCAATCAAACCCGATCATTTTATACACATAGAAATGACATGACCCACTCATTACAATCAACTAATTGACCAACACGAATGTCAAAGTCTAGCTTCAACCAAGTTGCCATATTCCAACATCGTCTAACCTTTGACTTAAGAACAAAGTCAACTATACTTTAACAATTTCCCTTCTCGTTAAGGAACCCATAAATCCTTCTTTCCTTTACATTTGGCCTTTAATTTATGATCCATCTACAATCATATACTCGATTCCCACATTCAATCTTGACAACACCCTAACGGGTCAAAGTCGCACAATCCGACTATAACTCTTTTAGTTATTCCATTAACCTTTTTCTTGCACATACCATCGACGCATGATGCTCTCAACATTCACTAATCGTTCATAACGGAAGTCAAAGCCCATCTTTGACTATGTCAACCAATCACAAATTGGTCAACCTTGACTTTTACGTGAAGTCAACCAAATTCTTTCAAACTAACAAATTTCATGCTCACAGGGCACCGTCACTAATTTATCCCTTCTGGTTCTACTCATTATTGTTCCCTTAACAATTGTCCCCGTTTTTCCAGACTTTCAATTTCTCCCCAATTATCTGAGGGTTGTACATTCACATATGGTCACGTCGACCTTTACCGATTCTTGACCAACATTTGGTCACCCACACCATCACTTAGTTTTCTTTCAACCATCTTTGCATCACATCGATCAATTTCATAACCCTTATTCTCAATTACCGGAATTTGATCTCCTATCGCAACATATTCCACTATTTCATACAAGTTTATCATACTTTGGTTATCAAATGATAATTTGCTCACTGGGAGTTTCTCTTTCCTCCTATTCTATAAATCGTAGGCATCCCCTACATTTACATGACCTAAATGCAACCCGCATTTCGAACCAGGTCCTCATATACCATAACATAATAGTAATACATCATTAACCACATGGTTCTACATTCATCATTTAAACACATAAACATATACACACACATATATATATACACATATATATCACGCCAATTCAATCTAAACACCTCTATTGTGCACATATACAAACATATGTATATGTCACACCAATACCATCTATACATCTCTATTGTGCACATATACAAACATATGTATATGCCACACCAATACCATTTGGTATCCATCCTTTCACATCACGTAGCTTTGCTACTTTCTCACTCGTTCAATCACCCAATTATTCGTCATGCATTCTAGCACCATTCACATAATATCATATTATCGTTTTCTTTCATATCTAACATATTTCTCATTTGACATATTACTCAACACGATCCACATGACACTACCTTTTCATTGTCATATGCCTTTGAAGGCCATCATATAATGCACATGCATTGCATCTCGCGGATAACTAATAAAATCTCGTTTTACTTACACATTAACCACCATTAACAGGTTCATTTCCTTATCACAACTTTCCAAATCTTTTTGTCACCACCGGGGTAACCACCAATCCATTCCATTAATCATAACTCGCCGGTCATCCCGGTCATCCTTGAGTCAACCAATCGACTCCGGTCTACACTTGCCACCCTTGACTTAGCATCCAATGGCCCAACACTCGATTTTCTACGTTCATACTTCGTGGGACTTAGGATTATTCCTTTCCCAATCGTAGTCTTACACTACACTACGTCATACATTAGCGCGATATTGCTATGACACTTTTACCGACAATCTTCTTCTCACCCTAGATTATCGAATTCATCAATCCTGTCACATAACTTGCTATGGCTACGCGCCAACTTTTACTCGATTGATTTCAACGATTTAATTTCGTCGTTCCCGACATTTATTACTTTCCACATATTTTCCATTTATGAGTTCTAAGGCATCACTATACCTTAGTCATTCTCTCCTTAACCATTCACGTATAATAACATCACATTACTTATCCGGATTCCCGCCGAATATCCAAGTTCCATTTCCAAAGTTTATATTTCTATATTTCTCATCCAAACTAACAATTCATACCATGATTTAGTACTTCATTTTACTATCATCCTTTTGTTGATAACATATACCATTCTCATGGTTCCCCCTTTGACACTTCATAATAGCATCAACCCTTATATCCTTTACTACATGCGACACACCGGTCTATATCCTTCCTAATATGCAATTTCTATGCACATACTAACCGGGAAGACTATTCCCACAATAAATCTCCACATCATACAACTCTTCTCCAATTTTCTATAAGCGCCAATCAGTGCAACAACTAAACAGACGAGTCATAATCTCATCACATCAATTTTTCACACAAGATCTTCGAGGTGTCATCTTGAACTCCCCCTTCTAGATTTCCTTTCGGGCATAATCTCATCACATCAATTTTTCACACAAGATCTTCGCCTTTCCACTTACTCGTGAGTTCCTTTCACAATATCTTGTACTGCTCTTTCCTTCCCAAGGTTTCATACAACACATTCCGTTGTGTCAACGCTTCATTCGTCAATAGTGGTGATGACATAGTCACCATATCATTCTTCCTTCATACGGGTATTGGAATCACTCTGCCTACCCTCATTCATAACTCTTCCCAATTTAGTGGAGTTCGTCCACTTTTCACATTCATTCTTCCGCCAAACCGACGTATCATTCAATCACGATTCAATTGGTCGACTCGACAGTCGAAAAACAACATAATTAGGTCAAAACATGGCATTTCTCATAGGGGTCGACCCTATCATACTAATGCCCTACGGTCTCAAAAGACTCACATTGCACATTGCATAACAACTTTTATAGGTCCCCTAGGTCCAACCCTAAACTTAACATAAAGTCTCAAGGTCAACCTATCGATCTCAAGGAATCTTACATTCCTATAGCTACAGTCTAAAACTAGGATGGACATCCAACCTAATTCACTTAAACTATAGCTCTGATACCAAGTTGTAACACCCGTATTTTTATAACATCATTTAAATCATTTAAAATACAGTTTTCCGAATAATTTACATATTGTCCAAAATACAGTTTAACAAAAACTTTAAAACCTTTATCAGAGTATACAAAAATACGGTGTCACCAAGTATATCAAAACCATAGGCAAACGGGATCTACCTACGAGCTCCCGAGCTAAACATCTCTAGGCCACTTCTAGTGCAACCTTCTATCACTTCCAACCTGTACCTGAGTACATAGCCACAAAACAAACGTAATACGTGAGACAAAATAGTCTCGTGAGATACATGGGTTTTAGACCCCAATAATAATAATGACAATTTCATAAATATATAAACATATATATAAATACTACATCAATACCGTCTCGTCGCCCTATTGCGACCCAATCGATCTTGCTTCCCTAGCAAACATATCTAGTACCTAAACATATAGGTACCAGAAGCACAATCATATCTAGCACATAAACATATATGTACTAGAAGCACAAACCTGTCTAATACATAAACATATATGCATTAGAACCTAACACGCCTAGTACCGAACATATGCGTACTAGAAGCACCATCATACCTAGTACATAAACATATATGTACTAGAAGCACAAACATGTCTAATACATAAACATATATGTATTAGAACCTAACATACCTAGTACCAAACATATGCGTACTAGAAGCACTCGTGTGCTTAGTGTATAAACATATATACACTCGGTGGATAAACATTTATACCACCGCCCAGTGACCGGGGGTCCCCCGCGTCACCACCATCTATCTCTTATCATAACCTAACAGTTATGCCAGTCAAACCCTTCGGCTATCACAACAAACATCAAACAAGTTAGACATCTAACAATAACGACATATAATTAGTTCAACACAATGTGAACGTACCTGTATGGTCCCATGGACCCGATCATAAGCAACCCATATTTACTTCTACATCCATGAACCCAAGGAGGTCCATCCTTACTTATTCTCATAAGAAACATTTCTTATTTATCGATATCATAATACTTTTATCTTTTCTTGACTATAATGTGTATTTATTACCAGTCACACCATATTCATTTTCATATACATTCATTCATCACTTTTATTAGTATCATGTACTAATCAATACTCTTTACTTAATATCATCATCCTTAGTTTTATTAATGCATATCATTAATAAACTAAATATCATACATCATATTAATAATTAGTATTAATCACTTTTCATGATCTCTTTCAAAATCATCAATCATCTTAGACATACTTAGATAGTCTAGTACTTACATTTTCTCGTCTTTTCAATCATATCTTTATTAAAAACATTTATTAATAAAGACCCATAAAATATCATATGTATTTTCAAAACTCTTTGCTATGTACCCACTTTAAAAGTCTCATGTACTCACCTTAGCAATAAAGTCCTCCAACCGTATTCTTTACGTCAGTTTCCTTGCTTCACAATTCGGTCAACCTTCCAAGACCTCACCAAATGCCTAATACAATAATCACAAGATGATCAACATCACATACTACTACCAATGTGTCCATCTATTACTAGATAACACTTACTAACACATTTCCCCCAATTATGGTGATTTACCAAACCCTAGGTTTAACCACCCATAAGATTCTTATAAATCCAAATCATACACTTGATTCCCTTGTTTAAATACCCTCTATTAAGTGTATACATCATTTATTTCACCATTAATCATAACCCCAAGAACTAGGGTTTCAAACCCAAGCCAAGAAATCCATAGATCTAAAGCTACAAAGATCGAGGAGTGAAGATATACCTTTAATCTTCAACTAGGAGTGAAGAATCACAAGATTTGACCAAGAAATCTGCTCCAAATGGTAGTTTGCACTCAAAATCGTCCACAAACTCGAGTAGGAGAGAAACTAGGGTTAACAATGGCATCAAATGAGCCAAAACGCGTTTTTAATGCTGCACACAAGAAGATAGCGTCGCTATCTACAAGATAGCGTCGCTATTTCAGAGCCCGCCATAATTCGCTTCGGAGATAGCGCCGCTATCTCTGACTCTATCTCAGAAATTCTCATTTTCGCGACAGAACTCGACGCTATCTTAGGTCTCTGTTTGAAGACCACCATAAATCGCGTCGCTATCCCAAGATAGCGCCGCTATCTTGGGCTATGCAGCCCATGCTGCATTTTTCGACCATTGCTTCGACACGGTTTCGCCCATAACTTTCTCATACGATGTCCAAATGACACGAAACCAATTCCTACGTTCTTTAAACGATTTATCCTTATTTATCATATTTTCTTAGAATTTATTTATTTGCAAATTTTGGGTCGTTACAACTTCATCGTTCTGTCTATCGTCCACCAAATTCAGTTGACCAGTTCGTCTGTCAGTTTGCCATTCCATGATGTTCATAGCTAGGTTTTCAACGAGTTGATATGCTTGGGTTGGAGTTTTGTACATGAACAACCCACCACTTGACGAATCGAGAAGGGACCGAGATGTGTAATCCAATCCCCTATAAAAGATGTGTACTATGTTGTTTTTCTCGAAACCGTGGTTTGGGCATTTTCTCAATAGACCCTTCAATCTCTCCCAAGCATCTGTCTACTTTTCACCTGAATCCTGCATAAAAGCCATAATATCAGTTTTTAATTTGTCAGCCTTAGCAGGTGAAAAATATCGAGTAATAAAGCGACTTCGGAGTTCATCCAAAGTCGTAATTGAGCCTGGCTCTAACGATTTAACCTATTCTCTTGCATCCCCAGTTAAACTGAAAGGAAACAATCTGAGTCTCATGGCATCCAACGACACGTCTCGTTGTTTGAACAGCTCACAGATTTCCAGAAAGTTCTCAAGATGTCTGTTAGGATCATTGCATAATCTGCCATCGAAGTTCAGATCCCGCACCATACTAAGGAATTGACCTTTAATCTCGAAATTGATATTGTTCAATTCTGGAACTGTGATAGATGGAGTAGTGGGAATTGGTGGTGTCTATCTAATGTTCCACATAGGCTGCTCTGGTGGCGGCTCTGGTGGATGATTATCTCCCATATCGAAAATGGGGTTGTCAAGAGTTTGAAAGTTGATTGATTCTAGGTATTGCGCTGCTAAAACTGCTCGACGTCGCTGGCGAAAAAGTCTCTCTGGCTCAGTATACGGTATTATCGGATCAGAGTCAGAGCTACGGGTCATACACCTGCAAAATCTCAAGACAATTGTTAAAACGAAACTGTTTACTAGAATCAAGAAAAAATAAAATAACTTATCCAAGAATGAATTCGTAGATAAGGATCGATTAAAAGATTAGTTCTAATTCACTAATCACGCAACTGTTCCCCGGCAGCGGCGCCAAAAACTTGATGTGATAAAACCAGTTATAAAATAATAACCTAAAATACGCCTTCTCTAGATTACCACACTCTTAGGCAAGTATGACCTAATCGTGAGTAATATAGTTCAGGTAAGTACGTCGGGTATATTCGTCTCCACAGGGAACAGTGATGATGACTAAATAAATTCATACTAATAGTTTAATCTAAGTAAATGCATAAAGTAGGGGTTTTTGGTTTTCTTAAATTAATTAACAGAATTTAAATAAAAATAACTTTTAGGCTTTTGACAACTAAAATACCGACAAGTAATAAAACTGTGTTCAAATTTGAGAGGGAATAATCACTATGATCGATTCCATCTAGGTCTAGGTTTGGTTGGTTAAGTCCCGATTTAATTGGTATTCTAGAAGTTAGGTAAGCAGTGGTCACTAGCTTCCTACAATGACTATAGGAATATTTCCTAAGGAATATACTATGGTCACACTCCGGCTTGTAGATTATATCTAGGTTCGGATTTCCGTCGCCTTCTAATCTAGAACTTGGTCGTTACTAAGATTAGACTTCCAATTTTATCTAAGTTATTGATTTCTAAACTCGAATCCCTAAGTCTAGTGGATTGCCAACTACGTCACCGAGGTGAAAAGAAGGAGTAATTATCAATTATAATTGCTAGTGGTCACTCAACAAAACAATTCAATAATTAACAGTTCAAACAATCAAAATTCAAGAATAAATCAAAAGGGTCTTTGATATAAAAACAAGTGTTCAAATCCAATAATAAAAATCCTAAAAATACCAAACCTAAATCCTAGATTTCATCTAATCATAGCGAATATAAGATAATTAGCACATAGACATGCTAAAAATCACAAAACAAACGTAAGTATTCAATAGAACAAACATAATATCGATAAATAATGATTAAAAACCGAATTATATGAATGGAGTTGAAGATCTTGATGCTTGAAACCTCCAAAATTCGTGCACAATAGTATCCCTAGGGTATTTTTCGGCTGCCTCTTGATTAGGTTAAAAGTTATCTCTCCAAATCTGCAATTCTCGCTTAAATATACGTCAGATAGCTGGAAATCGCGTCGCTATTCCCAAAATCGTGTCGCTACTTAAAGTCCCGCGTTAATTCGCGTCGCTATCTCCTAGACAGCGGCGCGATCTGCTCTTTTTGATGGCAAACAGCGACTCGATTTCGCGTTTCGATGGGAAATAGCGATATAGATAGCGGCATAGATAGCGGCGCTATCTCTGAATTTTCTGCAGATTTTCATTTCTTGTGTTGTTTTGGCTCCTTTTCGTCATTTTTTTCTTCTATAGCCTGAAAAATACAATGGGAACTATATGTGAGTGATAACATCATGTTTTAATCAACAAACACATACAAAAATAGGTATATTGGCATATAAATCTATGTATAAATATGCCAATATCAGGGTTCATGAAAACGATATTCCTAAAACCGCGTTTCGAACAAGATATGGTCATTATGAATTTTTAGTCATGCCTTTCGGTTTGACTAATGCCCCCGCTATATTTATGGATCTAATGAACCGGGTGTGTCGACCATTCCTTGATAAGTTTGTAATTGTTTTTATCGATAACATACTTATTTATTGCAAGATCGAGTTAGATCATGAAAATCACTTGAGGCAAGTTTTAGACATTTTAAGACGGGAACAACTTTATGCTAAGTTCTCGAAGTGTGAGTTTTGGCTTCGAGAAGTGCAGTTTTTGGGGCATGTGACTTGTCAAGACGGGGTGAAAGTTGATCCATCAAAGATAACCACGGTAATGAATTGGAGTGTCCCGAAAACTCCATCTGAAATTAAAAGTTTTCTAGGGTTGGCCGGTTATTATAGAAGGTTTATAAAGAATTTTTCAAAAATTGATAGCCCGTTAACAAAGTTGACCCGAAAAGACGTTCCGTATCGGTGGGGTGACGAACAAGATAAGGCGTTTCAAACTTTAAAAGAGTTATTGTGCCAAGCTCCAATACTTGCATTACCCGAAGGTTCTGATGATTTTATGGTTTATTGTGATGCATCTATTGCGGGTTTGGGTTGTGTATTAATGCAAAGAGACCGGGTGATTGCTTATGCCTCGCGTTAATTGAAACCTCATGAAAAGAACTACCCGACCCATGATTTAGAGCTCGCGGCGGTGATTTTTGCATTGAAATTATGGAGACATCTACCACCTATATATGGGGCAAGACCTTAAGTAATTTCTTGATGACATGTCACTTTGGCTGCATTTGATTGGCTCTAAATAGTGACTCAAAGGGTAATTTAGGCACAAAAATTTACATGTCATCAACGGTATGTTTTTCATGGGTAAAATATTTTCCATCATTTACGTTGTGTTCCAGAATATTTAAATGAAAGAAAAGAAAAGAAAGTAAGAGAATAGAAGAGAAAAGAAGAGATATTAAGAAGAAAATAATTTTCTTTCTTGTGTTCCCGAATCGGATGGAAAAGAAAAGAAAATTATCAATCTTTGTGTTCCCGAGTTGGAGAGAAAGGAAAAAATTAACACATTTACAATTTTATCCTTAAAATATAAATAAATTAGCTAATTTCAAGGGTAATTTAGTAATTGCAAATAATTTTAATGAACTAAAATTTCTCTTCTCTCCAAATCTTCCCACTTTTGGGAGGAAGATTAGGAGAGAAAAAATACCCAAAATTTCTTTCCTCTTCTCTTCCTTTCTTTTAAAAAAATATTCTGGAACACAAAAAATTTATTCTCTTCTTTCCAATTCTTTTCTCTTCCCTCTAAATCTTTCCTCTGGAACACAGTGTTACCATTAGGGATCACAGCTACAGAGCCCTAATTTCTCCTCAAGCCAGCGCCTGCCGCCTGACTCACGACGTCTCATGCTGCTGCCGGAATGGTTTCTTGAAGTTTATCGTCAATTCGTCACCGGTGTCGATTACTACTATTCTCTTACATATCTGTCAATATTCAAAAGTCGACCCATTAACATTCTTCTTCTTCAAATCCATGTTCACTCTCTTGCATAATTTGGGTGAAAATGGGCTCGATTAAAAACATTTTGATTCTCAGATTAAAAGATCCCAACCTATAATCGATGATGACAGCTCCACAAATTATGATTCTCAGGTTCGTTAAATTCAATCGCAATTGTTTATTATACTCTGTTTAGCACTCTGAAACTCTGTCTTACTGCACAAATGCCATTGGGGTAAATCACGGGTATAATGCTTTTAGTTCAGATAATTATTTTTTTCTTTATTTAGTATTTTAATCGTTTCTACATTGTGCTTTCTGTGATCTAAGTTGTTGAAAGTTGGAGAGAAGTCACTTCTTTTGGTGTCCATTTTTTGTACAGGTAATGTTGTGAAATTTCAGGTTTGACTTTTGAGTCAACATGTTAAACTTTTCATTTTATTTTGGGTTTTGATAATGACAGGGTTGTCATAAGACATGCATAAAAAAAATTGTACATTCATCTATAACTGACTCCTGAATTTTAGGAATTACTCATATGTATTATTTTATGCATTTAGATCATTTTCAAAATCCATTTATTTTTCTTTATTTTTATTATTTTTTTCTATTTTCTTAGGCATCATAATAATGTGCTTCTTGCTATTCCACACTTGGAGACTGAAACAAGTGGCTTCTCTCCAACCTTCAACAGGTCGTTTTATTCTAATATAAATTAGACGTGGGAATTTCAATTAATTTACTTATGAAATGGTTGGTTTAGGTTGTGTTTTATCTCTAATATGCCAAATGATTAAAATAAAAAGAAAATAGCTAAAACAAACGGGCCAATCAGGTAGAAAGTCAGGAATTATGTAGAATCTTTACACGCTCATTATTTTTAGAAAAGAAATTGAACATGCAATGTTTTGCGGGCTGACTTGATCTGCTTAATATGTGCCAACAACTATCCATTATTTCGGGTTTATAATTGGTTAAAACTTAGAACAGATAACTACATCATCAATATGATTTACATCTTTAGTGCCATGATTTTAAGAAGATACCTTAAACTTGTAAGATTTTAAATCCCAAGTTTGTGTTGTCAAATGAACTCACTCCTAAAACTTATAATATAATTTTGTGATTGTGTTTCACATTACCACTTTCAAAACACATTGCAAAAAACATCCATCATATGCAAACATTTATATGATATAAGCCCTTATGAATCACGTGATAAACAAGTGTTGAGCTCACATAAACTCGTGAGTACAGATGTTTAGCCTAATATTTGTAATCTTCTTTTAATTACAAAGGGCATTGCTTTCGTATCCCTCAATTGCAGAGTTTCTCGATCAATGAAATTATTCTTCTCACATTTCTATTATGGTTTTTGAACTTCCTAAGTTAAGCTTAGGGTTGTTCGGTTTTTTAATTTCTAATTATGTTCGGTTTCTCGATCAATGAAGTCTTTTTTCTCAAAATTCTATTTGGATGATCTCAAATTTCTATTATGGTTTTTTATTACGCACATCATTATGTTGACTTTTAACCCATTTGATATGTTTGGTGTTTCGTTGACCCGTTTGACACGTATCATTTGCAGCTACGTTGAAATATTCAAGAACTCCACAAATCCTTCTTTGGATTACTTATATATGCAGAATTATATCATATAAACAAAAGAAAATGACCTATGCGGATGATCAATCAGGTCAAATTTAGTTTTTCATTTCAATTAAATTTTATAAATTTTATTTTTTTTCTAACATTCGCGACATTTTAAACAGGACAATCTGCCCGTTAACGTTTTGGCCTTTTCATTCCGGTCCATTTGGGTCATAATCACACTTTTAATCCACCCCGATATGTTTGTAACAAAATCTTCTCTGGGAAATTAGAGAAAAACGAGGTCCCTTTAATACTGAAGTTATCATTATCGCAACATGTGTTTCTTACATGTTTTTTACTTTGGTTGATATACTATATTAATGAAGAAAAAAAGTTATGAGTCGTGTTTCTTACATCTTTTTTACTTTGATTGATATATAATAATAATTGACTATATGATTTCATACGTTACTCTCATTGAGTCATTGTGGATTCTAACTATATCTTGAAGCATGCCCGCCCTTATAGTTACCTATATGGAACTAAATGTGTTATTTGTACCGATCACAAAAGCCTCCAATATGTCTTCACACAAAAAGAATTGAATATGAGGCAACGAAGATGGTTAGAGCTTATTAAAGATTATGATTGTGAAATTCGATATCACCCGGGGAAAGCCAATGTAGTGGCCGATGCCTTAAGCCGTAAGGAATCGCCAAAAGTTGTTCAGTTTATGCGTGTAGAGATCGTGTCCGATCTCGTTGATCGATTGAGAATATGTCAAATGGAGGCCTTGAAAGATGAAAATTTAAAATCAGAAAATATGAGAAAGAGAAAAGACGAGTTGATGGAAGATACTCGGAGGTTGAAAATATTTCGGTCTCGAATTTGGGTACCGTTAATCGGGGGTTTGCAGGATGTAATATTGACCGAATCTCATAAATCACGTTTGTCCATTCACCCGGGAAGTACAAAAATGTACAATGATTTGAAAGCTTTGTATTGGTGGCTTACTATGAAGGCGGATATTGCTCATTTTGTTGAGAAATGCCATGTCTGTGCACAAGTCAAAGCCGAACATCAAAAGCCGTACGGGTCGTTAAAATAGTTAGAAATACCCGAATGGAAGTGGGAGAATATAACATTGGATTTTGTCACAATTCACAAAACTTCCCCGTACACCAAGAAACCATGATACGATTTGGGTTATAGTCGATCGATTAACAAAAAGTGCACACTTTTTGGCCACAAACGAAATCGCATCACTAGATAAATTGGCTAAATTGTATATTGATGAGATAGTTTCTCGTCATGGGATTCCGTTGTCTATTGTGTCCGATCGGGATCCTCGATTTGTTTCTAATTTTTAGAGGAGTTTACAAAGAGAATTGGGTACTCGGGTTAATTTGAGCACGGCTTATCACCCACAAACAGACGGTCAGTCAGAAAGAACTATTCAAACCTTGGAGGATATGTTACGGGCTTGTGTGCTAGAATACGGTGGGTCGTGTGATTCTCATTTACCTTTGGTTGAATTTGCTTATAACAACTCTTATCATTCAAGTATCGATATGCCACCGTATGAAATGTTGTATGGTAGACGGTGTAGAACTCCCACGTGTTGGTTAGAAGCGGGAGAAAAGCAGTTTGCGGGTCCCAAGATTGTTCAGATTACGGTTGATAAGGTGGCCATTGCTCGTGAAAAGTTAAAGGCCGCCCGGGATATACAGAAAATGTATGCGGATCCACGACGTCGACCCGTGACATTTGTTGAGGGTGAACGAGTTTATTTTAAAGTTTCCCCATGGAAGGGTATTATTCGTTTTGGGAAACGGGGGAAATTAGCACCGAGGTATATAGGGCCGTTTACTATTCGTCAGGTGGTGAATGACCAAACTGTTGCACTTGATCTTCCTCCAGAATTGTCGGGTATTCATGACACATTCAATGTGTGTTATTTGAGGAAGTGTAATGTAGAAGATGAAATTCAGGTGTTACCGATTAAAGATTTAAAGGTGGATTCGAGAAAGAGGTTAGTTGAAGAACCGGTAGAAATTTTGGATCGGAAGGTAACGAAACTGAGGAAGAAACGGATAACGATGGTCTTGGTTAAGTGGAAACACAGTTTTGGTCCCGATATGATGTGGGAAACTGAGGCGGATATGAGGAACCGATACCCGAGTTTATTTGATCAAGGTGAGATTCTGGGGACGGAATCTCTTTAAGGAGGGGAGATTTGTAACATCCCGAGACCCAAACTAGAATATTTATTACTTTTGGTAAGTAATATCTTATTGTTTATTATTTTATTATTTTATATGATTTTATATGATTTATTTGAATTAATTGTATTTTTAACCATGGGGTTAAAAATTAGTAAAAAACTGAGATATTTAGATATTAAAATGATTTTGCATAATTGGGTTCACTTCTGAACCGGGGTTCTAAAAATATATTCGTTGTTAAAATTAGAGTTAGTTAGGTCTAAATTAATTATCTGTGAACCTAATATCCTGTACTGGTTTAAATGAATTTATCTGATAAGGGGGGAGGGGGTACGTGGTCTCAGATGGGGCAGATGTCAAATTTGGTCTTTCCCTCTTGCTCTCTTGGCTGTACACGATACACACACACACCACACACTTTTGAAGCTTTTTCTCCCAAATTGAAGATCAAACCTTGAAGTTCTTGCCTTCCTGCTGTGATTTCGTGATTAGAAGCTAGCTAGATTAAGTAAGTTTCCTTCCTTCTTAAGCTAGGGTTTCATGTTCTTGAGTGAAGGATGAACTAGAGTTCTTGTGTTAATGGGTTTTTATAAAGTTCTTGTTGGAAATCCAAAATTGTTAGATGATTTAGTGATTATTTGAGTTCTTGCAAGTATTGTATGGATTGTTGCTAGTTATAGCTCCTTTGGCGAAGCTTTCATAAAGCTCCATCAATGGTGTTCTTGGGGAGAAGATGGAGTTCTTCACTAATTTGGTGAAATGTGAATCTTGATGTTCTTGATGTTTTGTTAGGATAATTATGCATGTTAGAAGGATAATTGTTGGTTATGAAGATCACTAGTCACTTGTTATGAAAATGCATAAATGTTAGTAGTGTTTGGCTAGGGTGGAAATTGGTAGTAATCTAGCTTAAATCATGAATTGTTGACTTTGGTCAAACCTCGAAGTTGACTTTAGTCTTGTATGACTTGCAAACTTAAATTACTCATTTCATGGTATTAATATGTTAGTTGTATAAATGGAAGCATGATTATGTTAATTTTGGTCCTGACCCGTTTGGTTGTCAAATTGTGCAATTTGACCTAAATAAGGTCAAAATGGTTACGCTTGCAAGTGGATGCAAGTAACATGTTAGTTATGTGATTTTGATGTTAAGTAGTAAGTATAACTCATTGGAAGGTGTTGTTTATATTCCCGATTCATTATTTTCATTTTGACCTGTTCGGGCCGAATATGTGTTACTTGGATTGAAATGCATAATGAACTAACTAGATGGAATTCTATACTTTGGTAATTGATATGTGGGAATGCAAGTAATGAGTTGTAAGTGATGTATAAAGATGTAATCTTGAACTATATTACTTGTTGCAAAAATTAGTGATTCCGGGTGACTAATTCGGTGTTCGTTTTGTACAGGACAAGGGAAGGAGCCTCAGTGATATAAGATTACTGAGCTCGGTACTAAAAGGAATCTAATGTGAGTGGATTAAACCTTCTTCTTTGAGTAATGTACAAAAAGGTTGAAATGGTGGAGTTCATAAGAGAAATTGCAGGATTTTTGTCTGTCTGGGGAAGATAGATAGCGTCGCTATCTTGTTAACGTTTTGGAAAATTATACAGAAACCCGAAATAGCGTTTGGACTTGGGATAGCGGACGCTATGTTTTGGAGGATAGCGACGCTATCTTTAGATAGTGACGCTATCTTCTGGAAGATAGCGACGCTATCTCGGATAGCGGCACTATCTTGGCTGGTTTTGAGAAAATTCATTTTTTCTTGTTTTTAATAATTTTCCGGCGGTATCACTAATTGTGGGATTGTTAATGGTAGTATGTGCACATGTTTTCTAGAGGTTAGCTATAGTGGGTTTTGGCTAGGCTTCGTTACTATTGGATGGGTGCTCGGACTCCTACGAATGTGTTCCGTCAGGGGGAACTACCGTGCCAATAGTAAAGTAGCCATCGGTAAACTGTTGTTCGGCCAACAACAGTTGTAGGTTCTGCGCCAGACCGCCGATACTCTCATAACGTCCAATTGCTTGTGGAAGTTTGGACGGGTTTCTAGATTGATTTCTCTTTGTTTCTAATTTGTTGTGGTTATGCAAATTAATAGTTACTTCTATTCACTTAACTTTGTGTTAATCCCTCATTTGTTGACTCATTTCAGGTTGTGGATTTGGCTTGACTAGAGTCAGGTTTTGGAAGTCTGACCGTACTCTGATTTTGTAAACCGAGTCGAGCCCGTTTTCAGTAACACCTTTAGATGTTTTATATATTTCGTTAATATGTAAATGGTTTTTATGATGTGTAATAATTAGGATTTAGGGTATTTCTTAAATCGCTTCCGTATGTATATTAAAAAAATGGCTCTTAGATTGGTGTTACAATATGTGATTGGATACGCAATCACATGTGATTGCAAGCAGCCGACGGTGGCGAGGGGTTGCCGGAGGTGGAGACGGTGAGGTTCGTGGTGGTGGTAGTGGTCGGCCGTGTTGAATCACATGTGATTTAATACGAGTGGTTGTGTTGAATCACATGTGATTCTGGTGATGGTGGTAATTTAGGGATTGATTGATCCAATAATTGAGATTTATATTATGTCTCCTTAACATTTCGCATAGTGTATAACAACATAAAGTAACCAAAAATAAATAAACATCAACACTATTTCTGTAAATAATACTCATTTTAAAGTATTTTGATAATTGGAAAATTTATTTTGTATTTTTGCATACGAATTCTATATCAAGTTTAAGCCGACGTATATTATTCCTCTTTCCCCTTGGAACTCAAATTAGGGTTTCTGCTTCTTTTATCTTCACACATTAGGGAAATTGCTTCAACCTGATTCCTGATTCCTCTCATACCTAGGGTTAGGGTTTAGATGGGTACAGAACGGAAACGGAAGGTGAGTTTATTCGACGTCGTCGATGACGCAACAGCGACGGCAAAAATTAAAAGAGCAAATGTCGGAGCCGTCGTTCACGATGTCAATAACACCATCGGAAGTATGTCTCTGGTTAACCGGTGGAACGGACGCCCGTATTCCCAAAGGTATTATGATATATTGGAAAAGAGGAAAACCCTACCGGTTTGGCAGCAGAAAGAAGAGTTTTTGAAAGTACTCAGAGAGAATCAAACCCTAATTTTGGTCGGTGAAACTGGTAGTGGTAAAACTACTCAGGTTTGTCCAATGCGTTATGTTAATTTTAGGTCTTATAATTATGCTATCGATTAGAATGTTTATCGTAAATTTGTAAACGCATATTGACAGATTTTTGAATCCGTTTTAGCATTTGTGTTTTGAAATTGGTTACTTGAATCAGTTTTTGGCCAAATTAATCAAATTTTTCGCAGCTGAAACAATATTTTTATTGCTCATAGAAGCTTATCGAGATTCTAACTTTGAATTGTTTAAACTTTGATAAACAGATTCCTCAATTTGTAATTGAAGCTGTTGAATTAGAAAGTGCAGATAGACGCAAGAAATTCATGGTTGGTTGCACACAACCTCGTAGGGTAGCTGCAATGTCTGTTTCTAGACGTGTTGCAGAGGAAATGGATGTCACAATTGGTGAAGAAGTCGGTTACAGTATTCGTTTTGAAGATTGCAGCAGTGCAAAAACCGTCTTAAAGTAAGCTATTTTACAAATACTAAAACAAAATTATAAATCAGTTCAACCTTTATATCAATTTACATAACAAGTAGCCATTTGCTCATGATATTTTAACTGACATATATATATTTTTTTAATTTGATAGATATTTAACAGACGGTATGCTATTAAGAGAAGCAATGACCGACCCACTTTTAGAAAGATATAAAGTGATAATCCTTGATGAGGCCCACGAAAGAACATTAGCTACCGATGTTTTATTCGGGCTTTTAAAAGAAGTACTAAAAAACCGACCCGATTTAAAACTAGTTGTAATGAGTGCAACCCTAGAAGCAGAAAAATTTCAGGGCTACTTTTTCGGGGCACCATTAATGAAAGTCCCGGGCCGACTTCACCCTGTTGAAATCTTCTACACACAAGAGCCCGAACGCGACTATTTAGAAGCCGCAATCCGAACCGTTGTCCAAATCCACATGTGTGAGCCACTTGGCGATATCCTCGTGTTTTTAACTGGTGAAGAAGAAATTGAAGATGCTTGTAGAAAGATAACAAAAGAAGTTGGAAACATGGGAGACCAAGTTGGGCCCGTTAAGATTGTACCTTTATATTCCACCCTCCCGCCAGCTATGCAACAGAAGATATTCGAGCCCGCCCCGAACCCGGTAACCGAAGGCGGGCCCGCGGGCCGTAAGATTGTGATCTCAACCAATATTGCTGAAACATCATTAACAATTGATGGAATTGTGTATGTGATCGACCCGGGTTTTGCAAAGCAAAAAGTTTATAACCCGCGGGTTCGGGTCGAATCTTTGTTGGTTTCTCCTATTTCAAAGGCGAGTGCTCATCAGAGATCGGGTCGGGCTGGAAGAACGCAGCCTGGTAAATGTTTTAGATTGTATACTGAGAGAAGTTTTAATAATGATTTGCAACCGCAAACTTATCCTGAGATTTTGAGATCGAATTTGGCGAATACGGTTTTGACTTTGAAGAAATTGGGGATTGATGATCTTGTTCATTTTGATTTTATGGACCCGCCTGCACCTGAGACTTTGATGCGGGCTTTGGAGGTTTTGAATTATTTGGGTGCGTTGGATGATGATGGAAATTTGACTAAATTGGGTGAAATTATGAGTGAGTTCCCGTTAGATCCACAAATGGGAAAGATGCTTGTTGTCAGCCCAGAATTTAACTGTTCGAATGAAATTTTGTCTATTTCGGCTATGTTATCAGGTACAAATTACATTTTTGCCCTTTTTTGTTTTTTCTGTGTAGTGATAGTTTATCTTACAAGTAAATTGGATATGAGAGAGTTGAGATATGTGATTATGTGATATTTAATAATTTAAAGAAACAATATATAAAATGAAGGCCTTATCCTTTACAAGGGTGCATTTGTAATTTACATCCATTTATAAAAATCGAAACTTTAGCTAAAAAAGTTTTGTGGTAATTTGGTCAACCCGACCCATTTTCACACATACCAAATAAGTTACCTGTTTTGGCCCGAAATCAGTTTGGCCCGTTTACTAAAACCTACATGATCACTTTCAAAACACGCATAAACAGTTGTAATTTCTCAGTTTTTGAAGCAAATGGAATCTTGTGCTGACTGACATACCGAATTGGGCCTCTTCTGTGATAACCCATTTTTTATTTAGTACCCAATTGCTTCATCCGGCCCAGAGAAGCCCAGAAAGCTGCTGACGAGGCGAAGGCCCGCTTTGGACATATCGATGGAGACCATCTCACGCTTTTGAATGTTTATCATGCTTACAAGCAAAATAGTAAGTAATTTTTTTTATTACACTAATAAACTATTTCGATAATAATATTTATATTTTTAATAATTTCAGATGAAGACCAATCATGGTGTTATGAGAACTTTGTGAATCATCGGGCCCTTAAATCTGCTGATAATGTGAGACAACAACTGGCCCGTATTATGGCCCGTTTCAACCTCAAATTATGCAGCACAGATTTCAACAGCCGGGATTATTATGTCAACATAAGAAAAGCTATGCTAGCGGGCTATTTTATGCAGGTTGCCCATTTGGAGCGAACCGGACATTATCTGACCGTCAAAGATAATCAAGTTTGTTTTTTTTTCCTTTTATTTATTCTTTTAATTTTTATTATTTTTTGGTGAAACTTATTTTGGAGTGAAAAGTATTAACTTTTTTTTATTTGTATGGTGTTTTTTTTGCAGGTGGTTCATTTGCATCCATCAAATTGTTTGGATCATAAGCCCGAATGGGTTATTTATAATGAATATGTGTTGACAAGTAGGAATTTCATACGCACTGTTACAGATGTTCGTGGTGAATGGTTAGTTTTTGTTAAATTATTTTTTAATTTTGTGTTTTTTTTTATTTGTTTTTATCGGTCAAATAATTATTTACTTATTTAACCATTCTTTTGAACCTAATATGAGAGACTTTTATTACCACTTCACAAAATGTCTACTTTTTTTTCTCACAAAAATGTTACTTTTTTCATTTAATCTTATTATATTACTACATAATTAAAATTTGTGCGATTTACGAACATTTGATTTGTTACCTACTACTCCAAATAGCATAAGCCCATCCAAACTTTTTTGTATTATCATGTATGAAAATTTGTGAAAAAAAGAAGTGTCAAATGACGAAATTGCCCCTAAGCTTTTTTGTCATTATCGTCATTTGAAATGTTTTTGGTCAAAATTTGATATAAATGAGACAAGAAACATTTTTTGGCGGTATATGTGGAAAGCCGAAAGTAGCCTATATTGATTTTTTTTATTAATATATATGTACCTACAGTTTTGCTTTAATCCAAATATTGAGGATTTATATATTTATTTAATTTTCAGGATTGTGGATATTGCTCCACATTATTACGATCTTGAAAACTTCCCACAATGTGAAGCAAAACGTGTTCTCGAGAAGCTTTATAAGAAACGAGAAAAGGACAAAGAGGAGAGCAGAAACAGACGATAAAAGAGCAGATCGAGCCGAACCCTAATGGTGGGCCCGCAATTATGTTCTATTTTTAATTTGTAATTTTTATTTTGCGGGCAGGAAAGTATCACAACTTTGAAAATCCGAATTAAGTCAAAATTATGTACTCTAGTTTTAGTAACAGTTATGTTTGTTTTGTACGAATTGGATAATCATAAATCGTTCCTTGTTTTTGTTTTTTCTTATGTTACTCACTTGGTTTTGTTACATTCATTCTTAAAAGGGTATTCTCGTTTATAATTGTGCTCCTTCGTTGGTTAATATACGTGACCTAGTTGTTGTAGATGTTTTTAACCTTCTAGTAATGTTTATCTAGGGAATGGATTAAATTCGTGAAGATTATTTCAAATGTATTTACAGCTATCATCAGATGATTTTGTTATAGTTGTAGTTGCAAAAAAATAAAAACTAGTTGCTCAATTTCTACAAGTTCATTAAAAAACAGAAAATTCACCCAAATGTAATTTACTTCAATTAATATGAACATGCAAAATTAGACACCATTCAATTAAATGATAATTTTCTTGGACCGTAATGATAAATCTAGGTTTTTTTTTTTTTTTTGGTTTTTTTTTTTAATTATTAATTTCGTATTGGACTGAACTATGCTCACCATTAAATAGCATACATTACGTTTATCTTGATTTACATTTTAGAATGTGTCAAAAAGAACTAAAACGTGATAAACCTTTTTGGAATAAAATGCAACAAATGTTGGACTAATCCGGTATGCAAAGCAATACTCAGGGACCAAATATGTAATTTCCTATTTTATCATATTTACCATAACGCTGCTGTGGCGGAGCTCGTTTCGTGCATATCATTTCTCCCCGGCGGCATACGGTGGGTTTCAGCCATGGCGTTCGTAACACCGATTCCGACGTCTCACCTTCAATTCCGACCGTTATTCTTCACAGCAAGCTACACTCAAATCGCCTCCCCACCTGTATCGATCGTAATCAGAAACAGGAAACAGACGGTGGTTCGTCAAAGTCAAAGGTGTACCACCACCGTCAAATCCATGGCCGGTGGTGGACTATACTCTGCTCAGCAATTCGAACTCACTCCACAAAACGTCGATACAGTTCTCGATGACGTCAGGCCTTACCTAATCGCCGACGGAGGAAATGTCGACGTTGTAGCCGTTGAAAACGGCGTCGTTTCTCTTAAGCTACAAGGTACGTATTGTTAGGGTTTTTTATTGTTCATGTTTTAATTGCTTGTTTGCTTACAAATTAGACTCTCATATCATCTGAATGTTTAGCAATTTCTTAAAGCAAGTATTTGGTTACGTGATCTGTTAATTAATTAAGTTGTTAATTGCATTTGTAGATGTTTGGAGGTGTGTTAGATTGATTATTTACTTAATTATCAATCCCTAGCTTAAACATCTAATTATCTTGTTATTTAATCATCAGATTATAAATCTACAATCACAATAATCGCTTTTAAAACTTAAATTCAAACGTTCACTTTTTTTGGGGAAATGAATCAGGTGCATGTGGAACTTGTCCAAGCTCAACAACCACCATGAAAATGGGGATCGAAAGAATCCTGAAAGAAAAATTTGGAGATGCTATTAAAGATATTGTTCAAGTTTTTGATGAACAACCGGCTGAAACAACAGTTGAGGCAAGTTTTTTGCTTTAATTGTTGTGTTTAATGACCCAAGAACGAAGAACAATATATAGCTTAGGTGGCAATTTCGATCCGTTTACTTATGAATGGGTCGATGGGGTGGTGTTTTATCTCAAACGGGTCAATATAAAAGGGGAAACGGGTTGAAAGCCGACCAAAGTTTATATTTCATGCATACAACATTCAAAATGTTTTTATTCAAAACATTATATTACTATCGTGTTAACAAATAATATTGTTTTTATAATTATAATCAAAGCATTGTTGCATTATACATATATAAAAGAGTAAATTACACGGATAGTCCCTGTGGTTTGACATGAGTTTTGGATTTGGTCCCTAAGTTCCAGAAATTACACCGATAGTCACTAAGTATCGGACTTCGTATCGGTTTTGGTCCCTAAGCCTAACAGCCGTTAAATTTGGCTGTTAAATCTGGTCATGTGCATTGCACATGAGGGTAAATATGTCATTTCATCTTAATTCCTTTTCTCACTTGTCATACTGTACTTGAGGAACCAGGAGAACGAATTTGTATACCACCGTACGGATTGCTATTTGTCTTCTTATTAATAATAAGTGGATTATGGTTTTGGTGTCTAGAATTCATGGAATTTTGTGGGATTAGAAGAGGAGTTGTTATTTACACTTGGCATCATGTCATTAGTGGATGCAATTTGCATAGCAGATGTTTCGTTGTTTGAGCTAGTTTGAACCATTGATTGAAGTTGTTGTTGGTGTTTTTGCTGTTATTCGGGTTGGCTATGAAACCCAGGTGTTGAAGAAGATGTCCTTCATAGAAATTTTGCCAAGCTTTCTGTTAAGAAGATAAAATAAAATAATTAATACAAAACTGGAAGATGATTATTTGCTTCTGTAAATACAAAAGATATTTGTAAGAAGCTATTTCTTTTCATAGTCTTCAGTAATGAAAGATGAAAACAGTCAAACTATATTCAGTTCTTCATAAATGTAGGTGATATTGCATCCTTCAGATACTACTGATCAAGAAAAGGTTTTTATATCATTATGAATTAATATTATATACAAAACTACAAAAACCGCCGTTATATACAAAAGGTTTTTATATCATTATAAATTAACTCTTCTTCTTCTTCGGTCGTTTTTGGCTCTCCGGCGAAAAACAGTCTTGCCGGCAAAATGGTGGTCGCGGACCACCACCACGAGTCTCAGAAGGGTCGTTTAGGGGGATCCAACTCCAATTGTTGTTTCCCCGTTGGTTGGTGAAAACTCGTTGCAGGCCGATGCGAATTTGAAGACTTTTTTTTCCCAAAAGTCCTCAATTTTGACTATGGGTAAAGTCAACCGAAGGCCTAACCTGATCCAGCTACTGTTCCGGCCACAATCTAGCCTGCCGGAGGTGGTGGTGGTTTACCAATGTGCAGTCGGAGATGGTACCAGGGGAGGGGGCTACGGTGCTGGATTCTGTTTGGGGTGGGGAGATGATGGGGAAGAGATAAGAATAAAGAAATAACAAATAATTTAAAAATAGTAAAAGAAAAGAAAATGTAAAATGACATATCTACCCCCATGTGCTTTGCACATGTCTAGATTTAACAGCCATTTTTAACGGCAGTTAGCGTTAGGGACCAAAACCGATACGAAGTTTGATACTTAGTGACCATTGATGTAATTTTTGGAACTTAGGGACCAAATCCAAAATTCAGACTAAACCACAGGGACTATCCGTGTAATTTACTCTATATAAAAAAATTAGAAATTGACAAAAAGTGTTTGCAATAGAACCAGAACGACCTTGTCTTTCTGACGCTGTACAATTATTTGGCCCGTTTCTACCCGAACCCATTCTGACTTTTGACCCGTTACTTAACCTGTATGCTCTGCTAATAAAAGGGTCAATTTACCTAACCCGTCCAACTAAAATCAATTTTTTATGAAACGATTATATGTGATGTTACAATTGCAGGCAATAAACGGGCATCTTGAAATATTAAGGCCCGCAATATCCAACTTTGGAGGAAATGTAGAAGTGTTGTCAGTGAAAGACGGGGAATGTGTTGTGAAGTATACCGGGCCCGAGTCAATCGGGTCAGGAGTCAAAGCAGCAATCAAGGAAAAGTTTACAGACATTCAAAATGTGGTGTTCACAGAGTAGTTTACTTTTATTTGCATGTATGTATATCATGAATCTAATAATACGAATATACTCCTATATATATACATATTATACGTGTAATTTAATTTAATTAACTTTTTTTTGTAATTTCCTATAGTTACATAAGTAGTTAATGCATCAAAGATAAATAGCAGAGTACTCGTATAATGCGTCGGCAGGTGCCACGTGACTATATTTAGCGGTAACGGTGGTGGTGGTGGTGGTGGTGGGTGGTGGTGAGTGATGTGGGTGGTGGTCAATAGAATAATATGAATTTAGGAATAATAATGTAAATTAGTAATTGTAGTTAAGTACGTAACATCTGTCATAATGACTCAGTTGGTTAGAACCCCTTGCTAATAAAATGAAGGTCGCATCAATTTTTCAAAACGCAAATATTTCCGGAAATAAAAACGTCTTAACTGAAAATTAAACAAGTTTTACCCTCTAAAGTCTAAGCTAGCCTACCCTGTTTATCCACTTAGTTAGAGCATCCCCAATGGTTAACCTTACAATAGCTTATTACTTTTGTCACATCAACAATCTACTAACCAAAAACCTCTACATAAATAGCATCTCCAATGGTTAACCTTTTCAAAAGTCTTTTCTTTAACAATATTTTCAATTTACATTTATCTATCTTAAATGTTTTATATATACCCCTTATATAATTTGACACTTTTTATAACATCTTACTACATATAATATTTTTTAAAATATCTCATACAAAAATATTATAATAATTGACATTAAATATTATATAATTTATTTATTAACTAATAAAAATATAATAAAGAATTTATGTATAATATATCTAAAGTTTAAAATGAAAAACTATTAAACATAAAGGACTAAAAAAGACAATCTTTGAAAGTACATTAAAAAGTTAGTAGAAAAAAAGTCTTTGAATAAGCTTTTAAAAAAGCTAGTTATTCCAATGGGTAAAAAGTAATCCAAAAACTTATTCAAATAGTAATAAGCTTTTAAAAAAGCTACAATTGGAGATGCTCTTATATCCATTCTCACAAAGATCAATTATTAGGTTGTCAAATTTATACTGAACCATTTAACATGCTATCAATCGAATCAATAAAGTTGGTAGTCAATATGTTTGGTATCCAATATTTTTGGTTGGTATACTAACTAATCGAATAGTTATGGTATGATAATGATAAAAAATTTAAACATACATATTTTTGATGAATTTGCTCAAATTATATTTTTGAGAATGGAACCAGCTCAATGTGGGCGCATATTAGGAAATGTACTGCACATGCATTACATGTAAAAGTTGATACCACAAATACAATAAGTGAAGGTGTGATGAGAGGTGGATTGAGATTATTAGCGTGGATTGACAACCATTCAAGTTTATGGAGAAGATTGGAATTAAAGCTTTTGTAGAGAGTTAAAACGTAATTGGTATGTACAATTCTTAATTTGTACCAACCAAGATTGTTGGTAGTCAAATAAACTGGTACCAGTATATTCGGTATGCCGGTATGGTACTCGTTGCTAGATTAATTTATAAAGTATAGTTGAAACGGTGTGAGGAAGATATACATGCTACTGTACCATATTCACCTTATCAATTACAACAATATAATCCAACAAAAAGTAACATACAAATGATTCATGTCTAACAAAAAGGTAGAAGCATATTTGTGTAAAATAAATAAATAATAATATTTTAAAAATATCATTATGAACAGTACGTAATTTGAATGCTAATTGTATTATAAGGGGAATAACGAATAAATTAACAGGGTTCATTTTATTTACAAATGATTGAAATTGAATTTGCATTCATTGTTTCGAGATAAAATTTTAGGTTTATTAATTCTTGTTAATTTCTATGCACTCTTACATTATCTAAAATGTTGTGTCTAATTTATACTTGTTTTTGCTTAAACCTAGTTTATGTTAAGTTTTTGAAATATTCTATTTATAGAATATGAAGATATGTTCAAAGTACTTTCTCCGTCCTATTTTTATTGTCCATGTTTTTTCTAAATGTCCCAAAATGATTTCCATTTAAAAATTTAACCAATCAAAAAACACTTAAGTGGTAAAGATAAAAATTTTATTGGTTAAACAGTCTAATAAATGCATTTTTCTTAAACTGTGTGATATTCAAATGTGGACAATAATTTTGGGACGAAGGTAGTAGTACTTAAAAGTTAAAATTTTTATAGATACATCTCAATCATTGATTAATAATAATTAATGATCAAGATTAATCACATATTTTATACATAGAGGGGTATTTTGGTCATAAATTATTTTTTTATTTTTTATTATTTTTATTATTAATATTATTTTATTATTTTAAAATTTTTCATTAATAACATATAATGTGGTAATCACATGTAATTGTATATTTAATCACAATTTACATGTGATTATATACTTAATCACATGTGATTGTAACAAAAGAGTTAATTGCAAGCATAGTTCTTGTGGTTTGGCCAAATTGCATGTTTGGTCATCGTGGTTCAAAAAGTGCAGGCGCGGTACCATGGTTTGTATTTTTGTGCACTCATGATCCCTCCCTCCTAATATTAACTTTTTCTCCGTTAGTAGTTGAGGGTATTTTTGTCATTTCACATGTGTGGTCCCACCCGTTCTTCCCTTCTCTTCTTCCCCAAAAACTTTCACACAAATCCAAAACTCATCTTTCCCCTCGTCTTCTTCTTCACAGATGCCTTCGATATGATGCAAAATTTGGAGACTGAAGCTCTATTTTGTTAATTCAAGTTGATATTAGTTCAAATATGAACTGTAGATCTAAACAACGGTGGTGCTGGGTCTTCAATTTCGGTCTGCAATCGATTAGGGTTTTCAGATTTGTGTGGTGAAGATGCCGGAGAAGACGACCTCGTCGGAGGTGGAGGGTGGAGGTGCAGGGACCCGCAAAAGAAACCTTCTAAGTTGTCGTTTTCTGAATTAAATTATTGAATCCGGTTTAAGAGGAATTGATTGCGGTGGTTGTCGAGATGGAGGTCGCCGAAGTTTCAGGTTGCCGGAGGTGGTCTCCGCCATCTCTGCGACTCATAGAAGTTGATGCACACAGGTGGTGAAACTAGAGGTCCTCTAAAGTCTAACCTGAACTTCGTTAGTGGCTACACTAATCTGCAAAACCCAACACTAATTAGTAGGGCTTGCTGCCGGAAATAATGGGGTTTCACTGTTGATGAGACTTGGGAAGAAGATAATCAAGATCTGGGTATGATGATAAGAGAGAGGGGGTAATTTGGGGAAAAAGATAATCGGAAAGTACATTCTGCCTCAGGCCTATCCCCACAGTTGAGCGTCAGTAAACCCATCAGTAGCGCCACGTCATCACATCCTTACTGACACGCTACTGATACGGTCGCGCCAACCCCACCCGTCACTAACACATCCTTTCCACATCATAATTTTTAATTAATAAAAAAAACACTACATTAAATAAAATAACATTACATTAATAATAAAAATAAAAACATTACGATTTAAAAAAATAAAAATAAAAAAACATTACGATTAAAAAAAACAAAAAATAAAATAAAAATTACGAACATTGACGGTAGTTTGGCGGGAGGCTCCAAATGTGTTCGATTAAGGCATTACGAAGTTTATGATGCACAACTCGATCACGTATCTCCTTTTCAGTACGCAATTGGGCTGCAACTCGTTTATGCCATGTACGTTGTGGGTGATTTGTTGAGTTAGATGTATAGTCTTCTTCAATGGGACAAATTGCACGGCCGTTATCTTCCGTAATCATGTTGTGTAATATCACACAAGTGTATATGATCCGTCGTATTTTGTTCACACTGTATGGTTGTGCCGGGTGTTCATGCCATGTACGTTGTGGGTGATTGGTTGAGTTAGCTGTATAGTATTCTTCAATGGGACAAAATGCACGACCGTTATCTTCCGTAATCATGTTGTGTAATATCACACAAGTGTACATGATTCGTCGTATTTTGTTCACACTGTATGGTTGTGCCGGGTTTTTAATGATTCCCCACCGTCCTTGAAGCACTCCGAAAGCTCGTTCGACATCCTTCCTTGCGGATTCTTGGAACCGCTTGAACTTCATGTTATTTTCTTCAATTGGGCCTTCAAACGACTTGACAAGCGTTGCCCATTCCGGATAAATCACATCAACTAGATAATAACCCTTTGTAAATTGCTCACCCGCAATAGTAAACGGAACTATAGGAGCCCTGTCTTGCCTTAAATCATCAAACAAATCTGATTCATTAAGGACGTTAATGTCGTTATTCGAACCCGCCGGGCCAAAGTACGCATGCCATATCCACATATCGTATGACGCAACACCTTCAAGCATTATTGTTGGACATCCTTGATCACCACGTGTGTATTGGCCTTGCCATGCTGTTGGACAATTTTTCCAAGGCCAATGCATACAATCAATGCTACCAAGTACCAAGCATTCCAGGAAAACCATGTATCTCTTGATTTTTGGCATGTAAACGTTGGACATCATGAGTTGTTGGTTTTCGTAAATACTCAGTCGAGTATAGATGAAATACACATTTACAAAAGTTGTCCAAGCAATCGTACGCTGTTTGTTGACGCATGTGTAGGTACTCATCAAACATATCAGCAGCACAACCGTACGCCAATTGACGTATGGCAGAGGTACACTCTTGAAATACATTAGAACAGGGGTAACCCGTAGCGTCTCTCTTTTGACGAAAATAATCAAAATACGACGGTAGTTGACCCTATGGATTATAAAAATGTATACCTTGGCATATACGCATGAACAAAGGTTTCGACATACGAAACCGTCTTCGGAAGTAGTTCGGGGGGAAAACGGCATTCTCGTCAAAGTAATAATTCCATAAACGTTGACCAGCACTAATGCGATCTCTTGGTATATATCTTCGTGGTGCTCTTGGCACGGTGGAATTCTGAGCTTCTTGTTGATCCAGAAAATCAAGTGTTTCAATAATTCGGCTCACATCGAAGACGGACGTTGAATTCACATAATCTTGCCAATAATCATTGGCGTCATCGTTTGGATCCATTTAATGGGAGAAAATCTATGGAAATTAGGAAGAAAGGAAGTATGTGATTGTGAGTATTAAAAGATGAATATGTGATAGTGTGTTTAAAATGATAGAGTATGTGGGTTTTTATAGAGGTTGGGTGTAATGTATTAATTAATGTGTATTAAAAAAAATTAAATTTGAATTCAAAATCACACGCTTTCCCAATTGAATAAAAACTTTAACCTATTGATTGAATCCATTTTTACTTGTTTTTTTTCTGATCTTTCTATTTTCTGTTCATATTCTAGAGAATTAGGATAACGCACCACCGCCCCCGTCCTCACCCCGACGCTGCTCCAAGGACGCCACCCACAACGCGGCCGTGCTAACGGCGTCGTGGGGCGACGATAAAAAACCGCCCACGACGGGCCCCTGACGCATGTTGGCACCGATCTTAATAGTTGTACAATTATTTTATTAAATAAATATTGTTAATTATAAAAGAGTTAATTAATTATAAATTGTTAAAATGACTAAAATGTCCCTCCACTAATAGAGGGAAGTTAGCAGCGTTGGGGCAGAGGGATCATAAGTGCACAAAAATGCAAATCATGGGTACTGTGTCTGTACTTTTTGAACCACAGAGACCAAACGTGCAATTTGGCCAAAGCACGGGGACTATTCTTGCAATTAACTCGTAACAAAATATCACATGTGATCAAATATATAACCACATGTGATTGTATAATAGTGTCACATGTGATTAGGTACCACAAATGATTATAAAGTAATATTTCTTTTATCGAAAAAATAATAATTAAATAATTAAATATTTTTTTTAATAAATCAAAAATTAAAAATAAAAATAAATACAATTTTTTTTGTAAGTGTTAAATGATTAAAATACCCCTTTTTTGTAGAAAATATGAGATTAATCTTGACCATTAGATATTATTATCAATAGTTAAGATTTATTCTTTCAGATTATAAAAAATTAAGGATTATCATTTCACATGTGTTATAAGGAAAACTTAAATGATTGGAACGGGTTTGATTTTTAAACTTATAAAGTTTTTATATGGGATATTAGGTTGGGGTCAAGCAGCTTACCAAATGAGTTAGGTGGGCCGCTTTGTTTACTTTTATATTGGGTTATATGCATTAAAATACAGTTCGGGTAGTTTTCGACCCGTCCAATCCAATTGGAACATTCCCATCTTAATTAAATTTGTTGACTTATTAGTAAATAATAAAAAATAATAAGTGATCATGTTAAAGCCACCAAACCAAAGGGCTTATAGCCTAGCGGTATCAAGGTATTAAGGTGTACCACTTGATTGTGGGTTCAAGTCCTGATTAGGACAAAATTGGTGTAGTTTAGTGGGTGCGTGTGTTTGTCGTTCAAAAAAAAAATGTTAAAGCCACCAATCTATTGAACATTCATATCGCCCCCAAGACATATCTTGTGTCATTAAATACCAATTTCGACCTGAAACAAGCCAAATAACCTTAAATTTTCGTCATTCATCATCTTTTAAGTTGAAATTTTGAAATTTGTATAATACAAGATACAAACTTGGGCAGTCAATATAAAAGTTTTAACACACACCTAACTTTAATTCTTTAGAAAAAATGTACCTTTTCGATCTATACATACAACACACATCAACTGTATCGAAAGTCCTTCAAAAACATTCCAAGATCAAATCTTCCCATCCCGCCACCTTTCAACACCGTTCCCTTCATACTTCCTCCGATTCAAAATAAGTGGCACACTTTCCTTTTTGGGGTGATTCAAAATAAGTGACACACTTTGAAAAATTACTTTATTTGGCAAAAAAAAAAAAAAAATCATACACACATCCACTAACTATCTACTTTAACAAAGTGAAATGACTCATTTACCTTTATTTTTTACTTTTAAACATCATTAACCCTTTTTTATTCAAAAGGTGTGGGACCCATTCTCCACTAACCATACATTAATCTAATTTTATAATTATTATAATCTGTTGCCTTAAAAACTATGAAACTTAAAGTGTGTCACTTATTTTGAATCGGAGGAAGTATAATATTTCTCAGTGACTTAAAACTTGTATCTTATACACTTTTGTTATGTTATCCATCAACTTTTTTTTTTTGGAAACGGCAAATGAAATAACGGAAGCCTACTCGCAATGTTTCAGCGAGCACCCCGAGTTCGAGATCCGCATAAGCGGGCAAACCCAGCCCTAAAGGGATTTCCAAGGAAAATTCCCCATATGTGCCCGTGTGAGGTATGAGTTAAATTACGCTAATGCAACGCTCCCAAAGGGATTCGAACTCACGACCTGCAGCCCACATGGGTATAAACCCAGTACCTCAGACCAGCTAGGCTGGCCATCATTGGCATCCATCAACTTTTGGAACCTTAATACTACAACCGTTTTTGAATTTAATGCCACAAAAAAGGGGTATTGTGAAAATTTTAATTATAAATAAATAGAAATATGAACATAAATGGAAAGACATTTATTTAGGTACTGATTTGTTGGTGAAAATTGAAAATTATGTTGGAAATGGGACCACAACATGGTTGCTCTGTTCAAGTATTTAATATCTTCATGCAAAGTTTGTTCTCACTCCAGTCCAAAACAAAAAAAACCAAAAAAAACCTGATTCTCGGTCTGGTTTAGTCCTCCATCAGGCCTAAACCATTTTCTCGGTTCTCGGTCCTATGTCCTATCAAGTTCTGTGAGAGGTTCAGTTATTGGATTGTACATGCCTACTCTAAACAACACATTTCATTACATTCTTAATAACTAATAACATTTCAAGTTTTCAACACACTAAGATGGAAATTTAAGAATAAATTACAATACACATGACAAACATCTATTATTCGAAAAAACAACTTTTGCACAAACGTGTACACAATGGATAGTAATCTTCAAAACCTCTTGATGAAATCGTAAATATGCTCACTAACTTCTTGAGGCTTTTCTTGATTAATAAAATGTGCAACTCCTTCCATAATCACAACTTCTTGCAAAAAAGGGACATATTTATTAAATCCCCCTTTGTGTATATAATCCTTCACACCAGGAGTATTATAAGTTAAATCCAAATCTCCCACAATAAACTTAACCGGCACCTTTATTTGCACACCCGTCCATGGACCCATCAATTCCCAATTTCTGCAACGTTCGGGTTAAAACGAGTCATTTTTTGTACGAGTCAAAACACGGGTTTAAATGAGTCATTTTTTGTACGAGTCAAAACACGGGTTAAAATGAGTCGTTTTTTGTACGAGTCAAAACACATTGGGCCGGATGGTTATTGGGTTGACTAGGCAACACCTTTTTTTGGTCAAATTTCGGTTCAATTTTAACAAATAAACGATCCGCTGATTTTTATTACAAAAACCATGTGATAGTAATAATCTAAATCTTTGAATTAAACGTTTGATAATGTATTACTAAATGAAAAGGTGTTTCATACACCAGAATCTATGTTTTGAAATGTTTGTACAGTCTACTTTAAGACTTGTCTAGTGTGGTGAGTGAAGTAATTTTTCTGGTGTATATATATATGACCTCCCTATTTTATGTAGTGTATTTTCAAATTGTCTCACACGTGTAATAAACTTCCAATTCTTGCTATTTTTGTACCAGATAAATAACATTATAACAATATGTAATAAGTTGGATATATTTATATGCACTAGCCCTGAAAAACAATATTTAGCCAACTTCCAACCCGTTTGACCTATTTTAGCTATAAAAAACATTGGCCCGTTTGATATAAAATGTAAAAAAAAATTAGGAAAGAAGCTTACAAGTCCATAGCTCGATAGTAGTTCAATCCACCGGTGAAACCAGTACGTTTAAATTTGGTGGCAAAATAACTAACATCTTCTTCTGACAACCATGAGGGAAGTGTGATTTGAGCATTAGGGTTACCCCCAAATCCAACTTCTTTAGGCACACAAAGTAGGCCCGGATTACGAGATGTGAGAAACTTTTTAATAACCGTTGAGGTGTCTACACGAGCTAATTCTTCTTCAACTTCCCCTGGTTGCTACATAAACATTTGACCAAAAAAATAATTGGTTATGTTATCATATACTCCCTCCGTCCCACAAAAAAGTTCCCATTTCCTTTGGGCACAAGTATTTAGGAGATAGTTGATAGTGGGGTCTTTGGTACTATTTTTGATTAAAATATAAGGTTAATTGGAGAGAGAAAGTGTTTTTAAGAGATAGTTGGTGGTGGGGTCCATAATAATAATATTATTTAATAGAAATGAGAACTTTTTTGTGGGACAAAATTTATGATAGAAATGAGAATTTTTTTGTGGGACGGAGGGAGTAGTAATTTGGGATTATGGGATTGAAATTAAATTGTACAATAAGATGTAAGGCTTAATAAATACTTTCAAAAATGAAATTACAGATATAAAGGTTGAATGGAACATGAAAGGAGGTGCCAGGAAATAGATGTAAGGGCAGTTTGGTCAATGATTTAAAACAGTAATCAGCAAAATAAATGCATTTACACCTTATTGGCTTATTGAATGCTAAATGGCCGATTTCCGTTTAATCAAAAATAAGAACAAAGAGAAGATAAACATTTTATTTTTAGTATTTTTATCAAATTTTTGTCCAACTGAACTTAAAAATGTATAACTCTGATATTGATTAACCCCAATAAATCACCAATAGTTAGAATTCCATCAACAATCATTTTGGTGAACTCAACTGAATGTTAGTTCCGAAATTTCTAATTATAAATTCCAAAAGTTCAGTATTGCATAACAAAAACAATACGATCTGGCAACTGTATTCCAAAATTGAATACAACAAATGATAGAATCAACCGCCATATCTGGTATGAAATGGGGGAAAATTCATCAAAACTAAAAACGTAGAAGTAAATTTGAATTTTGAAGCATGAATTTGATGATATTAGGAAAATTACGGTTACAGATGAATTTAAATCAGATATATACCTGAAATCTGCATATGTAATAATCGTTTCCAAACATGGAGCGCATCGATTCAATCGGCTTTCTGTGTGGATTTCTAGGACTAAATACAACACTCATATTCACCAACGCTTTAATTCGGTCAGGCCGTAACAAACAGAAGTACCAAGCAATAGCAGCTCCCCAATCATGAGCCACAAGGAAAACCTGATTCAGACCTAGCGCGTCGATCAGAGCAATTAAGTCGCCAACTATGTGAAAAACGGTGTATTCAGCGGCGGAAGCAGGGGCGTCGGAATCGCCGTAGCCGCGGAGGTCCGGGGCGATTGTACGGTAGCCGAGGGCGGAGAGATGGAGCATCTGGTGGCGCCAGGTGTACCAGAGTTCGGGGAAGCCGTGAAGGAAGAGAACCGGTGGACCGTCGCCGGAGATCTGAGCTACGTGCATGTTTATTCCGTTGACGGGAATGTTACTGTGCTGTATGGTTTCCATGTTGTTAGCTCCGACGACCGATGGTGTTTCACTTTCAGGAAGTGTGTGTTTTTAGTGTGTGTAAGGCGATCTGTTGAGGCTGTTATAGATAACGTCAAAAATAAAAATACGCTCAGCCCATACTCATTGGGTGTGATGAAATCATAATTATCATAGTATAACACATTATTTGTTATTCCGTTAAATCTTTTTATCTAATGCCCTTATGTATAAGTTAAAAAAAAAACAATATTTCAAAAACTAATTTTTACTTATTAAACCCGATATACTAGGAGAGTGTTTGGGAAACCTTTTGAAAAGTGATTATTGACTTATTAGTTTCTTCAAGAAATCAATAAGTTAATAAATTGTTTGTGTAAGATAAAAAATATTTTTAAATGAACTTTTGATAAGTTTTGAAAAGTTGTTTTTGAAAAGTAAGGGACTCTAACTTTTCAACCAACTTTTCATTAAAAATAAGCCAATAAGTTAATAAATTAAGTCAAACATTATTTTTAAAATTACTTTTCAAAATTAAAAAGTCAATAAACATTTTTAGCTAAAAACACTTTTTGAGCTCAAAAAGCTTATCCAAACATACCCTAGATATGATTGAACTAGTTGGACTAGACTAGCTGGTCGGTTAAATCATGTAACAACAATACTATTGAGTGTTTATAATGTTATTGATATATGAATAGTATATACTATACATATGCAAAAAAAATAAATATATATAGAAAAATACAAAATAAATAACATAAAAAAAAAAAAAATTTATAACATATTCTTCAACTAAGTTTAACATTTTTTTTATTTCAAAATATATATATAATTCACATGTTTATTTTATGAAAAATGATAATGACATGCATCAAAATTTGTACAATAATCAATAATCGCTCCCTGCATGTTAGGAATCATCTCTTACTAATACAACTACAAAACGATTTATACATTCAACTTAGGGATGGGAGATAGAACCGAAACCCGAAACCGAAGCCGTACGGAACCGGAACCGTTTGGAACCGGATTACTAAAAATCGGTTCGGGTATCGGGTCCAACATTTTCAATAAAATCAGGTATCGGGTATTTCGGGTACGGGTAAATCGAGTTCGGGTACGTCGGGTATGGAACAAATCGGGTATAAGACCCGGAACCGAAATTAATTAACTATGTAATTGAAATTTGTCGTCGTATAATACTATTAATAGTGTTTGATTCATATTAATTAAACAATTATTACTTGTAAATAATTATAATATTACATGTATAAACTAACAAATATGATACAAACACCCAAAAACGACTCCAATTACTATTTCGGTTCTAATCGGGTCTATACCCGATTTACCCGAACCGAATCCGGAACCGAACCGGAACCGTACTCTGTAAAACGGTTCGGTTCTCGGGTCTACTAATCCTCCTAAATCGGGTCTCGGGTATTTCGGGTCCGGGTCTATCCGGGTCGGTTCCGGACCCGATTCCATCCCTAATTCAACTACCCTTTAAAGACCACCCTTTCATTAACAAAACCCTTATTTTATTATGTAAGTTTTTAGAAAACATGGTTTTTTAGGTTTGACCGCTTGGTTCGGCTGGATTTTTATGTTCAACCGGGCGGTTCTGATATAGTTATAATCATCAATCTAATCGACTCATCATTCCAACGGGTTACCATCTCATTTTCTGATCCAACCAGTTCGATTGGCGGGATCAATCGGGTTTTTAAAATATTAATCAAAACAACGATGAGATTGCATGTATCACGATCAAAGATTTGGTGAAATTGGGAAACTTGTCAGTTATCAATTTTATTATTGCTAAATATACTATTTTCTCTGTTTCAAAATAAATGATACATTTTCCATTTTGAGGTGTTTCAAAATAAGGGATACACTTAGAAACTTTTCTTATTTGGTAAAAAATAATGGAACTCGTACACGCTAACTATATTCTTTAATAAAGAGAAATGACTCATTTACCCTTACTTTTACCTCAATTATAATCTTTTACGTTAAAAAATATGAAACTCAAATTGTATCACTTATTCTTAAGGACATATATAAAGCTTGATTATTTTAACAAACTTTCGTTAAAGTAAATCATCTCAAAAAGTAAATATATTTCAAGTAACGAACATATTTTTTTTTCACAAATAAACTTATCGTTAGGAGTTCGATTCCCTTCATGGACATATATGATAATTAAGAGTAGATTAAATTTACGGCTTTAAAAAAATTAGTTAGTTTTAACTTTTAGAGAAGAATACTAAATTGTCTCATAAAAGCAATTTTTGTCACCAAACATCGTACCAAATCAACTTCAGCAATGATCTGTCATATCAAAATTTGTCACCAAATATCGTACCGATATAAATTCAGCAATGTATGTGTTATATTAAAGTGGGAGGTGACTTGAAAGTGTAATCATAAAGGGTGTTTCTAAGCCCACCTGTTTCACTTCACTTTCCCTACCGACACATGATTGATTGTATCCTTTTCTTTTCTTCTTAAATTATATTTCACATTTTGATTTGATGGGGTATAACAATACTCCTATCTATTTTAATGTCCCATTTTAAGATTAAAATAAAATAAATTTATTGACGCTAATAATATATCTAGAAGCTTCAGTGTAACTTGAGGCTTGATCATGTTATCACGTCATGGTATAAGGCTTGGGGTATAAGGCTTGGGGTATAAGGCCTACGTATGATGATATCCAATTGGCATACATTTACTCGTAACAAATTGTGTTTATTAGGGGTAGTAAAGCAACTGAGATATATAAGCTAGATATAATAGCTAGTTAGTCGTAAAAATGGTCGGATATATCGAATGTGAAAAAAAAATTAATGAACAATGTTATAAATTTATAATGATGTGTTTTTTCATCTTTGTTTGTATCTTCCTCTATATATGAAGCCTAATTTTGAATTTTATTTGTCCACATATCATATCCTAATTGATTGGTATTGATGACCTGTAACTAACCTAAATGCCACATGTCAACACACAATTATCTTTCTCTTCTTCCTCATTTTCTCCCTAACTTCTCGCTTCTCTTCTCTTGCCCCGCCACAACGGCCATCGTCGCCGTCCAATCAAATCAACAAAAAAATCTATGTCTCGGCTACGGTGATTGGCGAAATCCCAGATGAAGAATTTTTAACAAAATTCGTCGACTTAAATTCTGGGTTTTGTTAATTTTGTTTAGTTCCTTCCGACTGGGAAGAGAAAACTCAATCAAACCCTTGTTGTTGCTCTCATAGACTCGGTATTTGCTCTTTTTTGCACTCAATTGAGTTTTTAATTCGATTGTCTAGCTTTATTGAATCTCACTTTTGTTGATTTTTTAAATATAAGAACACTTTAGTTACAGTTTAGGGTTCAACTTAATTTCATCATTACTCAGTTATGCAAAACCACCCAAAGGGTAAACACAGTTTAAATTTTGAATATAGTTTATTTTTAATTTCTTTTGAAGCTATGTTCCCCTGAAAGCAATGACATTTTGCAGGAAAAAACTAAAGCAAGAAGGCAGGCATCCCGTTGACTTATCCAACAAATTTCTTTGTTGAGGTATTCAAATTTATTAGTCTTGTCGTGATCAGTATTTCGGAGGTATGTGTTGTCTGATGATGATTTAGGGGACAAAGATTTTTTATAAAGTAGATTAGAGGATGTTAGTTTCATCTTTTAGCTAATGTATCTAAGCCTCCCCTATTGATAGAAGAAGAAATTGCAGGGGAAGTCGGTTTGTGGTGGTTAAATTCAACAACAGCCTCTAACCCTAACGCCGACGACCGTTTTTCCGTCGTATCAATTGGGGGTGAGGGGGTGGGTTCGGCGATGCTTTTTCATTCGATTTCGATGGGCAGATTCACAACAAGAACCGATTCAGATGGTTGGTCGTGGAGAATTGGAAAAAAACGATCGGAAAAAATCAAACATCATCGAGAAGCCAATTTCCAATCCGTATCACAAAGCAGTCGACCACATTGCTTCCTCTTTTTTCATAACGAATTTTCCTCTTGATGTGGATGAAAACGATTTATGGAAGTGGTGCATGCAGTTTGGTAGGGTAGTAGATGCTTACATTGCTAAAAAATTGACGAAGTTTGGTAAACGGTTTGGGTTCATTAGGTTCCTGAGAATTCAAGATGATGAGAAGTTCGCTAGAAAGCTATCTGAACAATGGATTGGATCGTATCATGTTTATGTTTCTGTGGCTCGGTTCAATAGAACTAAGTCGGAGCGTAAAGTGCATGGGAATCCTCATGGCAGTAATCGCAAAGTCAGCAACCAATCGTCGTATGCTAGTGTGGTTGCAGGGCTGCCCCGAATCGTCCAGTTTCCTTGGACGGTAAGGAGATTTGGGTTAAGAAAAATAAAGATGTGAAATCTCTTATTTTAAAAGATAATGACTTAGTTGCTCTTGAAGATTCAGAGGTGATTGCCTTGGCGAAGGTGAGAGATATTCATATGATGCCTCAATTATATGTTATTTTGAAGAATGAAGGTTTTAACGAGATTGATATTCATCATATTGGTGGATATTGGGTATGGATCGAATTTAAATCTTCTAAGGCTTGTATGCGGTTTAAGAATGCTAATTTGAAAACCTACTTCGATTTGGTACAACATGTTACTAGTAATTTTGTGGTAGATGAGAGAATTAGTTGGATAGAAGTTGATGGCCTCCCGCTATGTGCGTGGGACTCAGATGTGTACAAAAAGATTAGAGGCATGTGGGGTAAGTTTTTATGCTTTGATGAGTTTGATGATAATCCGAGTTGGGGTAAGTTATGTATTAGCTTAAATGAGCAGAAAATAATAAATGAGAATATAAAGGTGGAGGTGGAAGAGGTGGCTTATGATGTTCGTGTTCGAGAAACGGGACTTTGGTCGATTAAAATTTGCAAAACCAAAGTCGGATACGGGGTCAAATTATAGTGAAGAAGATGGGGAAGAAGATGATTTGGTGAAAAATGTTTTTTCTGATTCAAGTGAATTAGGGGATGAAGAAGCAGATTCAATAAATGCTAATGTGTGTGCGGGCTCGGATGTTGAAGGAAGTGGGGTTGGTATGGAAGGTGATCGAATCGGGGAGGTTGATAAACCGGTTCATTTTGATTTTTGTGCTCCACCGAGTGTTCATGAAGTAGATAACGGTCGGGGCAGTAGTCTGAACCCTGGCCCATTGGATCACTGTGTGGGAGAAACACAAGTGAACTCAGTTCAGGATGGCGGTAATATCACGAGTCCGGTTAGTTGCCCTCCGGGTTTCGAACATTGTGAAAGGCGGGTTTGCAAAAAACACACAGAAAACTTATCATCTTCATCATGTGGCACGTTTTTTGGGACTAAGAAAAGTAAGAAGAGCTCATTGAATCAAGAACAAAGTATCGGTGTGACATTGGTTAATAATGAAGATTATGTCCATAAATGTTAGAGGTATTGGAGAGGTGGAGAAACGAATAAGCTGTGTTTCCAAAATGCGGTTTCGTTTTTAGGTGTGCAAGAAACGTTGATGTCTAAAGTCGATTTGTTTAAGATTAAAGCGCTTTGGGGTAATTATCAATTTGATTTCGCGTGTAGTTCGGCTCGTGGTCATTCAGATGATATTGTTTCTATTTGGGATAAGGCGGTTTTTGAAAAAATTAGTATCCATTGTGGAACTAATTTTGTTATTGTGGAAGGGCGTTGGATGGGTGTTCAAGGGAGTGTGCATGTAATTAACGTGTATGCCCCTCAAGATGTCGAAGATAGATGTCGTGTTTGGGAAGAGATCAGTAGTTATATGGTCGGGAAGTCCGGAAATTTTATAATTTTCGGTGATTTCAATGAAGTTCGATGCGAGGAGGAGAGATTTGGTTCTATTTTTAATGCTAATGGGGTCGGTTTTTTAATCAATTCATTGATCAAAATGAGTTGGTTGACTTACCTATTGGTGGCCGGAAGTTTACTTGGATGAATAAAAAGGCAACGAAGATGAGTAAGCTTGACAGATTTCTAATTTCTGGAAATTTGGTTGATCAAAAACCAAATTTAAAAGTCACGGCTTTGGAAAGGAAGTTATCTGATCATATCCCGATTTTGTTACACTCCAAAAAAGTTGATTTTGGTCCGGTTCCTTTTCGGGTAGCGCATTCATGGTTTGAAGTTCAAGATTTTAATGAACTGATTACTAGTTCATATTCAGAATATGATAAGGTGATTGAATCTAGTATTGTGAATTTTAAAAATAAGCTCAAGTTTTTAAAAGATAAATGTAAAAGGTGGAATTATGATCGAAAAGAAAGTATCTCAATTCGGGTGAGATGGTTGAATAACCAAATCGCGGTCATTGACAACAAGATTGATGAGTGTTCTGCTTCGGTAGAGGAGATCGAACAAAGGGTAGTGTGGTTAAAAGAGTTAAAGGAGGATGAAAAATTAGAGAATATTGATTTAATGCAAAAGTTGAAGTTGAAATGGGATGTAGAAGGGGACGAAAACTCTTCTTATTTTCATGGTTTGTTGAACCAAAGAAGACGTCTACAAACGGTTCACGAGATTATGGAGGATGGGGAGTGGATTGAGGATCCAAACCGTATTAAGAGTGTGTTTTTAGATTTTTATAAATCTAAATTTGGTAGTATTGAAACTTGTTTGCCTGATTTTGGGCCGGATCGTTTTTGTAAGCTTTCAGAAGGGGATGTTTCAGAGCTTGAAAAAGAGTGCCTAATGGAGGAATTGAAAGAGGCGGTTTGGAGTTGTGGTAGTGAAAAAGCCCCGGGTCCGGATGGGTTCACGTTTAAGTTTATTAAAAAGTTCTGGTTTTTGTTAAAAGATGAAGTCTTTAATACGGTCGAAGAATTCTTAGTGAAAAGCGTTTTTCCGGTTGGTTGTAATTCGTCTTTTATCTCGCTTATCCCTAAAGTGCCTAATCCTACGACGGTGAAAGATTTTCGGCCGATTTTGCTCATCGGGGTTCAATATAAAATTGTTGCAAAAGTTTTAGCTCTCCGGCTAGCTAAAGTTGTTGATAAATTAATTAGTCCGGAACAATCGGCTTTTATAAAGGGCAGACAAATTCTTGATGGCCCTTTGATGATTGGTGAAATAATGGAGTGGTATAAATTGAAGAGGAAGAAACTTCTCCTTTTTAAAGTTGATTTTGAAAAGGCATATGATTCACTTTGTTGGGAATATCTAGATTTTATAATGATGAACATGGGGTTCGGCGATAAATGGAGAGGGTGGATTCGTGAGTGTTTAGCTTCGGCTAGACTTTCGGTTCTTATTAACGGGAGCCCGACGAAGGAATTTAACTCCTACCGTGGCTTGCGCCAAGGTGATCCCTTTCTCAGTTTCTTTTTATAATAGCTATGGAAGGTCTTCATGTTTTGATTCATATTGCGGTTCAAAATAATCGTTTTGTTGGAGGTTCGGTCGGGGACTTGAATTTGCCCATATCTCATCTGTTTTATGCAGACGATGTGATGTTTGTGTCTGAATGGGATCAATCAAATATTGAAGGGATTTCATGGGTTTTGGAAGAATTTTACAAACAATCGGGTCTCAAAATTAATATTGATAAATCAAGTGTTTTTGGTGTTAATGTGGTAGAAGAGGAACAGGAGGTTTTTTGCAATGACAATGGGTGTAATAAAGGAATTTTACCTTTTTCTTATCTTGGAATTAGGTTGGGGGGTAAAAGTATAACCGAATTTGGGATTTGATACTCGATCGAATCCGGAGCAGGTTGTCTAGATGGATGGAAGGCCAATATGTTATCTATCGGTGGTCGTTTAACGTTGATTAAATCGGTTCTTGGTAGTTTGGGTATATATTGGATGTCGATTTTACGAGCCCCGGTTGGTGTTATTAAGAAGATGGAACAAATCCGTGCGCAATTTTTTTGGGGGAGTACCGGTTGTAATAAGAATATGAGTTGGGTGAAATGGAACAATTGTTTGGCGGAAAAAAATAAAGGCGGGTTAGGAATCTCTACTCTTGATGCTCTAAATTTGGCGCTTTTATACAAGTGGAGGTGGCGGTTTTTTAATGAAGGCGATGTCTTTGGTGTCGGGTTATTAAATCCATTTATGGTGCTGAGGGTGGCTTCTCAAACCCGACTAACCCTCGGCATAAAAATGGTATATGGTTTAATATTATTGGTTCCGTTAATTTTCTACATGATAAGCAGATTATTAACAAAAGTGTTATTCAATATAAATTGGTGAGTGGGGAGGCAATTCGTTTTTGGTTTGACATATGGCTTGGTTCGGTTTCATTGGTCAACATGTTTAATCGTCTTTTTAGGTTGGAATTGAATTCTTATTGTAAAGTTAGTGATAGATGGAGCAATGGCCATTGAGTTTTTAATTGGAGGAGAGATATAAGAGGTGGGGTTGAACAAGAACAATTTGATAATCTTTTGTCCCTTCTAAGTGGGATGTCGGTTAGTGAAGGTAAAGATAAAGTCACTTGGAATTTGGGTGACCAATGCGTTTTTTCGGTCGGTGATGCAAGAAGATTTATAAATGCGGCTCTGTTTCCCGGCTTTCAAACAGATTTTTGTTGGTATAATCATATCCCTATTAAAGTAAACGTTTTTATGTGGAGGTTGAATATGGACCGGCTTCCTACTAGATTTAATGTTTCTAGAAGGGGGTTGAAAATTGGATCTATTATGTGTCCAATTTGCAATGAGTATGTCGAGACGAGTTCTCATATTATGTTTACGTGTTCGGTTGCTAGACAAGTGTGGGTGTTAATATTCAAATGGTGCGATATGGGGATGTTTCAAATTGGTTCAATTCGGGAGTGGTGGGATGGTGGAGAAGGAATTTCTAACGTTAACGAGCGCAGGACGAAATTTCGTATGATCGGCTATGTCACGTGTTGATTTTTATGGAGATTTAGAAATGCTTTGTTATTTGATAGGAGTAGATTAAAAAAGTCAGAATTGTTTGATAGTATTCGTTTGTGTTCGTTTTCTTGGATCGCCCAAAGAAGTCAAAAGTTTAAGACTTCGTGGGTCGATTGGTTGAGATTCCCATTGTAATTATGTTTTTTTTTAGTCTACCTTTTTGCTAGACTCTAGTTATATTTTAGTGTGGAGGTCCTTGGGAGGGTGATGACAATGCCGAAGCTCTACCCGTTGCCTTCTTTTTTGCTGTTAAAAAAAAAAGTCGGTTTGTGGTATAAACTACATTTTTTTTAATTTATATTTTTTTGGATTTATTGTATTCGGAAGAGAGGTTGTTATTGGATTTGATTGTTTGATTCTAAATATTTGCGATGTCTGCAATGATGGGAATTGGGAAGAGTTTTCGGGATCATCAGTTTCCTTTTTGTAATAATTAGGGACTTAATTACCGTTTTGTTGGAAACCTTTATGCTTACAATTCCGGTTATCTATATATTTATACCAACTAAGCCTTATATAAAAAGGTTTCATTTCTTATTATATATACACCCTTTACGATCAGATGGCAGGTTTGTGCAGCAACAACTAACACCTAACAACTCTATCTTTTTTTAACACAAGAGTAACCGTGGTGTCTCTGTTGATGAAATTGCCCGGGTATGTTTTTTATATAAATAATTATTTGTAGTTTTTTTTTGCAGTTGTGATGACATGATTATTCGGTGTGTTTGATGATCTAGGCTTAACATAGTCAGCTAGCATTTTTATTTTATTTGATTTTTTATCAAGTTGTGTAGATGGCAATATAAACCCATTCATTTGAAAACAAGCCGATTGTGTTGGAAGTTATTGGTAACGAGTCAATATGGGTCAAAACTTGTCTAAAGTGCACTAAAACAATGACTTCCTAACCTTTTTTTTTTAGAAAGTAAAGTCCAAAAACTGGGAAAAATCCATAAACGGTGAGATGCATGTGAAGAGGAAACATGGTTGGAAGAGTACAAGATTTGATAGGCATTAGTGGAATGAAATATAAGGTAAATGCAATCAAATAATCGATGATGATCACTCACAACTGCAATTGATTGATCCAAATTTTATGTTGCATCTGTTGCTTCTGCTGTTTAAATTAAGTATTACGTTCAAACTTTTTTATTATAGAAATACTTGACTTTTAAACCAAATTACATTAAACTTTAAACACGGTTGTTTGCATGTTTGTTGACTTTAAAAGTCAACATACAACTATTACATGTTAGGGTTTTTATGTAATTTATTTGTTTAATATATTTGGCTTTTGGTTTTGACTGTTAAAATTCTGTTCTGATACACTCTGTTTTTGAAAATAACAATTTTGATTTGATTTATTTATGTTGACAATTGTAGTCAACATAGATAACCCTAATTATTAATTATACAAAACCAAATGTTAGGCCTGATTAATGGACTCAGAATAACTATAAATTACACAACAGCACATTCATTTGTAATTCTGTCAATTAATGTCTTTTAATTAGCCTATTTTGGGTCCATTTAAGTTTTCTAATTTTTTGGCCCGTCTTTGATTTGTAACAAATAAAGGGCCCGAAATGGGACCGAGAGAAAAACCTAACAAGGGTCATCATAATACAACTGTTGTAATCGTAAATTTTATTAGGTTTGCAAAATAAAACATGCATCTATATGTTAACCGATTATTTGGGACAATTTGAGCTTCCAAGCTAATACAATCTATCTATGATTGAGATTTTAGAAACATGTCAACCATTTTTGCTATGACCATTCATTGGAGTCAAAGTCATTATTGTCAAATATTGGTCTGTACAAAGAGAGAGTGGTGTTTTCTCATGAACAATTGTATGTAGTATTTTTAATTTGCAAGGTCTGTAATTTATCATTTGAGCTCTTTTTCTCCCTATTTCAATTGCACTAATTTGTATCTTGACTATGAGCACTTGGATTCAATCTCAGTTACAAAATCACCAGGATGAACTTTGGGAAGATGGAGTACGTGACTACCTAACTCATGCTTCAAACATTCTGGTTGCGACCTAAACTCATTCCTTAAATCATATTTGTCATATACTAATATTATCAATAAGAAAAATAATCATTTTGATCTTTTTAGTTAATATTTCCCTTTTTATTTCTCGAAGCATGCCCGCCCTATAAAGCTAGTAATTGTATATATAAATTATAATTTATGCATAAAATTATCGCATTACATCACGCTTTATGAAATATCGTGGTCTCGCCATAGCTTTTATAGCTTGAGCCTTGAACATTTCGTCACGTCACAAATCACGTTATTTAGAACCTTCAAGCTAACTCATAAATCTTGTATTCTTTTTTATTATGATAAAATGTGTATTTTCTGTTTAACTTTAATGTTTAGAAAAATATGGATAAGTTATATCAAACAACATTTTTATCTACAAAGGGGGAGTGTTTATGCGAGAACCTTTATTTATACGAGAAGTGCGAGAACTAATCCTAGCCATTCATTTTATCTAATTACTTTTTTAATATGTTAGGGTAAGATTGTCTTTACATCTCTTTTTTAAACCAATTAAATTAATACAAAAAATAGCTTCCATAATTAATCTCATTTAAATAACTTCCATAATTAATCTCATTTAAATAACTTTTATAATTTTTCACCAGTGAATAATTATTTAAATTTGTTGGTTGTTCACCGGTGAATAAATCCGAATTATGAACAAATCATACTACAAAAGTATTCACCAATGAACAAATACCGCAAATGAACAAATATTGCAAGTGAACAAATATTACTAATGCACAATACTACAAAAATGAACAAATGTACAATGAATAACCTCATACATATTTACTACTATAGACTTAGGAATACATTAATGAACAAAATCACATAATAACTCCTAAATTAGGAACTACAAACTAGTGAACAAAACATAAAACATCATTAAAGGTGTGAGGCCCCATCCATTTTTGTCATCTTCCTATATTCGACTTTTTCACCATTTAGAAAAAGAAACAAAATAGTAAAAGGTGTGGGGCCCATCTATTTAATTTCACTAATCTCTTATTACCTTATATTGCCTCAAAAAACGTAAACTTCAAAGTGATTTACTTATTTTGATACGGAGGAAGTATAACATTTCATTTCACAATCCGGATATCTACATTCTAGAATATGTTTAAAAGACCGTGGACTTGTCGTGAATCTTACACGCAAATAATTAATTATACATCAAAATAAAGACTTTTTCCTTTTACCTTATCATCAAGAGTAAGTAAAATTTAGTTTTTCTTTCATTTCATGGTTGTGATTATATGTGCATTATTTAAAAGGCATAAATTATTGTGTAGAGCTCATTGGTCATTATTTATTATTGACCGTTTCATGGAAAGGGATGCATTTTTTATTCATATAATAAAGACGAGAAAAACAAAAAGACCCCGGATGATTACTTGGTGGTAAACGTGTTAAACGAGTAAGATTTTCTAATATTGATATTTAATTTATAATTCACAACTTCATTTCTTTTAACTTCAACACTTGTTTTCTTAGGGCATTTCAAGTGAACTTTGGTTGGACTTTCCCCAAGGTAAATAATTCATACAGATACCAATATAAATCACTACGTAAATTAATATTTTTTTTATATATGAAATGTATGCTTGTTATTTGGTTACAGTGTAACCAACAAAAGGACACTTGGGAATACGCTTACTATGTCATGAAATGGATTGTTGACTTTTCTATGGTCGTACGACACGAGTTTCCCAATAATTTAAGTATGAGTGTTTGTTTATTGTAATAAATTATATATTTGTTGAAGTAATTAACTCTTTTTTTTTCTTACTAATAAATTGCTACACACTTCATAACAACAAAGTCAATACCCATGCCAGTGTTGGACACGGTCATAATATATACAAGTAAAAGATTTTATGAAATTTATTGCAAACCAAGTAAAGAAAGTATTTAGGTGTATATTTGGTTTATGGTTGTAGTCTTTGTGTTTTGAACAATTATGTATGTTTTAGTTTAATAGTTTTCGGAAACAAATTAATTGTAATGGATGAATGTGGTCAATATAATTTTTTTATTATAAGTATTTATTTTGATTCTAGGATTTTAATTTGATTATGAATTTGATTGCGAATTTGATTTTAAATTTTATTCGGTTGAAATGTGAGAGTTAATGGAAAACTTGAAAAGTGTTTCAAAATATGAATGATTAATGGAACATTTATCGTAAAAATGTTCCAAAAAATGGATGTATTTATGGAACATTTTCCGTAAAATTGTTTAAAAAGATGGAATGATTATGAGACGCTTTCAGTAAAAGTGTTCCAAAAAATAGAATGATTATGTGACGCTTACAGTAAAAGTGTTCCACAAAATGGAATCCTTTTGAGGACAATGAGTTATAGAATGGAACACTTTTGATGAAAAGAGTTCCAAAAGATGAATATTTGAGGATACTTAATAGAACGTTCCAAAAAGAAAATGTCTTTTGAAACAATCACATAGGGAATGGTACATAAAAACATTCTAAAATACCTTTTTTAATGTTCCTAAAAATCATTTTGTGTACTAGTGAAATACACACATAAATAATACTCCATCCGTCCCACAAAAAACTTCCAATTTCACCTTAAATTTTTGTTACAGAAAAAACTTTTCATTTCTTATATTTGATAGGCTCCACATAATAAAATAGTATTATTATTAAGGACCCTACCACTAACTATATTTTTCTCTTCAAGTCAATCTTATATTTTAATCAAAATTATTACCAATGACCTCATCACTAACTATCACCTTAAAACTTGTGTCAAAATAAAATGAGAAGTTTTTTGTGGGACGGAGGGAGTAGTTAATATCCCAAATATATAATAATAAAGAAATATTTCATCAATGTATTGGTACATATATTCATGTCTGGATAAATGATTGCATCCACTTAATTATTTTCAAAGTGATCGAATTTTGTAACATCTACATTAATTAAGGTGTATGAGTTTTCGGAGCTCCGCCTCCACAGGCCGCAGGGACGATTCGACCCACAACTTTGGGTACGATGTTAGCGCATTCAGAGGTGGCGGCTCCTCCCAGGTACATTAAGTTGATATCAGCAAGCTCCACTTTCTCGCAAAATCCCGGGCTGCAATTAAGCTTCACCGCCACCTTTGTTGTTGATGTTCCCCTGATCTTTTTAAAGCTTATGTTCGCCATCTTCACTTTTGTCGGTCCTTTCTAGAAATCATATATAAAAGCAGAATTCAAATTGTAATGTCTTACTAGTACATATGACATTTATTGGTGCGGTTAATACTTTAAGTGGTGCGGGTAACAAATCGCATCAACAAATGGTGTTGTTTTGGTGCCTAGACCTTAATTAACCACATCAACAAACACTTCAAATGGTGTGGCTTCTATTTTTTAAATGTGAAAACAGATTTTTGTTTTGTTTTATGATACAGTTTTGTTTTATAACCGCATTAAGAAAGAATAACTTTCCCACCAACAAATGTCATCTGTATTAGTATTCGTGAGTGAATCATCGGCCAATTAAGTTTTTCAAATATAATTTATGAAATTATTAACGAATAATGTGGTTCCATTTGAAAACCGCACATGGTGTTTTTTAGGGGCGGGTATTTGGGATGAAAAAGCCTAAATGAACCGAAAGCAACGAAAATTGAACCGAACCGAAACCAAAAAACATGTACTTTGTTCGGGTTTTTTTTTCATTTTGAAAATTCATCATTTTCGGTTTTGTTTCTATTGGTTTCGGTTCGGTCCTTGGATGGGGGTGAGCATTTGGGATAAAGAAACCGAACTGAACCGAACCAAAAACATATAATCAGTTCGGTTTGAAAAATTCCTCACTTTCGGTTTGAAAAATTCCTCACTTTCAGTGTTGGTATCTATCGTTATCGGTTCGGTTTCGAACACCGCTAGTTTTTATGATACTTTTTTATGAAAAGAATTTGTAACAAAAGTTTAAAAATCTATTTAATATTCTTTTGTGTCACTATATCTTTACACAAAATACATTTATATAGAAGGTGAGATTGGGTGAGGACTCAAATTATGGTGAGGACTGCAAGAACAATTTTCAACCAATTATTTTAAAAAATTCGGATCATTTTTAGAAATTTTGGATCATTGTCAAAAAAATGTTTCCTCATAATGATCCAAAATTTCTGACAATGATCCAAATTTTTAAAAATGATTGGTTGAAAATTATTTTCGAAGTCTTCACCACTTTTCGAGTTCTCACCGATCCTAACCCTATTCACATTATTGTCACTGATTTTATTTGGTTATTAAATGACAATTTTCTTGTAGTGATGGATGATATATATTAACCATACCAGGCAATTGTTATTAGGGCAGTATGCATGATCGATCAATATCGGATTTGCCACTTTGTCCATGATAATATCTTCAAAATGTATATCGTTGGCAATTCCTGGGGGTACCCACAGGCCAGCTCTTGAACCTCACGCCATTATCCGTGCCCGTGATGGTGCAATTCTTGACATAGATTCCTTGCAAAGGCTCTTCATCCGGGTACCGACCCAAACTCCCGATACTAATGCCATGTCCCGGCCCACATGTCACTCTCTCAACGCGAACATTCTTGCTTCCGTCCCCAAAAGAGATGCAATCGTCGCCCGTTTTTATATCTGAATTTGTGATGTTCAACCCGTTCAACCGCCCGATGTGGATTCCGTCTGTGTTTTTGCTCTCTGCCGGTGCCCTAATTGTAATGTGATCGAATTTGCTATTGTCACAACCCAAAATATTTATGTGGAAGAATTTGCTATTTGTAGATGTTACATCTTTGATGACTGAATTCTTGATTTTAGTAAATGCAAGATTCTGAAACAGCAACGGAGAAAAGTTGACACGAATTTACAATCACTACAATAAATATATATCGGTTCTACTCATTTCTTCTTAAAATATATTGTAAATATGTACGACTCCACAAATAATTTGACAAGTGTTCACTTTTCGACGGCTAGAAATTTTTTGTGTGACTAATTACCAGTTTTGTCTTGTATTAATTTTGACGACTTTTTGTATTTTTGTGCGAGTTGAATTGACGGTTATATTTTACGACTTTTTTTGTTCTATTCGAAAAAAAACAAAAATTACTTTGAAAAACCAAAAGATATATTTTTAAGAAATTTTCATATTTTTCAAAAAAGACGAAATTACCTAAAAAACTAAAAAATATTTCTTTTTCGAAAAAGACGAAAAAATTAAAAAAATTTCTTTTTAGTTTTTTGAAATTTTATATATCCAAAAATACCGACAACATGATAAAATTAATGCATTTGAGAAAATTTTATATATCCACAAATACGGACAATTTCATATAGGTGGTGGAGTTTATTCCCCATAGGTCGAGGGTTCGATGGAAGACATACTGCTCATTGTTGATGTCACTATTTATGTTCGAACCACTAACTTACTAACTGGGCTGTTTAAAAAAATGAAAAACAAAAAAAAATAACAATTTGTTGTAGTGTATCACACACAACCAAAGTCAAAAAGCTACGCTTCCTTAAATTATGCAAACCAAAATCATCAAGGCTTTATTTGAAATACTTACATGTGGTAATACGCATGAAGCACTTGCTGCACATTTGTTATTTTTCCATGTTTGGTGGCCTTGGCCGTCGAAGTTACCACCGGTCATAGTCAATCTATCCACATCCCTTATCACAATCCAATAATTATCTTTGAAAATAGCTCGATTTGGTGAGGCCTTTAGGGTGGCTCCGGTGGCCTTGATCTCAATCGGACCCTTGCATGGACCATTCATAGTTACCGGACCCGCCAGATATGTCCCCGCCGGAATCACCAACGTGCTCGGCGGTGCTCCTCCACATACTTCTTTCCAAGCGCTCATTATCGCCTAGTTTCAACTCCATCATAGTAATTAATAATATGAATAAAGTAGCATAATACTCCCTCCGTCCCACAAAAAATTTACCATTTTTATATTGCGCAAATTTTTAGAAAATAATTAGTAGTATGTCCTTAGACCACTCTCCACAGTGACCCCAACTGACACTTCAATTTTTGCCATATTAGCGTCACGTCAGCTCAGAATCCAATCGACATTCAACTGACATAATCATGACAACAATACCCCTTCTCTTCATTTTCTTGGGACTCACCATTACAAGATATATACACACACATAAAATATCTTTGTGTTCAACCGAAGAGTTCCCTGGATTCTTCCCCAAACCGAAGTGTTCAACCGAAGGCAACAAGGTGAAGAGCCGTGTCAATGGGGGTTAAGCCTTCAGTTGAAGTGAAGAGAAAGTTGAATGTATAGTTGGGAGTGGTCTTATTAATAGGTTTGATTAAAATCTAATGTTACTTTAGAGAGAGCGATATAATTAGTGGTCGATCCTTAGTATAAAATATACTCTCTGCATTTCAATTTTATTGTCCATATGTTCTATTTGATATGTCTTAAAATTATTGTCTAACTTGAAAATTCTACAAATCAAAAAATTGTTAGGTTGTAAAGATGAAATTTTTATTGGTTGCACGGTGTAATAAATGAATGTTTCTTAATCTGTGTAATTTTTGTTTATGAACAATAATTTTTGGACGGATGAAGTATTATTTTAAAGAGTGAAACTCATAAAGTTCGAAAAATGAAAACTTTGTCTTGAACAAATATTTAAGAAGAAACATGAACTTTACTATGGGGCGGATGGATAGAAAATAAAAGCATCATTAATTACAAATAAAAACTAGAACAAATACGGAGTATATCATTTGCACTCGGTTTTTCTATAAACTTCATAATAAATGAGAAACTTTTATGTGAAATTGTTTGCACTTAATCATACAATTTGAGTACATTTATAAGAACGAATAATTTTAAAAAATCCGTCACGGATTGATGAAACCTTATTGTGTCGGTAAAACGGTTGAAATTCACCAACGGATAATTTCCATAAGAAAGATCGTTTCTCTGATAGTGTTTGCAAAAGCCGTCATGTGTCAAGTTTTCTTTTGTACACTATTATAAGTGGGAACATTTATATACTAGGGAAATGCTAAAGATTTTATATATATATTTTTTTGCACTTATCACTAGTATATAAGACATTTGTTGCCTTGTTGGTGCGAAGTATAATTTTTATTTGACGCGGTTAAAAAACCCGCAAAATTAAACAAAACAGGAAAAGTGTATCCGCAATAAAAAAATACGACACCGCACCATTGATTTTTTTTAACGGCCTTGAAATATATAATGTAGTGACCTGAATTATACTAATGTAATTATTACCTTGCTATCATCGGTTACGCCATCACCCTTGGCACCTTTAGCTTTTATATTAACGACAGCAGCATGGTTCCTTGCAAGCCACACCATAAGAAACAAGCAACATACTGCTCTACGAATGTAGCTATTTTTACCCATTAATTATTTCTGGTTTCTCAATGAAAATTGAAGTTGCATATGGTAAATAAACAAGGCTATTTATTGGAGATGTGAAATAGAGGCAGCTAGCAAGAGTAAATTACACGGAAGGTTATGTGTAAATTACAATCTTAGTCATTGAACTTCGTTTATTACACTGGACGTCGCTGGTGTATGCACTTTGTTACATTGGTGGTCCCTATAGCCATTATAAATTTTTAAATGACCAAAGTACCTTTTTAGCCTTTTGCAATAAATTGAAGATAAAATACTGTGAATGTAATAAGTGATAAACCACATGCACTATCCGTGAAATTTACTCTATTAATTGATCTTTTTTTTCAAAGCTTAATTAATAACCATTATCGCCGTGCCACCACACTCTTGGAAACTCGATTCATTCCTAACCCCTACATTCGGTTGCTTTCTCCAATTGTTTCGCCGCTGATGGCACTCTATCAACCTACGCTTGCAAAACACCAACTCGTCTAGAGACCTGCATCAACTGTCTATTTTTAATTGGTGGTTTCATGTAATTTAATTCAGACAATTTATACAAATTTCCAGATGAGTTGGTGTTTTGGAGATGCATGTCGAGAGAACATCACCAATGGTAGAACAAGTAGAGAAAAAAATTGAGGGTGGGATGGGGCTAGATCGAGTTTTCATGTGGTGTGGTGGTGCGACGAGAATGGTTATTGATTGAGCTATTAAATCAAAGAGATAGAGGTGAGTGGTGAGTCTAAATGTGGTGGAAGATATGGATAAAAGAAAAAAAAAATCAATTAATAGAGTGAATTTCACGGATGGTCCCTGTGGTTTATCACTTATTACATTAACAGTCTTTTATCTTCATTTTATTGCAAAAGGCTAAAAAGGTAGTTTGGTTTTTTAAAAATTATGATGGCTTTAGGGACCACCAGTGTAATAAAGTGTATACACCAGGAACGTTCAGTGTAATAAACAAAGTTTAAGTACTAAGGTTGTAATAAATGATATACGATAGGTTCCTTCCGTGTAATTTACTACAGCTAGTAATTAAATTACTTTGGGGAACTATTCATTCACTATTTACCATACATTTTTAGGCAAGTGTTTCATATTAATTGTAGCTTTCTTCTCTTTGGTTTACTATTGAGTTTTAAGGTTAGTCGATCTATTAGAAAATTAGAACATATCAAAGATAGTTTTGTATTATTTGCTTTTAATTGAAGATTTTCTTATTTATTACAAAAGAAGTTTCTACTCCGTATATATATGACACTATATATGTTTGTGTGTGTCTGTTAATTTGAACGAATCGGATTGAATCAAACAAGTCGTTTTGTCAAACGAGTCAGGCTACAAGTTAATAATAACATACGACACGCACACAAAATATTTTATAAATCAAAAACTGGTATAAAGTTATTACACTTGCATTCAAATCAACTCTCGTATACTTTTGTTGATTAGTTGAATGATTTAAAGTATCAAAACTGTTATTAGATGAAATAGCCTCCCTTTCTTTGCAAAATATTTTAGTAGTCTATAGCAAATAAAAACATTCAAGTAATTAATCAATTAGCAAATTATAAGCCTAGAATCTAAAGTTAATTAACAATAAATAATAAACAATGTAACATGAGTGGTAATGTCGAATCTCTACCCGTCGCTTTCTTTTTAGTTGTTCAAAAAAAAAAAAAAAAAAAAAAAAAAAAACAATGTAACATGAGACTTAAAAAATATAACATATCAACAAATTAAATAAAAATAAACAAACCTAAAATCTTAAACATTAAAACAAATTAATTAAGTAATATATTAAGTGAACAAATTTTGAAACTTAAAATTTTAGCTTTTAGCTTTTAAACTTTTCTAATTGTGCGTTTTTGTTAGGCATTTAAAAAAACTTATTCAAACTTTCTGACTAACCTACAATTTTACTTATGTTCTTCCCCTACGTGTATCTTGACGTGTGACCATCATTTGTAAAGAGTTCATTTTATAAAGGATTTTAATAATGATTGTCAACAAGAAGTTATTATATGTATCAAAAGATTGTATTTTTATTAGTGGATAAGTGATGCTTAATATAAAGGGGGTGGTTGTTGATAATGTACACATTTTTTATAACCCTTAAGACTGTCATTATCAAAACACTTTTATAAATAGTCCTTTAACTAACCATATATTGCAAATTTGCAACTTTAATACTTTCTTTTCCAAAGTTTCAAACTTGTTCCCTTAATTTACCATTAATTAATGTTTCTAGTATTACAATAAGGAAATCTTAACTTTCAACCATATACCTACGATTTATATAGTTAGACAACTAAGCATACAACATCTATATAAATGATCCATGGATAATGTTACAATCTTCATTATCCAACAATATTCTCTTATGTAACAATAGTATAGATCCATGGATAATGTTACAATCTTCATTATCCAACAATATTCTCTTATGTAACAATAGTATATATATAAAAAAAATTGAGTTTTAAGTATGAAGTTGCATTTATTATCTTGCATTTATTATTAATAATAATAATAATCTAATAAATCCATTTATAAAAAATAATAAAGTAATCCATTGAAACAAAATAATAATAATGTAATAAATCCATTTATAAGAAATAATAAATTAATCAATTGTAAGATCAAAAGTTTTACCAATATTAATCTAATAAATCCATTTATAAAAATATATATATATATATATATATATATATAAATTGAGTTTCAAGTATGAAGTTGCATTTATTATTAATAATAATAATCTAATAAATCCATTTATAAAAAATAATAAAGTAATCCATTGTAACAAAATAATAATAATGTAATAAATCCATTTATAAGAAATAATAAATTAATCAATTGTAAGATCAAAAGTTTTACCAATATTAATCTAATAAATCCATTTATAAAAAATAATAAAGTAATCCATTGTATGATCAAAAGTTTTACCATAAATAAATAATATTTATAAACAAGTAATCCATTGTAACAAAATAATAATAATGTAATAAATCCATTTATAAGAAATAATAAATTAATCAATTGTAAGATCAAAAGTTTTACCAATAATAATCTAATAAATCCATTTATAAAAAATAATAAAGTAATCCATTGTATGATCAAAAGTATTACCATAAATAAATAATATTTATAAACATAACAATAATGATGTCCATGCATTCCTGAATCGCAAAAATAGTTGAATATCTACATTATCTATATAAAAAAATTAATTCCATGTTTGATGTTGTATTTAACCCTTAAAAACTATTCAAGTAGATGAAGTGACACAATTTAAGATTAATTAATTTAAATTAAATTATTATACTTAATATATATAGGTTTTAGTTTGTAGCATGTGTAAAGACACATATTTAATGTATTAATTAATTAAAAATTTCCACACATTTAGTATAAATAGGTAAGTGTGGTTGTTAATCTCATTCATATATATTCTCCTATTATGAATTTCATTTTGGAGAATCGGTATATGAAATATGTCTCGATTGTTTTTCAAGTGATTATATAATTTTTGTGTAATGATACATCATTTAATTTAGGTTTGTTCATTTTGTAGGATCGACTATCTCCAGCGGTGCTACTATGAAGATTTCAAAATATATTATACTCAAATCGGTATGATTTAGTTCCTCATAATTATTTGATTATATCGTCTAATTCTTTGATTATATAATTCTTTAATTAAATCTTATACTCAAGTGTTAAAGCCTAGATAATATATATGACACACACCAATAACTAAACATTTGGGTTGACGATACGATCGTTGGACAATACAAAGCATGACGACAATGCAACCGGGAAAACAAAAGGAATAGATGATGATCGGAGGTGAATACAAGTCACATTGTACAATACTTTAATAATCAATATGTAGCAAAGTTTATAATAAATAAGATTCTTCATTTTCATATAAGTGTTCTCTTAGATATTTGTAAATATAAATAAATTAATATATTTAAAAGTTGAGTTTTGTCATAAAAATAAAAAATTAATGTAATAAAAAAATATAGTAAAACTAATAACTAAGAAATTTTCATGTATATTTATAATAAAATTTAATAAATTGACTTATCACGAGTTTTAAAATAATTATTATAAAATGATTAATAAACTAATATATAGTTTGTCATAAATATGATTAATAAATTAATGTAATGAAAAGACTATTGTAATAAATGTTTTTTAATAAAAACTAATAACTTCATCAAATTGTAATATCAAAAGTCATGAAATAATGTCTAAACTAATGTAGCATTTATTTACAATTATTTAGTATATAATAAAGTTGAATTTTGATCATAAATATGAATAAGCAATAATTATGACTAATAAACTTAAATTGTCACATGAAAAGTCTTGAAATAATTATTAGTAAATTAATATAAGTTATAAAAACCATTTTATAATAAAATAAGTAGAATTTAATTATAATTATTTAATATATTTATAAGTTGAAGATAAATTATGACTAATAAACTCAAATTGTCATATGAAAAGTCTTGAAATAACTATTAGTCAATTAAAATAAGTAATAAAAACAATTTTATAATAAAAATAAGTATAATTTAATTATAATTATTTAATATATTTAAAAATTAAAGAAATAATTATGACTAATAAACTCAAATTGTCATATGAAAAGTCTTGAAATAATAATCAATTAACCATTTCAATTCAATATTAAACATCCTCATCCGTTTTTAGAAGCTCAGAGGTTGAATGGTGCTAGATAGGAAGAATTATAATAAATACTTCCTGCGATTCAAAATAAGTGATACACTTTGAGTTTCACGGTTTTTAAGGCAAAAGATTATAATGATGATTAAATAAGATTAATTGGATGGTTAGTGGGTCCCATACATTATGAATAAAGTAGGGTTAATGATGTTTAAAAGGTAAAAGTAAGGGTAAATTGGTCATTTCACTTTGTTAAAGTAGATAGTTAGTGGGTGTGGGGTCCTACTATTTTTGCCAAATAAGGTAATTTTTTAAAGTGTATCACTTATTTTGAATCACCCCTAAAAGGAAAGTGTATCACTTATTTTGAATCGGAGGAAGTATAAATATTTAAACCCAATATACAATAAATATCAAGATTAAAGGAAGAATTATTGTAGTATCGTTTTACTTCATATACAACCTAATCAATTTCCTGTTCAAGATCCGTTTTACTTCATATACAATAAATAAATATCACAATCTACAATAAACATGTACCTTTTGTTAGATTGGAAGGACTATATGTTGCATTTAATTAAAAACAAGTTCAAAATGAAATTGAGTTTTTGTCTATGCTCATGAATAAATGTAGTAAACCATATATAAAAAAATAATCAAGCCTCAGTTAAATAAGACAATGAATTTAACATAAATAATAGTAGTAAATTTAATTAAATAATAGTATTTTTATTTACCTAGAAGTTACATATATCAAGATGTTGAGTTTTCAAGTAGTTTTAGCTTATTACCCCAACAGAACATCCACGTAAAAAAGAGTGTGATGATAACGATTTTGTTAGTATTTTAATTAGAGAGATACATGTTTTTGTGTATTTATATTGCACTAATAAAAAAATGATAATGGTTTTGTTACTTTGCATTTTCCGCAAACAAACTTTGCTTATTTAGTAGAGCACTCGCAATCAACCTAAACATGTTAGCGTTCTTACTTTTAGTACTTTGTTTGTTATACCAATACAATGTATACGATTTACCTTCAAATAACGTTTTATCATGAACAAAGCCCGTGCATCGCACGGGCCATGTTGCCTCGTTTAATAAAAAAACGAGTTCCCTGTAATGAATGTTGCATTCATTTACAGGCTTAAATGTATATGTTTAGTTATTATATGAACGTTCAGTTACATGTAATTGCAAAACGAATACGTTTCATTACAAAACTATTTTTTTGTTAACAGCAAAAGTTCATTACAAACTAATTTATGCACTTAGAAACGTATGTTTATTAAATGTTTGAATTTATGTATAATAATTTCAAAACACATAATGAATTCATTTACGTACGCCTAGAAACATATCTCCAATAGAAACCCATAATAGAAATTAAAAAATTCATGCATTTAATTACGATTCATTAAGTGTATATGTTTAAGTGCAAAACAAATTCTTGCATTTATACGTTTAATTGCAAAACAAATTCAAGATAAAAAATGCCTTTTAGCCTTAAATTTCCACCGTGTCCTACACGCATATAAAAAGGGTTCACTAAAGTTTTCTACATTTTCCGTAATTTGCTATTTGCTATTACAAAACTACTTATTAAGTGTATACGTTTTATCAGTTAAAAAAAGTGTATACGTTTAATTGCAAAACAAATTCGTGCATTTAATTATGATTCATTAAGTGTATACGTTTAATTGCAAAACAAATTCATGCATATAATGTGACAACCCTCGAAATTGAGTATTTGACCATACACTTATATCTCGTCTAAGTATAGCAAAACCTACACACTTTCTATTATTTGCACATCAGTAGTGATAATACTTAGCATACTGTGAAAATGTTGAATGTAATTAATTATGTCCTAAAGTAAAAGATTTTTATCAATAAATGACTGAATTCAAAAACCAAGTAAAACCTTAATTAAAATATTTTATCTGAATAAAATATCAATATACGATAGTACATGTCACCGCTTAGAACAAGCAATTAAAAATTTGAATTAAAGGTATCCTTATCACTTTACACCACCAAGTTGCATGCAGTACCGAAATTCCCCATTATGTGCACACATGGTTAATATATTTGGAATATTATATTCAAATTAGCACTCTTATCACCAATCCCATCTCCACACATCACCTCCTTCATTTCGTTTTTGTAACGACCCGAAATTTTATATCGAATAAATTATGGAAAAAATATTATATATAAGGATAAATTATTTAAAAGACGTGGGAATTCACGCAGGAAGTATAAAAAGAGGGTTTTAGCTAGGGTTTTCTCATTTTCAAAACCCACTTGAGCTTGGAGCCCTTTTTGGAGGAGAAATATGAGTTCTTGGTGATTTCTTGCTCAAATCTTCATCATCTTGGAAAATTTGAACATCAAGGGTAAGGATTCTTGATTATCTTGCTTATCTACTTTGATTGTAAGCTTTATTTGGGTAAAAATGGTGGTTTGGACAACCTACCATGTCATCTTTGGGGAAGATGACTAAACATGAGTGTAGAACACTCATTGTAAGCTTGTGAACATTGTGTACAAGTTGGATTTGGGATTTCTTGATGTAAATCTTGAACTAGGGTTTGAGATTCCACCAAGTTGGATGAACTTGGTGGTTGGGAATGTTGTTATGGATTCATTAGTGATTAGTTATGGATAATAACTAGTTATTGTGATGATATTGATTTTAGGTCAAGAAGACCTAAAGATTTGGAAGTACTCCTTTGATTAGGGAGTAAGGATTGTGTTGAATTACATAAGGTTTGGAAAGCATTACTAAGGTGAGTACATGTGACTTTTAAACTGGGTACATAGCAAATGATTTTGAAAACCATGATATTTTATGAGTCTTTATTAATAAATGTTCTTAATAAAGATATGATTGAAAAAATATGAAAATGTGAATAATAGAGTGTTTAAGTATGTCTAAAATGATTGATGATTTCAAAAGAGTTTATGATAAAGAAAATTGACTAATGATTCTTTATTAATAAGATGTATGAATAAGGATAATGATTAAGAAAGAATGATATTAGGTTTATTAATAATATGTATTAGTAAAGCTAATAACAATGATTTTAAGTATCGAGCATTGTTTAATAAACTATACTAAAAAAGGCAATGATTGAATGGTTAAGAGGATGAGTATAAAGTGACTAGTATTATATATACACTCTAGTCAATGTAGAGACCAAAATATTTATGATTGTGAATAATAAGAAGTGAATCTTATTAGTGAATTAAATGGTAAGTCTATGACGATAATGACGAGAAAAGATAAATGAAATATGATCATGTTAAATGAGAATAATATGATAATTAGAATAGATGTATTCTAATTTATGTTTGATTGTGAATTGGTGGGGCATAGGCCCGTATTTGACGAAATTCAATGTGTGTAACAAAAGTATCCGGATAACGATAACCCATTTATGGGGGAGTGAGATTGCTACTTGGGGCGGTACCTCCCTGCGCAAGCGTAGTAAATCTATGTGAACGATAACCCGACAATAGGGGGACTATGATAACCCGATAAAAAGGGGGATTACGATAACCCGTGAGGCGGGGGAGTTGGTGATCTTGGTAAGGTTGGGAGAACCCCAATTACCATGTGATCTTGTTATGATAACCCACATCGGGGGAGTTTGCTTCGGAATGATCCGTGGCGTATGTGATAAAAGGAGTAAGCTTATGGATAACTTACATGTATGTGATTATGTGATGGGTAAGCTTACGATTAGCTTACTATTAAATATGAATAAACGATAAGAATATAAGTTGATAATTAATAAGCGAATAAAGAAAAGAAATGAACATGATTTTTATTATATTTGAGAATGGGTCGAAAACCCATGTATCTCACGTACTACTTTGTTTTTGGCTATGTACTCAGCTTCAAGATCGAAGGTTTAGCGGGTCGCGATAGAAGTGGCCTAGTGTTGATTAGCTCAGGAGCTCGTAGGTAGATCCTGTTATCCTGTGGTTATGATATTCTTTTTGTAACACCGGATTTTTATAACTCTGATAAATGTTTCAAGGTTTTTGTTAAACCATATTTTTGGATAACATGGAAATTGTATTTTTATTGATTTAAAAGGTGTTTTAAAAATTGAGGTGTTACAACTTGGTATCAGAGCTATAGTTTAAGTGAATTACCTCCCTAGTCTTAAGCTATGCTAGTAGGAGCATATGTTTCCATAGGATGTCCATGATTAGTCTTTTAAGACCGTAAAGTGCGAGTATGATAGGGTCGATCCCTAAGAGAAATGTCATGTTTGATTGACATGTATTGTATTCGACTGTGGAGTCGATCATTTGAAATTGGAATTGTGGAAATAATGATATAAGAAGAAGAAGAAAAAAAAAGATAAACGTGAAAAGTGGACAAGCTCCACTGGTTTAGGAAGAAAGTATTAATCGAGTTTCGACATGTCGCGGTGATAATGGAAAGGGTTCCGGTTTAGATGTAAACCGACCCCGGTAACTTCCGAAGATTACCTAGAAGAAGGATAAGTGTGCGAGTCGGATCGTGGGTGACCGGACGAATGAGGCTAGGCGGGAAGGTTTCAACTCTCGTATGACGAGTAGTTCTTCGGGTAGCAAAACTGGTGTTGAGAAGCTCTCGACAGAAGGAGATAGTGATTCTGAATCGGAAGAGAAGAAAAGAGGTTCGTTCAATTCATTCATGTCGTGCAAGCCGATTGCGTATTTGGGAAGCCCCGAGTCGGAGGTCACGATTCGACGAATTCGTGAAATTGAGCAAGTGTTAGAAGATAGTAAGTGAATGAAAGATGACATGAAGACTCTTGCATCCCGCGTTATTGAAGGACGAGACGTCGTTGTAGAAGAATGTGATGTCCAAAAGTTTGGAAAGAGAATATGGTACTAGATGTCGTGGAAGGAGTTCGCGAGTAGATTGATAGGGAAGTTTTGTCCCGAAATAGTACTTGGAAGGATTCCTAAGAGGATTTATTGCTAAAGATGTGGAGAAGGTAAATCAACGAAGGGTCGTTGAGTCGTCATCAAGTGGAGAAAAGCGGAAGTTCGATGGTAGCTTGGAGTCAACAAAGAAAGAAAATCTCGTTCAAAATTCGTCAAATCATGTTGATGTGAAAGGTGCAAAAGTGTGGTAAGTTTTCCTCAATTATAAAATTTATGGTATGAGGTTCGTGTTTTATTGGTGAATTGTCGCACGATTTGGTGCTAAGGCGAAATGGCATGTGTAAGTATGGGTGAATCGTTTGGTGTGGAAATGTACTCGGGACGGTTTCCCCGGTTCGTTATGTGTAAAGGTATGATATACCTGGTCGAGTTGGCGATTGGTATGTCACGGATAATTAGGATATTAAAAGATATATTATCACGGGAATAGTAAATGATTTCAATGAAAGGATGGTAGTACGCGGAAGTACTAAGACTTGGTGAGAATGGTATAATTGGATGGGAAACCATGTAAGGAAAAAGTTCAAAAGTAAAATTTGTAGCACTTGGCGGGAATAAGGATAAGTGATGTGGTATTACCGTATGATAACGGTAAAGAAAAGAATGATCAAAGATATAGTGAAGTTTTAAACCTCGTAAATAGGAATATGTGGGAAAGGATAAGCATCGGGGATGACAGAATTTAGTAATAAAAAATGGTTGAGTAAAAATTGACAATTAGTAATGACAAAAGTTTGTATCATGGATGATGGATTTGATACAAAGGGTAAAAGGATAATTAATGGTAAAATGTCATAGAAATGGTATGCTAAATCAAGTATAACAATTAATTATTGGAATATTGACGTAGAAAAAGTGTTATAGCTTATGTTTGAATTATGGATCGGAGTCAATTGGTGGACTCGAGTTGACCGGGTGATTTGCTAAAAATGTGGATAATTGAATGCAATGGTGGTTACTTAGGTGGTGAAAGAAAGATTGGAAATTTTGATGATGAGAAAATGAATCGACTAAAGACGATTGATAAATGAGTAGATTGGTGGGATGCACTAGAAATGATTATGTACCGTGTGGTATAAAGGGATAAGTGTGAGTAATGGTCTATGAAAAGAATATGACTTTAGGAAGGTAATATTATGAGAAATGTGGGGAATTGTAAATTGAATAGAAAATGTGATTATTTATGAAAGAAAATGATAGCATGATGCTAAGTGAATGATGCATACATGAATTGCATGCAATATAGAATGATGTTGTGTAGATCTTGTTAGATCGGAGGCTTTCTGGTTAACGAGATTTGATGAGTCACGATGGATTGGAGGCTTTCCGATCATTGTGACAGTTTGGATCGTGGTGGATTGGAGGCTTTCCGATCATCTCGATGAGGTAGTTTAAGTATGATTTGATGTATAAGGATTATGATGTTTATATCTGGCATATGTAGAACCGTATGGTTAAGTTATTGCTATAATTATATGGTAAGTGAGAACTTGGGTTGAAAACGCGGGTTGTGTTTAAGTATAAGTATGTGTAAGGGATGCCTACAAGTTATAGACTATAAAAAGGGATGCTTATAGGAAGCAAAGTTTATTAGTAGCCGATGAGTGGGGAAAGTCGTATGATGGGTGGTTAGGCCACATTTGGATGTGATACGGGCTCTAAAGCCGGTAATCGGGAATTGCAAGTATGGTATGGGGACGTTTGGTAGAAATTTCAAATGGAATAAGTGTTTGAATGAAAGTTAAAAAGTAATAGGGATTGGTATTGCTTTAAAAAGGAAATTGTTAACCGATTGTAGAAATTGAAATCAAGGAAAAAGGAGACAATTGAGAAAGGAAATATAGATATTAGAATTGGAAATGAAAAGTTTTAGAAGTGATGCCTCACTAGTAAGGAGTTCGTTATGGTGGCAAGTTATGGTTGACTTTATTCATAAGTCAAGAATGGTCAAGATTTGTGGATTGTTGACTTTGGTCAAAACTGGGTTTTGACTTTTGCTTAGAATGGCTAGGCAATGATAAGATTATAATGTATCATCTATATGTGTATGATAATGGTTAATTGATTAATGGAAATAATTATAGTCGGAGGGTGCGACTTTGACCGTTGGGTGTTTCGAGTTGAGTTTGGGAATCGAGTATAATTGTTGATGAACCATGAATGTAAGGTTGAGTGTAAAGGAAAGGGCGATTAATGGAACCTTTAGTGAGTGACGAAGTTGTCAAGGTATGGTTGACTTTGTGCTTGAGTCAAAGATTAGACAATGTTGACAACTTGGTCAAAGCTAGACATTGACTATCGTTTGGATTAATTCGCTAATAGTAATGATTGGGTCATACCGTTCCTATGTGGATAAAATGATTAGTTAAATGATTGAAAGTGTTATGATCAAATTGTGCAATTTTTACCCGTTCGGGCATCATGAACTCAAGATGGAATTTTGACCTGATTGGGTATAAAGGGGTTGAGTGATCTTTTAATTGTATAATTATTATTGAATCATAATTGGGAGCGGAATGGGATTGGAAATCCTTGAGTTGATTCCGAGGACGGATTCCTTTTAAGGGGTAGATAGTTGTAACGACCCGAAATTTTGTATCGAATAAATTATGGAAAAAATATTATAAATAAGGATAAATTATTTAAAAGACGTGAGAATTAGTTTCATGTCATTTGGACATCGTTTGGTATCTGTATTCCCTTGTTAAAGTCAAAACGGGTCAAGATTGGGTAAAAAGACCAAGTTGGAAAAGTGCATTTTGTTCCAGTATATTTTAGAGATCTCTAATCCGAGGATTAGCATCGCGAGTATTGATGGCCAAAAGTGCATTTTCAAGCAGCAAAGTTTAGAGATCTCTAATCCTGATTTTAGCAATTGCGAGTTTGGGTACCCGCGAGTTTTAGCAATGCGAATTTTAAGATTAGGATTGCCAATTCGCGCAGGAAGTATAAAAAGAGGGTTTTAGCTAAGGGTTTTCTCATTTTCAAAACCCACTTGAGCTTGGAGCCCTTTTGGAAAATTTGAACATCAAGGGTAAGGATTCTTGATTATCTTGCTTATCTACTTTGATTGTAAGCTTTATTTGGGTAAAAATGGTGGTTTGGACAACCTACCATGTCATCTTTGGGGAAGATGACCAAACATGAGTGTAGAACACTCATTGTAAGCTTGTAAACATTGTGTACAAGCTGGATTTGGGATTTCTTGATGTAAATCTTGAACTAGGGTTTGAGATTCCACCAAGTTGGATGAACTTGGTGGTTGGGAATGTTGTTATGGATTGATTAGTGATTAGTTACTTGGGGCGGTACCTCCCTGCGCAAGCGTAGTAAATCTATGTGAACGATAACCCGACAATAGGGGGACTATGATAACCCGATAAAAAGGGGGATTACGATAACCCGTGAGGCGGGGGAGTTGGTGATCTTGGTAAGTTTGGGAGAACCCCAATTACCATGTGATCTTGTTATGATAACCCACATCGAGGGAGTTTGCTTCGGAATGATCCGTGGCGTATGTGATAAAAGGAGTAAGCTTATGGATAGCTTACATGTATGTGATTATGTGATGGGTAAGCTTACGATTAGCTTACTATTAAATATGAATAAACGATAAGAATATAAGTTGATAATTAATAAGCGAATAAAGAAAAGAAATGAACATGATTTTTATTATATTTGAGAATGGGTCGAAAACCCATGTATCTCACGTACTACTTTGTTTTTGGCTATGTACCCAGCTTCAAGATCGAAGGTTTAGCGGGTCGCGATAGAAGTGGCCTAGTGTTGATTAGCTCGGGAGCTCGTAGGTAGATCCCGTTATCCTGTGGTTATGATATTCTTTTTGTAACACCGGATTTTATAACTCTGATAAATGTTTTAAGGTTTTTGTTAAACCATATTTTTGGATAACATGGAAATTGTATATTTAATGATTTAAAAGGTGTTTTAAAAATTGAGGTGTTACAGTTTTTACTCACCACGAATAGCAGAACCCACTCCGGCAAACTCAGCGTTTCCTCGGCGACTCAGAGTCCATCTCCGGCGACGTACATGCCAGCCATCATCTCCGAGCTCTCTTCTCCCTCGCAACAACAAACCGACCAGAACTCCGTCTCCGCCTCTTTCTCGTTTGCACAACGCTGACCTGAAGAAATTGTTCTCTGACAACCTCATATTTCTGGCGATCTAGACGAGCTAACCATAACAACAAATCTCGAACTCTCCCTTTGTCAATCATCTCCCTCGTTAGGTATAAATCTTTTAATCCTTTTTTAATATTTTAGTCAAACATGCATGCGTGAGAAACTCGTCGGTTATCCCGACTTCGTGTCTGATCCCGTCTCCGGCGAGACACCGTATGAGTGTGTGTGTGTTCACTGGCATGTATGGCCGGTGACATCTCCGGTGAAGTCTGGATTTAATAAGCTGCATGTGTTTCTTTCTTTTATTTGTTTAAGTCAAGAAACCAAAACCATTTAATAAGTTCAGGTCGATCGTGTTTCTAACTCAAATTCCATTTTAATATCAAAAGTTCAGTTTTAAGAAACTAAATACTAAATTATTTATCTAAATTTTATTTATTGATTATTTGATAAACAATTATTTATTATAATTTGTTCATTCATTTTATTTAATCACCTATTGTCCAACTAGCCGTTTGTCATCGAAACGTAACTCGTTTATCAAAAACAAAAATTATTTTAAACAAACATATTTAAATATAATACCATTTCAATAGAGTCACAACGTATCTCTCAAGTCTAGGTTCGTGTTAAGAGAATCAGTTGTGCATCATATAGCTTAGGCGTGTCCTTGAAACCATCACTTATTTGTTTATTAATATGCGTTTAGGACGCTAGGATCTCTTGGTTGTAGACCACAGTCTTTGTTGAATTAATTTGCTAGCTTCGCATCAGGTGAGTTCATGGCCCCTCTTTTTATTATGTCTTTAACTATTTTAGGGTGAGAAACATGTTAACTATTTTGTAAATACATCTTATACATTTATGTGTATTTAGCAACAACTGGCCTTTTGAAAACGTTTATGATTAGTATTTTAGTAATGAATACTTGCCATGAGATTGGTGAATACTTGCCATGAGGGTGAACACTTGCCATAAGTTTGGAGAACACTTGTCATAAGTTGGCGAACACTTGCCATGAGTTTGGTTAACACTTGCCATGAATTTGGTTAACACATGTCATAAGGCGATGTACACACTGTGAGACTAATATGTGACGCTACATTTAATACAAAAAAATTCAAAGATTATTTTATTACACGAGTTGTACTGGTACACATTTTGGAACAAATCAAAGATTTATAAAGTTATAAACCTGTGAACTCACCAACCATTGTGTTGACACTTTTTCTAATACGTTTTCTCAGGTAATGGAAATTAAGAAAATTGTTAAGCATCGCATAGGTTGTGAGTCATCATGCATTTGAAGGGAATAAGTCTACAGATTTAGACACTAGTTTATTTTGAACTCTTTTATTGGTTGAAATGGTTTTCAACTTTAACACCTTACATTTTGTAAACAATTTTGAGAATTTTCTATTAATGTATTGCTTTACTATTATTGATGTGTTGTGTTACTAATGTTAGTCGCACACCCATTCTTCCGCAAACTATTTTTGGCGGGGTGTGACATATAATTATATGGGTAAAATACCAAAAGATGTTATACTTTCACAACCATTAAGTGTATACGTTTAATTGCAAAACGAACTCAAAATAAAAAATGCCTTTGTGCATTAAATTTCCACCTTATCCTACACACATATAAAAAGCACTTTTCCGTAATTTGCTATTTGCTATTACAAAATTGTAACGACCCGGGAATCAGGTGATTATTTAATTACCTTTATTTTTATAGAAATTAGTTTTGTATTCTTTTATGTAATTTTAGTGATTTATTAATTAGAAGTTTCGCGAGTTTGACGTTAATTAATTAATTAATTAATTAATAGGTCTCGGGTTTTAGCCCGGATTATCGAGCAAAGGTCATGTTAGGATTTTTATTTAATGAGAATTAGCGGGTCGGGCCAGGCCAAGCCCTAAGGGAGCGGCCAAGGCAAGGAATCGGGCTAGTGAGGGCCTTTGGGCATGTGGGGTGTTTAATTAAAAGCCGTTAAGGTTTAAGCCACTAAATCCCATTTAGAAATCCCATCCGACCCTAAATTCTATGCTCGTCGTTTCTGTTGTCTTCCTTGCGGGTCGTGAAGTCGATCCCGATCCATGGTCGAAGAACCAATGAACCCATGATTCTGGACGTCTCGGTAGGCGTTCGGGTGACGGTGTCGGGTTTTGTGTCGAGTTGTTAATTGTGTTGTTATGCAGAATTGTTTCTGGCAGATTGTTTGGTCGACTTTGTTGGCTGCTTTGATGGTGTTAGAATCGAAATTGGGAGACGGACATCTCACTGAGATTTAGGCACCTCCGAGTTAGCTTTCAGGACCGACCACTCGTTAATCGGGTCAGTGGTTTGTGAGTTACGGTCAAAACCGTGAACTGTCGCACTAGCTTTTAGTTGTGCGATTGTTCTGTCTTGTGGGCAATTTTTGCCCTTGGGGTCCGAATTGAAGATGGTGAAAGCAAAAACTCGGCAAAAATTAACTATTTAATGTAGTTTTATTTATAGTCGTTTTAAATTTCTTGTATTATGATTTTAAATTTCTAGTATTGGAATTTTAAATTTATTGAAATGTTTTATGTTTCAAAATATATATAAAAACAAAATGATGACACTGAAATTAAAATGGTGTTGTGGGTATTATCTTGAAAAATGATATGATGAGGTTGTTGAGTTAGCAGATGTTGTAGCACAAAAATGGATGTGGCTAATAGTACACATACCCGCTAGCTTTAATGAACTTAAAAGACAACCTAAAAACACAACAATTTATAACCACATGTAAAACACAATTCCAAATACCACCTTAATAACAGTCATATTCAAATACTAACAAAGTTAGTTACTAGCTGTTATTGGCCGGCGGCCTTCCCAAATAAACACAAGATCATCACATAATCAAGCTCAACTCAAATTGATAACAGTTCATGACATTCAGCACACAATCATGCAACGAATGTAAGAACAAATTTATAGTGAGATTACCCACCTTAATAAACGTAAGCTTCTAGGAAATCCTCGGCACGTACAAGAGCCACCACTCAGCTCCTAGAAGATCCTACATCACATAATAAGGCTCGGATTAAAACTCGGCTCAAAACTCATTTCAAAACACTCTGCCAGAACCCGTCACTCCCATGGAATATGCCATATCTCCCAACCTATTCACAAGATTTACCCCATATTTTTAAAAAGGAAACTAGACTCAGAATACTATATAAACACTCTCAAGAAGCTTCTGCCCAAAAACGGACTCTAAGGGCCTCAAAATAGGCACACAAAACAGAATAGCTGCACAGGTAGAAATTCTGACAGCAGCCTAATGAAATGGTCATAACTTTTAAACGGTAACTCCAATCGACAAGCCGTTTGCGGCAACGGAAAGAAGGCTCAGAAAACTAGGCACCAACACAGGCCAAATATCCAGAAACTTACTCTAAACATGATAAAAACAACCCCAAACAGATGGGACAGATACTGCCCAAAAACACAATTGTGTTTAAAACTCATTTTAACAAACCCGACATCAACTCGTTTAACCTGAGGACACCCGACAGTCCCAAAACCAATTTACCACAGAAAATAGATTTTTAAATGATCTAACTCGTTTATTTTGAAACTTTCTCGATTGGGAAAACCAAGAACCCTGCGGGTTCGGTTTTCCTTCTCGGTTACTAAAAACGGAAAGCAAGCCAAACGTGCCATTGTGTAAATTCCCGGGACCTCATACAATCGAGCCCAAGGGCTCGATACCATCCACAGCTCAAACACAAACACTTTCCGCTTCTAATTGAAATAAAACGATTTAAACGAACGATATAAGTTTTTAAAACAATTTCAAGAAACTTTCAACAAAATTCAGCACAGCGACAGTTTACGAGAATGACCATAACTCACTAACCGTAATCCTGAATGACGCATGGTCAGCGGCCACAGTTAGCTAACTCAAAGGGCTACATTTTTCTAGAAGACCGTATGCCCTAAATCTCTCCCGAAAGGGATCCTCGATCAAGTCAGCACACAAAATTGCAGAAAACAAACAGTATAGTGACATCTGACGGAAATGACGATTATCAAACAAAAAAGGAAAAAACATAGTGAATCGGTGATGCCTTTCCCACCGCCAACCTCTTAATAAGTCCACCAATCACAAACAAAAGAATTAATACTACTTCACCACTACCCAGCAATCACGTGCCCTGCATCCTTCCCAACCCAATTTGATCGAGCCCATTTCAAAAGGTAAGACACGAACACGACTGAAAACAGAAACGATCGCTGGTTGCCCATATGTCGGCGCAATCAAAGGGGTAATTTAAATCCCTAAAGCCTAATTAAATTATAAGAAGCCCAAACGAAAAATAAAGAACCCGGGCCTTGGCCTTTGGCAGGCCCCTTCAATCTAACCTCATTCTCTAACTCTTTTGGCCCGACACAAATTGAACTCAACTCATTAAAGTTAATTAAAACTCGACACACCATTAATTCACAAATAACTAAACTTATAATTTAATTCACTCTAAGAACGTCTCATAAAAATGTCGTCGAAATAATACGAACCGTCTAATTTCATTATAATTAATATATTAATTAACCCATTTAAAATTAAGTATGACAATTAAATTAATATTATTTAGTTACTATAAATTTTGGGGCGTTACAGCAAACCAAGTAAAAAAGCATTTAGGTGTACATTTGGTTTATGGTTGTAGTCTTTGTGTTTTGAACAATTATGTATGTTTTAGTTTAATAGTTTACGGAAACAAATTGATTGTAATGGATGAATGTGGTCAATATAATTTTTTTTATTATAAGTATTTAATTTGATTTTAGGGATTTTAATTTGATTATGAATTTGATTTCGAATTTGATTTTAAATTATATTCGGTTGAAATGTGAGAGTTAAAGGAAAACTTGGAAAGTGTTTTAAAATGTGAATCATGATTAATGGAACGCAAAAGTGTTCTAAAAATGGATTGATTTATGGAACATTTTTCGTAAAATTGTTTCAAAAAATGGAATGATTATGGGATGCTTTAAGTAAAAGTGTTCCAAAAAATAGAATGATTATGAGACGCTTACAGTAAAATTGTTCCAAAAAATGGAATGATTATGTGGACAACGAGTTATAGAATGGAACACTTTTGGTGAAAACAGTTCCAAAAGATGAATATTTGGGGACACTTAATAGAACATTCCAAAAAGAAAATTTCTTTTGGAATAGTCACATATGGAACAGTACATAAAAACATTCTAAAATACTTTTTTAAATGTTTCTAAAAATCATTTAGTGTACTAGTGAAATACACATAAATAATACTTCCTCCGTATCAAAATAAGTGAATCACTTTCTTTTTTGGGTTGTATCAAAATAAGTGAATCATTTTAATAATTTACCTTATTTGGTAAGACTTTATATTTAAAATTACTCATTTAACCTTACTTATTCATCTTTAAACATCATTAAAGGTGTGGGACCCCATCCATTTTTGTCATCTTCCTATATTTGACATTTTCACCATTTAGAAAAAGCAACAAATTCGTAAAAGGTGTGGGGCCCATCCATTCTAATTACCCATTTAATTTCATTAATCTCTTATTACCTTATTTTGTCTCGAAAAATGTAAATTTTAAAGTGATTCACTTATTTTGATATAGAGGAAGTAGTTAATATCCCAAATATATAATAATAAAGAAATATTTCATCAATATATTGGTACATATATTCATGTCTGGATAAATGATTGCATCCACTTAATTATTTTCAAAGTGATCGAATTTTGTAACATCTACATTAATTAAGGTGTATGAGTTTTCGGAGCTCCGCCTCCACAGGCCGCAGGGACGATTCGACCCACAACTTTGGGTACGATGTTAGCGCATTCAGAGGTGGCGGCTCCTCCCAGGTACATTAAGTCGATATCAGCAAGCTCCACTTTCTCGCAAAATCCCGGGCTGCAATTAAGCTTCACCGCCACCTTTGTTGTTGATGTTCCCCTGATCTTTTTAAAGCTTATGTTCGCCATCTTCACTTTTGTCGGTCCTTTCTAGAAATCATATATAAAAGCAGAATTCAAATTGTAATGTCTTACTAGTACATATGACATTTATTGGTGCGGTTAATACTTTAAGTGGTGCGGGTAACAAATCGCATCAACAAATGGTGTTGTTTTGGTGCCTAGACCTTAATTAACCACATCAACAAACACTTCAAATGGTGTGGCTTCTATTTTTTAAATGTGAAAACAGATTTTTGTTTTGTTTTATGATACAGTTTTGTTTTATAACCGCATTAAGAAAGAATAACTTTCCCACCAACAAATGTCATCTGTATTAGTATTCGTGAGTGAATCATCGGCCAATTAAGTTTTTCAAATATAATTTATGAAATTATTAACGAATAATGTGGTTCCATTTGAAAACCGCACGTGGTGTTTTTTAGGGGCGGGTATTTGGGTTGAAAAAGCCTAAATGAACCGAAAGCAACGAAAATTGAACCGAACCGAAACCAAAAAACATGTACTTTGTTCGGGTTTTTTTTTCATTTTGAAAATTCATCATTTTCGGTTTTGTTTCTATTGGTTTCGGTTCGGTCCTTGGATGGGGGTGAGCATTTGGGCTAAAGAAACCGAACTGAACCGAACCAAAAACATATAATCAGTTCGGTTTGAAAAATTCCTCACTTTCAGTATTGGTATCTATCAGTATCGGTTCAGTTTCGAACACCGCTAGTTTTTATGATGTTTTTTTATGAAAAGAATCTGTAACGAAAGTTTAAAAATCTATTTAATATTCTTTTGTGTCACTATATCTTTACACAAAGTACATTTATATAGAAGGTGAGATCGGGTGAGGACTCAAATTCTGGTGAGGACTACAAGGACAATTTTAAACATATAATTTTAAAAAATTCGGATCATTTTTAGAAATTTTAGATCATTGTCAAATAAATGTTTCCTCATAAAGATCTAAAATATCTAACAACGATCCAAATTTTTTAAAATGATTGGTTGAAAATTATCTTCAAGTTCTTGCCAATTTTTGAGTCATCACCAAATCCTAACCCTATTCACACTGTGTCACTGATTTTATTTGGTTATTAAATGATAATTTTCTTGCAGTGATGGATGATATATATTAACCATACCAGGCAATTGTTATTAGGGCAGTATGCATGATCGATCAATATCGGATTTGCCACTTTGTCCATGATAATATCTTCAAAATGTATATCGTTGGCAATTCCCGGGGTACCCGCAGACCAGCTCTTGAACCTCACGCCATCATCCGTGCCCGTGATGCTGCAGTTCTTGACATAAATTCCTAGCAAAGGCTCTTCATTCGGGTACCGACCCAAACTCCCGATACTAATGCCATGTCCGGGCCCACATGTCACTCTCTCAACGCGAACATTCTTGCTTCCGTGCCCAAAAGAGATGCAATCATCGCCCGTTTTTATATCTGAATTTGTGATGTTCAACCCGTTCAACCGTCCGATGTGAATTCCATCGGTGTTTTTGCTCTCTGCGGGTGCCCTAATTGTAATGTGATCAAATTTGCTATTGTCACAACCCAAAATATTTATGTGTAAGAATTTGCTATTTGTAGATGTTACATCTTTGATGACTGAATTCTTGATTTTAGTAAATGCAAGATTCTGAAACAGCAACGGAGAAAATTTGACACGAATTTACAATCACTACAATAAATATATATCGGTTCTACTCATTTCTTCTTAAAATATATTGTAAAAATGTACGACTCCACAAATAATTTGACAAGTGTCTACTTTTCGGTGGCTAGAAATTTTTTGTGCGACTGATTACCCGTTTTGTCTTATATTAATTTTTGACGACTTTGTGTATGCGCCCGACGGGTGTATTATTGTGCGAGTTAAATTGACGGTTATATTTTCATACGTCTTTTTTTGTTTTATTCGAAAAAACAAAAATTACTTGGAAATACTAAAAAGATATATTTTTTAGATTTTTAATAAATTTTCATATTTTTGAAAAAAGATGAAATTACCTTGAAAAAGTAAAAAACATTTCTTTTTCGAAAAAGATGAAAAAAAAAATCTTTTTGGTTTTTTGAAATTTTATATATCCACAAATATGGACAATTTCATATAGGTGGTGGAGTTTATTCCATATAGGTGGAGGGTTCGAGGGAAGACATAATGCTCCTTATGGATGTCACTATTTATGCTCGAACCACTAACTTACTAACTGGGCTGTTTAAAAAAATGAAAAAAAATAAAAAAAAATTGTTGTAGTGTATCACACACAACCAAAGTCAACAAGCTACGTACGCTTCCTTAAATTATGCAAACCAAAATCAACAAGGCTTTATTTAGAGTAATGGTATTTAGGCTTGTCATTTAGACCTACTCATAGGCATACTCATTAGATGAAGACACGTGTCAAAATCAAAGGATAATATTAGGAGAGAGAATTAGTGGAATACACATGTTATCCTATCAAGTGGGTAGGCATATGAGTAAGTATAAATGGTAGGACTAAATAGTAGGGGTGAGCATAAAAATCGAAAAACCGAACCGAAACCGAAAAAACCGAAAAAACCGAACCGAAAAAACCGAACCATTTGAAAAACCGATATCAACGGTTTTGATTTTCTAAAAACCCGAATGTTTGGGGCGGTTTTCGGAGGCATATGAAAACTCAAACCGAAAAACCCGCCCCGCCCCGCCATTATATATATTTCAAGTTTTATAAAAATATTCCTATATTTTTAAAAGATTTTATATAGATTTGTTTGTAAAATGAAAGCAACCATGCAATGAAACTTCTAAGGATGAAGACATGGACTAAGATTGTTACGAAAGATTGTTAAATGTTATTCTATTATTAATCTTATTTAAATTATGTTAGTTGAATTTATTATTGCATTATACTAAACTTACTAGTTATGTTTTATTTATAATAAAATGAGTTAATGTTTGGGAGTTTGAATCATAATATTAATTTTTAAGGTAACAAATTGATAAATTTAAAGGAAACTAAAAAACCGAAAAAAAAAACCGAAACCGAACCGAAACCGAACCGAAAAACCCAAAAAAACCGAAAAACCGAAACCGAAAAACCCGAAACCGAACGGGGTGTAATTCTCAAGACCTGAACTTTCGGGGCGGGTTTTGGTTTTAGTTAAAAACCGCCCCAAACCGCCTCATGCTCACCCCTACTAATTAGCATTTCTCTTATTTGAAATACTTACATGTGGTAATACGCATGAAGCACTTGCTGCACATTTGTTATTTTTCCATGTTTGGTGGCCTTGGCCGTCGAAGTTACCACCGGTCATAGTCAATCTATCCACATCCCTTATCACAATCCAATAATTATCTTTGAAAATAGCTCGATTTGGTGGGGCCTTTAGGGTGGCTCCGGTGGCCTTGATCTCAATCGGACCCTTTCATAGACCATTCATAGTTACCGGACCCGCCAGATATGTCCCCGCCGGAATCACCAATGTGCTCGGCGGTGCTCCTCCACATACTTCTTTCCAAGCGCTCATTATCGCCAAATTTCAACTCCATCATAGTAATTAATAATATGAATAAAGTAACATAATACTCCTTCCGTCCCACAATAAATTTACCATTTTTTATTGTACTGCAAAGAAGAAAGAATTGGCTGAACAAGAAGCTGAAGAAGAAAAGAAATCAAAAGCCTTAATTCCAATCAGTCCAAGATTAATTCAAGCTGGTAGTATATCAACTACTGGTGAATCCTCAACTCCCCAATCAAAGAAAAGAAAAGTTCTTACTCAAGAACAGAGTGCTCAAAAGAAATCAAAAACAGAACAAATTATTCCTGTTCTTGAAGTACCTGTTGCTCCCATTCAAAACAATCCAATCATCAATTGGAGAGTTATGCCAAATAATGTAATAGAAATTATAAGGGAAGATAAAGCTGTTCAAAGATTTACTGGATGGTTACCATTGATTAGATCCTGTTCAAGAAGTGATGTAATCAAACTTCTGATCATTGGAAAACCAAGGATGACAAAGAAATCATGGAAAGAATCTGGTGCTGGATATTTGACAAGAATGATTGATGCTGCATTTTATCCAGATAACTACCCAGATCTATTTACAAATCCAGAAAATGTATATGCTTGTAATGTACTCCCAACTGCAAATATGTACTTCTTTGAAAGATCAAGCAAAAACTGTGAGCTTTATTTATATGAAAAAGAATATCCACACTCTGAAAAGGTTATGTATCAGATATTCACAAACTCAATGATGAAACCATATGATGCTGTAATGTTCCAAAATAAATTGAACTATTTTACAAAGAAAAACAGCAAATACATCATTGAACAAAGAAAGCAACAGAATCAAAGAACCCTAGAGAAAAGAAAGAGGGAAGAAGAAGAACAAAAGAAACTTGATTGATTGAAAGAGAATCAATAAGTTTAGGGGGAGATTGTTGGAGCAAATCACAGTTCAACTTATTACTGATGCTGCAGTTAGTACTGATCATAGTTATTACTGATGAAGATTATGATTACTACTGATGGGGCAGAAACACTTGTTACTGATGAGTTGATACTGGTGAAGTCTATAACTAAGTTACTACTGATCATGCACATATTGAAGATACTAATGATCATTAGTAGTTACTACTGACGTTGGTTTTGGACTTACTACTGGTTACCAGAGTTACTACTGACGATGCTTATTTACTACTGGTGATTGGTATTACTACTGGTACGCGTTTATGAAGCAAATCAAGTCCGAGATCTTCGCAGAGTTAGTTATAGAATGTTATTCAATGTATATCTTTTATAATTCGATGTAAATCAAGTCCTAGAATAACTAGGGTAAATAGTTAGGCTTCAAGGACTATTATATATAGTTCCTTACGAATTGTAAACGAACGTGTGTATTGTTAATCAGTAATATACATTGAAGCTTTTTGTGAAACTGTGTTCTTAATATTATTGCATATTGTTCTTACAGTTCATTGTTCTTAAACATATTGATATAATGTTAATCCGCTGTAACTTCTATTATCAATTAGATCTAAAGGTGTTTATTAACTAATTCATAGTTAGTCGATACTGATAGTTTGCAAAAGCCGTCATGTGTCAAGTTTTCCTTTGTACACTATTATAAGTGGGAACATTTATATACTAGGGAAATTCTAAAGATTTTATATATATATTTTTTTGCACTTATCACTAGTATATAAGACATTTGTTGCCTTGTTGGTGCGAAGTATAATTTTTATTTGACGCGGTTAAAAAACCCGCAAAATTAAACAAAACAGGAAAAGTGTATCCGCAATAAAAAAATACGACACCGCACCATTGATTTTTTTTAACGGCCTTGAAATATATAATGTAGTGACCTGAATTATACTAATGTAATTATTACCTTGCTATCATCGGTTACGCCATCACCCTTGGCACCTTTAGCTTTTATATTAACGACAGCAGCATGGTTCCTTGCAAGCCACACCATAAGAAACAAGCAACATACTGCCTCTACGAATGTAGCTATTTTTACCCATTAATTATTTCTGGTTTCTCAATGAAAATTGAAGTTTCATATGGTAAATAAACAAGGCTATTTATTAGAGATGTGAAATAGAGGCAGCTAGCAAGAGTAAATTACACGGAAGGTTATGTGTAAATTACAATCTTAGTCATTGAACTTCATTTATTACACTAGACGTCGCTGGTGTATGCACTTTGTTACATTGGTGGTCCCTATAGCCATTATAAATTTTTAAATGACCAAAGTACCCTTTTAGCCTTTTGCAATAAAGTGAAGATGAAATACTGTGAATGTAATAAGTGATAAACCACATGCACCATCCGTGAAATTTACTCTATTAATTGATTTTTTTTAAAGCTTAATTAATAACCATTATCGCCGTGCCACCACACTCTTGGAAACTCGATTCATTCCTAACCCCTACATTCGGTTGCTTTCTCCAATTGTTTCGCCGCTGATGGCACTCTATCAACCTACGCTTGCAAAACACCAACTCCTCTAGAGACCTGCATCAACTGTCTATTTTTAATTGGTGGTTTCATGTAATTTAATTCAGACAATTTATACAAATTTCTAGATGAGTTGGTGTTTTGGAGATGCATGTCGAGAGAACGTCACCAATGGTAGAACAAGTAGAGAAAATAATTGAGTGTGGGATGGGGGATAGATCGAGTTTTCATGGGGTGTGGTGGTGCGACGAGAATGGTTATTGATTGAGCTATTAAATCAAAGAGATAGAGATGAGTGGTGAGTGTGAATGTGGTGGAAGATATGGATAAAAGAAAAAAAAATCAATTAATAGAGTGAATTTCACGGATGGTCCCTGTGGTTTATCACTTATTACTTTAACAGTCTTTTATCTTCATTTTATTGCAAAAGGCTAAAAGGGTAGTTTGGTGTTTTAAAAATTATAACGGCTTTAGGGACCACCAGTATAATAAAGTGTATACACCAGGAACGTCCAGTGTAATAAACAAAGTTTAAGTACTAAGGTTGTAATAAATGATATACGATAGATTCCTTCCGTGTAATTTACTACAGCTAGCAATTAAATTACTTTGGGGAACTATTCATTCACTATTTACCATACATTTTTAGGCAAGTGTTTCATATTAATTGTAGCTTTCTTCTCTTTGGTTTACTATTGAGTTTTAAGGTTAGTTGATCTATTAGAAAATTAGAACATATCAAAGATAGTTTTGTATTATTTGCTTTTAATTAAAGATTTTCTTATTTATTACAAAAGAAGTTTCTACTCCGTATATATATGACACTATATATGTTTGTGTGTGTCTGTTAATTTGAACGGATCGGATTGAATCAAACAAGTCGTTTTGTCAAACGAGTCAGGCTACCAGTTAATAATAACATACGACACACACACAAAATATTTTATAAATCAAAAACTGGTATAAAGTTATTACACTTGCATTCAAATCAACTCTCGTATACTTTTGTTGATTAGTTGAATGATTTAAAGTATCAAAACTGTTAATAGATGAAATAGCCTCCCTTTCTTTGCAAAATATTTTAGTATTCTATAGCAAATAAAAACATTCAAGTAATTAATCAATTAGCAAATTATAAGCCTAGAATCTAAAGTTAATTAACAATAAATAATAAACAATGTAACATGAGTGGTAATGCCGAAGCTCTACTCGTCGCTTTCTTTTTAGTTGTTCAAAAAAAATAAAAACAATGTAACATGAGACTTAAAAAATATAACATATCAACAAATTAAATAAAAATAAACAAACCTAAAATCTTAAACATTAAAACAAATTAATTAAGTAATATATTAAGTGAACAAATTTTGAAACTTAAAATTTTAGCTTTTAGCTTTTATACTTTTCTAATTGTGCGTTTTTGTTAGGCATTTAAAAAAAGTGATTCAAACTTTCTGACTAACCTGCAATTTTACTTATGTTCTTCCCCTATGTGTATCTTGACGTGTGACCATCATTTGTAAAGAGTTCATTTTATAAAGGATTTTAATAATGATTGTCAACAAGTTATTATATGTATCAAAAGATTGTATTTTCATTAGTGATAAGTGATGCTTAATATAAAGGGGGTGGTTGTTGATTAATGTACACATTTTTTACAACCCTTATGACTGTCATTATTAAAACACTTTTATAAATAGTCCTTTAACTAACCATATATTGCAAATTTGCAACTTTAATACTTTCTTTTCTAAAGTTTCAAACTTGTTCCCTTAATTTACCATTAATTAATGTTTCAAGTATTATAATTAGGAAATCTTAACTTTCAACCATATACCTACGATTTATATAGTTAGACAACTAAGCATACAACATCTATATAAATGATCCATGGATAATGTTACAATCTTCATTATCCAACAATATTCTCTTATGTAACAATAGTATAGATGTATATCTATGTATATTTTATTTAATAAAAAACGAGTTCTACGTAATGAACGTTGCATTCATTTACAGGCTTAAATGTATATGTTTAGTTATTATATGAACGTTCAATTACATGTAATTGCAAAACGAATACGTTTCATTACAAAACTATTTTTTTATTAACAGCAAAAGTTCATTACAAACTAATTTATGCACTTAGAAACGTATGTTTATTAAATATTTGAATTTATGTACTATAATTTCAAAACACATAATGAATTCATTTACGTACGCCTAGAAACATATCTCCAATAGAAACCCATAATAGAAATTGAAAAATCGTTTAATTTCAAACGTCACCAAATTCATTAAGTGTATACGTTTAACTGCAAAAAGAATTAAAAAAAAATTAAAAAAAATTCATGCATTTAATTACGATTCATTAAGTGTATATGTTTAAGTGCAAAACAAATTCATGCATTTAATTTCATCGGTTAGATACCGATGTTATAATTCAAAACCATTAAGTGTATACGTTTAATTGCAAAACAAATTCAAGATAAAAAATGCCTTTTGGCCTTAAATTTCCACCGTGTCCTACACGCATATAAAGAGGGTTCACTAAAGTTTTCTACATTTTCCGTAATTTGCTATTTGCTATTACAAAACTACTTATTAAGTGTATACATTTTATCAGTTAAAAAAAGTGTATACGTTAAATTGCAAAACAAATTCGTGCATTTAATTATGATTCATTAAGTGTATACGTTTAATTGCGATACAAATTCATGCATATGATGTGACAACCCTCGAAATTGAGTATTTGACCATACACTTATATCTCATCTAAGTATAGCAAAACCTACACACTTTCTATTATTTGCACATCAGTAGCGATAATACTTAGCAACTGTGAAAATGTTGATAGTAATTAATTATGTCTTGAAGTAAAAGATTTTTATCAATAAATGACTGAATTCAAAAACCAAGTAAAACCTTAATTAAAATATTTTATGACTTAAAACAAGCAATTAAAAATTTGAATTAAAGGTATCCTTGTCACTTTACACCACCAAGTTGCATGCAGTACCGAAATTCCCCATTATGTGCACACATGGTTAATATATTTGGAATATTATATTCAAATTAGCACTCTTTTCACCAATCCCATCTCCACACATCACCTCCTTTATTTCGTTTTTACTCGCCTCGAATAGCAGAACCCACTCCGGCAAACTCAGCGTTTCCTCGGCGACTCAGACTCCATCTCCGGCGACGTACATGCCAGCCAACATCTCCGAGCTCTCTTCTCCGTCGCAACAACAAACCGACCAGAACTCCCTCTCCGCCTCTTTCTCGTTTGCACAATTCTGACCAGAAGAAATTGTTCTCCGACAACCTCATTGTTGGAGCAGATCACAGTTCAACTTATTACTGATACTGCAGTTAGTACTGATCATAGTTACTACTGATGAAGACTATGATTGTTACTGATGGGGCAGAAACACTTGTTACTGATGAGTTGATACTGATGAAGTCTATAACTAGCTTACTACTGATCATGCACATATTGAAGATACTACTGATCATTAGTAGTTACTACTGACGTTGGTTTTGGACTTACTACTGATTACCAGAGTTACTACTGAAGATGCTTATTTAACACTGATGAATGGTATTACTACTGGTACGCGTTTATGAAGCAAATCAAGTCCGAGATCTTCGCAGAGTTAGTTATAGAATGTTATTCAATGTATATCTTTTATAATCCGATGTAAATCAAGTCCTAGAATAACTAGGGTAAATAGTTAGGCTTCAAGGACTATTATAAATAGTTCCTTACGAATTGTAAACGTACGTGTGTATTGTTAATCAATAATATACATTGAAGCTTTTTGTGAAACTGTGTTCTTAATATTATTGCATATTGTTCTTACAGTTCATTGTTCTTAATCATATTGATATAGTGTTAATCCGCTGTAACTTCTATTATCAATTAGATCTAAAGGTGTTTATTAACTAATTCATAGTTAATCGATCCTGACAAGTGGTATCAGAGCATATTGGTTCTAGATCTACGATTTTTAAGAACAACAAAAAGTTTTAATCTTTAAAAACACACAGATTGTTAATCATGACTGATAACAATGAAAGCACTCAAGCTAATAAAATCCCTATACTCACTCCAAATAACTTTGGAATGTGGAAGAATCGTATTAAGCAATACATGCTTATTACTGATTATTCCATGTGGGAAGTTGTTGTCGAAGGAAACAAAACCGTTCAAGGTCAAGCAACAAGTTCTGCAACTGAAGCAGATAAACTCAATTGTGAAAAGGAGAAGAAAGACAGAGGAATCGAACTCAAAGCTCTAAGCACTTTTCTACTGGCCATTCCTAATGACTATCAACATCTCTTTGTACACAAATTTCTCAGATCTCTTGGAGAAGAATGGTCTATGTACACAATCATATATAGACAAGGTGATGCCCTGGAAGAAAAGGAGCTGGATGAATTGTACAATGAGCTTAGAGTGTTTGAATCTGAGGTAAGCTCTAAAACTCCTAATTTATCTTCAAACAATGCTGCTTTTGTGTCTAGTACAGGAACAAGTCAGGAAACTGCAAAGGCTGCAGATTGTGAAGATGCTGCAAGAGAATCCTTCTTCACTAGTCATGTGCATACTGCACTAATTAGTGATGATTTGGAACAACTGAATCCTGATGATCTTGAAGAGATGGATCTTAAGTGGCAGATGGCTATGCTGAGTCTAAGAACCAAAAGGTTCTTAAAGTGGACTGGTAGAACAAACCTGAACTATAACAAAGGTGACAAATGTTACAACTGTAACAACCTTGGGCACTTTGCTAAAGAATGTCCTCAGCCAGACAAGAGGTCAAACTCAACTGATCTTGTTTCACAACAAGGACAAGGCTATGATTGGAGCTTTCAAGCAGAGGAACATGCACAGAATCAAGCTCTCATGGCTTTCACTGATTCTCCTGCTAAGGTACATTCTAAATCTTGCACTCCTGAATGCATTAAAGCTTATAAAGATTTAGAAAAACTTAATAAAGAAACATTTGAAGAGATGATTCTAAATAGAAATAGAAGAATTGAATATAATGGTTGTATAACTGATCTTGAAAATCAAATTAAAATTTATAAAATAACTGATCAAAAGATAAAAGAAGAATTGCTACAAACCACTTATGAAAAGGAACATCTTGAATTAAAATTAAAAGAAACTTTGATCAAACTAGAAGAATTTCAAATGGAATTAGAACAAAACAAATTAACCATTAAAAAGTTTGAAAGAAGTTCACAAATTGTTAATGAATTAACAAATAATCAAACCACTGAAAAAGTTGTGCATGGAGTGGGATATCATGTTGTACCACCTCCATATAAATTCATTCCTCCACTTAAAGATAGTTCAGAAAGAATCATAAATGAATTAAAAAATGAAAATCAAACTGAATCTAATAATGAAACATCTGAAATAGAATTCACAATTACAGCTGAATCAAATGATTCTTCTGATGAAGATCAAACCACAGACTCAATTGATACAAGCTTTCACACAGCACAAAGTCAAGATGACTCTCCTAAATATGATGCAGAAAATATACCAAAAATTTTAAGAAGGGGAAATGAAAGAAATAAAAATCAACTCTTAGATCAAAGAAAACCTGAAGGTGCTAAAGATAAGAAATTAAGATGTGTTATTTGCAACAAAGTAAACCATTTAGCAAAGGATTGTCACTTCAATCCAATTAACTGTAAAGAGTTCAAAGAATTTAAATAAAGAAAAAGCAAAAATACAAAAGTTAAAAGATACTACTGGTCCATCAGTAGTAAATAAAATAAAATCTCAAAAATCTGAAACACCAAAATTTGGAAGAAATGCACCAAGGTTTGTGCAAAATAAAAGAGTTGGAAGCCCTAAAAACAGCAATTATTTCAATAATAATGGAAAAACAAATCAAAATAAAAAATATTTTAACTTTTCCAACACCGGTAGAAACTTTAACAGGTTTACTACTGATCCTAAACCTAATTACAATGCTGTTAGGTACCCGTACCAAAACACTAATGGTAAAAACCCTAACTTTAAAAATACTACTGCTGCCAAACCACATGTTAAAAACACTACTGGTCATCCTAAACATGGTAAATACCTAAATACTACTGGTCCATCAGTAGTAAAGCATTCAAAAGCTAAATATAATGGGTATAGACCAAGGTCAGACACCAGTAACAAATCCAAAAGGGCAGTAGTAAAACAAAACACCAATACTAAACAGGTATGGGTACCAAAAATGTTTAAAATTAAATCTTCTAAATCTTACTTATCAAAGGATGAACCCAAGACATATAAAGCTTGGGTTCCCAAAATTAACTAACCTTTTACTTACTTGTGCAGAGCATTCAGATCCCTGAAGAAGGTAGAACATGGCACATTGATAGTGGATGCTCAAGGCACATGACTGGAAATCTGCAAATTCTTAAGGATTTCAAGTAATTTGATGGAGGATTTGTGGCCTTTGGTGAGAACCCAAAGAGATGTAAGATTACTGGAAAAGGTATAGTTACTAATGGTAAAATTACCTTTGATGATGTATTTTATGTAGCTGAGCTAAAATACAATCTTGTCAGTGTGTCTCAAGTATGTGATAAAAAGAACAAAATTCTTTTCACAGATATTGAGTGCATCATTCTTTCTCCTGATTTTGTTTTAGATGAAAAATATGTAGTTTTGAGAACTCCAAGGAGAAATAATGTGTATTGCCTGGATATAGGGGGAGAACTAATTTCTTCAAATGAGATCAACTGTTTTATATCCAAGGCAAACACTACTGAATCAGAACTTTGGCATAGAAGGATGTGTCACACAAACTTTAAAAATATGAATAATTTAGTAAGAAAGAATTTGGTAATTGGATTACCACAAAAACAGTTCATGTGTGATCATCACTGTGTTGCATGCCTAAAAGGTAAACAACATAAGTCTTCTCATAAGTCCAAAATTGTAAATTCTATTTCTGTTCCTTTACAACTCTTACATATGGACCTTTTTGGACCTACAAATGTAATGAGTATTGGAAAGAAACAATATTGTCTTGTTATTACTGATGACTTTTCCAGATATACATGGGTTTTCTTTCTCAGGACAAACGATGAAACAAGTGAACTCATCAAGAACTTAATTGTTAAACTAAAGAACACATCTGATCAAAAAGTTAAAGCCATAAGATGTGATAATGGCACAGAATTTAAAAATGCTAACTTAATTAACTTTTGTGATCTTAAAGGTATTGACAGACAATACAGCTCACCTAGAACTCCTCAACAAAATGGTGTAGCTGAAAGAAGAAATAGAACAATCACTGAAGCAGCAAGGTCAATGTTAGCAGATTCAAAATTACCAATTACTTTTTGGGCTGAAGCTGTTAATACTGCATGTTATGTACAAAACAGAGTATTAATAGTTAAGCCACATCATAAAACACCATATGAACTTTTCAACAAAAGAAAACCGTCCATAAGTTTTTTAAAATCATTTGGTTGTCCTTGTACTATTCTGATTACAAGAGAACAAATTGGTAAGTTTGACTGCAAAGCTGATGATGGAATCTTTGTGGGATAATCTACTCAAAGCAAATCATACAGAGTGTTCAACAAAGGATTAAGGATTATTGAAGAAAGCATCAATGTATCCTTTAATGAGAATATTCCTAATGAACAAGGAAATGGTCCAGATTGGCTATTTAACATAGACAATCTAACCAAATCCTTTAACACTAACATGGATTTAAATGCAGATAATTCAAATTGTCATTCTCAAAAGGAAGGAACATCATCCTTTAATACTGGTCAAGAAGAGATGAGATACATAGTAGTTGATACTGTTCCCACAGTTAATACTGAGGACAGTAATAACTCAGATTCTGAGAGCAGTAGTGATTCAGACAATGAGGACAGTAGTAATTCAAACACTACTGGTACCAGTAATAGTACTCATAATACTACTGGTCCTAGCAATAACCTAAATTCTCTAAACACTACTGATCCCAGTAACAACCTAAATACTACTGACCCCAGTAGTAACTATGAACCAGCAAATGATGATGAACCAAACATCAATGACAATGAAGAACCTCAAGAGGAACAATCTCCTGAACCAAATGAGTCCAATCTTGAAAACCAACTATTTGTTGATAAAGTTCATGGCACTAGAACTGAAAAGAATCATCCTCTGGATCAAGTCCTTAGTGATGTGAACTCAAGCATGCAGACAAGAAGCAAATTACATAAGAGTCTAACTGCAAACATGTGTAATATAAGTTTAATTGCTAATGAATGTATGTTTGAATGATTTCTGTCTCAGGATGAACCAAAGAAGATTCAACAAGCAATGAAGGATTCAAACTGGATTGAGGCAATGCAAGAAGAACTCCTTCAATTCAAATTACAAGCTGTTTGGCCACTTGTACCTCTACCTAGAGGAAAAAGAGCCATTGGAACAAGGTGGATCTTTAGAAACAAGAAAGATGAAAGAGGTATAGTGATCAAGAACAAAGCTAGACTTATAGCCCAAGGATACACTCAAGAAGAAGGAATAGACTATGATGAAGTATATGCCCCTGTTGCTAGAATTGAAGCAATTAGGATATTCCTAGCATATGCTTCATTCAAGAAGTTTAAAGTCTATCAAATGGATGTGAATAGTGCTTTCCTATATGGGAAAATTGAAGAAGAACTATATGTCTGCCAACCTCCAGGTTTTGAAGATCCAAAACATGGTGACTATGTATTCAAACTAGACAAAGCTCTATATGGCCTACATCAGGCACCAAGAGCATGGTATGATACATTGTCATCATACTTACTGAAGAATGATTTCAAATGAGGAGCAATTGACAAAACTCTGTTTACATGAAAGGTCAAAAATAATATACTACTGGTGCAAATCTATGTAGATGATATCATTTTTGGATCAACAAATGATTCATTATGTAAAGAGTTTGAAAATCTCATGCAAATCAAATTCAAGATGAGCTCCATGGGTCCAATGAACTTCTTCCTTGGACTCCAAGTCAATCAAAGAACAGATGGTATTTTGATAACCCAATCAAAATATGTTAAAGACATCTTGGAGAAGTTTAATATGAAAGACTGCAAGAGTGCAAGTACACCAATGGAAACACACAAACACCTACATCCTGATGCTGAGGGGGAGGATGTAGATGAACACTAATATAGATCAATGATAGGCTCTTTGATGTACTTAACTGCATCAAGACCTGACATTATGTATAGTGTTTGTGTGTGTGCAAGATATCAAGCAAGACCTAAAGAACTACACTTGCAGGCTGTCAAAAGAATAATCAGATACTTGAAAGGCAAACCATCACTTGGTCTATGGTATCCACATGATTCACCCTTTGAACTCATAGCCTACACATATAGTGACTATGAAGGTGAATGTCAAGATAGAAAGTCCACTACTAGTGGATGTCAATTTTTTGGATCAAGACTGGTGTCATGGCAATGCAAGAAACAAACAAATGTATCAACATCAACTGCTGAAGCAGAGTATGTAGCTGCATCTGCTTGTTGTGCTCAAGTACTTTGGATTCAAAACCAACTGCTAGACTTTGGTATCTCTATCCTTAAAACTCCCATTTTTATTGATAATCAAAGTGCTATTAGTATTGTGAACAATCCAGTAAAACACTCTAAAACTAAACACATTGAAATAAGATTTCACTTTATAAGAGACTGCAATGAAAAGAAGTTAATCAAAGTAGTTAAAATTCATACTGACAATCAATTAGCAGATCTTTTTACAAAAGCATTTGATGTAGGAAGATTCAGCTTCTTGGTTAGCAGTATTGGAATGATTTTAATAAATTAATTTCTCACTCAAAATCATGTGTAAAGTTTTTGTTGTAAAAAGTTATTTATTTGTTTAAGTGTTTTACTACTGGTAGGTCTGCTTTACAGGTATGTAGGCGTGTGCACAAAATACTACTGGTAGGTCACTACTACTGGTGTGTATTAGGTATACACAAATACTACTGGTAAGACAGTACTGCTGGTATCCACATATACTACTGGTCTTGTAAGTTAGGTTAGTAATGAAATTCATTAGTTACTACTGATGTCAATAGTTACTACTGATGTCAAAATCCTTAGTTACTACTGATGTTCTTAGATACTGCTGACATTTTCTTACTGGCATCTAATTTACTACTGGTCTTTCAACTATCAAATTACCAAACTAACCCTCATGAAAATAGCCGTTGTGTTATGATTCGAAGGGCAATTTAGTATTTTTGCAGGATAAATCGTAAGATATAAATAGCTGAAGTCGATTAGTTTAGCATTATCCTCTCATCGATTTGCTAAATCCTCTCGATAAACCCTAACTCGCAATCATAAACCCTGCACCAGTAACAAAATTCATACTTGTTTCTCTCAAATCAAACGATCAAAAGTTCTCAAAATACAGAAACAATGGCAACTCTACAATCTCTTGATGTTCAAACAACTCTCAAATACTCAGAGTTTCACAACATGTGTGCATTCCTAAAGAATCCAGACGGAACAAAAGATTTTCGTCCAATCGTAAATTTTTTGAAGAATTCATATATAAAGTTTGCATTAACTGTAAATCCGAAAGCATATCAACAACACTTGGTTGATTTCTGGACAAATGCTGAACGAACCGAAGGGTCGACTGTGTCAGTGATCAAATCAACCGTGGATGGAAAAACTGTCACTATAACTGAACAATCCATCAGACACCATCTGCAACTACATGATGATGAAGGTATGTTTTCTCTTCCTAAGGAACACATTGTTGAAATTTTAAGTAAAATGGGATATGAGGGAAGACTTGACATTGTCACTTTTCAAAAGGGTCTTCTCTCCCCACAATGGAAATTTCTTGTACACAACATTCAACATTGTATTTCTCCCAAAAGAAGTACCTGGAATGAGTTTAACAAATCAATAGCATCTGCTGTTGTTTGTTTATGAACAGACCAAGTATTTAATTTTTCAAATATGATTTTTGAAGGTATGTTGGGAAATCTTAGTGCTTCAAAATTTTTAATGTATCCCAGATTTCTTCAACATATTTTAAACTGTGAATTACAAAACTTGTCAACTCCTAAAAATATTTTTATAACTCCTGAGTTGAACAAGAAAGTTTTCTCTAATATGAGAAAATAATTTAAATTTTCGGGCAAGGAAACCCCTCTGTTTCCTAACATGATCAAAGATCAACAACATATTGGAGAGGGTTCAATCAAAGATACAACCCCAATTGAACCTCAACCCACTCCATCACCCCCAAATGCAGCCCAAACACCACCCCAAATAGTCACTCAATCACCCACTCAAATAGATGTCCTGAATGTGTCCCAGGAACATGAAATAAATCCTCAGAGTGCTACTCTTCACTCTGTGGAAGACCTACCAAATGTAACCCAAAACATATCCACAATTTATAAAAGGAAGAAAACTTCCTTCAAGGACACCAGGGGACAAATTGAGTCAAACCCCAGGCTCCAAGAGTTGTCCTCCAAGGAGGAGAGAGGACATGAGGAAAGGGCTCTCACTACTGATGCCCCAAAAGTGGGTGCACAGGATAGTGAGAACATCACTAAGACCCAGACCTCGGCAACTCTAAGTGATGACTCTTTTGAGGAATTACTAAGAGGACCCCGGTGCCAAGAAACCACAAGAGGGGGCACTACTGCTTCTTCTAGGAAGAAGAGAGTGTCCAAACAACCCATATCATCACCAAGAAGTGATGAGGGTAGAACTGAAACTGTTGAATTGACGGAAAGGATGGAAAACCTTAAAGCAATTGTACCTGTTAGTGAGCCCGATGATCTTGCTAGAAGGAGTGAGGGCAGTATTAAACAAAACCAATTGACGGATATGATGGAAAAACTTGAAACCATTGTACAAGACTGTCTGAAATATCTAACAAATCAAGGGAAAACCATGTCAGTTATAAGAAGCATATTAATACCACCAGCAAGAGAATGAGAATGTATGAGCACAGGCTTCTTCAACAAACAAGAATCATTAGAAAGTTGAAAAAGAAGGTTGATAATAGTGAAGCTCCACCAGTTGAGCTCACTAAGGGGGAGAAGGACAACATTCAAAGTATGATAGATGAATCCATTGCAGCAGCAGCAACTTCTCTCCTCAATCTCAAAGAAACAAAAGTTGATGAATGCCTAGAAGACATGGATACTACTGTTGAGCCTACTACTGATGAACCTATAGAAGAATCAGTAGTAATTCCTACTACTGATATCATAGCAGTAGTAAATCAAGAAGAGGAAACAATTGCACCAAACACTATTGATGCCCTATCAGTAGTAACTCCTGAAGTCACACCAGCAGTAACTACCTTGGTTACTACTGAAGAGGAAGAACTAGAGCTCCCAGAGCTAATTGAAAGAGAACGTTTTGAAGTCATCACCAAACCACCAACACCTGATCAACCACTTATCATACCTGACATTGATGATAATGTGAACTGGTTTGAAGTTGATGAATGCACACTTCCTCAACATCCAAAGATTCTTCCAGAGAATGAACTTATATTGTTTTCTCCATCAATAATAATCAGAGGTGTCCCAGTTATGAAATATATTCCACCTCCACCTTCAACTTGTATTGGAAAGGGTAAAGAAATTTATGATGAAGATTACCTTAACAGAGCACTAGGTCACTACATGGTGAACAAAATCAATCTTGTCAGAGGTGATAAACAATCAAGATGGAAGGTGAAGCATAAGAGATATTTAGAAAAGGTAGCTATGTATCAAGCTCTTGAAGAAAAGAAAAAGAAGGCTACTCAAAAATCTCAAGAAGCTGAAGTACCTGTTCAAATAACAGATATGCAGTTAGAAGCTCAAAAAGCAGAATTTAAAAGACTTAGAAAAGTTGAAGAAGAACATCTAAAGTGTCTTGAAGATCTGGTATCTGAATGAAAAAGAACAAAAAGTGAATTAACAGATGATGTATTTGAACAGAAGACAAATATGATTGAATTTCTAAAATCAAAAGGGCACAGTGCAAAGTCCTTTGGCAGAATGAAGATGATCACAATTGTAGAAAAATATTGTACTGCCAAGAAGAAGGATTTGGCTGAACAAGAAGCTGAAGAAGAAAAGAAATCAAAAGCATTAATTCCAATCAGTCCAAGATTAATTCAAGCTGGTAGTATATCAACTACTGGTGAATCCTCAACTCCCCAATCAAAGAAAAGAAAGGTTCTTACTCAAGAACAGAGTGCTCAAAAGAAGTCAAAAACAGAACAAATTATTCATGTTCTTGAAGTACATGTTGCTCCCATTCAAAACAATCCAATCATCAATTGGAGAGTTATGTCAAATAATGTAATAGAAATTATAAGGGAAGACAAAGCTGTTCAAAGATTTACTGGATGGTTACCATTGATTAGATCCTGTTCAAGAAGTGATGTAATCAAACTTCTGATCATTGGAAAACCAAGGATGACAAAGAAATCATGGAAAGAATCTGGTGCTGGATATTTAACAAGAGTGATTGATGCTGCATTTTATCCAGATAACTACCCAGAACTATTTACAAATCCAGAAAATGTGTATGCTTGGAATGTACTCCCAACTGCAAATATGTACTTCTTTGAAAGATCAAGCAAAAACTGTGAGCTTTATTTATATGAAAAAGAATATCCACACTCTGAAAAGGTTATGTATCAGATATTCACAAACTCAATGATGAAACCATATGATGCTGTAATGTTCCAAAATAAATTGAACTATTTTACAAAGAAAAACAGCAAATACATCATTGAACAAAGAAAGCAACAGAATCAAAGAACCCTAGAGAAAAGAAAGAGGGAAGAAGAAGAACAAAAGAAACTTAATTGATTGAAAGAGAATCAATAAGTTTAGGGGAGATTGTTAGAGCAGATCACAGTTCAACTTATTACTGATACTGCAGTTAGTACTGATCATAGTTACTACTGATGAAGACTATGATTGTTACTGATGGGGCAGAAACACTTGTTACTGATGAGTTGATACTGGTGAAGTCTATAACTAGCTTACTACTGATCATGCACATATTGAAGATACTAATGATCATTAGTAGTTACTACTGACGTTGGTTTTAGACTTACTACTGATTACCAGAGTTACTACTGATGATGCTTATTTACTACTGATGAATGGTATTACTACTGGTACGCGTTTATGAAGCAAATCAAGTCCGAGATCTTCGCAGAGTTAGTTATAGAATGTTATTCAATGTATATCTTTTATAATTCGATGTAAATGAAGTCCTAGAATAACTAGGGTAAATAGTTAGGCTTCAAGGACTATTATAAATAGTTCCTTACGAATTGTAAACGTACGTGTGTATTGTTAATCAATAATATACATTGAAGCTTTTTGTGAAACTGTGTTCTTAATATTATTGCATATTGTTCTTAATCATATTGTTATAGTGTTAATCCGCTGTAACTTCTATTATCAATTAGATCTAAAGGTGTTTATTAACTAATTCATAGTTAATCGATCCTGACACTCATATTTCTCACGATCTAGACGAGCTAACCATAACAACAAATCTCGAACTCTCCCTTCATCTATTATCCTCGTTAAGTATAAATCTTTTAATCCTTTTTGAATATTTTAGTCAAACATGCATGCGTGAGAAACTCGTCGGTTATCCCGACTTCGTGTCTGATCCCGTCTCCGACACCGTATGAGTGTGTGTGTGTTCACCGGCATGTATGGCCGGTGACATCTCCGGTGAAGTCTGGATTTAATAAGCTGCATGTGTTTCTGTTGGGTTTTCTATGCATCTAGCCACAATTTGTTTAAGGCGGAAATCAAAAACAACTTGGTAGAACATTGACCCGGTTAAAACTATTTGGACCGTAAGGTTTACAATTCCAATGCAACTAGATACTTAATAACTAATTAAATATAAATTCAAAACTTACACTGTTTTGGTTTGGCGAGGATGACAAACCTTGTGATCTCGTTCTTGCCAGATTCACACTATGCCTAGGATTCAAGAAAGAATCCCTCTATCGTATCACACCTAAGGGTTATCACGAACAGGACAATATACCACTAGGTAGTATAAAGCATCTTGTGAAAATAAGAACCCCAAAACCGAAAACAATTTCGGTAGTGGCGGCGGCGCACGGTGGCAGCGGTGGGGCAGCAGCGGCTGACGGCGGCTGGGCAGCGGTGGCTCGGTTGTCGGCGGTGGTGTACGGCCGAGTGGGTACAAGGGGCAAGCAAGAGTGTTTAGGTTAAACCCTTAACCCTCTATTTATAAGGTACCAATCCTAATTAGAGTCAAACTCTAATTAGGCCAAAGCCCGTCACCACCAAGCCCGGTCCGATCTAATGCCAAGCCCGAAACAATTAATTAGTCAATAACCCATTAACTAATTAAACCCGTTAAGCTCAATAGTCCATTTAATTAAACAATTAATTAAACACTACGTTTTTCTCGTGTTCGTGGATTCCTCGAGGGCAACCCGAATAGAACTCTAAAATACCCGAACCAGAATACCGGTTTATTTGATGTGTTGGACACCAATTCCAACAGTCTCCCACTAGGACATCTCATCAACTATAAACGGTACGCGTTCGTGTATCCTTTAGAGTGTGCATAGCATGTGCAGCTGCTGAACTCTGAACTATCAGAAACAGTCCTATGATAAGTGATCATATGTCCTTCGTTGCGCGATATCATGTAACTAGTGACATGGACTTGTCAATCACTCTAGTTACGATTATGTTTCCTGATTTGAGATTTATGATGACGTTTTGACTACATAATTGAACTTTCAATTTAGTCATGACCTGCGCAGGTACTTCAGTGTCACATCAAATCAACAGGGGGCCCATAGATATCTCCTCTCTCACTTTGATCAGAGGGAACGAATAAACCTTAACTACACCATCTTCCTTCATAGTCATCACATGACGCATGGAACTAATCTGTATAGCTACCAGTTACGAATAGCGTTGGAGTTAGACCAATGCATCACGAAATCGTACTAAGGAAATGATGCATCTTGGTTTGAAGACTCATACGATATTATCGCCTCACAATTACCCATGATGAAGTCCATGGGGTAATTCTCTGAGCGTGGGTTAGTCCAACATTTAAATACACCTTTTAAATGCTCATGAGAGTAGCAGCAATCTCTATGCAATGTTCATCCTTTTGAACAATCTGCTAACTCTCCCATGACATCTTAATTCAGTTCTCATTCCCATAAGAACGACTGACTGTGGACGTTTTAGTAATCTCTTAGATTACTTTGGAATAGGTTCTACACATGCAAAAGGTTGAAATGGAATAATTAAATACTATATGAATGATAGAACACTTGCAAATTATTTAAGCTCCATAAATAAATCATCAATTCATACAATTTAATTTTCACTACAAATTTCAAATGAATAACACTTTAAGATAAGTCACTATGAAATCTAATTCCTATCGCCCTCGCATGAGCATCATGCTTGGCACGACATAGTGCTTTAGTGAAAGGATCAGCCGGGTTGTTTTCCGACGATACTCTAGTCACTATGATTTCTCCTTGTCCAACACGGTTTCTCACGTAGTGATACTTTCTGAGTATATGCCTGGTCCGACAATGATCTTTGGATTCTCTAGTCAAAGCGACTGCACCTTCATTGTCACAGAAGATTTTCAATGGGTCCTTGATGCTTGTTTCGACACCAAGATCACCAATGAAATTCTTTAACCATGTGGCCTCTTTTGCTGCTTCACTAGCAGCAATATACTCAGATTCACAAGTTGAGTCGGCAACTGACTTCTGCTTGGAACTCTTCCAAGTGACAGCTCCTCCGTTTAACAAGAACACCCACCCAGATTGTGAACACGAGTCATCTCTATCCGTTTGGAAACTTGCGTCACAATAACCTTCCACAACAAGTTCGTCTTTCCCACCATACACTAAGAACATATCCTTTGTTCTCCTTAGTTACTTGAGAATCGTTTTCACCGCAGTCCAACGATCGTTGCCAAGGTTGTCCTGGAATCGACTCACCATGCTCAAAGCATATGAGACATCCGGACAATTACATATCATGGCATACATGATCGATCCAATCTTCGAGGCGTAAGGGACTCGACTCATTTTCTCCAGTTCTTGCTTAGTACTGGGACATTGACTCTTAGACAATGTTATTCCATGGTTCATGGGTAAATACCTTTTCTTGGAATCAACCATACTAAAACGTTTCAGTATTTTATCCAAGTATGTACTCTGCTCAATCCTATTAGACGTCTTTCTCTATCTCTGTATATCTTTATACCGAGTATATACGCTGCATCTCCCAGGTCCTTCATTGCGAAACATTTTCCCAACCAAGACTTCACATCTTGCAGTGTAGGAATATGATTTCCAATAAGGAGTATGTCATCCACATACAGTACTAGAAAGACTACAACGCTCCCACTAGCTTTTATGTAAACGCAGGACTCATCTTCACTTCTAGAGAAACCAAACTCCTTGACTTTCTCATGGAAGCAAAGATTCCAACTACGAGAGGCTTGTTTCAATCCATAGATCGACTTCTCAAGCTTGCACACTCTATCAGGATATTTCTTATTGATAAAACCTTCTGGCTGTGCCATATAGACATTCTCAGTAAGTCTTCCGTTAAGGAAGGCGGTTTTAACATCCATCTGCCAAATTTCATAGTCATGAAATGCAGCTATGACAAGTAATATTCTGATAGACTTTATCTTGGCTACTGGTGAAAAGGTTTCATCATAATCAATCCCATGAGTTTGAGTATAACCTTTTGCAACCAACCTAGCCTTATAGGTGTGCACATTCCCATCCATGTCAATCTTCTTCTAGAAGATCCACTTACACCCAACGGTTTAATGCCAGGAGCAGTCTCAATCAAGTTCCATACTTGATTGTCATACAAGGACTAAATCTCATTCTCCATAGCCACTTTCCACTTTTCGGCCTCAGGGCCTTCCATAGCTTCCTTATAACTCAATGGCTCATCGTCATCAACCGGTAAACTATTACCAGTAGATGCATCGCCTTCAGCAATATTGTAATCATAATAATCACCAAAATGCTCAGGAGGGCGAACAGTTCTAGAGGATCTACGTGGAACGGTAGGAGTTATATTATTTTCTTCAACAGGAATCTCATCCTCTGGTTGAGTGCTAGTGTCAACTATAGGTTCCACTACATCTTCATTGGTTGACTCTTGACACTCTTCAAGATCAATTTTGCTCCCACTGTCTTCTTTGGATAATAGCTCTCTCTCAAGGAAGAATCCTCTTCGAGATACGAACACTTTGTTCTCTTTCGGATTATAAAACCGATATCCAAAAGACTGTCGTGGGTAGCCAATGAAGTAACACTTCTCTGATTTGTTATCTAGCTTGTCGTGAGATTCATGTCTTACATAAACTTCACAGCCCCAGATTTTCAAATGTTTGAGGGAGGGAGGATTCCCTGTCCACATTTCAGAGGGAGTTTTGGCAACCTTCTTAGTTGGTACAAGGTTCACGATATGTGCTACAGTCTCTAAGGCATATCCCCAGAAACTCACTGGAAGTGTTGATCGACTCATCATTGATCGCACCATGTCTAACAAGGTTCGATTTCTCCTTTCCGACACTCCATTCAGTTGTGGAGTTCGTGGAGGAGAGAGTTGAGATACTATTCCACAACTCTTTAGATAGTCGATAAACTCTTGACTAAGATATTGTCCACCCCTGTCAGAGCGGAGCATCTTAATCTTCTTGCCAAGTTGATTCTCTACTTCTTTATGATATTCTTTGAATGTTTCAAAAGTATCAGACTTATGTTTAATCAAATAAACATAACCATATCTACTGAAATCATCAGTAAATGTGACGAAGTATCGTTCACCATGTCTAGTGTTAGATTTGAACGGTCCACACACATCAGTATGTATGAGGTCCAACAAATCTTTGCCTCTTTTACACGACCCTGTGAATGGCGCCTTTGTCATCTTGCCAAGTAAACAAGACTCACACACATCATCTGATTTTAAGTCAAATGATTCTAACACTCCATCCTTTTGGAGTTTAGCTATGCGTTTCTTGTTTATATGTCCTAAGCGACAGTGCCATATACATGACTTATCCAATACACCTTTGGATGAATCAACATTCAATATTAGATTCCTTTTGTTTACGCAACCAACATTTTCATATATACCATTACAAGGAATAGCTTTAAAGTAAAACACATCATTTTTATAAACCAAAATAGAACCATTATCATTATCAAAAACGAAATTAAAACCATCCTTAAACAATGCGTAAAAGGAAATAATGTTGCGTGCCATGCAAGGCGAAAAACAAACATCTAATAAAAGTAAAGAATATCCACTGCTAAGCATGAGCTCATAATCTCCTATCTTGGTGACAGCAGCCGAGACTCTGTTTCCCATGATCAGATTAAGCTCTCCATGCTTCAACTTCCTATATATATATATATATATATATATATATATATATATATATATATATATATATATATATATATATATATATATATATATATATATATATATATTAATTTTCAAAATTCCTATATATATCAAATATGATTTGATATTCCTCCCTTATATATATAATATTATATAATAAAAGTTTATTAAATATTATATAAGATATAGTTATAATAGTAATTAAAGCGTCGCGTCCTCGTACGTTTATAAAATTAATTACTATATATATATATATATATTCTAAATTAAACCTTTAATTAATATATATATATATACTATTAATTACTTTTAATATTTATACCATTATTCCTATTATAAACAATTATAAGTAAATAAGATAAATAATAAAATAATTCGAAAATCCAATCCCTTTTAAAATTTTAAAATTTCCGAAAAATATTTAAATATATACCGAAAATTATTTTCGGATATATCTATATCCATATTTAACATAACTTTAATTTTAAAATCGTATCTTTTAAATCTTATTAAAAATTTCGGATATATCCCATATCCCTAATTTAAATTTCCAAATTTTATCTTTATTTAAAAACCCCTTTAAATAATTATCTAGATTTACCAAATCAACTATTTTAGGCATATATATATTCCGAAAAATACATATATCCATAAATAGGATTATTTCTTTTATTTAGATATTAAATAAATATATTATATAATCTTTTATATATTTTCGGAAAAATATATAAATATATATAAAATATTTTTAAATCTTTTAAATAAAATCTAGATTTGATAAAATCTTTTTTCTTTTAAATTCTTGATAATTCCAAACTTTTGAAATTATCCATATTAATTTATTTTAATTAAAAAATGATTATAATATTAAAATAATATTTCTGATTTTCGGAAATAATAAAAAAACAATTTTTTAATTTTCGGTCAATAACCCATTAACTAATTAAACCCGTTAAGCCCAATAGTCCTTTCAATTAAACAATTAATTAAACACTACGTTTTTCTCGTGTTCGTGGATTCCTCGAGGGCAACCCGAATAGGACTCTAAATACCCATACCGGTTTATTTGATGTGTTGGACACCAATTCCAACAGTTTCTTTCTTTTATTTGTTTAAGTCAAGACACCAAAACCATTTAATAAGTTCAGGTCGATCGTGTTTCTAACTCAAATTCCATTTTAATATCAAAAGTTCAGTTTTAAGAAACTAAATACTAAATTATTTATCTAAATTTTATTTATTGATTATTTGATAAATAATTATTTATTATAATTTGTTCATTCATTTTATTTAATCACCTATTGTCCAACTAGCTGTTTGTCATCGAAACGTAACTCGTTTAACAAAAAAAAATATTTTAAACAAACATATTTATATATAAGACCATTTCAATAGAGTCACCACGTATCTCTCAAGTCTAGGTTCGTGTTAAGAGAATCAGTTGTGCATCATATAGCTTAGGCGTGTCCTTGAGACCATCACTTATTTGTTTATTAATATGCGTTTAGGACGTTAGGATCTCTTGGTTGTAGACCCCAGTCTTGGTTGAATTAATTTGCTAGCTTCGTATCAGGTGAGTTCATGACCCCTCTTTTTATTATGTTTTAACTATTTTGGGGTGAGAAACATGTTAACTATTTTGTAAATACATCTTATACATTTATGTGTATTTAGCAACAACTGGCCTTTTGAAAACGTTTATGATTAGTATTTTAGTAATGAATATTTGCCATGACATTGGTGAATACTTGCCATGAGGGTGAACACTTGCCATAAGTTTGGAGAACACTTGCCATAAGTTGGTGAACACTTGCCATGAGTTTGGTTAACACTTGCCATGAGTTTGGTAGCACATGTCATAAGGCGATGTACACACTGTGAGACTAATATGTGACGCTACATTTAATACAAAAGAATTCAAAGATTATTTTATTACACGAGTTGTACTGGTACACATTTTGGAACAAATCAAAGATTTATAAAGTTATAAACCTGTGAACTCACCAACCATTGTGCTGACACTTTTTCTAATACGTTTTCTCAGGTAATGGAAATTAAGAAAATTGTTAAGCATCGCATAGGTTGTGAGTCATCATGCATTTGAAGGGAATAAGTCTACAGATTTAGACACTAGTTTATTTTGAACTCTTTTATTGGTAGAAATGGTTTTCAACTTTAACACCTTACATTTTGTAAACAATTTTGAGAATTTTCTATTAATGTGTTGCTTTACTATTATTGATGTGTTGTGTTACTAATGTTAGTCGCACACCCATTCTTCTGCAAACCATTTTTGACGGGGTGTGACATATAATTATATGGGTAAAATACCAAAAGATGTTATACTTTCACAACCATTAAGTGTATACGTTTAATTGCTAAACGAACTCAAAATAAAATTTTGGTGATTCCCGGGACCTCATACAATCGAGCCCAAGGGCTCGATACCATCCACAACTCAAACACAAACACTTTCCGCTTCTAATTGAAATAAAACGATTTAAACAAACGATATAAGTTTTTAAAACAATTTCAAGAAACTTTCAACAAAATTCAGCACATCAACAGTTTACGAGAATGACCATAACTCACTAACCGTAGTCCCGAATGACGCATGGTCAGCGGCAACAGTTAGCTAACTCAAAGGGCTACATTTTTCTAGAAGACCGTTTGCCCTAAATCTCTCCCGAAAGGGATCCTCGATCAAGGCAGCACACAAAATCGCAGAAAACAAACAGTACAGCGACATCTCACGGAAATGACCATTATTCACCGACCATAATTCGGATTAATGAACGGTTGGCGGCCACGGTCTCCTGACTCAACGAGCTACGAATGTCTTGAAGACACCGAACCCAGAATCAGTCCCAAAGATGTTCGAAAATCAACGAAACTCAGAAAAACGAATCTGCCAAACAGCACATCAATCAACAAACAACCAAACGTGTTAGAACAAATCAGAGTTCAACTTATTACTGATGCTGCAGTTAGTACTTATCATGGTTACTACTGATGAAGACTATGGTTACTACTGATGGGGCATAAACACTTGATACTGAGATGTTCGAAAATCAACGAAACTCAGAAAAACGAATCTGCCAAACAGCACATCAATCAACAAACAACCAAACGTGTTAGAACAAATCACAGTTCAACTTATTACTGATGCTGCAGTTAGTACTGATCATGGTTACTACTGATGAAGACTATGGTTACTACTGATGGGGCAGAAACACTTGATACTGATGAGTTGATACTGGTGAAGACTATAACTAACTTACTACTGGTCATGCATAAAGAGAAGATACTACTGATCATTAGTAGTTACTACTGACGTTGGTTTTGGACTTACTACTGATTATCAGAGTTACTACTGATCATCACATTTACTACTGATGATGCATATTTACTACTGGTGATTGCAGTTACTACTGATATGCGTATTTGGAAGCAAATCAAGTCCGAGATCTTCGCAGAGTTAGTTATAGAATGTTATTCAATGTATATCTTTTATAATTCGATGTAAATCAAGTCCTAGAATAACTAGGGTAAATAGTTAGGCTTCAAGGACTGCTATAAGTAGTTCCTTACGAATTGTAAACGTACGTGTGTATTGTTAATCAATAATATACATTGAAGCTTTTTGTGAATCACTGTGTTCTTAATATTATTGTTCATTGTTCGTTCAATATACAGTATTAAAGCACCAAAAGAAATTCGTTGTGGCAGGCACTGGAAAAGAGATTCGTTGGCACCAAAAGCACCAAAAGAAACATGAAGTCTGTACTAAAACAGGACTTTGAAAATTTCAAAGGCCAAAAGAATGAATCCCTATCTCAAATCTTTGATAGGTTCAACAAACTCATTGGTGAATTGAATCAAGTTGGTGTGAAACCAGACAATGATGATGTCCATAGAAAGTTTCTCAGATCTCTTGGAGAAGAATGGTCTATATACACAGTCATATATAGACAAGGTGATGCTTTGGAAGAAAAGGAGCTGGATGAATTGTACAATGAGCTAAGGGTGTTTGAATCTGAAGTAAGCTCTAAAACTCCTAATTTATCTTCAAACAATGCTGCTTTTGTGTCTAGTACAGGAACAGGTCAGGAAACTGCAAAGGCTGCAGATTGTGAAGATGCTGCAAGAGAATCCTTCTTCACTAGTCATGTGCATACTGCACTAATTAGTGATGATTTGGAACAATTGAATCCTGATGATCTTGAAGAGATGGATCTAAAGTGGCAGATGGCCATGCTGAGTCTAAGAACCAAAAGGTTCTTGAAGAGGACTGGTAGAACAAACCTGAACTACAACAAAAGTGACAACGCTGGATTTGATAAAATCAAAGTCAAATGTTACAACTGTAACAACCTTGGGCACTTTGCTAAAGAATGTCCTCAGCCAGACAAAAGATCAAACTCAACTGCTCTTGTTTCACAACAAGGACAAGGTTATGATTGGAGCTTTCAAGCAGAGGAACATGCACAGAATCAAGCTCTCATGGCTTTCACTGATTCTCCTACTAAGGTACATTCTAAATCTTGCACTCCTGAATGCATTAAAGCATATAAAGATCTAGAAAAACTTAATAAAGAAACACTTGAAGAGATGATTCTAAATAGAAATAGAAGAATTGAATATAATGGTTGTATAGCTGATCTTGAAAATCAAATCAAAATTTATAAAATAACTGATCAAAAGATATAAGAAGAATTGCTACAAACCACTTATGAAAAAGAACATCTTGAATTAAAATTAAAAGAAACTTTGATCAAACTAGAAGAATATCAAATGGAATTAGAACAAAACAAATTAACCATTAAAAAGTTTAAAAGAAGTTCTCAAATTGTCAATGAATTAACAAGTAATCAAACCACTGAAAAAGTTGTGCATGGAGTGGGATATCATGCTGTTCCACCTCCAATTAATTTTATCCCTCCTCTTAAATCAAGCACAGAAAGAATTTTAGATGATTTAAAAATAACAAATAACTGTGAAACTAGTAATGAAACATCTGAATCAAATGATACATCTGATGATGATCAAACTACAGACTCAATTGATACAAGTTTTCACACAGCACAAAGTCAAAATGACTCTCCTAAATATGATGCAGAAAATATACCAAAAATTTTAAGAAGGGGACATGAAAGAAATAAAAATCAACTCTTAGATCAAAAAAAACCTGAAGGTGCTAAGGATAAGAAATTAAGATGTGTTATTTGCAACAAAGTAAACCATTTAGCAAAGGATTGTCACTTCAATCCAATTAACTGCAAAGAGTTCAAAGAATTTAAAAATTCTAAAGCAAAAGCAAAAACACAAAGATTAAAAGATACTACTGATCCATCAGTAGTAAATAAAACAAAATCTCAAAAATCTGAAACACCAAAATTTGGAAGAAATGCACCAAGGTTTGTGCAAAATAAAAGAGTTGGAAGCCCAAAGAACAGCAATTATTTCAAAAATAATGGAAAACCAAATCAAAATAAACAATATTTTAAATTTTCCAACACCAGTAGAAACTTTAACAGGTTTACTACTGATCCTAACCCTAATTACAAAGCTGTTGGGTACCAGTACCAAAACACTACTGGTAAAAACCCTAATTTTAAAAATACTACTGCTGCCAAACCAAATGTTAAAAACACTACTGGTTATCCAAAAAATAGTAATTACCTAAATACAATTGGTCCATCAGTAGTAAACTCAGACACCAGTAACAAATCCAAAAGGGCAGTAGTAAAACAAAACACCAGTACTAAACAGGTATGGGTACCAAAAATGTTCAAAATTAAATCTTCTAAATTTTACTTTTCAAAGGATGAACCCAAGACATATAAAGCTTGGGTTCCCAAACTTAACTAATCTTTTACTTACTTGTGCAGAGCATTCAGATCCCTGAAGAAGGTAGAACATGGCACATTGATAGTGGATGCTCAAGGCATATGACTGGAAATCTGCAAATTCTTAAGGATTTCAAGTCATTTGATGGAGGGTATGTGGCCTTTGGTGAGAACCCAAAGGGAGGTAAGATTACAGGCAAAGGTACAGTTACTAATGGTAAAATTACTTTTGATGATGTATTTTATGTAGCTGAGCTAAAATACAATCTTGTCAGTGTGTCTCAAGTATGTGATAAAAAGAACAAGATTCTTTTCACAGATATTGAGTGCATCATTCTTTCTCCTGACTTTGTTTTAGATGAAAAATATGTAGTTTTGAGAACTCCAAGGAGAAATAATGTGTATTGCCTGGATATTGGGGGAGAACTCATTTCTTCAAATGAGGTCAACTGCTTTATATCCAAGGCAAACACTACTGAATCAGAACTTTGGCATAGAAGGATGTGTCACACAAACTTTAAAAATATGAACAATTTAGTAAGAAAGAATTTGGTAATTGGATTACCACAAAAACAGTTCATGTGTGATCATCACTGTGTTGCATGCCTAAAAGGTAAACAACATAAGTCTTCTCATAAGTCCAAAATTGTAAATTCTATTTCTGTTCCTTTACAACTCTTACATATGGACCTTTTTGGACCTACAAATGTAATGAGTATTGGAAAGAAACAATATTGTCTTGTTATTACTGATGACTTTTCCAGATATACATGGGTTTTCTTTCTCAGGACAAAAGATGAAACAAGTGAACTCATCAAGAACTTAATTGTTAAACTGGAGAACACATCTGATCAAAAAGTTAAAGCCATAAGATGTGATAATGGCACAGAATTTAAAAATGCTAACTTAATTAACTTTTGTGATCTTAAAGGTATTGACAGGCAATACAGCTCACCTAGAACTCCTCAACAAAATGGTGTAGCTGAAAGAAGAAATAGAACCATCATTGAAGTAGCAAGATCAATGTTAGCAGATTCAAAGTTACCAATTACTTTTTGGGCTGAAGCTGTTAATATTGCCTGTTATGTACAAAACAGAGTATTAATAGTTAAGCCACATCATAAAACACCATATGAACTTTTTAACAAAAGAAAACCTTCCATAAGTTTCTTAAAATCATTTGGTTGTCCTTGTACTATTTTGATTACAAGAGAACAAATTGGTAAGTTTGACTGCAAAGCTGATGGATGGAATCTTTGTGGGATACTCTACTCAAAGCAAATCATACAGAGTGTTCAACAAAAGATTAAGGATTATTGAAGAAAGCATCAATGTATCCTTTAATGAGAAAATACCTAATGAACAAGGAAATGGTCCGGATTGGCTATTTAACATAGACAATCTAACCAAATCCTTTAACACTAACTTGGATGTAAATGCAGGTGATTCAAATTGTCATACTCAAAAGGAAGGAACATCATCTTTCAATTCTAGTCAAGAAGAGATGAGATACATAGTAGTTGATACTATTCCCACAGTTAATACTGAGGACAGTAATAACTCAAATTCTGGAAGCAGTAGTGAATCAGATAATGAGGACAGTAGTAATTCAAATACTACTGATCCCAGTAACAACTTAAATACTACTGATCCCAGTAGTAACTCTGAACCAGCAAATGATGATGAACCAAACATCAATGACAATAAAGAACCTCAAGAGGAACAAATCCCTGAGACAAATGAGTCAAATCTTGAAAATCAACTAGTGGTTGATAGAGCTACAAACTCCAGGACTCAAAAGAACCATCCATTAGACAATGTTCTAAGTGATGTTAACTCACAACTACAAACAAGAAGCAAATTAAATAAAAGTCTAACTGCAAACATGTGTAACATAAGTTTAATTGCTAATGAATGTATGTTTGAATGTTTTCTGTCTTAGGATGAACCAGAGAAGATTCAACAAGCAATGAAGGATTCAAACTGAATTGAGGCAATGCAAGAAGAACTCCTTCAATTCAAATTACAAGCTATTTGGACACTTGTGCCTATACCCAAAGGAAAAAGAGCCATTGGAACAAGATGGATCTTTAGAAACAAGAAAGATGAAAGAGGTATAGTGATCAAAAACAAAGCCAGACTTGTAGCCCAAGGATACACTCAAGAAGAAGGAATAGACTATGATGAAGTATATGCTCCTGTTGCTAGAATTGAAGCAATAAGAATATTCCTAGCATATGCTTCATACAAGAAGTTTAAAGTCTATCAAATGGATGTAAAGAGTGCATTCCTGTATGGGAAAATTGAAGAAGAAGTATATGTGTGTCAACCTCCAGGTTTTGAAGATCCAGAAAATGGTGACTATGTATTCAAACTAGACAAAGCTCTGTATGGCCTACATCAGGCACCAAGAGCATGGTATGATACATTATCATCATACTTGTTGAAGAATGATTTTAAAAGAGGAGCTATTGACAAGACTCTATTCACAAGAAAGGTCAGAAATAATATACTACTAGTTCAAATCTATGTAGATGATATCATTTTTGGATCAACAAATGATTTATTGTGTAAAGAGTTTGAGGATCTCATGCAAACCAAATTCAAGATGAGCTCCATGGGTCCAATGAAATTCTTCCTTGGACTCCAAGTGAATCAAAGATCAGATGGTATTTTGATAAACCAATCAAAATATGTCAAAGATATCTTGGAGAAGTTTACCATGAAAGACTGCAAGAGTGCAAGTACACCAATGGAAACACACAAACACCTACATCCTGATGCTGAGGGGGAGGATGTAGATGAACACTTATATAGATCAATGATAGGCTCTTTGATGTACTTAACTGCATCAAGACCTGACATTATGTACAGTGTTTGTGTGTGTGCAAGATATCAAGCAAGACCTAAAGAACTACACTTGCAGGCTGTCAAAAGAATATTCAGATACTTGAAAGGCAAACCATCACTTGGTCTATGGTATCCACATGACTCACCATTTGAACTCATAGCCTACACAGATAGTGACTATGGAGGTGAATGTCAAGATAGAAAGTCCACTACTGGTGGATGTCAATTCTTTGGATCAAGACTGGTGTCATGGCAATGTAAGAAACAAACAAATGTATCCACATCAACTGCTGAAGCAGAATATGTAGCTGCATCTGCTTGTTGTGCTCAAGTACTTTGGATTCAAAACCAGCTTCTAGACTTTGGTATTTCTATCCTTAAAACTCCTATTTTTATTGATAATCAAAGTGCTATTAGTATTGTGAACAATCTAGTAAAACACTCTAAAACTAAACACATTGAAATAAGATTTCATTTTATAAGAGATTGCAATGAAAAGAAGTTAATCAAAGTAGTTAAAATTCATACTGACAATCAATTTGCAGATCTTTTTACAAAAGCATTTGATGTAGAAAGATTCAGCTTCCTAGTTAGCAGTATTGGAATGATTTTAATAAATTATTTTCACAATCAAAATCGTGTGTAAAGTTTTTCTGTTGTAAAAAGTTATTTATTTTAATAAGTGTTTTACTACTAGTAGGTCAGTATGGTGTGTATTGAGTATGCACAAAATACTACTGGTAAGACAATACTACTGGTAAACGATTGTACTCACATATACTATTGGTCTCTAAAATGGTGGTTACTACTGCTAGGGTTGGTAAATTAGGTCAGTATTAAAAGTTCATTAGTTACTACTGATGTCTACAGTCACTACTGATGTCAAAATCCTTAGTTACTACTGACGTTCATAGATACTACTGACGTTTTCTACTGGTATCGAATTTACTACTGGTCTTTAAATTGTCAATGTTACCAAACTAACCCCCATGAAAATAACCGTTGTGTTATGATTCGAAGGGCAATTTAGTCTTTTTACAGATCAAATCGTAAGATATAAATAGCTGAAGTCGATTAGTTTAGCATTATCCTCACATCGATTCGCCAAATCCTCTCGATAAACCCTAAATCGCGATCATAAACCCTGCACCAGTAACAACATTCATACTTTTTCTCTCAAATCAAACGATCACACACAAACATCGATGACAATGGCAACTCTACAATCTCTTGATGTTAATACAAATCTTAAATACTCAGAGTTTCACAACATGTGTGCGTATCTAAAGAATCCAGACGGAACAAAAGACTTTCGTCCAATCGTCATGTTCTTGAAACAGTCTTATATAAAGTTTGCACTCACTGTGAACCCTAAAGCTTATCAACAACACTTGGTTGATTTCTGGACCAATGCTGAAAGAACCGAAGGTGCAACTGTGCCTATGATAAAATCAACTGTGGATGGAAAGACTATCACCATAACTGAACAATCCATCAGACACCATCTACAACTGCACGACGATGAAGGTATGTTTTCTCTTCCTAAGGAATACATTGTTGAAATTTTAATAAAAAATGGGATATGAGGGAAGAGTTGACATTGTCACTTTTCAAAAAGGTCTTCTCTCCCCACAATGGAAATTTCTTGTGCATATTATTCAACACTGTATTTCTCCTAAAAGAAGTACATGGAATGAGTTTAATAAAACAATAGCATCTGCTGTTGTTTGTTTATGCACAGACCAAGTCTTTAATTTTTCATATATGATTTTTGAAGGAATGTTTGGAAATCTTTCTACTTCAAAATTTTTAATGTATCCCAGATTTCTTCAAAATTTAATAAACTGTGAATTGCAAAACTTGTCAACTCCTAAAAACATTTTTATAACTCCTGAGTTGAACAAGAAAGTTTTCTCAAACATGAGAAAACAATTCAAATTTTCGGGCAAGGAAACCCATCTGTTTCCTAACATGATCAAAGATCAACCCCATATTGGAGAAGGTTCAATCAAAGATACAACCCCAATTGAACCTCAACCCACTCCTTCACCCCCAAATGCAGCCCAAACACAACCCCAAACAGTCACTCAATCATCCACCCAAATAAATGTCCTGAATGTGTCCCAGGAACATGAATTAAATCTGCAGAGTGCTACTCTTCACTCTGTAGAAGACCAGCCAATAGCCAAATCATTTCAAAAAAATTATAAAAGGAAGAAATCTTCCTTAAAGGACACAAGGGGACCCATTGAGTCACACCCCAGGCTCCAAGAGTTGTCCTCCAAGGAGGAGAGAGGGCATGAGGAAAGGGCTCTCACTACTGATGCCCCAGAGGTGGGTGCACAGGATAGTGAGAACATCAATAGGACCCAGACCTCGGCAACTCTTAGTGATGACTCTTTTGAGGAATTACTAAGAGGACCCCGGTGCCAAGAAACCAAAAGGGGGGGCACTACTGCTTCTTCTAGGAAGAAGAGAGTGTCCAAACAACCCATTTCATCACCAAGAAGTGATGAGGGTAGAACTGAAACTATTGATTTGACGGAAAGGATGGAAAACCTTAAAGCCAATGTACCTGTTAGTGAGCCCGATGATCTTGCTAGAAGGAGTGAGGGCAGTATTGAACACAAACAATTGACGGATAGGATGGAAAACCTTGAAACCACTGTACATGACTGTCTTACATATCTCACCAATCAAGGAAAAACCATGACCTACATGAAGAAACATATCAACACAATCAACAAAAGAATGAAATTATATGAGCACAGATTTCATCAACAAACAAAGATAATAAGGAGACTGAAAAAGACGGTTGATAGTAGTGATGCTCCACAAGTTGAGCTCACTAAGGGGGAGAAGGAAAACATACAAAGCATGATAGATGAATCTATTGCAGCAGCAGCAACTTCTCTCCTCAATCTTAAAGAAACAAAGGTTGATGAAGGCCAGGTCAATGATGAAAGCCTAGAAATGATGGATATTACTGATGAGGCTACTACTACTGCTCCTATGGAAGAACAAGCTCAAAAAGAAGCATCAGTAGTAACTCCTACTACTACTGATGTCATAGCAGTAGTAAATCAAGAAGAGGCAGCAAACACTACTGATGCCCTATCAGTAGTAATTCCTGAAGACATACCAGTAGTAACTACCTTGGCTACTACTGATGATATTATTGAGCTGCCACCACTACTAGAGCCTGCAGTAATAATTCCACCATCACTAACAACAAAGTCAACACAATTGGCGGTGAAAGATATTGATGATGATATCAACTGGTTAGAAGTTGATGAATGTACTCTACCTCCACATCCCAAAATAATTCCCATGTCACAAATACACACCTATGGTCACAAATTTAGAATTGAAGCTGCACCAGATAAAAAGTTAGGGGACGCTTTGAGTAAAAGTCTTCCAAAAAATAGAATGATTATGAGACGCTTACAGTAAAAGTGTTCCAAAAAATGGAATGATTATGTGGACAACGAATTATAGAATGGAACACTTTCGGTGAAAAGAGTTCCAAAAGATGAATATTTGGGGACACTTAATACAACATTCTAAAAAGAAAATTTATTTTGGAACAGTTACATTACATAAAAACATTCTAAAATACTTTTTTAAATGTTTCTAAAAATCATTTTGTGTACTAGTGAAATACACGTAAATAATACTTTCTCCGTATCAAAATAAGTGGATCACTTTCTTTTTTAGGGTGTATCAAAATAAGTGAATCACTTTAATAATTTACCTTATTTGGTAAGACTTTATATTTAAAATTACTCATTTAACCTTACTTATTCATCTTTAAACATCATTAAAGGTGTGGGACCCCATCCATTTTTGTCACCTTCCTATATTTGACATTTTCACCATTTAGAAAAAGCAACAAATTTATAAAAGGTGTGGGGCCCATCCATTCTAATTACCCATTTAATTTCATTAATCTCTTATTACCTTATTTTGTCTCGAAAAATGTAAATTTTAAAGTGATTGAAGTAGTTAATATCCCAAATATATAATAATAAAGAAATATTTCATCAATGTATTGGTACATATATTCATGTCTGGATAAATGATTGCATCCACTTAATTATTTTCAAAGTGATCGAATTTTGTAACATCTACATTAATTAAGGTGTATGAGTTTTCGGAGCTCCGCCTCCACAGGCCGCAGGGACGATTCGACCCACAACTTTGGGTACGATGTTAGCGCATTCAGAGGTGGCGGCTCCTCCCAGGTACATTAAGTTGATATCAGCAAGCTCCACTTTCTCGCAAAATCCCGGGCTGCAATTAAGCTTCACCGCCACCTTTGTTGTTGATGTTCCCCTGATCTTTTTAAAGCTTATGTTCGCCATCTTCACTTTTGTCGGTCCTTTCTAGAAATCATATATAAAAGCAGAATTCAAATTGTAATGTCTTACTAGTACATATGACATTTATTGGTGCGGTTAATACTTTAAGTGGTGCGGGTAACAAATCGCATCAACAAATGGTGTTGTTTTGGTGCCTAGACCTTAATTAACCACATCAACAAACACTTCAAATGGTGTGGCTTCTATTTTTTAAATGTGAAAACAGATTTTTGTTTTGTTTTATGATACAGTTTTGTTTTATAACCGCATTAAGAAAGAATAACTTTCCCACCAACAAATGTCATCTGTATTAGTATTCGTGAGTGAATCATCGGCCAATTAAGTTTTTCAAATATAATTTATGAAATTATTAACGAATAATGTGGTTCCATTTGAAAACCGCACATGGTGTTTTTTAGGGGCGGGTATTTGGGATGAAAAAGCCTAAATGAACCGAAAGCAACGAAAATTGAACCGAACCGAAACCAAAAAACATGTACTTTGTTCGGGTTTTTTTTTCATTTTGAAAATTCATCATTTTCGGTTTTGTTTCTATTGGTTTCGGTTCGGTCCTTGGATGGGGGTGAGCATTTGGGATAAAGAAACCGAACTGAACCGAACCAAAAACATATAATCAGTTCGGTTTGAAAAATTCCTCACTTTCGGTTTGAAAAATTCCTCACTTTCAGTGTTGGTATCTATCGTTATCGGTTCGGTTTCGAACACCGCTAGTTTTTATGATACTTTTTTATGAAAAGAATTTGTAACAAAAGTTTAAAAATCTATTTAATATTCTTTTGTGTCACTATATCTTTACACAAAATACATTTATATAGAAGGTGAGATTGGGTGAGGACTCAAATTATGGTGAGGACTGCAAGAACAATTTTCAACCAATTATTTTAAAAAATTCGGATCATTTTTAGAAATTTTGGATCATTGTCAAAAAAATGTTTCCTCATAATGATCCAAAATTTCTGACAATGATCCAAATTTTTAAAAATGATTGGTTGAAAATTATTTTCGAAGTCTTCACCACTTTTCGAGTTCTCACCGATCCTAACCCTATTCACATTATTGTCACTGATTTTATTTGGTTATTAAATGACAATTTTCTTGTAGTGATGGATGATATATATTAACCATACCAGGCAATTGTTATTAGGGCAGTATGCATGATCGATCAATATCGGATTTGCCACTTTGTCCATGATAATATCTTCAAAATGTATATCGTTGGCAATTCCTGGGGGTACCCACAGGCCAGCTCTTGAACCTCACGCCATTATCCGTGCCCGTGATGGTGCAGTTCTTGACATAGATTCCTTGCAAAGGCTCTTCATTCGGGTACCGACCCAAACTCCCGATACTAATGCCATGTCCCGGCCCACATGTCACTCTCTCAACGCGAACATTCTTGCTTCCGTCCCCTAAAGAGATGCAATCGTCGCTCGTTTTTATATCTGAATTTGTGATGTTCAACCCGTTCAACCGCCCGATGTGAATTCCATCGGTGTTTTTGCTCTCTGCCGGTGCCCTAATTTTAATGTGATCAAATTTGGTATTGTCACAACCCAAAATATTAATGTGGAAGAATTTGCTATTTGTAGATGTTACATCTTTGATGACTGAATTCTTGATTTTAGTAAATGCAAGATTCTGAAACATAACGGAGAAAAGTTGACAAGATTTTACAATCACTACAATAAATATATATCAGTTCTACTCATTTCTTCTTAAAATATATTATAAAAATGTACGACAAATAATTTGACAAGTGGCGTCTAGAAATTTTTTGTACGACTGATTACCAGTTTTGTCTTATATTAATTTGGACGACTTTGTGTATGCGCCCGACGGGTGTATTTTTGTGCAAGTAGAATTGACGGTTATATTTTCATACAACTTTTTTTGTTTTATTCGAAAAAAACAAAAATTACTCGGAAAAACAAAAAATATACATATTTTTAGATTTTTAAGAAATGTTCGTATTTTTCAAAAAAGACGAAATTACCTTGAAAAACTATAAAACATTTCTTTTTCGAAAAAGATGCAAAAATTAAAAAAAAAATTATTTTTAGTTTTTTGAAATTTTATATATCCAAAAATACGGACAATTTGATAAAATTAATGCATTTGAGAAAATTTTATATATCCACAAATACGGATAATTTCATATAGGTGGTGGAGTTTATTCCCCATAGGTTAAGGGTTCGATGGAAGACATATTGCTAATTGTGGATGTCAATATTTATGTTCGAACCACTAACTTACTAACTGGGATCTTTTAAAACATGAAAAACAAAAAATATATATATATTTTTGTTGTAGTGTATCACACACAACCAAAGTCAACAAGCTACGCTTCCTTAAATTATACAAACCAAAATCAACAAGGCTTTATTTGAAATACTTACATGTGGTAATACGCATGAAGCACTTGCTGCACATTTGTTATTTTTCCATGTTTGGTGGCCTTGGCCGTCGAAGTTACCACCGGTCATAGTCAATCTATCCACATCCCTTATCACAATCCAATAGTTATCTTTGAAAATAGCTCGATTTGGTGGGGCCTTTAGGGTGGCTCCGGTGGCCTTGATCTCAATCGGACCCTTGCATGGACCATTCATAGTTACCGGACCCGCCAGATATGTCCCCGCCGGAATCACCAACGTGCTCGGCGGTGCTCCTCCACATACTTCTTTCCAAGCGCTCATTATCGCCTAATTTCAACTCCATCATAGTAATTAATAATATGAATAAAGTAACATAATACTCCTTCCGTCCCACAATAAATTTACTATTTTTTATTTTGCGCAAATTTTTAAAAAATAATTAGTGGTATGTCTTTAGACCACTCTCAACAATGACACCAACTGACAATTCAGTTTTTGCTAGATCAACGTCACGTCAGCTCAAACTTCAACCGACATTCAACTGTCATACCCATGGAAACAATACTCATTCTCTTCAGTTTTTTAGGACACACCATTATAAAATACATACACACACATAAAATGCCTTTGTTTTAAACCGAAGTGTTCCCTAGATTCTTCCCCAAACCGAAGTGTTCAACCGAAGGCAACAAGGTGAAGAGTCGTGCCAATGGGGGTGAAGCCTTCGGGTGAAGTGAAGAAAAAACTGAAGGTATTGTTGGGAGTGGTCTTATTAATAGTTTTGATTAAAATCGAATATTACTTTAGAGAGAGAGAAATATAGTTAGTGGTGGATCCTTAGTATAACATATACTCCCTTCATTCCAATCTTATTGTCCACGTGTTCTATTTGATATGTCTTAAAATTATTGTCTTAACTTGAAAATTTTACATATTAAAAAATAGTTAGGTTGTAAAGATGAAATTTTATTGGTTGTATGGTGTAATAAATGAACGTTTCTTAAGCGAATAACATCATTAATTACAAATAAAAACTAGAACAAATACGGAGTATATCTTTTGCACTCGTTTTTTTCTATAAACTTCATAATAAATGAGAAACTTTTATGTCAAATTGTTTGCTCTTAATCATACAATTTGAGTACATTTATAAGAAAGAATAATTAATTTAAAAAACCCGTCGCAGATTTATGAAACCTTATTGTGTCGGTAAAATGGTTGAAACTTACCAACGGATAATTTCCATCAGAAAGATCGTTTCTCTGGTAGTGTTTGTAAAAGCCATGTGTCAAGTTTTCTTTTGTACACTATTATAAGTGGGAAGATTTTGTACATTACTTGGGAAATTCTAAAGCTTTTGTATATTTTTTTAGCACTTATCACTAGTATAGAAGACATTTGTTGCCTTGTTGGTGCAAAGTGTAATTTTTATTTAATGTAGTTAAAAAACCGCATTATAAAACAAAACAGAAAAAGTATATTCACAATAAAAAATACGACACCGCACCATTGATTTTTTTTTAACGGCCTTGAAATATATAATGTAGTGACATGAATTATATTAATGTAATTATTACCTTGCTATCATCGGTTACGCCATCACCCTTGGCACCTTTAGCTTTTATATTAACGACAGCAGCATGGTTTCTTGCAAGCCACACCATAAGAAACAAGCAACATACTGCTCTACGAATGTAGCTATTTTTTTACCCATTAATTATTTCTGGTTTCTCAATGAAAATTGAAGTTGCATATGGTAAATAAACAAGGCTATTTATTGGAGATGTGAAATAGACGTACGCAGATAGCAAGAGTAAATTACATGGAAGGTCCCTATGGTATATCACTTATTATAATCTCAGTCATTGAACTTCGTTTATTACGTTGGACGTCCCTGGTATATACACTTGGTTACACTGGTGGTCCCTACAACCATTACAATTTTTTAAATGACCAAACTACCCTTTTAGCATTTTGCAATAAAATGAAGATAAATGACTGTGAATATAATAAGTGATAAATCATATGCACTATCTATGAAATTTACTCTATTAATTAATTTTTTCTTTATTTTCAAAGTTCAATCAATAACCATTATCGTCGTACCACCACACCCCTGTAAAGTCAATTCATTCCCAACCCCTACCTGCGGTTGACTTCTCCAGCTGTTTCGCCGCCGACGACATTCTATCAACCTACGCCTGCAAAACACCAACTTCTCTGGAGACCTGAATCAATTGTCTATTATTAATTGGTGGTTTCATATAATTTTTTTTTTTTTTTGTACAGCAAAAAAGAAGGCAACGGATCGAGCTACGGCATTGCCATCACCCCCCCCCCCACCCCCCCCCCCCCCAACCCTAAACCCTAAACCCTAAACCCTAAAACCCTCCACACTAAATAAACTTGAGTCTAGCAAAAAGCTAGACTAAAAAATTACAAAGAGTTTCTCAACCAATCAACCAAAGGAATCTTAATTTTTTGATTCCGATGGGTGATCCAAGAAAAAGAAAATAAACGAATACAATCAAACAACTCTGATCTACGCATTTTACCACTATCAAAAACCACCGAATTCCTAAATCTCCGTAAGACCCAACACGTAGTAAACCCGATGATACGAAATTTTAATCTACGATTGTTGTTAACCGGAATTGTGTCACAAAAATCCCACCATTGACGAACCGAATCACAATTAAAAGTCCCAATATCACACCATTTGTAAACCGAGACCCAAACCTGGGACGCAATAAAACATCTGAACATGGTGTGCGAACTGGACTCTACCGCATCATTACAAATCGGGCACATTATAGAAACAATCGCTCACAGCCTCTCCTCGAAAATAACCTCCACATGAAAATGTTAACTTTAATCGGAATACCATTATACCAAGAAAAGACCATCGGAGACCCCGGAAATAACGCATCATTTATGTGTCTTCTAGTGTCACCAACCGTAAATACAATTGATACAAGTTGCGAGAGGAGTTGGTGTTTTGGATATGCATGTCAAGAGAACGTCACCAGTGGTTGAACAATTGGAGAAAGAAATTGAAGGTAGGGTTTGGGGATAGATCGACTTTTCAGGTAAATTTCCTTTGTAATTTGTATTTTTCTTTTTTAGTCTAGCTTTTTACCAGACTCCAGAAATAAAATCGATGTTCAAAAAAAAAAGATCGACTTTTCAGGTGGTGTGGTGGTGCGACGATAATGGTTATTGATTGAGGTTTGAAATCAAAGAGATAGAGGCGAATGGTGATTCTGAATGTGGCTGAAGAATATGGATAAAAGAAAAAAAATCAATTAATAGAGTGAATTTCACGGATAGTCCCTCTAGTTTATCACTTATTACATTCACAGTCATTTATCTTCACTTTATTACAAAAGACTAAAAGGGTAGTCTGGTCATTTAAAAATTGTAATGGCTGTAGCGGCCACCGGTGTAATAAAGTACATACACCAGAGACGTCTAGTGTAATAAACGAAGTTCAAGGATTAAAATTATAATAAATATTACATCACAGAGACCTTCCGTGCAATGTACTCCAACTAGCAATTAAGTAACTTTGGGGAAAAATTCTTTCACTATTTACCAAACATTTTTAGGCAAGTGCATGCTTCATATTAATTGTAGCTTTCTTTTCTTCGGTTTACTATCAAGTTTAAGGTTAGTCGATCTATTAGAAAAATAGAACATATCAAAGATAGTTTCATGTTATTTGCTTTTAATTAAAGATTTTCTTATTTATTACAAAAGTTTCTACTCCGTATATATATGACACTATGTATGTGTGTGTTATTTTAAATGGATCAGATTGAATCAAACAAGTCGTTTTGTCACACGAGTCAAGCTGCAAATTAATAATAACATATTACACACACAAAATATTTTATAAATAAAAAATTGGTATCAACTTATTACAGTTGTATTCAAATCAACCCTCGTATACTTTTATTGAATAGTTGAATGATTTGAAGTATCAAAATTGGTATTAGATGAAGTAGCCTCCCTTTCTTTTGCAAGATATTTTAGTATTCTATAGCAAATAAAAACATTCAAGTAATTAATCAATTAGCAAATTATAAGCCTAGAATCTAAAGTTAATTAACAATAAATTATAATAAACAATATAACCTGAGACTTAAAAAAAATAACCATATAACATATAACAAATTAAATAAAAATAGACAAACCTAAAATTTTAAACATTAAAACAAATTAATTAAGTAATATATTAAGTGAACAAATTTTGAAACTTAAAATTTTAGCTTTTAGCTTTTAAACTTTTCTAATTATGCGTTTTTGTTAAGCATTTAAAAAAACTGATTCAAACTTTATGACAAACCTACGATTTTGCTTATGTTCTTCCCCTATAGCCCTATATGTGTCTTGAAATGTGACCGTCATTTGTAAAGAGTTAATTTTATAAATAGTCCTTTAACTAATCATATATTGCAAATTTGCAGCTTTGATATTTTCTTATACAAAGTTTTAGATTTGTTCCCTTAATTTACCATTAATAATGTTCAAGTATTACAATTAGGAAATCTTTAACTAATTCATGCACATAGAAACGTATGTTTATTAAATGTATGAATTCATGTATCATAATTTTAAAACCCATAATGAATTCATTTATGTACACCTATAAACATATCTCCAATAGACACCCACAATGGCAATAGAAAAATCCCGTCACCGAATTCATTAAGTGTATACGTTTAACTGCAAAAAAGATCATGCATTTAATTATGATTCATTAAGTGTATACGTTTAATTGCAAAACAAATTCGTGCATTTAATTACATAGGTTACATACGATGTTATAATTTCAAAACCATTAAGTATATACGTCTAATTACAAAACAAATTTAAGATTAAAATTGTCTTTGTGCATTAAATTTCCACCATGTCCTACACGCATATAAAAAAGGTTCACTAAAACTTTCCACACTTTCCGTAATTTGCTATATACTTTCTATGAGAAACGTTCAAGGAAATCCGTCATGTTTGTGAAGTCCCAAGAAACAAATCTCAACCATTGATCAATAGGATCTAATGGTCAAGATTAATCACATATTTTATATATTGAGGGGTATTTTGGTCAATTTTTAAAAAATAAAAAAATATATTTTTTTTTATTTTTTTATTTTAAAATTTTTAATTTTATTTTTTTTACTTTTTATTATAAAGGGGTATTTTGGTCATTTGGCACTTAAAAAAAATTTGATTTTTTTTATTTTCTATTTTAAAATTTTTTTATTTTTTTTATTTTTTTATTAAAAAATAATATTTATTTGATAATTACAAATATAACTTAATCACATGTGGTTTTAGTGTAATCACATGTGATTTTAATGTAAAATCACATGTGAGTTTAGTGTAAAATCAAATCATTTGATGTATTAGTTAAATCACATGTGATTCAGAATGCAATCACATGTGATTCAATATGCAATCACATGTGATTCACTATGCTATCACATTATGTGTTATTAATGAAAAATTAATAATTTTTAAAAAAATAATAATAATTAAATAAATTTTTTTTTAAAAAAAAAAATTTTAAAAAAAAATTAAAATTTTAAAATAAAGATTAAAAAATAAAAAAATAAAAATAAAAAAAATATTTTTTTCAAAATGACCAAAATACCCCTCAATTAAAAATAAAAAAAAATAAAAAAAATTTAAAATAAAAATTAAAAATTAAAAAAAAAATTTAGTGCCAAATGACCAAAATATCCCTCCATGTATAAAGTATGTGATTAATCTTGATCATTAGATCATATTGATCAATGGTTGAGATTTATTCCTCGGGACTTTGTAAAAATCATGGAACTCCTTGAACGCAACTCTACTTTCTATTACGAAACTACTCATTAAGTGTATACGTTTAATGGCAAAACAAATTCGTGCATTTAGTTACGGTTCATTAAGTGTATATGTTTAATTGCAAAACAAATTCATGCATTTTTTTTAAACGGAAAATCTAATCTACTCCTAATTACCATCTATGTCCACGACGGGACTCGAACTCCCGACCTCAAGGTTGAGAGGCAAACACCATACCGCTAGACGAAAGGCCCTTTGTATAATACCAAAAGATGTCATAATTACAAAACCATTAAGTGTATATGTTTAATTGCAAAACAAGTTCAAAATAAAATATGCCTTTAATGTTATTGTTAAACTTTAGGTTAATCGTGAATTTTTGAAGTAAATTAAATATTTATTAAAATAAGCCGGCCCTAGGTGATCATGGCGAATTCCCGACCAAAATTCTATCTTTCTTGTTGATTGATCGTGTAACCTTCCCTGTGATTACGAGGGATTACAATCTCTTGTTTTACGAGTGTAGTTACAAGGTTGGATCACTTGAATCCATAGGGTTTTGGCGAAACACCAATTGAACTACTACCGTCTTGTTGATCGGTCTGGTAACCTTCCCTGTGATTACGAGGGATCTCAGATCACTTGTTCTACGAGCGTAGTTACTGGATTGTATCACTTGCACCTATAGGGTTCAGTTGCGTGTTTTTGGTTTTCTTTCTGGCTAGGGTTATGGGCAGATTCAAAAATCACATGGATGCAAATGGGTGGGTGTGGAGGATTAGCAAATCTTCAAAATCGCAAGATGTTTACAAATCAATTGATAATCCGTATCAACAATCCGTTGAGAAGATAGCAAAATCCTTTTACATCACGAACTTTCCACAACACATGGATGAGGGAGGGTTGTGGATGTGGTGCATGCGGTTTGGACGTGTTGTTGACGTGTTTATTCCCAAGAAGAAATCCAAATTCGGTAAACGATTTGGTTTTATCCGTTTCTTGGGAATTGAGAAAGCAGAAGAGTTTGCTCGATTTCTTTCAGAACAATGGATCGATTCGTATCACGTGTATGTTTCTGTGGAACGATTTGGCCGTCCAAAGAAGGTAATAATTCCGGGGCTGCAAAAGGAAAATTCCAGTCACAAGGTTAAACCTAATATGTCATATGCAAGTGTGTTGGGAGGGAGTAACCGGATTATTTCCAACTCATGTGAACCGAGACAGGTAGATCATTCTTCATTGTTGAAATCTATAGTGTTGAACGATACGGATGTGATAAAGATTGATGATTCGGAGTTAGTTGTTCTTGCCAAGGTTAAGTCCATTAAATCGATTCCTATTTTGTACGATGTCATTGAGAATGAAGGATTTAATGAGGTGGAGATACATCATGTTGGAGGCTTTTGGGTTTGGATTGAATTCAAGTCAACCAAGGCTTGTATTCGATTTAAATCTAAGGACTTGAATCATGTGTTTTCGCAGGTTCAATCGGTTACTGCTAATTTTGTTATAGACGAAAGAGTGGTATGGATTGAAATAGATGGTCTTCCTTTGTGTGCATGGGACTCGGATGTATACAAAAAGATTGGTGGTGTTTGGGGGAAATTTCTATTTTTTGACGAGCATGATGATAACCCTAGTCGGGGGAAATTATGCATTAGTACGGCTAATGATAAGAGTATTTTTGAAAATATTTCAGTGATAGTTCATGGAGTTTCTTATGAGGTGCGTGTTCGTGAAACTGAAAATTGGAAAGTCAAGATTTTTAGGCATGAGAATGAGTCTGATTCAGAATTTTCTGTGGAAAATGGGGTAGATGATGATCTTATTGATAGCCTTATTAATGAAATTAATGGGGCTGAAAAGGAGAAAGATGAAGGAACGGGGGAAAGTGATAGTGAAGTGAAGACAGTAGAACAGAATGATAAGGAGGCCGTTTGTGGTACTTCTCCGTTACAAGGTCATTCTCCGAGTAACGAGGATGAAATTCAACAGAAGTCATTGGAGGAAGTGGTAAAAGACACGGTGGATCAAGATAGATTTAAAACTATTAATTCTCCTTCAAGCTCGGTTAGTTGTCCGCCGGGTTTTGAAGGGTTCAGACGGTTCAATTGTAATGAAGAAGAAGGCGAGTTTTCTAAGAAATTTTGTGGGCCGCTGTTTGGTAAAAAGGAGAAGACAAAGTCCAAGGAGGAAGGTTTAAAAAGTCCAAGAGATATAAATGTGTCCGATGAAGGTACTATCAATTAATATTCGCGGTACCGGGGACGTGGAGAAACGGAAGTGGGTGAAACATCTTTGTTTTAAGAACGGGGTGGAGTTTGTAGGGATTCAAGAATCTTTAATGACTCGAGTGGACTTATTTAAAATTAAGGCCATGTGGGGTAACTTTCAGTTTGATTTTGCAGTTTCTACGGCGCAAGGTCACTCGGGTGGTATTATATCTATATGGGATCCGGCCGTTTTTGTTAAATCGTCAATTCAGTGTGGTGTTAATTATGTCATTGTAGAGGGTAATTGGGTGGGTTCTACTAGTCTTACTTTGATGATAAATGTGTATGCTCCACAAAATGTTGAGGCAAGAAGAGCTCTTTGGGAAGAAATTCTGGTTTATATCCGGAATCATCAAGGTGATGTGATTATATTTGGTGATTTCAATGAGGTACGATATGAGTCGGAAAGATGTGGGTCGGTGTTTAATGTTGTTGGGGCCTCGTATTTTAATGATTTCATTGATCAAGCGGGGTTAATTGACCTCCCTATTGGAGGGAGAAAATTTACTTGGATGAATAAAAAAGCTACCAAGATGAGTAAATTAGATAGGTTTTTAGTTTCGGATAACATTTGTGCTCTAGAACCAAATATAAGAGTAGTGGCGTTGGAGCATTTTCTTTCGGATCATATTCCTATATTACTTCATTCTAGAAGTGATGATTATGGTCCTTCCCCTTTCCGATTCTCGCATTCGTGGTTAGAAGTGTCCGATTTTGATGGGGTAGTCGAGAAGGTGTGTAGGGAGGTGAAGGCAGGGGGGTTCGAAATTAATTCATTTTAAAAATAAGCTCAAATCCGTTAAAGAATCATGTAAATGGCATGTTGATTATCGTGAAAAGTCCTTTGGTCGGTCATCTCGTTTACGGTTTCTTATAGATGAAATTGATAAGAAGATAGATGATCAAACTGCCTCCATGATGAAATTGATCAAAGGCTTGCTTGGTTGCTCGAATTGAAGGAGATAGATAGTCGAAAAAACATTGATTTGGTGCAAAAGCTTAAACCGAAATGGGACATGGAAGGTGATGAAAATACATCATTTTTTCATGGCTTATTGAGTCATCGTAGAAGAGGTAATTTGGTTCAAGGGGTGATGGTTGGAGGGTTGTGGGTGACCGATCCTCATGTGGTGAAAAATGAATTTTTTCATTTTTTCAAAGAAAAATTCAAAAAAGTTGATATTATTGCTTCTTCTTTGAATCGTGATCGTTTTAAGCAGCTTTCTCCCGAAGAGGTTCTGAATATTGAAAAAAATTGTTCTATGGAAGAAGTAAAAGAAGCGGTTTGGTGTTGTGGTAGTGATAAAGCTCCGGGTCCGGATGGATTTTCGTTTAAGTTCATTAAAAAATATTGGGAGTTATTCAAGGACGATATGTTTAATTCTGTTTTGGAATTTCTTGCTAGAGGTAAACTTCCGGTCGGTTGTAGTTCCTCTTTTATTACATTAATACCGAAAATTCCGAATCCTACTCTTGTTAAAGACTTCCGTCCTATTTCGCTTATTGGTATTCAGTATAAAGTAATTTCTAAACTTTTAGCGTTAAGGTTAGCTAAAGTTGTTGATAATTTGGTTAGTAATGTTCAGTCTGCTTTTATTAAAGGCAGACAAATTCTAGACGGGCCTTTGATGATAAGTGAAATTGTGGATTGGTATAAGCTTCGTAAGAAAAAATTGTTGTTGTTTAAAGTGGACTTTGAAAAAGCTTATGATTCATTAAGTTGGGAATACCTTGATGTTATTATGTCAAACATGGGTTTTGGGATTCGGTGGAGAGGATGGATTCAAGAATGTTTGTCTTCGTCTAGAATGTCGGTTCTAGTTAATGGTAGCCCGACGGATGAATTTGATACGTTTCGGGGTCTTCGCCAAGGAGATCCGCTTTCTCCATTTTTATTTATTTTGGCGATGGAGGGGTTGCATTATTTGATTGAAGACGCGGTACATGGTAACCGGTTTTCTGGTGCATCTATTGGTGCTGATAATCTTTTAATTTCCCATCTTTTTTATGCTGATGATGTAATGTTTGTCTCGGAGTGGAATCAAGATAATCTAGCAGGTATAGTAGATGTTTTATCTGATTTTTATGACCAATCGGGGCTGAAATTAAATATGGCTAAGTCACATGTATTCGGTATTGGTGTGACTTCGGATCAGGTACATAATATGTGTGTATCGAACGGTTGTAGTCAAGGCTCATTGCCTTTTGATTATTTGGGTATCCGAATTGGTGGCGGGGGTAGATTGGTTCGGTTTTGGGATGTTATTTACGATAGAATGTGTAAGAGATGTTCTTCGTGGAAAGCTAATATGTTATCGATCGGTGGCCGTTTGACTTTGATTAAATCCGTTCTTGGAAGTTTGGGGATTTATTGGCTGTCTTTATTTCGTGCGCCGGTGTATGTTATTAACAAAATGGAACAATTAAGAGCTAATTTTTTATGGGACGGTAATGAAAATGTTAAAAAAATGAGTTGGGTAAAATGGAACACGTGTTTGGCCTCTAAAGAAAAAGGTGGGTTAGGAATTGCAAGCCTTAATGCTCTTAATTTGGCGCTTCTTCTAAAATGGAGGTGGCGTTTTAATAAAGAAAAAGAGGCTCTTTGGCTTCGGGTGATCCGTTCAATTCATGGAGAAGATGGTGGTTTTGTCGGTGCACCCAATTCTCGTGTTACTAAAGGTATTTGGCGTAGTATTATTGGGTCTATTAATTATTTACATGATAATAATATTATAGCCAATAATGTTTTTCATTATAAACTCCGGAATGGAGAATCGATTAATTTCTGGTTACATGAATGGAAGGGAGAAATACCTTTCTACATATTATTTAATCGTTTATTTAGGTTGGAGCTAAATTCGTTTTGTACGGTTAAAGATCGTTGGGTGAATGGTAATTGGTGTTTCAATTGGAGAAGGGAAATTAGAGGTGGAGTAGAGAAGGAACAATATGATAATCTTATGAGTCTAATTGGTAACTCCTCGGTGACAGAAGGAAATGATTTGATATGGAATAAGTTGGATGATAGTGATGTTTTTACGGTCGGGGTTGCTCGAAAGATTATTAATGACCGTTTATTTCCTGGGCTTGGATCATTGTTTCAATTGGTGCAAATCGGTTCCTTTAAAAGTTAATTTGTTCATGTGGAGAATGTTCTTAGATCGTCTTCCAACGAGGCAAAATTTATCTCGTCGAGGTATGGAGATCGAGTCCGTTTTATGCTTGATTTGTAACGTTCGGATGGAATCAATCGACCATGTTATGTTCATGTGTAGCTTAGCTAAACAGGTTTGGATGTTGGTGTTCCGGTGGTGCGATATAGATAATTGGGTTTGCGAGTCCGGAAGCCAATGGTGGTCTAAGTGTGTCGAGCTTACCAACTTGAACCATCAAAAGACAAAGATGACTGTTATTGGTTACACGGTTTGTTGGCAGCTTTGGAAGTTCCGCAATTCGTTAATTTTTGATAGTGGTAGAGTTAGAAAGTCGGACATTTTTTATTATATTAGATTATTTTCGTTTTCGTGGATATCCCATAGAAATAAAAAAATTAAGATTTCATGGGATGATTGGTTAAAAAACCCGTTGTAATTGTATTTCTTAATCTAGCATATTGCTAGATTCTCGTGTTTAATGTTAGTTGGAGGTCCTCGGGGGGGGGGGGGGGGGGGGGTGATGGTATTGCCGAAGCTCGATCCGTGGCCCTTTTTTTTGCTGTTCAAAAAAAAAATATGCCTTTATGAATTAAATTTCCACCATATCCTATACACATAAAAAGGGTTCACTAAAGCTTTCTACACTTTCCGTAATTCGCTATTTGCTATTACAAAACTGCAACTCCCCGGGAATCAGGTAGATAGATGCGGACTTTGAAGTCGGTGAAATGATTCCGAGGACGGAATCCTTTTAAAGGTAGATAGTTGTAACGACCGTAAATTTTAATTCGTATTTATATTGTCAAATTCGGGATTTATACGAATTATGATATTAATGTTAGATTATATTTCTTGTCGTGATATATTGGTTATTTGGGTGTTTAAGACTTGAGATAATTGAAAACGGGTCAAGATTGGGTGAAATACCAAGTTGGAAAAGTGCATTTTATTCCAGAAATTTTTAGAGATCTCTAATCCGAGAATTAGCAACGCGAGTCAGGAAGTTAACAATGTGAGTCTGGAAGTTAGCAACGCGAATATTGATGGCCAAAAGTGCATTTTCAAACAGAAAATTTAAGAGATCTCTAATCCTGGAATTAGCATCGCGAGTTTGGGCACCCGCGATTATTAGCGACGCTAACTTTGATATTAGCGACACGAATTCGCTGTTGGCAGCATAAAATCGGGAAACTAGGGTTTTGAGCTCAATTTCACCCCTCATTCTCTCTCTAGAAAGTTTATACATATTTTGAGTGGAAAGAATGTTTTGGAGACGTTTTTTACCTCAAATCTTGTGTAGAAACACTCCTAGTGGTAGATTGAAGGTATATCTTCATCTCTTAACTTGTTCTTAGTGTAAATTTGGGAAGATTGATTTGGGTTATAAACCCTAACTTTTGGGCTTTTCATGGATGATGAAATAGATTGTGTAGAACTCTTATCTATGGTGTTTAGACATGGGGAAACATGTTTTTAACTTAGATCTATACTAGTAATGAGATTTGTGAAATCTATGGTTTCAAGAATGTCACCAAATTTGGGGGAAATGGTGATATTGGTAACTTGTCAAGAATCTTGGCAAAGTATGTTAACGGGGGGTGTAAAACACCCATGGAAAGTATATGAACCTTGTGTTCAAGTTGGATATGTGATTTGTTGGTGAAAACCTTAAGCTAGGGTTTTGAGATCTCCACCAAGTTTGATAAACTTGGTGGTTAAGGGTATTATGAAGATATTAAATGATATCTAGTTATGGATAATAACTATAAATGTGATGATTATGTTGATAGGTTTTAAGGACCTAAAAGTTGGAGATATTCCAAAGGCGGGGAGCAAGGATTCGTGTTGATAAACACGATTTGGATTTAGCTATCGCTAAGGTGAGTACATGAGACTTTTAAAACTGGGTACATAGCAAACGAGTTTTGAAAACATATGATTAATAGCGAGTATTTATTAATAAATATTTTAATAAAGGTATGACTAAAAAGATAAGAAAAATGTGAATAATATGCTATTGAAGTATGTTTAAACTGATTGATGATTTTGAAAGAAATTATGATAATACTAAGTGAATGATGATTCTTTATTAATAAGATGTATAAATAAAGATAATGACTAAGAGAGTATGATACTTGGTTTATTAATAAAATGTATTAATAAAGCTAATGACAAAGATTATAAAGTAACGAGTATTTATTAGTAAAATTATACTAATAAAAATAGTGATTGAATTGCTAAGAGAATAAGTATGAAGTGACTAGTAATTTATATCTATTCTAGTCAAAGAAAAGTTAAAGTAGTATGATTTTGATAAGTAATAAATATGTTTTATTTAATAAAGGACTTCGTAAAGTTAATATTGAAAATGATAAAGTAATGAGAATGATATGATAATTAAAAACAGGTGTATTCTAATTAATGATGAATTTAATGAATCGAGCTGATGCTCATATATGATGAAATAGTTTGTGATGAATGAGATATCCAGAATAAGAAAGCCCAGAAATGGGGGAGTATAAGACTTCTACTTAGAGTGGTACCTCCATGCGCAGAGAGTAGGATGCCAGTTTACCACACCCAGAGTCGGGTGAGCATGATGACCCATAAACGGGGGGAGCTTATGAATCTCGGTAAGTTTTGGGGCATCCCAATTACCTTGATAGTTTACCTATGATATCCCATATCGGGAGAGCTTGCTTCGGAGAGGTCCGTTGCGTATGTGATAAGGAACGAGTAAGCTTGGAGATAGCTTACAATTATGTGATTATGTGATGAATAGGCTTATGGTAAGCTTATTAGTTTATACGAACAAATGGATAGAATATAATATACGGATTATTATAATGAATGTAGATATGGATTTATAATGTTTATAAATTTTATTGAAAATGGGTCGAAAAACCCATGTATCTCACGAGACTATTTTGTCTCACGTACTACTTTGTTTTTGTGGCTATATACTCAGGTTCAGGATCGAAGGATTAGAAGGTCGCGATAGAAGTGGCCTAGTGTTAATTAGCTCGGGAGCTCGTAGGTAGATCCTGTCATCCTATGGTTATGATATGAATTGTAACACCGTGTTTTGTAAACTCTGATAACTATTTTAATGTTTTTATTAAACGGTATTTTGGACAACATGAGAAGTGTTGCAAATTGCATTTTTAATGATTTAAAAGGTGTTTTAAAAATTGAGGTGTTACAGGGTCGGGTCAAGCCAAGCCCCAAGGGGGCGGCCAAGGCAAGGAATCGGGCTAGGGAGGGCCTTTAGGCTTGTTGGGTGTTTAATTAAAAGCCTTTAAGGTTTAAGCCCCTAAATCCCATTTAGAAGTCCCATCAGGCCCTAAACTATATGCTCGTCATTTCTGTTGTGTTCCTTGTGGGTCGTGGAATCGAAGAAGAGAGGAACTGATCGGGTATCAGGTGGTTATATTTGTTTCGTGTTTGATTCGTAAGGTAATCCTTGTATTGTGTTTTCTTGTATGGTTTTATGTTCTTCATTCAATCCCGAGCCATGCTCGAAGAACCAATGAACCCGTGATTCGGGACCTCTTGGTAGGCGTTCGGGTGACGGTGTCGGTTTTTGAGCCGAGTTGTTAAATGTGTTGTTATGCGGAATTGTTTCTGGCAGATTGTTTGGTCGACTTTGTTGGCTGTTTTGATGGTGTTAGAATCGAAATTGGGATATGGACATCTCACAGAGATTTGGGCACCTCCGAGTTAGCTTTTAGAATTGACCGATCACTCGTTAATCGGGTCTGTGGTTTGTGAGTTACGGTTAAAACCGTGAACTGTCGCAGTATCTTTTAGATGTGCAACTGTTCTGTCTTGTGGCCTATTTTTGAGACCCTAAGGGTCAGAATTGGAGATGGTGAAAGCAAAAGCTCGGCAAAAATTAACAATTTAATGTAGTTTTATTTATAGTTGTTTTAAATTTATAGTATTATAATTTTAAATTTCTAGTATTGTAATTTTAAATTTATTGAAATGTTTTATGTTTCAAAATATAAATGAAAATGAAATGATGACACTGTAATTAAAATGGTGTTGTGAGTATTTTCTTAAAAAATAATGTGATATGGTTACTGAGTTATCAGATGTTGTGGCACAAAAATTGGTTTGACTAATAGTATACAACTATACATACCCGCTAGCTTTTATGAAATTTAGAGACAATCTAAAAACACAACAATTCTATAACCACATGTAAAACACAATTCCAAATACCACCTTAACAACAATCATATTCAAATACTAGCAAACTTAGTTACTAGTATCAAAATAAGTGATACATCTAAACAATCATGATTTTTAAGGTAAAAGATTAAAATATGATTTAAGATAAATTAAAGTTGATATTTAGTAAAGAACATGTCTCAAATCTTTTGAATATGACCACTCTCAATAGTGACACAAACTGACACTTCAGCTTTTGTCAAACTCACATAAACTCATACTCCAACTGACATACTCATGACAACAATACGACTTCTATTTAGTTTTTTGGGCTTCACTATTTTAAAATATACATTTACACATAGTACCAAATACTCTATTAAAATACCTTAGGTCCACCATTTCAGCCTCTCTGCTCGTTGCCTGAGTGCAAAATTCAACCAACGAGCTCCAATCAACTTGTGCCAACGAGTGACACATCAATTCCCCCAACCAATGCCTTCGGCTCATGACTTTGGCACCAGTTTAAAGTGATATTAGTAATGATAAAAAGTAAAAGAAAAGGCAATTTTACTTTATTAAAATAGATAGTAAATATATGATCCAACTTTTTTACCCTATAAGATAAGTTTTAAAAGTATATTACTTATATTGATAAGAGGGCAAATTATAAATTTTGAAATTATATATCAAAATTTATACATAATCCTGCAAAGTTCAATTCACCAATACTTAACCAACACTTGTGTAAGAAAATTGATTTCAAAATAAGAGTTGAGTTTTCTAGCTACAATGCTCGACTTTTTGACCAATTTTGACTGTCTAACCCGAGTTTGACCGCCTGCCTAACCCAGATTTAAGATTTTAGCCTCAGGGCGCCCCTGAGCCGATTAATAGGCAGACTTATAAAGCAGCGAATACTAGAAAGCTTAAAAAATTAAGAACAAAATAGCAACAAAACCTGAATTGTAATATTACACATTACCAAGAAAAAATAAATATTATAAAACTTAAGCATAGACTCAATTAATCTTTCCCAACATTGATGAATGTTGTTAGTTTCTGAAACCTCTGCTGTTTCTTCTTCCTCTTGCTTTCTCAAATTTCCTTCCCTTTGACCGCACATACGGTTTGGTATGACTATGGGGCACACCGGGAGCCTTTCCAAAGTGTCTAACCGCTTCACGAGAATTCTTTGGGCCTCTAAGAAGAACCTGAAACGGGCCAAAAAGTTAAAACCAAATGCAATATATAGCAGCTAAAATGGTTGGAAAATAATGCATACCGTGTTCTGGCCAAGTGGAGCCCGCAGGGCCAACTGGTCAAAAGTCAAACATTCACCACCAGCTTTTTCAATTCGGGCACGTGCAGTCTCGGTAAACCTCAAAGCAGTAACTTTTAAACAAGGGATTTCATGAACCCTGACATCATCCGTTACCGTGCCAACAATCACAGCAATCTTGTCGTCCTAATTAGTCAAAAATAAAAATCACAATCATATGTTTATAACATTTTCCTCAATCATGCATGTTGGTGTTATTAATTGCATTTTAAAACTGATTATTGCAATACTGGAAATCATAATCATGTAAGTAGTTGAGTAAGTATACATAAGCTCAAAATTTCAGCTTAATTACCAGTTTTAAGTTGCAATATCCTCAAACGCGAGAAAACAAGTTACAAAAATGTGTTTATTAAGAACACAGCTCGAATTTGCAGTAAATGTGCAACACAGATTACTTCAAAATAATAATAAAAACAAATACCTTGCCAGACATGTAACGAATCAATCGAGATAGAGAAATTGGGGGTTTGTTGACTTTACTCATGAAAAGCCTCTTCAAAATCACCGAATTGAAGCTGCTTCCGGTCCTCCTCACCAAAAACCGATAAAGCTGATCCAAATTACAAACATATATTACAAATTTCGTAATCATAGACAAAAAAAATTGATCATCAAACACAGTGAAGCTTGATGTGTGAGAATACCTTAACGAGAAGCTTCAGGTAAATATCATCAGATCGTGGAGCATTCCTTTTGGTCTTCTTGCTTTTTCCACCGGCAACTAGATCGATACCCTAAAATCACGAATCATGACCAATTAAAATAAAATCAGAGTTCTATAGAACATAAATTAGAGGTAAAAAGAAGAAAAGTCGTTAGGATTCCGGCGAATGGTACCATGATGGAGACGGCAACGGCGGCGGCGTGTACCTGCAAAATAGATTGTGGCTACGATAGTGAAGGAACCCGATTATAGGGTTTATGAACACAGAAAGGCGAACACTGTGTAGATGAACTTGATGTTTGGGCTCATTTTTTAGTGGGCTTATCAACTAAAATCAGTAGTAAGATCACATGGATATTGGCCCATTATTTGTAATTAGTTAATAATTACACTTGAAGCATTTTGCATAAATTAGGTCTTATTTCAAAACATGTGCATTGAGAGTTTCTCATTAAACTATGTACTATAAATGTTAATATAATTTTATAACCCATTTATATAGCATCTTAGTTGTAACGCTAACACATAGAAATCTATCACCAATAGTAAATAATGAAACTAATCAAAACTATGTTGTTTTCTCTGTCTAGTATTTGTATTGAACAACGCAAACGGCATGCAATCTGTTGGAAATAGTGTCCAACACATCAAATAAACCGGTATTACGGTTCGGGTATTTTATAGTCCTATTTGGGTTGCCCTCGAGGAATCAACGAACACGACAGGCTTTGACCTAATTAGAGTTTGACTCTAATTATGATTGGTGCACTATATATAGAGGTTAAGGGTATTAACCTAAACACACTTGACAACTCTTGCTTGTTCCCTTGTACCATTCGGCCGACACCCCACAACCACCATCGAACCGCCGCTGCCCCGCCGTCCAGCCGTCGTCGAACCACCGCCGGACCGCCGCTGTTCCGCCACCGCCGTCGCCGGTAATCGAAAGGGTTTTCGATTGGTTTTCGGTTCTCGTTTTCTCAAGGTGCTTTATACTACCTAGTGGTATATCGTCCTGTTCGTGATAACCCTTGGGTGTGAAACGATATAGGGATTCTTATATTGAATCCTAGTGCAGTGATAATGTGGCTCGTACTAGATCACGGGGTTTGCCTCTTTCGCCAAACCATAACGATGTAAGTTTTGAATTCATTATTTAATTAGTTATTAAATAATATCTAGTTGCATTGGAATTGTAAACCTTACGGTCCAAACGTTTTAATCGGGTCGATGTTCTAATCAAGTTACTTGAGATTTCCGCCTCAAGTAAATTGTGGCAAGATGCATAGAAAACCCAACAGTGGTATCAGAGAGTCATTGGTTTACAAGTCTAATTGTGCTAGACGTTAAATTCGAAATCCATTAAAATTGTTTTAATTATTTTCGGTATTATTAAATTTTTTTTATTAATTACCAAAAATTAAAAATTGTTTTTTTTATTATTTCCGAATTTCGGAAATATTATTTTAATATTAAAAAACGTTTTTTATTAAAATAAATTAATATGGATAATTTCAAAAGTTTGGAATTATCAAGAATTTAAAAGAAAAAGATTTTATCAAATCTAGATTTTATTTAAAAGATCTAAAAATATTTTATATATTTTTCCGAAAATATATAAAAGATTATATAATATATTTATTTAATATTTAAATAAAAGAAATAATCCTATTTATGAATATATGTATTTTTCAGAATATATATATATATATATATATATATATATATATATATATATATATATATATATATATATATATATATATATATATATATATATATATATATATATATATGCCAAAAATAGTTGATTTAGTAAATCTAGATAATTATTTAAAAGGGTTTTTTAAATAAGGATAAAATTTGGAAATTTAAATTAGGGATATGGGATATATCCGAAATTTTAATAAGATTTAAAAGATATAATTTTAAAAATTAAAGGTATTTTAAATATGGATATAGATATATCCGAAAATAATTTTCGGTATATATTTATATATATTTAAATATTTTTCAGAAATTTTAAAATTTTAAAAGGGATTGGATTTTCGAATTATTTTATTATTTATCTTATTTACTTATAATTGTTTATAATAGGACTAATGGTATAAATATTAAAAGTAATTAATAGTATATAATATATATTAATTAAAAGTTTTATTTAAATTATATATATATATATATATATATATATATATATATATATATATATATATATATATATATATATATATATATATATATATATATATATATATATATATTAATTTCGAAATTCCTTTATATATCAAATAAGATTTGATATTCCTCCCTTGTATATATAATATTATGTAACAATAGTTTATTAAATATTATATAAGATATAGTTATAATAGTAATTAAAACGTCGCGTACTCGCACGTTTAAGAAAATTAATTATACTATATAGAACTTTAGTAAATGAAATTAAATAGTTTTAATTATCATAGAATATAATTATATAATAGTTTATATATATTATAACTAAAGTTAAATACATTATCGCTTATGTCATTAGTAGGCTCACCCATAGTCTAAGGCATATAAAGGATGAAAAGGAGAGATATGATCTCAAACGGGGTCGCGTTTTTAACACGCCTTGCGCTGACCTTCCCCACCGCTTCCCTTGTCTTAGAATGGAGTTACCGAACGGGCATAATAGGATGATGTCAAGATTAAAAGTATAATCATAAAATTAAACAAATCATTCCCGTTTAATATAAATGTGAACATCGTGTGCTCTCCATAAGATGACACACGCCCACATTATAATCTGATTAACGGAACTCGTGTGGTTAACCGGTACGTTAATTATGAGATTATTTTGTGAGTGGAACGATTCTCGCGATACCCAAGTGAACTTGAGCCGGGAATCTACGTGGGTATCTTATGGTTGTTTCACCTTCTAATATATGATCTACGGCATCCCTGTCATATAGATTAGAAAGAGCATTGATTCGAGATTAACATGTCATTCTCTTAAGAGAATGAATCTCAAAGAACTAGGGATTTCATAAGATTGAAATTGACAATAGTTTGCCTGCAACATGAAATTATTCGGTGTGAAATACGGCATCCCTCTTCACATCAAATAACTAGTGGTTGTATCCTAGCCTTATGAATAAAGATTGGGAAAATTATTATAAGGATTATTAATAAATACACTAACAAAGAAATTGTTTCTTTTGTACATTTCTGCCAACAACAATAACAATAACAATAACAACAATGTCCCACTTCCTCCTCCACCTCCACTTCCACAAGGACCGCAAAACTTTGCTCTTATTTCCACCTTGAATTGTGAAAAGCTCACTGGACCCAATTATATAGACTGGGTACGTACGCTTAGAATCACATTAAGGTACGAGGGCAAGGAGTATGTCCTCGACAATGAAATTGCTGAACTCACTGATGACTCGAGTGATTTGGACATAGCTGCCCACAATCTTCATCACACTGAATCGGAAAAGGTTGCTTGCCTGATGTTGGCCTCTATGTCTTCTGAACTCCAAAAGAATTTTGAGAAGATGAGTGCTTATGACATCAACCAACAGCTCAAGGAAATGTTCCAAAACCGATCTAGGCAAGAACGTTTCGATGTGGTAAGTTCCCTAATGGCATGCAAACTTCAAGAAGGACAATCTTTGTGTAGCCACGTCCAAAATATGAAGGGCTACATAGACAGGCTTGACAATCTGTGTGTAGCCACGTCCAAAGGAGTTGACCACTGATATGGTTTTGAACTCGCTTCCGGCATCCTACTCACAGTTTATAGTTCACTATAATATGGGTGATATGGATAAGACACTCATGGAATTGCACGGTATGTTAAAGACTACCGAGGCTAGTCTTATGAAGGCTAAAGGTCCATCGCATGCTGCTCCTGTCTTGGCCATTCGTTCTGAGGGTGTTAAGAAGAAACGCCGTCCTCCTCCTAGTGGCAAAGGTAAGGCCAAAGTAGGTCATGCCAAACACGACCAGAAGAGGAAGGTGGATTCTGACATAGCACCTACTAAATATCCGAAAGAGGTTGTTTGCTATTACTGTCAAGGAAAGGGTCACTGGAAAAGAAGCTGCCCAAAGTACCTGGATGATTTAAAGAATCATAAGGTCCAAAAGTCTGGCACCTCTGGTACGTTTATGATTGAACTCCACAATACTTCTTTGTCTAATTCTTGGGTTCTAGATACAGGGTGTGGTACTCACATTTGCACTGATATGCAAAGACTTAAGAATTATAGGAAGTTAAAGCATGAAGAGCTTAATCTGATCATGGGAAACAGAGTCTCGGCTGTTGTCACCAAGATAGGAGATTATGAGCTCATGCTTAGCAGTTGATGTTCTTTACTTTTATTAGATGTTTTTTTTCGCCATGTATGACACGCAACATTATTTCATTTTACGCATTGTTTAAGGATTGTTTTAATTTCGTTTTTGATAATGACAATGGTTCTATTTTGGTTTATAAAAATGATGTGTTTTATTTTAAAGCTATTCCTTGTAATGGTATATATGAAAATGTTGGTTGCGTAAACAATAGAAATCTAATATTGAATGTTGATTCATCCAAAGGTGTATTGGATAAGTCATGTCTATGGCACTGTCGCTTAGGACATATAAACAAGAAACGCATAGCTAAACTCCAAAAGGATGGAGTGTTAGAATCATTTGACTTGAAATCAGATTATGTGTGTGAGTCTTGTTTACTTGGCAAGATGACAAAGGCGCCATTCACATGGTCGTGTGAAAGAGGCAAAGATTTGTTGGACCTCATACATACCGATGTGTGTGGACCGTTCAAATCTAACACTAGACATGGTGAACGATACTTCGTCACATTTACAGATGATTTCAGTAGATATGGTTATGTTTATTTGATTAAACATAAATTTGATACTTTTGAAACGTTCAAAGAATATCAGAAAGAAGTAGAGAATCAACTGGGAAAGAAGATTAAGATGCTCCGCCCTGACAGGGGTGGAGAGTATCTTAGTCAAGAGTTTATCGACTATCTAAAGAGTTGTGAAATAGTATCTCAACTCTCTCCTCCACGAACTCCACAACTTAATGGAGTGTCGGAAAGGAGAAATCGAACCTTGTTAGACATGGTGCGATCAATGATGAGTCGATCAACACTTCCAGTGAGTTTCTGGGGATATGCCTTAGAGACTGCAGCACATATCGTGAACCTTCTACCAACTAAGAAGGTTGCCAAAACTCCATCTGAAATGTGGACAGGTAATCCTACCTCCCTCAAACATTTGAAAATCTGGGGTTGTGAAGTTTATGTAAGACATGAATCTCACGACAAACTAGATAACAAATCAGAGAAGTGCTACTTCATTGGCTACCCAAGACAGTCTTTTAGATATCGGTTTTATAATCCGAAAGAGAACAAAGTGTTCGTATCTCGAAGAGGATTCTTCCTTGAGATAGAGCTATTATCCAAAGAAGACAGTGGGAGCAGAATTGATCTTGAAGAGTGTCATGAGTCAAGCAATGAAGATGTAGTGGAACCTATAGTTGACACTAGCACTCAACCAGAGGATGAGACTCTTGTTGAAGAAAATGATGTAACTCCTGAAGGATTTATGTGCACAGTTAGTCAACCTATGATGATACATCCATGCCTACGAAACACTTAAGGGTCACACCGGTGAGTGCATGTAATACGAGTAAGATATGTAATGATACTTGGAAGAGGATTGATTCATAATCGTCATTTATGAATCAAGTTAAGTATTAAGTCAAGTTTGACTTATTACTAGATTAGTTTAACTAACTAATTAATACAAGTATTTGTACATTTACTAGTTGAGTAAATATACAATGTGTTAATTATAGATTATCCATAATATGATTTAAAGCTATTAAATCATATAATGTTTGGATAATATTATTGTTTAGATTATATAAAGTTTATTATATAATTAATTATTAAAAGTATAAATACAAGAATACATTTCGTGTATGTATATACCGAAATATTAAGTGTATAATACTAGACATTTAATAATTAAGTGTAACAATAATAACTAGTTAAACTACAAGGGTTTAATGTGTAAAAGATAAGTTTAGTTAAGAGATTGATCTTAATTAAACTAGAAGGGCCCTAAGTGAAAGTCCTTCTATTATAAATAGAAGGCTTGGGGTTCCCTTGTTTGGTTACACCTTAGAGCCGAAACCCTAGCCCCTCCTCTCCCCTATTTCGGCCGAACACTCCCACAAGAACACAAGCTTTGTGTTCTTCGTGTTCTTCGTGTTCTTCGTTCGTTCTTCGTATTCTTCAAGTCTTGAAGATTCGAAGATCATTACAAGGATCAACTAGAAGGTCGCTCGTCGTGTTCATCACCAACGGACTAACTTAAACAAGATAAGGTATGTTTTGAGAAAACCTTTTGTTCCTTCTCCCCTCTTGTTCGACTGAAACCACCAAGAACCCTAGGGTTCTTGGTAGTCGTCGAATACACACAAGTGTGTGTGTGTGTGTGTTCGAGTTTTTCGTACAAGGTTTCTTCCATTGGTAATCTAATCTAGATCTCCAAGATCTCAATCCTTTAGGGTTTAAGGATTAAGTTTAATCCCACTTCTGCTTCTAGGGATTAAATTAGCTAGATGGTTTAACCGGTCAAGAACAAGTTCATGTTCTTTGTCAGTGTGGTTCGAATCAAATACTCTAGGAGGTTGACCCAAGTGGTCAATCAGTGTTAATAGAAACCCTTCAGTGGTATCAGAGCGTTGGTTTAGAGATCTAAACTAGATTAACAAAGTTTGTTTGTTTAATTTTATTAAAGTTTTTTTTGTTCCAACTTCTTCTTCTTCTTCTTGATGTTCGAATAGGGTAAGAACCCTAGTACCAAGTATGTTAAACTAGTTAAGTTTAATTGGTCCAAAGGATTCTAGAAAAACCCTAGAAATTTCAAACAAGTGTAAAGAACCCCCTAGGATCAAGAACATTAAACTAGTTTAGTTTAATTGATCAAAAGGTTTCTTTCCCTAACCCTAGAATTTTCAGAATTAGGTAGAACCGTAGGATCAAGATTGTCAAAAATTTTGATCAAGAGGATTCTTTCCTTAATTACTTGATCTTCAAAATCTAGGACCAAGTATGTTAAACCAAGATTTGGTTTAATTGATCAAAAAGGATTCTTTCCTTTTTCCTCAAGATTTCGTGATCAAGGAGGTTACTTGGACACCAAGTTTGTTAAACTAGCCTAGTTTAATTGGTGGAAAAGTTTCCTAGGCTTTAAGGATTTTTTCGAAAAACCCTAGATGTAATCTAGAACACTAGAACATTAAACTAGTTTGAGTTTAATTGTTCAAAAGAATTAATTAGGTTAATAATTTAAAACCTAGATAATTAAACAAGTTCATTTTAATAGGTTTAATTATTATTTTAGTAGATTTATTAAAACTAGTTCTTTAAACCTAGAAATCTAGACAAAGTTTATTGTCTATAAGGTTTAAATTAAAAAGTTTAAATAAATTTATTAGGGTTATAATCTATCTTAGAATTTAAACAAAGTTTATTGTTTAAATAGGATTGATTAGAATTAATCTTTTAATAAATAATGTCTTTGATCAAGAAAGTCAAAACCCTAGTTTTGATTGATCAAGAACAAGATTAGGGTTAGACTAGTTAATGAGGATTAAAAGAAGTGTTAATTTTTTAGTTCAAGAAATTAACAAGATGTATTTATTTATATTTATATATTATATTTCGGATTTTAAATATTTAAAACGGATAAAGTGAATTTTAATAAATAAAGAAGTTTATATGTATTTTAATTAGATTAAGTTAAAATACATACGTATAAATTAGATTTAATATTCTTATTAGAATGTTACAAGTTTATTTTAAAGAAAAATATATATGTATATATATTAAATACAAGATTAAATGGAACATTAAAAATTAATGTTGTTTTTGATCTTTAAAGGCTAAATAATATAACTAGATATTGTATAAGTTAATTATATAATTGAGACTAGGAAGTACAAAGTTATGATTTAATTATAACTAGAAATTGTACAAGTTAAAATTATATGATAGACTAGAATATACAAAGTTATATATTAGTATTATAAGGTGTATAAAGTTATAAGTTATTATAACTAGATAAATTATACAAGTATAATATAAAGTATTTTACAAGTCATGTAATATACTAGATTAATGATCAAGAGTTAAATAACAAGATAACTTTAGAACCTATATTTAACTAGTCCAAGTTAAATGTAAGAAAGGTTTAAACAAACTAAGAATTATTATATATAGTCTTTGTATAATAAGGTTATTAGTTTCACCAAGTATAAACCGGTGATTGTGCTTGCTTAAGTTCCATCATGGTTGTTGGAGCTAGTGGGAGCTACACAAGAAAATCACAAAGTTTATAGATATGTCGTCAAGACATAAGTTTTGGTCGAATCTAATAGGTCAAAACAAATGTTTGATTTCATTATTAAACATATGAAAAACTAGGTGTGTTAAACTAGATTTATGATTCAAGTTTATGAATCGTAAAAGAATTAAAAGTTTAACATAAGTGTTTTTAAGTTTTTCAAGAAAGATAAAACAAGTAAGTTTTTACTCTAGATAAGGTTTCCCACAAAACCTAGTGATATGTTTTGTACACCTCGTTTTAGGTATACATATAAAGCGCGCAAATTCTTGAAACTATAAGTTTTAAAGAAAATTCTTAAGGTTTAAAAAGGGATGTCTTGATGAATTCTTGAATTCACAAGTTACATATTTTAAACAAGGATTAAGATTGGAATAAGGTTTAAGTTTAGTTCAAGACTTAAACAAACCCAAGAAAATCTTAGATCTAAGTACTATCCACCTAATGAACACCTCACTTGTTAAACGATATTCATATTGTAAGGATAAAGAACCTTAGATATGGATTCAAATCATTGCGAGTGTTGGGGTGCGTAAGGTTCTGTGATAATCGGGAGTCCCGGCGCAGAACATCGCACTGTCTTAGATGGTCTGATCTACTTTGGTGATAATCGGGAGTCCCGGCCCAAAAAGTACTTGAGTAGAATAAACATACTAGACTTTATTACTAACTTAGAAATGTACAATTAGATTGTACAAAGTTGTAATAAGTTATAAGTCTAAAGATTCTATGACCCCTAGAAATCGTGTCAAGTCTTGATATGATCGGTAAGGATGTTACTACCAGAAACAACATG